>OU892284.1:28965311-30183490 GCA_917834065.1 Ceutorhynchus assimilis | reverse complement strand
ATATTGACAGGATCGCTGGGTTGTTCCAGAACATCCAACAAGAAGTCAAGGCGAAATAGAAACGGTTCGAGAAGAAGTCAAAGGCGAAGAAATAGAGAAGGTTCGAAAAGAAGTCAAAGGCGAAATAGGGACGATCCGAGAGGAATTCGAGAAAAAATATTGAAAACTGGAAAAGAAAATGGAGAAAATTCGCGAAGAACCCAATATCAACGAAAGTACCAGTAAAATGGATGTATCGGTGAGCCCAATCGTACGCGGCCAACTCAAACCACCAACTTTTGACGGCGAAACATCATGGTCCATGAATAAACGACAGTTCGAGGCCACTGCTAGTGCAAATGGATGGGATGACTAGCAGAAAGCAACATCATTGGTACTTGCACTACGAAGAAAGGCGCTTGAAATTCTTCAAAATATTCCCGAGGCAAAACAAAGTGATTATGCAGCTGTTGTAGGAGCCTTAGAGCTGAGATACGCAAACAGGTATCTCAGTCAAGTCTACCAGAGTCAACTCAAAAGCATAGTCGAAGGTTCATCTGAGACACTGCAGGAATTTAGTAGCGACATCGAGAGAATGGTGAGAATGGCGTATCCACAAGATCCTGAAGACTTCATTGAACAGATCAATGTCCAGTACTTTATCGATGGAGTAAAAGATACAGACCTGCAACAAGCACTGAGAATGAGTAAGCATAACACCTTAGCTGACACCGTTGTCCATGCATTAGAATATGAAGCTGCCAAAAATGCCTCTTCAAATCGAAGAAGCAAAGATCAGGGAAGTGAATATAGCAGAAGATCGCCCAAACTCAGACGCAGATATGTTCCTAAAACTGGAGGCGCTGTTTCAGGAATTCTGCGCGAAGTTAGACCAACAGCCAAGAGCCAGAAAACAGATCAAATGCTACAACTGCGGCCGAGGACATATTAGCAGAAACTGTAGGCGACGTTCCCGCTCAGGAGATCGTGCAGCGGAGGAAGAAGGTGGTTCCAGACATCATCAGGAAAACCAGGAAAGCCACCTCACCAGTGTAAGGGGGCGAATGCTGGCGACCACCGATTCTCGAGCCCCCAAAGTAAGGGTGTTCTCCATCAAGAAGATGTGTGAAAGTCTCGATGCCTAAGGCACCCTCAACGGCAAGAAATGTGATTTGACCATCGACACAGGGACATCAAGATCAGTGGTTCGCCCCGACAAGGTTTCTAAGGACTCTGTAATGATGTTGAGAAATAAACCACTGCTAGAAACAGCTAAGGGAGATTTGATAAATGTTTTTGTAGACACCACCGTAACATTTGGAATAGGCAGCACCGAACTTAAGGTAGAAGTGATAGTTGCTGACATAGCGAAACCTTTGATTTCCTATCAGTGGACTTCAAAAATAAAATGTTGAGAGTGGGCAACGGAGAAATACTCTTCTCATCACCGTCAAATAAGGAGTCTCAAATTAGAATAATCGTTGATGAAGATACACGAATTCCTGGAAATAGTGAGTCGAATGTGCGGGCACACCTAGAAAAACAGCTAGAAGGCGTGAACACCATGATCGTGGAACCAACAGGAAACATGCAGAATGGAACACTTGTGGCATATTGCTTAGTGAATTCCAACAATGTTTTTCCAGTGAGAGTGGCCAATCTAACAACAAACCGGGTGACATTACATACACCAGCTATACGAGTAGTCAGATGCGCAAAGAAGGAGCCTGTGTCAAATGAAGCACATTTATCAATAGAGCTTCTGGAGGAGTTTGAAAAGAGCTGGAATCACTTAGGCCAGCAAAAAAAGAAGAAAGCTATTGACTTTGTGCAGAAAGAGGCTGGTGTTTTGGTGCAAGATAAAATTACTGGACGAACTAATGTGGTAGATCATCGCATCGACACAAGAAGTGCTACACCCAACCACCACGAAGACTCCCTTTCGCAAAGCAACAGCAAGCTTACACCATGCTTAAGGAAATGCTGAAGGACAACATCATAGAAGAATCTAATAGTCCATGGTCATCGCCGGTCGTACTTGTTACAAAAAAGGATGGTTCTAATAGGTTTTTGTGTGGATTATAGAAGGTTGAATGACGTTACGAAGAAAGACAGCTATCCATTACCCCGGATTGACGATACCCTTAACACCCTATCAGGATCCAAGTGGTTTTCAACCCTAAATTTGAAAAGTGGATATTGGCAGGTGGAACTCAATAAAGAGGATAAAGAGAAGACCGTATACTGCAGGAAACGGCCTATATCAATTTAACGTCATGCCGTTTGGATTATGCAATGCACCTGCCACTTTTGAAAGACTGATGGAGTTAGTTTTGCGAGGACTGACTTGGGAAACCTGCATGGTATATCTGTATGATGACATGATGATTGGCAAAGATTTCGACGACCACCTGTCGAATTTGAAGGAAGTTTTTGCCAGGATTCGAAGTGCCAATCTGCAACTAAATCCCAAGAAGTGTGTCCTATTCCAGGAAAAAGTAAACTTCCTCGGCCATGTCATCAAAAGGAATAGGGACAGATCCAGATAAAGTCCAAGCTGTGCGAGATTGGCCCAGACCAAAGAACCAACATGAAGTTAGAAGCTTCCTGGGACTCTGCAGTTACTACCGCCGGTTTGTCAAGGATTTTGGGAAGATTGCGAAGCCTTTACATGAACTAACTGAAAAGAACGCTCGCTTTGATTGGATACCCGACTGTTAACGGTCTTTCGTGGAGCTGAAAAATAAATAATTGACTAGTTCTCCAGTTCTGGAGTATCCCAGGGATGAAGGTCTATTTATGTTAGACACCGACGCTTCGCAAAGTGGAATAGGGGCTATTCTTTCCCAAATTCAAAACGGCGAAGAAGTAGTAATTGGATACTTCAGTAAGTCCATTGGAAAGGCAGAGAAGAATCAATGTGTCACCCGAAAGGAGCTTCTGGCAGTAGTAAGATCTATTGAACATTACCACAGCTTTCTCAATGGCCGGAAGTTCCTAGTTAGAACCGACCATTCTGCATTGCAATGGCTGCTCAATTTCAAAAATCCGGAGGGTCAAATAGTGCGTTGGTTAGAGAAATTACAAAGTTATGACTTCCAAATCAAACATCGCAAAGGAAGGAGTCATGCCAACGCCGACAGCCTATCACGAAGACCATGCATTGATAGCTCATGCAAATTCTGCCAAAGGCAAGAGGACAAGGAGGCAACCCAAAATTCTGTAGTCGTTCAACAAATAAGGCTTAAATTCCGACAACGACGCTAATACTGATGAGGACATTACGAGAGAAAACTTCGAAGAATAACAAAATATGGATAAGGAATTGAAAATGGTGCGTGGATGACTACAAGACGGACAACGACCTGGATGGCAAAAAATTTTCAATTTGAGACAAACGGTGAAGGGATACTGGCTGCAATGGGACTCGTTGTGCCTGCGAGATGACTTGATCACTCGTAAATGGAAGAGTCGAGATGGAAAAAACCTAGTATATCAGACCGTTGTGCCACGGACCATGATGGACAGAGTGCTTCAAGAACTGCACAGAAGTAAGACTGGCGGACACTTTGGAGCAAATAGGACCTAGGCTCGAGTAAAAGATAGGTACTATTGGATCAACCATCGTAGGGATGTTGAAGAGTGGTGCAAGAGATGCGATCTCTGTGCTTTTAAGAAAGGACCCAAGACGCGATCCCGTGGAGAAATGAAGCAGTACTTGCCCGGTTCCCCTTGGGAGAGAATTGCCATGGATATTGCAGGTCCTTCTCCTATGACGGAGTCAGAGAATAAGTACCTCATGGTTGCTATGGACTATTTTTCAAAGTGGCCAGAAGTAGTTCCCATATCCAATCAGGAAGCAGTTACATGGGGTACCGATGGAACTTCATACCGATCAGGGAAGGAATTTTGAGTCCGAGGTATGGAAACAACTGATGAGGTTACTGGAAGTAAAAAAAACGAGGTCGACTGCACTTCACCCACAGTCGGACGGAATGGTCGAGAGGCACAATCAGACCATCAATCAATACCTCTCGATGTTTGTAGATGATCACCAGCGAGACTGGGATAAACTAGTGCCTCTTTTCCTTCTGGCTTATAGAAGCTCTCAGCATGAGTCCACCGGCTATACACCATCTATGCTGTTGACTGGAAGAGAAATGAAGCTTCCAGTAGATTTAATGTTTGGCAGGCCTCCAGTCGATGAAGACGAGGCTGTACTTCCAGTTTACGTGGCTGATCTGCAGGACAGACTTAGAGGGGTATACGATTTCGCCAGAAATAAGCTACGTCTGACCAGTGACAGAATGAAGATGAGACTCGACCAGCGACAGTCACTGAACACCTTTAATGAAGGCGATGCTGTCTGGTTGTATCAACCACAGCGAAGAAAGGGACTTAGTCCGAAACTGCAACGACCATGGGAAGGACCATACAAGGTCATTACGAAAATCAACGACTTGGTATACCTACAGGATACAACTTACACCCAAACTCAAGGTCGATCACATAGAGAGGCTGGCTCCATACAAGGGCAAGAGCGCACCAGCTTGGATGCGATTGGGATAAGCTGTTCGGGGCGAACAGCTTTGAGGAAGGGGGCAATGTTATAAACCCGCCACTCGTACTTTTTGATTTCCCCCTGTAACTATAGTTAAAGAAGCCAGAAAATTCGACTATTTTCAAGATGAACTGAATCACGAAAATTCGAGCGTGTTAGAGAAGGACGCACATAACTATAAAAGCCCCGGTGCGCACCGCGTAAGGATCAGTTCTGATTGACGTACGACAAATGCAGTAAACTGTAAAGTCAGAAACTAAATAACCACGATCGAAAATAATCGTGCCGTATATAGGCCAGGGCAGATAAATTTTTTCGTAACATAAAATTTAACAGCAAACTATCGATGCAGTATTGTTAAGGATCATTTATAGGTGCTAAAAACCAAAAATGCAACATCTAATTACTTTTAGGGGATTTTATAAACAATATTTAGTGCAAAAACAGGGCTTTTTTTTTGTTTATTTCACTGTATTTCGGAAACTAAGGATCGGGTGGTTTTGCTACTGTGGTAATAGTTTTAGAGCATTGAACAAGCTTTACAATGAGCCATCATACAACCCTGTAGGTCTTTTAGTCTTCGAGAAATGTTATTTTTTTTCCCAAAAAAAAGAGATTTTCGTAAAAAAATCCTAACCTTTTTAATTTTCATGCTAGATAATTAATTTTTTACACATACATGGTAGATGAGGCAGGCTTTATTGAGCCCAAATTTGGGCCCGGTCCAATGGGTCGTTTCGGCATAATACCCTTGTCAAGCAAAATGGGGATGTTTCTAAAGCAGTCTGTCGAATTGAGGATAATTTTTTTATATTTATTTTGAAAAGTCCACTGATAAGTCGAAATGCCAAACTATCGATCCTCTATCTCAGATTTTCCATTTAATTTTTTTATCGCAAGTAAAACGGATCCAAACATCACTGAAAATGGAAAAAAAAATGAATTTGCGTGGGCGGGGGGGAGCTCGCTGTCACTCCGTTTGAATTCCCATCAATTTTTTCCATTTTCAGTCATGTTCGAAGCCGTTTTACTTGCGATAAAAAAATTAAATGGGAAATCTGAGATAGAGGATCGATAGTTTGGCATTTCGACTTATCAGTGGACTTTTCAAAATAAATATAAAAAAATTATCCTCAATTCGACAGACTGCTTTAGGAACATCCCCATTTTGCTTGACAAGGGTATTATGCCGAAACGACCCATCGGACTGGGCCCAAATTTGGGCTCAATAAAGCCTGCCTCATCTACCATGTATGTGTAAAAAATTAATTATCTAGCATGAAAATTAAAAAGGTTAGGATTTTTTTACGAAAATCTCTTTTTTTTGGGAAAAAAAATAACATTTCTCGAAGACTAAAAGACCTACAGGGTTGTATGATGGCTCATTGTAAAGCTTGTTCAATGCTCTAAAACTATTGCCACAGTAGCAAAACCACCCGATCCTTAGTTTCCGAAATACAGTGAAATAAACAAAAAAAAAAGCCCTGTTTTTGCACTAAATATTGTTTATAAAATCCCCTAAAAGTAATTAGATGTTGCATTTTTGGTTTTTAGCATCTATAAATGATCCTTAACAATATAGCATCGATAGTTTGCTGTTAAATTTTATGTTGAAATATGGCTGTTATTTCGCTAAGTGCCTTGGCCTAATAAGCTTTATTTGGAATAGTTTGGAGTGTAAATTTCGTATGATTTTTACGTTATTGTGTTTAATAAAATTCGTTAAAGTTCGAAAAAGTAGTCTCACTTATTTGCGAACCTGTATAAGTAACAATAATAATACAACTCACTTCCATAACCAACACCTCCTTATCAAGATTTTACCAACAAATTTTCATTTCTTTAGATCACCAGTAACGCACAAACTGGCCCCATGGGTACGTACTGTGTTCATAGAGATACTGCCGCCGTTTCTATTCATCAAAAGACCGAAAAAAGAAGACGAAGACAAAGGCGACTCCATGTTAACCGACGTCATTCAAATGCCTATGAGCGACCAATTCAAAATGTACGAAAAAGGAAATTTCGATAGTTTCGATTTAGGTAAGCCCCATCAATACATAATTTCTATTTTGGAATTCAATTTTCCATTTAAAGGTCTCTCGTCGGCAAGATTTGATATCCCCCCATCTGGCTTGGGGTCGTGTTTTGGGGAACCCCCGTTTCCTCTACCCTTAACTGGCGGAGATGAAGAATTATACAGTCCAGCCAGTTGCAGAACGGGTGTTTTCGACCCACCTAGCGACATGAGTCCAGGCTCCGAGAAAATCGACGGTCACGACATGGAAAAGACTGTGGCGGACTCGAAATTTATTGCTCAGCATATGAAGAATAAGGATAGTTTTGAAAATGTATGATATTTATAATTTGTTTTTTTCTATTATACTTAAACATTTTGTATTTATAGGTTGAAGAAGACTGGAAGTACGTCGCAATGGTGCTTGATAGACTCTTCCTCTGGATTTTCACAGTGGCTTGTATCGTAGGCACAGGTGTAATCATTTTAAATGCTCCATCTTTGTACGACACAACCAAACCAATCGACGTTGTTATTTCTAAGGTAGCCAAAAAAAGAATGGCTTTACTACAAATGGTACCGGAAGAATTGTGAAGAACCCAAATGACAATACCATACACCTATGTTTTGGAATGTTAGAGACGTATTGGAAGCAGCATGGTAGATCCGACCGCCTCATATCAATAATTATTGAAAAGACAGAGGGGAAGGTCGGATCTTTACTAAACAATAAGTAGGCAAACGAGAGATATGTTGATTGTTTTTGGATGTTAAAAATTTAGCGTAATATTAAGATATTATTATGAAGTTTCGGTGAATTTGATTGAGCGACTGGATAATCGTTAATGTAGAAGAGAGTCGATCTTTGGTTAAATTCATCGATTCGTAAGATTAAACGATGAGATAATGCAAAGAATATTTCAGTAAGTAACAACATTGTGCTGTTTCAGGACAATCAGTTGAAGCAATTAGTTCAAGTTTGACATTTTTCTGGCAAAATATCTTTAGTACAAATATATGGCTTTATTTCAAATAAGAACTTCCAAATTCCTAATCCTTTGCATTATCATCACTTTCATTGGTCTTACAAACATGGATCTTCCGAATAAAAACTAGTAAACTAGCAACAAAAAAATACTACTAAACTGTAGCTATTCTGTACAACGATTTATAATTTTATATTTGGCAATTAATTTATACATACTTTATATTAATTTTTCTAAAAATGTATTTCCAAACATCATTATCATTTCTTATTATTAGCATAATTTTTAAAAATGACAGTGAAAATCGTTTGATTTCAAATTTATGTAAAAATTCTTTAGATTGCAAATCAAAGACTAAACTGAAAAAATAAACGATGATAATCACTACAATAGGCAAAAGAGTAGAAAAAAAAAAGAATTGTTATGTAAATTATATTAATTACCAAATGATACGAATAGTAATTATTGTAATAATTATAATAATAATTAAAACATTGGGTGGACGAATAAAAACCATCGGTGGAAAACTTTGTTTTAAACAAAATAAATAATAATGTTCCTCAAATTATTAGGATTTATTAGGCCATCCGTGGAAAATGTTGAAAACTGTTTTTTGAATAAAAAAAATGTAATGTTAGAATAGTTTTGAAAAAAAAAATCATGGATAAACTGCAATACCATAATAAAACATTTTTTTGAATACCGAATTTTGTTATTTTAATTTTAAACTAGTCCCAGACAAAGATTGTTCTTAAAATGCAAAAAAAATATACATACAAAAAGCTTTCTTTGACATGAAGAATTCATAATATGGATCATCCTGTGGGTAGAATTAAATCAATTTGTAGATGATCCCAGTGGCGGCTCGTCGTATAAAGCAACTGAGGCCGGGCCTCACATGTAAAAATTACAATAATGATGTAAAATTTTGAAATAATATTTATCAAATATTTAACGTTTTTCAACTATTTTCAATCATTAAAAGAATCAAAACATCGAATTTTCATTAAAATATAATACTATTTCTTGAATTTAGCGCGCGCTTCTACCTATTTATCCATAGGCGCTCAAATCGTTGCCGGACAGTATTAAAATAAAATAGCAATCCTAAAAATTTTGGCCTCATGTGCGTCAAAGAACGCCGAAGCGATGCCACGGCACTCCCCACCACAACCCTTCAACTGTAGGTGAGACGATAGCGAATTTTTATAGACATTGAGGCGCACAATTTTGGGCTTGTTAATAAGAAACCTTGCATCTTTTGCTGCTGCGACAAGTATTTAATTGGTTAATTTGGCTCATACTTTTTATTTTGGTCTGTTGCGGGTTAAAAAACTGTTTTTTGGAATTTATTTTGTTAATTTGAAACTCAATATTTGTATTAAAATAAGAATTATGTACCTACTGCTGTTGTTTTGCAACTGTAAGAAATGAAAATTTTCATTAGAAATATAAAAAAAAAAATATCCAAGATGTTCTTTTAATGAAATTTTGGGTCAAAATTTGGGCGTAACACTTGAAAATTTTGCTTGGGTTTGTTTGGGTTAACTTGATGGGCCATGGGCCTCACCAGTTTGGATTGTCACGAGCCGCCACTGGATGATCCAAAACTCTGGTCTTGTCTAATCATCTGGCATTAAGTTCTTACCAATGCAATGGTCGAATAACTATGCTTCTTTCTGGTGCATTTAACCTAAATTTCTGCTTTCCAATTCTCTAATTTTTCTGTCTAAATGTTTGTCTCTTGAATTGTTTTCTTCGGAATACCTCTGAACAGAGAAAATTCGTTTACAAAAACAATGAAAACTCAATTTGGAGCAAATTCTATAACATTTTCAACTTATAAGGGCCAGAAGTATCCTGAAACCGTACCGATTTTGGAAAAAAAAGACACAAAGTTGATACATAAAGTACTAAACACGTGTCAAGAGATGAATGTGGTAGTCGATCGCAAACAATCACAAAACCAATAAAAACTCAATTTGGAGCAAATTTTATAACTTTTTCAACTTATAAGGGCCATAAGTATCCTGAAACCATACCGATTTTGGAAAAAAAAGACACGATGTTAATACATAAAGTACTAATCAATCACCTATCAAGAGATGGATGTAGTAGTTGATAGCAAACAATTACAAAAACAATAAAAACTCAAACAAGAGCAAGTTCTATAACATTTTCAACTTATAGGGGCCATAAGTACCCTGAAACTCTACCGATCTTAGAAAAAAAGTTACATACGTCTTTTCAAAGTTTACCAAAATCTAAATCATAAAGTAACCTTCTGACTAAAACGATGAAATTACAATTTTTTTTTTTGTTGAGATTTTGGGATCCCCCGAACTCCATACACTAAATTATTCTGAGATTTGGAGCCAGATTGAAATTGTCAGACGATGTAGTCCTCTACTGGAATAAAAATCGCTGAAAATTTCAGCTTTCTATCTATTTATACTTAATAGACAAAAAGTTATGACTTTGCAAACATTTCCACAATCTAAATCATAAGGTAGGTAGCTAAATCCCAAAGTAGCCTTCTTACAAAAACGATGAAATTTCAATTTTTTTTCTTGAGATTTTGTGTCCTAATGATCACTAGGGATTCCCCGAACTCCATACACCAAGTTACTCCCAGATTTGAGCCGAAATCTATGAAAAAAGGCACTCAGGATAATTGAAAAATTGATAAATCACCCCAAATTGCTTAATACGATTTTATCTCAGGAACTATAAGTCGAAATGAGTTGAAATTTTCAGAGAATGTAGTCCTCTACTGAAATAAGAATCGCTGGAAATTACAGCTTTCTATCTATAATAGACAAAAAGTTATGACCTTTCAAACTTTTCCAAAATCTAAATCAAAAGGTAGCTTATTACTAAAACGATAAAATTTCAATTTTTTTTTGTTTGTTGAGATTTTGTGTCCTATTGGTCATTTGATATCCCTCGAACTCCATGCACTAAGATATTCCCAGATTTGATGCCGAAATCTATGAAAAAAGGCACTCAGAAAAATTGAAAAAATTCATAAATCACCCCAAATTGCTTAACACGATTTTATCTCAGTCGAAATGAGTTGAAATTTCCAGGGAATGTAGTACTCTACTGGAATAAGAATCGCTGAAAATTTCAGCTTTCTATCTATAATAGAAAAAAAGTTATGACCTTTCAAAGTTTTCCAAAATCTAAATCATAAGGTAGCTAGCTACCTTCTCACTAAAACGATAAAATTTCAATTTTTTTTTTGTTGAGATTTTGTGTCTTAATGGTCATTTGATATCCCTCGAACTCCATACACTAGGATATTCCCAGATCAGATGCCGAAATCTATGAAAAAAGGCACTCAGAAAAATTGAAAAATTGATAAATCACCCCAAATTGCTTAACACGATTTTATCTCAGGAACTATAAGTCCAAATGAGTTGAAATTGCCAGAGAATTTAGTCCTCTACTGGAATAAGAATCGCTGAAAATTTCAGCTTTCTATCTATAATAGAAAAAAAGTTATGACCCTTCAAAATTTTCCAAAATTTAAATCATAAGGTAGCTTATTACTAAAACGATAAAATTTCAAATTTTTTTGTTGTTGAGATTTTGTGTCCTAAGGGTCATTTGATATCCCTCGAACTCCATACACTAAAATATTCCCAGATTTGATGCCGAAATCTATGAAAAAAGGCACTCAGAAAAATTGAAAAATTGATAAATCACCCCAAATTGCTTAACACGATTTTATCTCAGGAACTATAAGTCCAAATGAGTTGAAATTTCCAGGGAATGTAGTCCTCTACTGGAATAAGAATCGCCAAAAATTTCAGCTTTCTATCTGTAATAGAAAAAAAGCTATGACCTTTCAAAGTTTTCCAATATCTAAATAATAAGATAGCTACCTTCTTACTAAAACGATAAAATTTCAAAATTTTTTTTGTAGAGATTTTGTGTCCTAATGGTCATTTGATATCTCTCGAACTCCATACACTAAAATATTCCCAGATTTGATGCCGAAATCTATGAAAAAAGGCACTCAGAAAAATTGAAAAATTGATAAATCACCCCAAATTGCTTAACACGATGTTATCTCAGGAACTATAATTCCCAAAAGAGTTGAAATTTCCAGGGAATGTAGTCCTCTACTGGAATAAGAATCGCTGAAAATTTCAGCTTTCTATCTATAATAGAAAAAAAGTTAGAACTATTCAAAGTTTTCCAATATCTAAATCATAAGACCTTCTTACTAAAACGATAAAATTTAAAAAAAAAATTTGTTGGGATTTTGTGTCCTAATGGTCATTTGATATCCCTCGAACTCCATACACTAAGATATTCCCAGATTTGATGCCAAAATCTATGAAAAAAGGCACTCAGAAAAATTGAAAAATTGATAAATCACCCTAAATTGCTTAACACAATTTTATCTCAGGAACTATAAGTCCAAATGAGTTGAAATTTCCAGGGAATGTAGTCCTCTACTGGAATAAGAATCGCTGAAAATTTCAGCTTCCTATCTATACTACACTCACCGACAGAAAATTCGGGACAATCAAAATTTAGATCAAATTTGATGTAGGATAACTTTTTCTTCCATAGTCCGATTTCAATCTTTTTTTTTTTCATAATGTAGATAATTGTTTTGGTTTTAATTAATTTTATTCAATTTTCAAAAATACAGTTTATATGTTGGAATATACCAGGAAAATAAAAAAGTATATTTTTTCTCTTAACTTTGTAACACTCTGTAGAGTAATTTTGCGAAGAAAGCTACATTGGATATGCTTTTCTGGAGAGTTTTATCCATTTTCAACATTTTGCTGTTTTATCGGTCTTGGTATCTTTATCGGTTTGGGAGATATGAATTTTTGAAATAAACATTACACTTTTTGATCAAGTCTAAATTTTTGAAATAAACCTTACACTTTTTGATCAAGTCCTTCAAGAATGGAGGCAAGTTCTATTTTCAGACGAGTCTCGATTTTGCCTGAGGTCTCCTGATGGACGAGAAAGAGTATGGAGATGACAAGGGGAGAGATTCGCCCAATGTACTTTTAGCGAAAGGGTTAGCTTTGGTGGTGGATCGATAATGGTATGGGGCGGTTTTTCGTTTGATGCTCGAACAGAACTTGTTTTTATTGACCGAGGAAATTTATTTGCCCCGAGGTACATTGACGAAATTCTGGGAGAACATGTTGTTGTTTTTGCACAATTTATCGGCAACGAATTCGTTTTGATGCATGACAATGCCCGACCACATACTGCCAGAATAGTGACCCAATATTTAGAAGAGGTTGGAATGAACGTTATGCGCTGGCCCGCTCGTAGTCCTGACATTAATCTTATAGAACATGTATGAGATGGGACATGTTAGATAGACGAATTAGGAAACGCCGAGGACAGTTGTTCACTCTCCAACAGCTCCGAAATGCTTTGGAAGAAGAATGGGCTGCTATTCCACAACAGGATATCCAAAACCTGATTAGAGGAATGAATCGACGTATAGTAGCTGTTATAAGAGCAACAGGAGGTAACACGAGGTACTAACTTTTAAAACCCCTACTTTCATGCTTCAATTAAAAATAGACTTGATCAAAAAGTGTAAGGTTTATTTCAAAAATTTAGACTTGATCAAAAAGTGTAATGTTTATTTCAAAAATTCATATCTCCCAAACGGATAAAGATACCAAAACCAATAAAACAGCAAAATGTTGAAAATGGATCAAACTCTCCAGAAAAGCATATCCAGTGTAGCTTACTTCGCAAAATTACTCTACAGAGTGTTACAAAGTTAAGAGAAAAAAATATACTTTTTTATTTTCCTGGTATATTCCAACATGTAAACTGTATTTTTGAAAATTGAATATAATTAATTAAAACCAAAACAATTATCTACATTATGAAAAAAAAAAATATTGGAATCGAACTTTGGAAGAAAAAGTTATCCTACATCAAATTTGATCTAAATTTTGGTTGTCCCGAATTTTATGTCGGTGAGTCTATAATAGAAAAAAAGTTACGACCTTTCAAAGTTTTCCAATATTTAAATCATAAGGTAGCTTCTTACTAAAACTATAAAATTAAAAAAAAAAAAATGTTGAGATTTTATGACCTATTGGTCATTTGATATTTCTCGAACTCCATACACTAAGATATTGCCAGATTTGATGCCGAAATCTATGAAAAAAGGCACTCACAAAAATTGAAATTGATAAATCACCCCAAATTGCTTAACATGATTTTATCTCAGGAACTATAAGTCCAAATGAGTTGAATTTTTGCAGGGATGGAAGTCCTCTACTGAAATAAGAATCACTGAAAATTTCAGCTTTCTATCTGTGATAGAAAAAAGTTATGACCTTTCAAAGTTTTCCAAAATCTAAATCATAATCTTACTAAAACTATGAAATTTCAATTTTTTGTATGTTGAGATTTTGTCTTTTAATGATCACTTGGGATTCCCCGAACTCCACACAGCAAGTTATTCCCAGATTTGAAGCCGAAATCTATGAAAACATGCACTCAGAAAAATTGAAAAATTGATAAATCACTCCAAATTGCTTAAGGCCCAGTAGTACAATCTCGGTTCAAAACAAGGTTCAACTGAACTCGACTGGTACTTCAGCTTTCTCATTTAAAATACATTGCTGTCAGCTATTAATCAAATTCTATCAATTTTGACGGCAATGTATTTCAAATGGGGAAAGTACCAGTCGAGTTCAGCTGAACTCTGTGTTGAACGAAGATTGTACAACTGCGCCTAAGTCTGACAGAAACTAGATATTTTTTTGTGTTTTTTGATCCATGTGTGACTGCCACGCCATCGTGAATGTCACGTGGTTTGGATTGCCTAATGGAAATTTTTATCTTGATTTATACCTGAAATCCTAATCAAAGGTTACACCACCAACAGTGGAAATGTTAGTAATTTTACTTGGGAAAATCGCTTTTAATTTTGTTATATAGATATTATTGTTCTTAAATGCAAGAAAATATACAAAGTTCACAAGAAGCTTTCTTTGACATGAAGAATCCATATGGATCATCGTGTGGGAAGAATTAAATCAATTTGTAGATGATACAAAACTCTTGTCTAATTTTCTGGCATTAAGTTCTTACCAATGCAATGGTCGAAAAACTATGCTTCTTCCTGGTCTTTTGTTTTTCATTTTGGATAATGCTACATTCAAGTTTAGGTAAGCTTTGTTTATAACTATTACTTGTTCACAACAATAAAGCATATTTTCACTTTGACTGCATAATTTGACCATCTCTGCTGTTGAATGTCAATGTGTTTCATACATAAATGAAAAGCTATCAACAATTTCATTCATTTATTTTTTTCATAATAGGCATCTGAAATATGTGTACGATTATCTAATGATGTATCACCATACAACTTGAAAATCCTAATTATTTGACGTGAAATTGTTGCCAATATGCCAGCAACGAGCAAACTGATGTAATAATGATCACGAAACAAGGATAAGTTCCGAGCAAAGTACAATCAATACTTACACCTGGTCAGGACAGAGAGTACTTTTATAAGTTAATTTTGACCAAGATATTAGGCAATTCAAACCACGTGACATTCAAGATAGCGTGGCGGCCACACATGGACCAAAAAACACAAAAAAATATCTAGTTTCTGTCCGACTAATAGTTTACGTTCCTAGTAAACATATATTGTATTGAATAATAAGCTGCAAGCACAACTCGAAGCAAAATAATTGAAATATGCATGAAAATACGTGTTCGAAAAGAACTTGCTGGCCGCCACGCCATATTGAATTTTTCGTTTTGACAGATGGATTGAATTGCCTAATTGCTAGAAATCCTAAAAAAATATTATATTTGAAACTTTGAGACTTTTCTCCCAAACATCTTTGCACAAATACCCTCTTGCCAGTGCCTGCAAGTTCTCTCGACTACACAAGATTCTAAATTCCACTTGCTTGCTAAGACAAAATTCTGAATTTCTATTCCCTATTACTTGACGTTTATAAGTTTAGTTTTTGAGCCCAACACCGAAAAATGCATGCTAAGTATTGAAGTCAAAGTGCAAAGGGTGTAGAAAAATAAGGCCTTGTCTATAAAATCAAAAAAACAATTTTATTGAAGTACACCTAAACATTATGCTCTGTAATATGAGTGAAAAAAAGGATAAAGGATATAAAATAACTAACATACATTGAAAAAAATCACAACTAAATGTTTTTATTGACATCTCTATTTTCTGATGGTCTGTACAATATGTATCATTTTTTGACTCTGATCTAATATGTTGCCACGGCCGATATTTACTTTTTTTTTTCAGCTCCAAATATGTCGGAAACTACTAAAAAAACAAGAAACAAATATATGATTTAATTAATAAATAGTAAGCCCAAAGTCTCTTGACGAGATTTTAAATCATATAATTGTCCTAGATTGTTCTAATAATTATTATAAAGTCTTAATGAAAAGAGAAAGTGGCATTTATACCACGTTAGAAAAAACGTCTAGCGCAATATAAAGGACACAAACTGTAAAAAAAATGATTTACGATGGTACGTTTTAACATATAAATTTATTATTAGATAATAATAGAGCCCTTCTTAGAAGGCGAACAATAACAAAAAGGCCATCATAAGACAGAAAAGACCCATGGCTTCAGACAAGGCGAAACCCAAGATGGCATATGAGAAAAGTTGTTGTTTTAGGCTTGGGTTTCTAGCATAACCGATGATTAGGGAACCGAATACTGTTCCAATACCAGCACCTGAAAAATAAAAAATATCTTTTGTAAAATCAACAATAAAGAAATTTTGTAATTATTACAAACAAAAAGAAAACAAAAAGTTAGAAAAAATAAAGGAAATTCTTACCTTATTATAAACTAAAACTATATTAATAAAAATAAGTACTAGTTTGCAAAGCACAAACCAAATGCATCTAACATTCAATTAGAAATACACAAGACAAATGGAACATAGAAGGCAATACACAATCCAATAAAATTAAATGCTTTTATTTACAAAAGATAAAATGACCGCCTTGGTTAATTCTTATATCTAACACCTAATTTTTAGTTTAAAATTAACTGACAAAATATAATATACAAAAATAAACTAAGATTTGACAGTCAGTTAACTTTAAAGTATACTTTTCTGATGAATATGTTAATCTAAAGCGCAAACAACATTAAGAAGGCAATCATGAGACAAAAAAGTCCCATAGCTTCTGACAAAGCAAAACCCAAAATGGCGTATGAAAACAGTTGTTGTTTTAAGGACGGATTTCTGGCATAACCGACAATGAGGGCTCCAAACACCATTCCTATTCCAACACCTAAAATTTTATTTAAGCCTTTGAGTGAGTAGCAAAATTTGTTAAGTGACCAAAAGGGAATCTACACAAATGTAAGTCAAGCCATGCTAGTGTTTCGAACAAGCTTACCAGAACCAGCTACTCCTACAGTGGCAGCTCCTGCACCAATAAATTTAGCGGCGGAGTCAATGTCTTTTGTTACAGGGCTGGTCTGGAAACCACGAATGGCGGGCAAAAGACTAGCCTGGAAATAAATTATGTATTCAATAAATGTCCTTATTATACTTAATTATTGGAGTTAGAATTAAAATCAATTTTCAGACATCCAAGGAAGTTGCTGATCATAGAACAATCAAAGGCATATAAAATATTATCATCATGGAAATAGTTTTTTAATAAAATTATTATTTCAAATTAAGTTCTTACCTGTTTTTGTTGTTGTACAGTCTGTACCAAAGACTGGCTCTGGCTGACGGCACTGCTCAATGGCCTAAGGTATTGTTTAGAGTTGTTAAGGATCTGGAAATATAATTTAATACTATTGAGTTTCAGAACTATAATTGGATTGTTTTGTTTCTTAAAAAAAATATATATCAGACATCCAAGGAAGTTGAAATATCATTGAATAATCAATAAGGCATAATATAGATATCATCATGTAAGAATCATTTTGAAGTATGAAGGTAATTTTGAATTTTAATAGTAAGCGGCTCAAAATGTTTGTATCCTTCCAGAAAAGAAATTAATAAGACTTGTCTAATTGTTCATTCCAGTCACTATCATTAGTATCATTGTCCCTAACAAATCAATTTTACCAATTTACCAATCATGTCTTGGTGATCAAAGGAACAGATTATAGTAACAATTAGTCCAACTAGTCTTAACTAGAACTGAAATGGACATTATTTTTGTCGGTTACTTAAGCAAAAAGCGATGAAAATTAATTGAAGAAAAGTTAGAGGAAAATTGAAGGATTGAAAAATTTGGGCCCTGGGCGGGATTCGAATCCTCATTGCTTTACCAATTAAGCAGCCATGACAATGCTCCATGCTTCCCAAAAATCAAAGATATGTAGCATTGTCATGTTGGCTTAGTTGGCCTATCGAGAACCTGTGGAAAGAAGTTAAAGCTCAAACCAACATTTCCATGAAAACAGTTTTTAATTGATAAAATCGAAATCAACGAGGTTTGGACCAATACGCCCATTGTCACTATCTGAAATGTAATGTTATCAATGCCCGAGGGGTCAACCATTCAAGTAGGTATTTCGCGAAATTTAAAGTATTTCGATGGTAATTCTTAATTCTTACCTAGTTTTTCATGGTATTGCGTAGTAATTCGAGGATATTTATTGCATGTAGTACATATTTCGCGGAAACCCGAGGTATTTGAAGCTATTTAAGAGTTTTTTTTTAGAACAGTTAACTCTTCATCACCTAAAATTGAAATAATGCTATAGAATGAAAATTATAGTCCATCTTTGAACAAGCTAATGAGGGGGATTTCACTGGCCACAATATACAGGGTGTTTCACGAACATCGAAACAGAGGCGATTTGGTGTATTTCAAGGTTGATTCAAAAAAAAAAAACGCTCAGACATGTCAATTTTGTATTCAAAGTTTTTGACCCCATCGGTATTTCGCTAGGCTACACCTTTCAACCCTCTTTTTCAGATAGGGAAGATGGGTCGAGTGATACCTTGTTTTGAAGGTATTTTGATTCTCATCACAACTGCGTATTTTTTTTTTCAAAATCGAATTATTAGTTCTCGAGATATTCACTGTCAAAGTTGCCATGGACTGTTGACTGTTTTGACGGATCTACTATCCCATAAACAATAATTGACTCTGAACTTGACCAAGGATGATAACACACTACTACTACAGGATGGCCTATCCTCATAAGGCCTGTGTGTAACAGATCCCCCCCTTCCCAAAATACCAGTTGTGAGACGTAGGCTGCATGTTATTTTCCGCCTTGACGTAGGCTGTTTAAACAGCTGACGAATTATTTATGATGTCCGAAATGGTATGACACCGATATGACGGCGACTTGGAACTTAAAGACAATTTTAACATAGATGAACTCAATTAGACTGAAGGCTATTCAGGAGGAAACTGATGATGAATTTGTAATGGCAGATAAATAATGAGAGGAGCTTAACTTTCTAAAACATGATGTGGACAGGGTAGACTTCAATGCTAAAGATTACAATGCTCAGGTAACAGATACGAACAATGGAAACTTTTTAAAAATACTGCTGATCACTGATCAGGACGACTTTCAATGGACAGACTTTCGCGGTTTCAACCTGAATATTACTATGCAGTATATTATGTTATGTTACTGTGTGGAAAATCGGAAAAGTATTGCATACAGACAACAGGAGAAGTAAAGTGACGTTTCTAAGATCTCATCCATTTGATTAGAAAGCTCATAAAGATTCAAATAATTAAAAAAAAAAAAAACATAGAAGTTTGAAGAAATAGGGAATACCTATGTACTGCAATAACTTGCAAAGGGTCGCAATAATCACAATGGTTTGCAATACCTAGAAACATTCGGCAATATGTTTCAATAGTCAACAATACTCTCACAATACTTTGCAATACCTGAATATTGAAAAAAAATCCTCAGCAAAATCCCCCTCGCAGACAGGCTAATGGCCATTTGCACCACTTAAGGGATATTTAATTTAAGTGGAGCTTTTGAATGTGACTTTTGTTTCTACGAGATTCACATTCAAAGCTGCACTTGGATTGAATATCCCTTAAGTTATAGCGGTTCAAATGGCCGTAAGCATGTTAACATAATTTGGATTTACTGTAAACTAATTGAAACAAATGGAAAGATATTCCTATTATGTATAACTAATCAATGTCAGTTAATAGTAGGTACCTAACAGCTTTGTAGAACATTCAACTGCATCACTAACTATTGATTTAATTGTCTAAATCCTGCGTGTCCTCCAAATAAAACCCATTATATGAAAAAACACAAAAATCCTAGCAAAAATTCTTTTTTCTACTTGCGTGCGCGAAGTAATCACTTTGCACACTCATTTGCGTGCGCAAAGTTGAATTTTGCGCACGGAAACTCTTCGCGCACTCATTTTTGTTACACATAATTACCATAGTTATACTTGATTTTTCAATGTTTTGATGGTTTCTGAATAAACTAATATTCAAAATGAAGGGTTTTAGTTGAAATTAACGCTTAGTTAACATGATGTTTCCTATCAAAGGTGTCCAAATTGGACCAGCCTGTACTGCTAGGAATTTGTAAAATTTTTGATATTTAAGAGACTCTCATGAAAATATTCTTGCTGATTCTAGAAATTCAAGAAAATGTGAAAAGATATTTGGGGATTTAATTTAAAAGACATTCTGAGGAATTCCAATAGATTTTAAACAATTTTTGAAGATTTTGATTTGATTGAGTTTTCTAATATTTTAACAATTCAAAGTCTACTTTTTTAAGATACTTGTAGAAAAAATATTGTTCCTAACACTTGCGCAAAGTGACTTTCCCGCACTCAAAGCTTATCCGAACTCCGCTTCGCGTCGTTTGTCTAACTGCTTTTTCGTGCGGGAAAGTATCACTTTGCGCACTTGTTAGGAAAAAAACTATTTTCTACTTGCGTGCGCGAAGTAATCACTTTGCACACTCATTTGCGTGCGCAAAGTTGAATTTTGCGCACAGAAACTCTTCGCGCACTCATTTTTGTTACGCATAATTACCATAGTTATACTTGATTTTTCAATGTTTTGATGGTTTCTGAATAAACTAATATTCAAAATGAAGGGTTTTAGTTGAAATTAACGCTTAGTTAACATGATGTTTCCTATCAAAGGTGTCCAAATTGGACCAGCCTGTACTGCTAGGAATTTGTAAAATTTTTGATATTTAAGAGACTCTCATGAAAATATTCTTGCTGATTCTAGAAATTCAAGAAGATGTGAAAAGATATTTGGGGATTTAATTTAAAAGACATTAATTCTGAGGAATTCCAATAGATTTTAAACGATTTTTGAAGATTTTGATTTGATTGATTTTTCTAATATTTTAACAATTCAAAGTCTACTTTTTTAAGATACTTGTAGAAAAAATATTGTTCCTAACACTTGCGCAAAGTGTCTTTCCCGCACTCAAAGCTTATCCGAACTCCGCTTCGCGTCGTTCGTCTAACTGCTTTTTCGTGCGGGAAAGTATCACTTTGCGCACTTGTTAGGAAAATACACGTATTACCCTTCTCAAAGTTACACTTTTCTGCACTCAGTGCGGATACGGGCCTTAGCCGCACTGAGTGCTGAACGCTGAAAAGTAATAGTTATTTGTTTTACTAGGCAGAAAATTACAAGATTTAATGCCGCGGCTGGTGTTTCATAGCCGAGGCATAGCCGAGGCATAGCCAAGGCATAGCCAAGGCATAGCCAAAGGCTAGGAAACCAGCCGAGGCATTAAATCTGCTTTTCTGCCATGTAAAACATATAATTTTTTCTCCGAATGTTCAAATTCACACATGGACATCTTTTTTATATTTATTTCATTCATTATTATTATCCAAATAATTAAATTATAATGACAATTGTCATTGTCACCATCAATTTCAAATACCAAATTGAGTGAAATCATTACCTGGAACGTTGTGACACTGTCACTTTTAATGCCTAGGCAGTAAAAGTTCACTTTTCTTTTGATTCTGTCAAGTGTCATTTAAAGGCCGCTTTTACTGTCATTCGGAAAAAAAATAATTGTCAAGCAACAATAAGTGCACCTGTCGACTTTGACACATGATGACAAATTTTTCCTCTGTTTCTATATCAGTCAACATCTATGTATACAAACACTGAATATAATTAACTTTGACACATCAGATTTGTGTTCTCCATTTACATGCAAGAATCTACAAACTTCTTTCGCATCAAATTTAAACGCTTTAAGATGAAAAGCTTCGACGAGGATTTCAATTTTTTGTTAGGTATGTAATTTTTTGATGAATGAATAGGTTTGCTTCAAGTTAATTGGAAAAATTGAACAAATTATCGTTTTATTTTAAATTTTTGTTGTTACCTGCCTGATATGAAGCTCTTAGGAAAAATTTTGTTCCTAACACGTGCGCAAAGTGTCTTTTCCGCACACAAACACTTATCCGAACTCCGCTTCGCGTCGTTCGTATAACTGTGTTTGCGTGCGGAAAAGTAACACTTTGAGCACTTGTTAGGAAAATAACTATATCGCGACCCACAAGAAGACTCGTTATCAACAAGATATTTTTTTAGTATTGTGGGACTTTGCTCAGTAATTTGAAGGTATTTTCATGGAATTTTGCGTACTTCGACGGGAATATCTGGTATTTCAATGTATTATACTTCATGGTATTTCTGGGTACTTGAAAGTTTTTCGGAGGTAATTTGGACCAAGTGTACTGGGTGATTGTCTATACAGGGTGGGCCAATGGAAACTTTCCACGCCGATTTTTTGGATTTGAAATGAAAATCTAGAAAAACGCTTGGACACGTCGACTTTTGATTTGAGGGTGAACTATTTTTCAGTTTTTTTCATCCCTGTAACTTCAACCCCCTAACTGGGGGGAGAACAACCCCTCAAATTTTAATAGGGGATAGGGGTTGTGTGATACCTCTTTTCAAAGGTATCTTCGAGTTCTTTATGACTCTAGAATTTCGTCTTATTATTTCCATCCGTAACGAAATGACAGCTTGTCAAAATCTTGGAAATAGACCATTATTTTAGTAGGAGTAGCAAGCAATACTTGCAATTAAAGTTGTTTTATTATGTTTAATAATTAATAATAATAATTGATAATTATTAATAATAATAAAAAAACTTTAATGGTAAGTATTTTTATTAAGGCAGGTAGGTATCGATTTTATTCCTACTCGATGAGACCTTTAAAAGGAGGTATGACACAAGCCTATCCCCTATTCAAATTTGGGGGTTGTTCCCCCCAGCTAGGGGGTTAAAGCTACGGGGATGAAAAAAACTGAAAAATGGTTCCCCCTCAAATCAAAAACCGACGTGTTCAAGCGTTTTTTCAAATTTTCATTTGAAAGCCGAAAAATCAGGGTGGAAAGTTTCCATTGGCCCACCCTGTATTTTGCACCCACAAGTATCTCAACTGTTTGAAGAGATACCCAGAAATGTCAAAAGTGAAAGTTGTAGATAATCAGGCCTATGATGTATCCTCTCCTGTTATTTTAACAGTTGTGTTATAGCTCAAAATTTATACCTGTCTCTATTTTTACGTGTAGAATAAACAGTGACAGATAACTTAACGGTGCTGTTAAAATAACAGAAAATGATATATCATAGGCCTGAATATCAGAAAGTTTTCAATGATGTTAGTTACGAGTATACAGGGTATGTCACAAAAGTTTGACGAAGCAAAGTTATACTTTTTTAAATGGAAAGTTCCATATATTATTGCCCCATTGGATTAGCCTTTCAAACCTGATTCCAAATATACTAGGTTTTTTTAGGTTTATTCCTCATAGTCCAGCCTCTGACTATGCCATTTTGAAGAAATAATATGGATTTCTTACATGAATGATTACCTTTATATTTTGCTGGTGGTCTCTATACTTCACCTTTTTCAATAAAAATGGAATTATTCAACCCCTTTTTGTCCTATTTTCTCCTAGACTATTAGGAATAAACCTAAAGACCTACACCATTTCCAAATCCAAGCGGCAGTAAATGACATTAAATAACCTAAATTGTAAACTAAAACCAGCCTTACTATTGGTTGAAACACCTCACCTGGACAAGTGCGCATGCACGGAGGACATTTGATAGGTTGTAATGAAAATGACCAGTTTGTCATTTACTGCCGCTTGGATTTGGTTCAACCATAGTATATTTGGAATCAGGTTTGGAAGGCTAATCCAATGCGACAATAATATATGGGGTTTTCCATTTGAAAAAGTATAACTTTGCTTCGCCACACTTTTGTGACATACCCTCTATACTTGCAACTAACATCATTGAAAACTTTCTGATATTACCTACAACTTTCACATTTGACATTTCTGGGTATCTCTTCAAACAGGTGAGATACGTGTGGGTGCAAAATATAGACAATCACCCGGTACAGGGTTTTTTTTTTTATATATTGACACCCCACCTACAGCCTTTACCTTTACAGGTAGAAGAAAGGTGTAAACACAAAAGTTGTACAGTTTTGGCTAAGTTTTTAGAATCCATGCTCAGAAATGAAAATTGAATGTCAGACATGTGAAATTTTGCATGCTTTCAGCATTTTTCAAATAGGATGCCCTATATTGAGTTCTATTTCCTTGAAGGGCACAATGCCCCGATTCCAAAAATATAGGTATTATCTATATTTGGTTGACCAGTCTCTTATATATTCGCCTCCAAAAATTGTAAAAATACATACTCTTCTACTAACTGATTTTTTCCGCAAATGTCAAAAAATGATGACTTTTTTAACCTCAATTCTTAATGTTGAAGTTTGACTTCACAGACGTCATTATTTTGGTTACTTTTTTGTGACGTCACAGAAATTTCCTAGATTTTATCGCTTTGAACACCGTTAGCGGAAAAAATCGCATGTTTTATTCGGAGAAAAGCACTTTTTGTGGCTCGTCTAAAATTGTCGGCCTCACTACGTTCGGCTGTCAAACATTTAGTTAGTGAACCATTCTACCTGTGCAGGTGAAAGCTACAGGTAAAATTGGAGGTACCTGGTTTCTCTGATAGTAGTTTTAAAATTTCTAGAACCAAATATGTTGGAGACAAACTATATAGTTTTGGAATCGAGAAATTGTGCTCTTTAAAAATAAAGAACCATTAGAAAAAAGCTGAAACCATGCAACATTTCACATTTCTGACCATGGATTCTAAAAATTTAGCCAAAACTGTACAATTTTTGTATTTACACCTTTCTCCTACCTGTTAAAGTAAAGCTGTAGGTGGGGTGTCAATATATAAAAACACCCTGTACACGTATTTTGGGAAGTGGTTGACCCCTCGTCAATGCCTAAAAGTCACAACCAACAATGAATATCCTATCAACTATTAATTAAGCTTTTAACTATATTTGTTTTTGTGTTGAATGTCTTTTTTTACTTTTGTCCGATAGTGTATACTTGAAGCCAATTTGCTCATTAAAAGATAACATAGAAAAAAAACTTTCAAGTTTTGTATATAATTTTTTTTTTCTATCTTAAATGGTATATAAAGGCTATAGGTAATAGGTATGGGCTTAAATATAATCAGAGGCCCTATACACCCTGCAGGAGATATCCAAAGCTCTTCAGAGAAATCTTGGAAGGTTTTGGAGAAATCTGGGAAGATTCAAGAAAAATCTGAAGGAAATCTAGGGAGATTCGAGGAAATCCATTCCAGTGAATCAAGAACCTACAATAAGCAAAATTTGACTTATTTTCTCTCTGGAAAAATTGTCTAGCAAATCAAGAGAAAGTTTATAGTCAAAACTTGTTTTCATCATCTCTGGAGAAACTATACAGTGATTTAAGAGTCAGTAATATTCAAAATGAATATCATTGGCAGCTCTATTTAGGGCGTTTCATAGCATAGCCTAGAGAATATAGATCTGCCAACTGCCATAAGTACAGGGTGAGTCACTATATTTTGACACCCACCTGCAGCCGTAATTACAGGTGATAGGTAAAAAGTGTAAATACAAAAGTTGTAGCATTTTGTCTGAACCGCCACAATTTTTAATTAAATTGATCAAATGAGCAAGACAAAGTGGAAAAATATGCCAATGTTCACTTTTTTTAAATGGAATGCACTTTATTTTCTTTCAAATTCTTAAAGTTCTCGTTTTTCTGATTCAGATTATATAATATGTTAATGTTTCTTTCAATAATTTTAGAAATATCTGGAGTTTAGTTATTCAAAGATCTATTCACGTATCACGATGTTTTGCGACAGGTACCAGGTAAATCAAGGTAAAATTTATTCAAAAAACTACTCTCTTTGAATAACTAAACTCCAGATATTTCCAAAACTATCGAAAGAAACACTAACATATTATATAATCTGAATCAGAAAAACGAGAACTTTAAGAATTTGAAAGAAAATAAAGGGCATTCCATTTGAAAAAAGTGAACATTGACATATTTTTCCACTTTGTGTTGCTTATTTGTTTAATCTAATTGAAAATTCTGGCGGTTCAGATGGAATGCTATAACTTTTGTATTTACACCTTTCACCTATCACCTGTAATTACGGCTGCGGGTGGGTGTCAAAATATGGTGACTCACCCTGTACATGAAAAGCTTGTTTAGATTGGTTAATATAATATGAAGTAAAAAACTCTCTAAAAATCTTCAGGAATCCTTAAAAAAAAAATTAAATTGTCTAAAACCCCAAATATGTTACAATGGAAAGTTCAAATACAGGGTGATCCAAGGAAAACTCCACACCCCCTAAGACGTTGATAATGAGTTTTGATCTTGTAACCACATTTTTGTTTTTGATGCCCTGATTATTGTAAAAGAAAAAATTCATATTGAAATGAAAATGCCGCAGTTAAACGTCAAACAAAGACAAGTTTTCATTTAATTAATTGCACCATTAACTTAGAAACAGTAATAAATCCTTTCCATTCCTAATTCTCAAGGGCAGGGACATCAAGCCTTCCTTGGATAACCCTATCTCTCTGATACAATGCTCTGATATAAGTTGGGAAGTTAATAATGAGCAAGAAGATACAAAGAAGGAAGAGATTGGAAATCTTTAGAGACTAAGAAATGGAAGTAGCTGAGATTATGCAAGACATAAATATGAGAAAAGAAAAAATGACAGTACCTAGCTAAAATAATCAAACTAATGGACGAAAAGATACAGAAGAAAAGGCGAGTAACAAAATTTGAAGCAAAATCAACCACATAACTACATAGAGGGTTTAGCAGTGTCAAAAAGTAATATTGGCCTCAATATTGGTGGACTAAAAAAGTTTTGATGAAGGCTCCAATTTCTTGCCTGATGATTTTGCATAAAAAATAGTTGATCCATGAAATAGTAAATTAAGGTGGTAAAGAAGCAAGAAATGGCAGAATAAGGTACATTCAAGGACATATTATGTAACTGTACAAAGTCACAAGTTCAATAGTGGGTCAAATAATGAAATCAAATAAGTTGAAAAGGGATAAATAGGTACTTACATCTGCATCTACAAAGGCTTAGAAAGCAGATAACACAGTTGTTACATAACTGTGACTTTTCTTGAAAAAATTGAATTTAAATCCCTTACATAAGACATTGGGTAGTCCTAGGGTTTTTATTGAATTAAAATACTACTAAAATAAAGCCTAGAAACAAAAAAATATATAGTCTTTGACTAATAACTTATGTAACCCAAGGGTTAAGATGGGCGTTTGAAAAATAAGCAAAAAAAAAGATACTTACAGCGCTTCTAGCAGCAGGGGCGATCAGTCTGGCGGCGGAGAACATCTTTGTTTTTTAATTTATTTGAGTTTCGGAGGGTCTTGAAGCCTAAAACAGAGCCAAAAAATGGGGACACTTTACTTCAACGAGATCTGAAAGTGAACTGTCAAAAAACTTTAGACTAGCTAAAGTTCATGATACGAGTTATGTAACAAAACTGGGCCGAATTCAACTGTGAAATTACTGGGATACGCCTTTTTGAGGGTTTTGAATTCGTGTGGAGGATTACGCCGATGTTATTTTGTAAATGACACTGGTTATGACAACTCGAAAGATGATAGAATTTGTAACAATTTGGACACCGTAATCGTAATGGCCGTCAGGAATTCCTCGGTGACTAGATTCTAGGTCCGTCTTCTTGACCGGGTTTTCAATGGAAATTACGTAATTTCTTCGCGAGAGTTTCACAAAACGGCAAACTAGAGCCCTTCTAAACGATAATTTCACAGTTATTTCGGCCCGATGACGCAATTTTAAACAGGAAAACGATGGATGAAAATTTTTACTCACAAATTTTTTAAAATAGAGAAAAGCCGACTTACCACAGCACAGAACAGTGTCGGTAAAAGACGGATTGGAACGAGCGGATCCTCGACGATCGGAATGTGCAGTGCGCTGCGAAAATTGCGAAATTTGTCTACATGTTCGAGCAGAAAAGTCAATGCGCAAGAGCATAACGATTTTTCCCTATCACTTTTGAACAACGTTGCCGGGTTTCATCTGTATTCGTGTATTCTGTACACGTCAAAAATCTTCTCATGAAATGGTTTTTCGGATAAAGGATTTTACGCACAGATAGGTCTTGCGCAGAATTGTGATTGTGAATTCTACGGTTTTCTGGTTTTCTGAATTGTTGGAACAAACCTATAGAATTCGATAAGCGATTTCGGATGATTCTGCTCCTTATTGATTGAATTTCAAGTAGATGATTGTAATCCGTGAACAGCACTGAGTTAATTCTCATCTATTTGTCTTTCTCTCAGCCGTTGAAGAAACAGATAGAAATACTGGAAACGCAAACGCCATACGCTCCGTTCGCGTCACAAATGCTCAAATTCGGAGCTATTCGCATGCGCAGTCCAAATGTCCTTCCAAGAACTCAATTCTAAATTTTATGTTATGAATGGGTTCCAGCTTCTCCGAATCAACTCTGAAGCTGAACTAGCTCTAACATGAACCACTTCTAGGCTGAATTCGGTTTTACGCTCCACGGAGCGGAACAGTATGAGCATGGATATCGTGACGCCATACGCGCTCATAAGCCCAACGCAAAAGAGAACACTCTGAGAGCTAAAACGAACAGGATCTTATCGTTTCGACCGTGCTCAGAGTTCACAGAGTGTAAAAAGCGGCACTCGGCCTAAAGCCTAGTACTCATAACTGCGAAATTCGCATTTTTTTGACATTGTGTTGACAATTTGACGTTTGATACACGCATAAAACGTCAAATTGTCAACGCAATGTCAAAAAAATGCGAATCTCGCAGTTATTAGTACTAGGCTTTAAGCTTAATTCTCACTTGCGCGAAATTCGCTCTTTTTTGACATGCTTCGAAAATTTGACGTTTGATACACGCATAAAATGTCAAATTGTCGAAGCAATGCAAAAAAGAGTGAATTTCACGCAAAAAGAGCGAGTTTCGCACGAGAATGAGGCATAATGCCTCATATTCTCACGCGCGAAATTCGCTCTTTTTTTGACATAATTGCTTCGAAAATTTGACGTTTGATACACGCATAAAATGTCAAATTGTCGAAGCAATGTCAAAAAAGAGCGAATTTCACGCAAGTGACATTGCTTCGACAATTTGACGTTTTATGCCACTTATAACCGCGAAATGAGGATTTTTATTTTGCGAATTTTTTTTTATTGGTCGAATATATTTTAACCTCTCAAATTTAAATATAAACGACCATTAGAAAAAAATCCGCATACTATAAGAATCCGCAATTCGCGGTTATATGAGTACCAGGTACTCGCGTAATCGATACGCGGCTTAATACTAGTTCCTGAACCGAAATGCACGCCGCAAATCACAAAATTCCAAAACAGTTCCTCCTTCAGAGCACGAACTGAGAGAACCGTTCTAGAACAATCCCAGAATTATTCAAATAGCTCTAGATAAACCAAAACGCTAAGCTGACACGTTCGATTCCGAAGAAACTTAAAAACGCGTTCTATAATACGCGCGTGTGCAGAATGATTCTGAACTATACCATTTCCAGGATTAATTCACACTAGTGAAATTTGATTTCAAATTTATGAAAACTAAATTCACATCAGTGAAATCTAATTTCGCTCAAATGAAAATTGATTTCAAAGTAACGAAAACTAATTTCTCACAAACGAAATTTGATTTCACATTTTTGAAAATGAATTTCAAACTGACCCTAATTAATACTTATTTTTCAAATATTTATTATTTCAATTTGAAAAAAAAACATCAACAACGTTATTTATTTCAACCTAATGAAATAAACCCACTGAGTTTAGAAAACTGTGGTTAGGCTCGTTCAGTGAGGTTCCATTAACCACGTTTCTTGATATTTTTATGGAGTATTAATCACATATAGCACACACAAAAAAATTCAGCGCAATTGGATAAATATTAAAAAAGTTATGCGGCTTTGAATAATAAAACATTATGCCTCAGAAATTCATCGCTTAGAGATGGTATGACGTCATCTCTCGAGTCAAGACGGGCTAAAGGCCGTCACACGACCAACTTGAGAGATGCAGTGACGTCACCGCGTGTTTCGAAACTTCCAAACTTGGAGCTTTTTGATAATTTATTTAAATATGAATAAGGGCTCGGAAAATTATGAAATTTTGCACAACTGCTAAACTCAATACGCTCTTTTAGAATATGTAATAAAAAAAATATGCTGAACGAGCCTATTATTATGAATTATTTAAATAAATTAAACTTCAATTTGGCAAATCATGTGGAAAGGTATAATGCAGCTATCTTAAGAGTGAGAAGATTCAACTAAAGTTCAATTTATTTAAATAATTTATAACTATTATGGTTAATTGTTCATGATTCTATTTTATCTAAGTGTAGTTCGTGTCCTATCGGTATCCAATGAAGGGGGTGATTCGTCGGGTAGGACAAAAAAATAATAAAAAATTTGTCTTTTTACAATTTTATCAATGTATTGTGATTTTGTTATGTGCAATTGAATGAATGTTCCATCCTGAAAAATCTCGCACCTCGCACTATTTTATGTAATTCTAGCCACATAATTTTTTAAGTAGGTACAAGGCATGTAAACTTCAGTTTTTTGTTAGCACTTTTTTGATGTTCCTAATATATATTATTTTAGCCCTGATGAAGCCCTAAACTTTTGGGCAAAACGTTGGCAAAGACTTAACAGGCCTTTTATGTTTCTTTTTTTGTCCTAACCGACGAATCACCCCCTTCATTGTATTTTATGTTAGGTGAACTCAGTGGGTTTATTTCATTAGGGTGAAATAAATAACATTTGTTAGTGTTTTTTTCAAATTAAAATAATAAAGGTTTGAAAAATTACTATTAATTATAGGGTCAGTTTGAAATTCATTTTCAAAAATGTGAAATCAAATTTCGTTTGTGAGAAATTAGTTTTCGTTACTTTGAAATCAATTTTCATTTGAGCGAAATTAGATTTCACTGATGTGAATTTAGTTTTCAATAATTTGAAATCAAATTTCACTAGTGTGAAATAATGCTGGAAATGGTATAGTTCTGAGTGAAACCAAAGCTATTGCCAATCTATATTTCATTAGGTACTCCCACTCCCAAAGAATACTCCTCATAACGCCTGTGTAGTTCAAATCTCAAGCCCCCCACCGCTATCATGCCATAGTACCAGTGATGACGTAGTTAGCGTGTCGTTTTTGACATAAAGCTGGCTTTTGCTTTATGATAATTTCGTTTTAGATCATTTAATTAACATTCCGAAAACAACCCTTTTTGTATCTCGTCTGCATCTTCCTCTTTGCCTATTGTATTAATCAAAATTAAATATATTTCTCAACATAAATTCATATTCTAATTTACAATCGCTGGCGCAAACAGCTAACCACACCGTTGATGACGTTGACAACATCATATGACCTTTGAAAATTCTAAAGCTTCGTACAGACTTGAACATTACGCCGAACAACAAACTGATCAAAGAAAATAATATAATGGAAGCGCCGCAAACCGTTCGCCAAAAAGCCAGGATTTGCGAATAACCGGTTTGGAAACGCGTTCGTCTGTCTAAATTACTATTTCGATCGTCATTCGGTTCGTTGTTCTGTTTTGTTTGGCGTAATGTTCAAGTCGTACACACACGCCGTACCCGGTACCGTCACGATTCTGCGCAAAGCCAAGTGAGTAGAACCCGAAATTCGTATACGGACTAGTGAAGAAAGACAGAAACTTCGTTCTCATGAGAACGCTGTATCTGCATTCCTCAACGAGAATAAGGGCCCTGGATGATGTCAAATTTCAACTTCCCTCTACTATTGGGATTTCAAATTAAGATCGTTTAATCGCCGTTTCCACCAATCACTTTTAGGAAGCCTTTACGATAAGTATTCCTTAAAATGAAATTTTTACATGAGAAAATGTCAGTTTAAGGGCGGGTATTATAAAACTGCTTTGACAGTCAACTTGAAGTTAACTTTTTGAATTACATGTAATTCCAGAAGTTAACTTTAAGTTAATACTCTCAAAGTAGTTTTATGATACCCGCCCTAAGCCGTTTAAGCCAAGAAATACTTATCGACGCGAGAGTTCTGTTTTCACAGAAATCACAAACCAGTTAGAGCGTTTTTGATTGGTGCAAATCGCCAACAACCAATTTTCTGACAATTTCCAACGCGACAACTCCCTACTATTTGTGACGTGAGTTGCAGTCCGCAACTCTTGGCGTAAAATGCCGAACGAATTCCTAAACGTTAAAAATCATCTTTCCCACATTTAAGAAAATTAACTTATTACAAGGCGCCGCCTGCCTGAATTGTGGTGGAATGCTCTTGTTCAAAAGCGACGAAAACTTACAAGCAAAGCCGGAATCACTAGCAATCTTTCAAGATCTGCAGGTAACGTCACCACTATCGGCTTGAACAAGGCTTGAACCAATGTCAAAAAAGTGGACGCGAGAAAACGGTTTTGGTTTTAGTACTTATTTAACATTCTGAAACAACCCTTTCATAGATCTCGTTTGCATCTTCCTTTTTGCCTATAGGTCCGTGCCGACGGCGAAAACAGCTTACGACTCCGTTAATGAAGTCTGCAATGGTGCAACACCATATGACCTTGATCTTGATTCCGAAAATCGATTCCAATGAGCAAACCACGTCTGCCATGGTGCAACACCATATGACCTTGATTCCAAAAATCGAGGTCGATGGGCAATCTTGTAGTAGTGTGTAATATCCTTGGAGATTTCCGATCTTCTGAGTACTCGTCTTTATTGCGTTTTTGTTCTAACATCTTTAATGGCGAAGGCGAATCCTAGTCCTAGTCATGTTGAATGGCGAATTTCATTGTTGACGTTTAATATCTCAATAATAGATGGCGCCACAATAACTAGTGTAATATGATCGATAATTTTTAGTAAATCCCATACAACAATCTACACAGTCGCTCTCAGTGACGCAGTTTAAGCACTCCTGAGCTGCTCTAGAGCGCCCCGGGCTGTTCATAGGCGTTTCAGTGCATTAGAAATTCGCGCACCTGAACTGTTCGTTTTTCCTCTTCCCTGCCGTCTCAAGCACCTGCAATTTCTCGCAACTGCATCACATGCTTAGGGTGGATTTTCATGCATCCGTTTGTCCGACGAAATATGTCCGAAAAATCATCTATTTTGACATATTTTTATCCGATTATGTTAGAATAGAATGTTTTTCGGACATCTTTCGTCGGACAAACGGATGCATGAAAATCCACCCTTAAAGTAGGGTGCGTTTCAGTGAACAACAGAGTGTTTGCAGCACCAGTAGGGCTGCATTCACGATAGACGCCCGGGCGCAATCCGGGTGCGCTCCGTGCGCGCTCCAACGTCCGGATAGTCGTTCACGAATCGGGATGCTTTAACCCGGTAAAATAACACCAGTATTCACAATCGGCTAGGTAAAATTTGCTCGACATGCGCGATAGTTTCATGGTGTTTTTTCAATTCTGAGACCATCACAACGTCTTTAAAAAAGGTAGCCAGATCTTGATCAAATAGGTACAAATCCAATTCACAAAGAAAATGAAGAAATGTACGACGAATGTACGTGATGCAAAATCAAAATATAAAACACAGGAGATAACAAATGTCACAATTGACCTTGGGTGGGGTGTTTCTCAACCCAGTTAACTCTTTCCCACTACTCGAGTAAGGCTGAGTTCGGCTTTACACTGTAAACTCTCAGCGCGCTCGAAACGATAAGATCCTCTTCGTGTTAGCTCTCAGAGTATTCTCTTTTGCGTTGGGCTCATGAGCGCGTATGACGTCACGATATTCATGCTCATACTGTTCAGCTCCGTGGAGTGCAAACTGCAAAGCCGAACTCAGCCTAGATTTACCAATTTAGGTAGAATATAAACCGGAGTTGTCGAATCGTGAATGCGCCCCTGAGTGTCGAGCTACGGGTGAGGAGTACCTTGAAATTCGTCACTGGAAAGCGGCTCCGAATATATAATCCGCGTGTGGCTGAATTCACCAAAATGTTGCACTGCCACGGGTGTGGTGATTGCGATTCACTAATGCCAATTCCCAACCGCAGCTTACCCAATCCTGTTTAATTTAACACTGCTCTTTCTACCATTCCACCACGCTGCCTACACCCAAGGATGATACACACTACTAAGGATGGCTTATCCTCATAAGGCCTGTGTGTAACAAATCCCCCCCTTCCCCGCCAAGCCAAAAAATCAGTTGTGACGTAAACATCATGGCGTTTTTCGTCTTGAGGTAGGCTGTTTGCACCACCCACAGGTTATGTTATGATCTGGCTGCTGGCTGGAAATTATGGAACTAGTTTCTAGTATAATTAAAGTCTAAAATTATAAAATTATATCAGATACATATAATCATGACTTTTAATTATTACTGTTGTGTTCCTCAATGCAAGTCTTGGGCTAAAAAAAAAAGCTGACAAAGGATTGAGTTTCTACATATTTCCCCTTGAAACAGGCCCACGGGTTTATTTGGAAACGAAAATGGAAAAAGAAGTGTCGAGAAGAAAAGCCTTCTGGATTTTAAAACTTCGTATTGGCAAACCAGTCACCAAATTCATGAAAGTGTATTCTCTGCATCTCAATTAAGCAAGAATTTTGTGTTAAGGTAAACAAGCATAATGGATAGTTTTGTGCCCTAGCTTCATTTTAGGCCTGCTTCTAGGCATTTATCAAGTACTATCTATTTTTAAAATGTTTTGTTTGAAAATATTGACTGTTTTTATTATTTACAGGTGAGAGTACAGGTCTTAGGGCGGGTATTATAAAACTGCTTTGACAGTTAACTTAAAGTTAACTTTTTGAATTACATGTAATTCCAGAAGTTAACTTTAAGTTAACTCTCAAAGTAGTTTTATAATACCCACCCTTAGAGGTACAGGTAGAGGTCGGATATTGAAAAAAACAGTTGTACCATCTACCATCCCAGAATTTGCCCTCTTCTATAGTGATCCATAAACCGAGCCAAAAAATAGATTCCATGGGTGCAGAAAAACTTGCCGAAAGAAAAAGAAATCAAGATTCTAGCGAGACTGATACAAGTAATGAATGTAGTTATACTTTTAATCAATTATTAAACTCTTCTCAGATAGGCATACAAATGGCCGAGCAAACAGCAGAACGTGTAAAGTGTTTATTAAATCCTAATTACCAGTATTATATTATAGGTAGTTCGAGTAAAAATCAGATTTGTGGTCAAGTTATTTGACTTTGTTAATTTAATTTTCACCTATTTATAAATAAAAATAAAGAGTTATTTATAAAATGTTTATTTATTTATTACACATACAAGTTATTCAAATACAGACATTATAAGGGAGATCCATACCAGCCTTGAGACCCTTTTGGCAATGTCCTATTGTAGAAAGTTTACAAAAATATAAGAAAAAGATCCGGTTAGGCTGTTGTATAGATATAATCATTTCGGGTCAGATAAACGAAATAGATTATAATGAATTTTGGCCTGCATCATCACGAGCAGCATTATGGGTGAAAATTATTACCCAGTGTGAAACTTTCGAGAACAGTGAATAAATAAGTCGATATTGCATTTGCAGCACATTGTTCTTCCTCGGCTGCTACAGTTTTGACCACCACATCGTTTTTTTTACGTTCAGGAAAAGTGTTTCAATAATGATGCAGTCCATAATACCTTATATCATTATTGACTCAAAAATCACTTGCTGCAGCCCGAAGCATATTCTCCTGTAGCACAAGGTGGTACTTTATATTTCCTCGGGTATGTCTGAAAATAAAAATAAGGTTAAAATTGTATGATTTCCCAAAAAATTGTTAATTCTACTCTACCTGTGATATATTTCCCATTCGAATAAACAATTTCTGCACTAGCACAAAAGTTGCCTAGTAGATAATGCAAAACCACGTTCCTCATCTGCTGAATCTTAGTCAGTGAGCTCTTTGCTTTCTGTGTGGGCTCGATATATTATGCCATCAACAGTTTCATTATCATAAGCAGTATTCAAAGCTTCCTGATGGCTAATTCCACAAACAAAATGTAAGTACAGCTAAAAATGTTAGCTTCTGCCCAGGGCCATATGCCATATGGGACAGTAATATTTACAAGAATATAATACATAAACAAACAATTTATGCTCGAATAGGAATATGTTATAATAATATGAGAAAACCCTAAAAACAAATAAATAGTATAGAATAAATTATCTTATAGTTATTATACTTACATAAAGAAATGTAAACAAAACGCCGCGTAATTCTCCTAGGGCTCCATTAAATCATACATGCTGAAAACGTGTAAATAGGCGGAATGACGAAAGCTAGCCAGATATCGCGCTACTGGTTCCATCATAGCATAGGGTACCTTTACCCGCTATAATGGTTAATCAAAATCAAAATAAAATATTTTTCATGACAAATTATAAATTTATAAAACCGCTGGCGCAAACAGCTGGCGACTTTGTTATGACGTCAACAGTGGTTGGAAACAGTTGAAAACCAATATGGCGGCAATTACCCAAAAAGGGGCCGATAAGCACTCCTTAGTAAGTTTATTCTCCTTGGCCTACACCAGCTGTATTTAGCAACACGCGGAATATGATTCGGATCTAGAACACTTAATATAGGACTGCTTATTGAGCTGAAAATTGTCTGCCATGTCTAAGCGACAACTCACTATTTGTGATGTCAGTCGCAGACCTCAATTTTTGACGTAAAATACATCTACATTTAAAATCGACGAAAAGATTAAGGGAGAGTCCTCACGGGCGTAATTTGACGTAAGCGTAACTAATCACGTGATTTAACATCACGCCCGTGGGGACTCGCCCTAACTCACAAACACAGTGACGTCACCACTATCAGCTTCTGATAGTGGTGACGTCCCCCGCTGACCAGTTGCCGACTCGAGATTGGCGAACGTATGCCTATCAAGCTGAGCAATCCTATTTGGCGGAGTGTTCTTGGATTCGGATTCGGATTATATAAAATCTATTCCAGAAAAATAGCCCTAGTGCAGCTCGAACCGACACTCTGGAGCGAGTATCAAATGATTGTTGCACTGATTCCAGTCCAATGAATTATAACCAAACACGATTCTTCCGTTCTTGATTATAGTTCATTGTTCCAGTCAGAGTGAATTTCATTGGTTGACACTATGTAGTTTTCTGACTGTTTTCCACCAATGAAATTTGCTCCGACTGGTTTGTGATTTCTCTGCGAACAGACCTAACAATTTATAATTCGATTTACTCTGGAGTCAAGAAAGGAACGGTTCGGAACAGAAAGAGCAAAAACATTGGATATAGGAACACACAGGATAATGATGCTAGCGCCACCTATTAGAAATATGTATTTTTTTTTGTTTATGTTTGCGATTGTGAATTTCGTGATTCATAAGTGAAATTGTGTAAACAAAACCATTAAATTTTGTAATTAAAATTGACCAATAATTGGACTTTCGATTAAGCAGGCAAGCATAATATTACGTGTTCTAGACCATATTATTGTGTAAAAATAGATTATAGTTAGCTGACAGTCATTTCAGTGCCTTTTCTTTTAACCAATTTTATAGAGAGGTACTTTCTTTGATTATACCAATCAAACAGCTCATATCAATCTACTGATAATATTTAATAGGCTGTTTGAATAATTGATTTGTTATCCTTTACTTAAAAGTTATGCAAAATGGGGAATAATACTGGATCTTTAATGTGGAGTTCGACTTATTTGACCATCAAAAATAAGCACGACCAGGCTTTTAGGACTATTGATCAAGCTATTTCACTTGAAGAACAGGAGAGACTACATGAGGTAACAATAATTAATTATTTCAAAATTTCCACCTATGCAATATCCACTGCATGCAGTATGTAACATTAGTTTCCATTTTTATCTAGTGACAATTCTCTGTATTTTAATTTTAGGCAATAGAAAAATATAAGGAAGGCATCCAACTAATCGACGAAGCCCTTGCAATCCCTGTCCAATGTCCTGATAATCCAGACGATACATGGAGAAAAGCATGTTCTATGATACAAAAAATTAAAAAAGCACGCGCTGAAGTTTTGACGCGCATTAATTGTATACAATCAACCCCTGGATTCGAATCTACTTTTGAAGAACCACCTTCTTATGAAGAAGCTATGAGTACAGTCAGCTCTTCAGGTAACTATTCAATATCAACATAATTCAAATAAAATAATTGATTTCTTCTAAGATGAAAGCACCGGCTTTCAAAGAGTCACTTACAAAGACTTAGCAACAGCGCTTCAAGAGCTAAGCATAGATCCCAACCAAAATTTAAATGAAGAACTTGTCTACACGCACCCTGGAGTGAAACTCTACTTTATTTCTCCTAATGGTGAAGTTGTGTCTTCTCAAGAACCTCAACTGCTAAAAATTTCTTTGGTAGAAGGCTCTACACCCAATGCCCCAAGAGCTATTTTACAAATAGGAACTTGGATATATCCATTAGTACCAGGAGTTTCGCCCTGTTACAGGACAGATTATGGGGCTTTTATTTTGCCTAATGTCTACTCTGACGTACCTGGATCATCTGTGGGGATAATTCTACCTTCCGATGCAGACTCTGACGTTTTTGATCTTCTAGAAAGCATACTTTACGGAATAGTCACTCAAGAAACTGAACAGGAAATACATCAAGAAAAGAGAAGAAGATTAGCAGGAGAAGACACAACAAGCTCAAGGATATCAAATAAAATAGTCAACGGTGCTTGGTCATTGTCCCAAGGCCTTGTCAGGGGTGCCCAAAAAGCTGGAGATCTTATAAATAGAGGAACCCCAAAATTAATTGACAATTTGGCACCTGCAGATCAGCCAAAAGAAGTACCTAAATCTGTTTCGAAAGGCGTTAGAATAGCTGAACAAGCTACTTTTAAGGCTTCCAAAGTCACTGGATTTGTAGGTAAAAGGAGTACTGAGTTTATGGTTTTTAGATATGTTAATTGTTTGTTTTTTTAGCTGAAAAAGTTGGAGAAGGCACGCTACGTTTAGGACAGTTTTTGGCTCCGCATATACAAAAGCAAGGCACCAAGCTTTTGGCTTCAGGATTCCATATGTCAGAAGAAGAAGCTTCTGAAAGGATGAAGGGTGTCTTAACTGTTGCTGCAGGGGCCGTAGAAGGATTTTCTACTGTTTATAGGTTAATATTGAATAGCTGTTGATTGGTTTTTCTAAATGTAAATTTTGTTTAGGGGGTTGGAGACATCAGCAGGAATTTTAGGTTCAAGTTTAAAAGAGAATACGGTCAAAGTTGTGGAACACAAGTAAGTTATTGATTTTTTATCACTTTTATTGAGTATAATAAAAATAAACGGACAACTTTCAGGCTTTAAAAAATCACATCCTTATTAATAATAATGCAACATAAGTATTCAAATTAATGTTTTTTGAATTCTAAATTTTGACTTTTTTCCTAGGTGGGGTGGTCCTTGTGCTGACACTACAGAAGGCTCGCTCAATACAATGGGTAACTTGTTTTCTACTTATGAGAATACGAAAATATTGAGGCCAAAAGGACTTTTGAAAAATACGGCTAAAAATGCAGGTGAGACCATTATGAATGAGTATACGGGGGGTGTCCAGAATAACTTGAAGTACCTACATGGGGATTTTGGAAATTATTGAAGATACAGCATGGACCAAATGGGGAAAAAGTTGCGCAATCAAGTGTCTATAAATAATCTTTCATCAACTGGTCTACCATGTATCTTCAATGGTTTCCAAAATCGCCATGTACTTCAAGTTTTCCCAGACACCCAGTATTGATAAAAACCTTGATAAAAACAGTCCAACTAATGTGTGCTTAGTGTATACTAGAATTTTTCTATCAACATTTACCTAAATATGATAAAAATTTTTACTTAGTTCTTGCCATGGAAGATATTCCAGATGGTAAGGGAAATGGATAAATTAGTTTCTGTGTTTTTTTTTTTCTTGAATGTGCCGATTCAGTTAATTTAGATCAGATTTACTTCAAGAATAAATGATATATCTACCTCATTTTTGCCAAAACTTTAGCTTTAGGCTTTAGGATCATTTTTATTTAACATATCATTTCATTTACAACTTTATAAAGTTGCTTCAATGTTGTTATTTTGTGTTGCCATTTGCCATCTTTTTCTTCACTGGTTTGATATCACGGTAATACAAACTACTTATATGTAACTAAATAGTTTTTTTTTCATTTATTACATTAGGTAAAGGAGTGGCACAAATGCACTCTGTAACGCACAAAGGAAACATGGCTTTAAGAGATAGTCTTGAAGCTGGCCCATCAGGATTTTCCAGAGATGCAAAAAATGTTTCGGAAAAAAATCACGAAAGTGACAAGGAGAATGAAGAAGATGAAAAGAAAAAAATGGACCAAAGTTAGATTCCCATGAACATAAATGGCATTTCAACTAAAGGTAGGTCATTTAATATGTCTTTAATGGTCAGGATTTTAAATAAATCGCATTTCAGTTCTGTGTGTCTCATATTCAACGATTTAGATTAATGTTTAAAAATGTCCAGGACTGCAAAACAAAATAGATATTATTTGCCCAGCAAGAGTTGGCATATTTCAGAAATCTCAAAACAAATCTCTTATTGGGCAAAATGGATAGGATTATGGATATTTACAATTAATGGGTGATATTGTTGGGTTTTATCAGAGTTTATTATGGTTATGGTTAAACTAAGTTCCATTCTTTTTTACAAATCAAATTATGTAAGTAGGTATAGATAAAATCAGCTAAGAACCACACGCCTTATCGTCACTTCAAAATGGAAGGGACCTAGAGAAAAGGAAATTTGCCTTCTCTGTAAGTGATGATGTCAATGGTTCTTCAGCTAACAAGAACCTCATGCATTATCGTCTGTCCGACTTCAAAATGGAAGGGACCTAGAGGAAAGGAAATTTTCCTTCTCTGTCAGTGTTGACGTCAATGGTATTTCTTAGTTGATTTTATCTTTACTTACTCTGTCTCTCTGTCTTGATGATTGAAATATCTAGCAATGGATGAATAATTGAAGAATGATACATTTTTTGCTTAACTTTCCTGGCTAGGTATTAGATGAATCAAACAACCCCATTTTCAAATTTCATAGAACACTAAGCCTAAAACTTTTGATAATAAATTATTTTTTAATTGGGCATATCTTTAAGCCTTGTGATATTTGGTGTTGATAATTGAAATAATATAATAATATTTTCGTTAAATTGGGCGTTTTATTTTTTGTTCTTGTCCAACGCCTTTGTCAAATCCAGACTCGATCCCAAAAGCAACCAATAGATGACTCACAAGTCACAGGACATGAGTGAAACCAAACTGTTCCCTGATCTTCAAACATCAATGTGATGTGACAGATTTCCAACAAAAATGGGATTGCTGGATCTACATATATTAATCCTTCAACTATGTGTGGGAAAATATAAATCTCTTGTCCTGAGAGTTCACTGATTGGCCTAACATTCCAACCAAGAGTCCCTCAGATTTAGTGCTTAATTCTCAAGGGAGATTCCTATCAGGTAGCATGAAACAATGAGGCTGATTCCAAACCTAAGCTCAGAAGAGAAGAAAGAGAAACGGTAAGAAGGCCTTGGACCGAGATCACAGAGTCACAGAACAACCTCAACATATTGTCAACACTGAGCCTGCTTGGGAAAATAACACACTGTACATGATTTCAATAATGAGTTTATTACGAATCGACAAAACACAGGTCTATTGACAAGACAAGCAATATACGAATATAAATTGCGCCACGAGTTGCAGCAGAGGCCAGACTTGAACCAGTGCAAGTACCTCTCGTTGGGAAAGTCCCTCTGGAATCAAGTCTTCCCAGTGCAAGAACCTCTCGTTGGGAAAGCCCCTCTGGGTATCTTCAGCCTTATCGATGTCCAGCGCCGGTACCTCTCGTTGGGAAAGCTCCTCTGGACAAGGCATGAGGAGACGATAACTAACCGACAGTCCCCCAAGCAGCGTTGACGTGTGGCTCCCTATAAGGACCCCAGTTTTGAAAGGGGTCATACATCCTATAGGACTAGCATATGTAAGGGCATATTTGGGAAAATATATATCTACACTTTCATACAACTTGAGCAAGTTTCTCTCCATCAACCCCCAAAGCAACAAACCCCCCATACCCTCGTAAAGCGGGCAGTTGTGACAGTATATCCACAAGGACAGAACACTAGATGGGCGTCTTGCTCTTAAGTTTTTCTAAATTGCGAGAATAAAACGACTAGAAGTTAGGAAATAGTCATAAAATAGGAATATTATGATAATAATGACCAACGTAACATTTTATTAGGGTTTCAGGCATTATCAAAGTATATTGCTAAATTAGAGCAGTAAACATAAACTGTTTAAGCGTTGGTCAACTATTTAGCATAAAACACAAACTCCAAGGCACAACTTCCTCACCATCCGCATCAAAATAAAATTAATAGCCTGACCCTTGTATAGCCCTACCCAAAAGGATATGCACAAAAGAAAAAGCGCCGCGTATAAATAGCCATTAAACCGGGCCCTTCGGAAAGCGAGCCCCCAGAATCCTGTCGAGAAGGGATCCTTTCCCTTTTCCTTATTTCTATCCAATTCCATTATCCCGCAGGATCCTACAAATTTCACTGTAAAATAGTAGGTGAAGGATAAGGATACGGAATTGAGGGTCTATACCTACTCTTCGCGTTTGGGTCGCAAAATTGAAAGATATTTGTTTGGATGACTTTCAAGAAATGGAAACTGGAAATAAAACATTGTTAAGTTTATGTTTATTAAGTGATTTGTTTTCTGGGAACAGACGGACTGGTTATTTATAGTTTCTCATAACGTTGTTAGGGCTTTTTGTTATTTTGCCTTAGCACAAAAAATTTACGTGTATGTTTAATTTTGTGTAGAACGTATACCTATTTTATTTGCTCAAGGTAAAGTGAGTAAAGTTGAAAATCAGATAGAGATCTAAGGAAATGTAACAAGAATTGCGGTTTTTCTTTGCATGACGAAACAAAGTTTAGGTGATGATTACATATAAGGAGACCCACATTGTTTTAACTTGACAAGTCCTCCAAGACGATATTGTTAGATATTGGTCCATTATACGAATAAAAGGTTGAAAAGAGCTAATTCCAAGTCAGGAGCTAACTGGAAACGACTTTGATAGAAAAATAAAGCAGTAATAACGATCATAGCAATAGAAAAATGTCTTATTTTGGAAGGAATCAACATTTACTCTTCAGGGATATCTGACATGTCAATAGACAGAATTATTGTCCCTATTGGGCAACAGTTGCAGGATGAAGGAGAGAGGAAGATCACACATCATTATCGACATTCTTTTTCAATCAGAACCTAAACGATGCAATCTTCAAGAAGTGAGAAATTTGTACCCCAATAGAAGGACATCATACTTGATCCATTAGGGAACAAAACGGAGTACCTACCGCTACGCTACCACCTCGTGTTTCCAAATCGTCAGATTGGGAGGTTAGAAGAATGGCCAGCAAGATAATAAGACCACACTACATTAATTGTAAAGTGAATAAACTTGACCCAAAAAGCTGTGGGTTGTTTAAGTTTGACGAGCCCATCTCACTCAAACAATAGTGTTCTACGCACCAAAACCCCAATTTCTTTAAACCTCCAAGGATCTTCTAGCTCTCTCCTCGGGGGAAATAAAAAGATTTTTCAGATAACTCTAGTCTCGTCCACCAAAATCTAACGGTTTAATAGAAATAATCCCCCAAGTGGCAAAAAAGAAATTCAACCTCCTTTTTTTTTGTTATACAACAGCTATATAGTTATCGACCGGGAGGGCGACGCCGTCCTAAACTTCAACAAACCCAACCGAGGAGGGCGCTCCCTTTGTCTTGCGGGGGCGCAAAGGGTATAGGGCGTCTCGGTAGCGTCGGAATGCCTTGACTTGTTGGATTCCGACACACTTCTCTGTGTCGCACCGTATTATTGCTGTTTGCTAAAGCTGCATTTATTGAGGACACACACTTTGGAAGACGTTTATTAATTGGACATATATGTCATGTAGGTACTTTATGTGGCTTTATATTTGAAGAATATTTTTTTTTATTGTAATTTTAATGAGAAATTGAAACATGCCTGGTCTTACTATCACGAATTTTGTCTATAGGACAGTCAGGTAATGTGTAAACGAAGTTGCGTTTAAAAAAAGTAGGGTCAGGAAGGAAATTTGCTGGTACTTAGTTAATACTGAAGATTTGGATTCAAACCTCAATCAACCTGGCTTGGAGTTAGAGATATGCCTGGGGGTATTTGGAGAAGACACACGCGCACATTCACACCATACAAAAAAGCTTGAATAAATTCCTTCTTAGAAGGAACTAGGCTCTAGGTGTCCTTGAAAAACAGTCTCAATTTGGTTACTACTTGAGTTGATATTATTCTGGAAATAATCCTAAAAACCCCTTGGATATAAATTATTCGTGCGTCTAGCATATATTCTAAAGAAAAAAAATCCTCTAAAATTCCAAGAGACAAGTTTTTATTATTTCCAACCCCCGTCGTGAAGGCTGCGCCGCAGTCTTCGGTAGGCTCCGCCAAACATATTTATCAAACCATGTTGATCCGCCCTTATGACGGCATTTCAATAATCTGCCTCCCAGCACTAGGCGAATGATGATAAAACTACGCAAAAAGGTCCGTGAAAAATAAGAGCAAAACGAGAAAATTATTCAGTCGAATATCATTTTGCTTCAGTCAACTAAACTTTTTTTTTTGGGGGGATCTGAACCTTATAAAATATTAAATTGGAGGAATAATAAGGTGGGGGGTGATGATACCTACTCCGAAACAAGACGGTTCGAAATTTTTGCGAATGTGTTTCTTTCATTTGGAAACGTTATTGTGTGAAAATTTTCAGTTGTAGTTCAATAATTACAGAGATGTTTTTTCGCTTTTTTTCTTATATTTATGGCGCTTTTCCCCCTACTAGAATTGGAGAGACAAGTCCAAAATTGAGGTTGAAGCTTCAACGACTCTCAGGATGTTGGAAGAATGAAGCACTGAAGGAGTTCAGCCTCTCTCAAGTTGAAAGATCAGGAACAGAAACAAATTCACTTTGCGAAAGTCGCAGAACATTGATTGGGACGTTTTCCTAAGTACCTATGTACATTTTCGAATAATACAGGGCATCTATTAGGTGTTCCAGAATAAGTTCAGAGGATGTCCCAAGTATATTATTGTAATGACCCAGGAAAAACAAACGCGTAGTAATTTACAATGTCTTAACAGTAAAACTTAAATGTAATCAAATAATCAAAAATTGAATCTCCAATAATTCACATCAGTATCAATAAATTGAAAAAGAAACAAATTAACGTTGACTCCAAATTAATTGAAATATTTAAAATGCGTTCAATTTTTATTTTAATATCCAGTCTTCAGTAGTTTCATCAAGTTAGTTGAACTCACATAAATCAAATCCATAAAAATATTAAAATCAAGGTAAAAGTAATTAAATTGGTGATTAACGGCCGACGCGAGTTTTTCGGCATTCTTTGAGTTATCCTCACATTTCTTACAACAAATCTGTTGACCCCGATAATCCAGGAAATTGCGACATAATTATTCGGTTTTGAACAAATAAATATATTTCTTAGAAAAAAGAACGGCCAATGAATTGACATGACCCGGAATATTTTGGGGGAACGAAAAATACAAAAACAACGGTTTTAGAAATCTTCAGATCAGTCCAATTGAGTCTTCAGTTCAGTCTTGAGTTTAAGTCTACAGTACCTAATGAGTCAGTACGGATAAAATTCGCGAAGAGTTTCTTTTATTTAGTTGCCTCGGGAAAACGCGTTAAATCGAATATTTGAAAAAGTAACGGAAAATTGTGAAAGAAAGAACATTTAAATTCATTCAACATTATGTGCGAGCTCTAAATAATCAAAAGAAATTGGAATAATGAAGTGACTTTAAAGGCGATAATTTAAATGTAAGTACTCTAGTGACATGTTTTATTTTGACTTTATCAACGTTGAAATGACTATGAAGTGAATTGACTTTGAATATTTTTGTGTTTAGTATAGATAGAGAAATTTAATTCAAATGACTGTTAATTGAAATGAATTTCACTGAAGAGTGTGGATAATCGAATTAACTGTTTTGTTCCGTCTAGAAAATGATTAGTTAAATATTTTGGCTTCTAATTAAATGAATTAAGATAAAATATGCATTGTTTTGATACTAGGTATTTACTCTGGCTAAGTACACGATTTTTGATAACCATACAAATCAGTTGTTTCTTTCAATTGCAAATAGACCCGCCCCCACCATTTTATGTTTCAGTAACTGCCCAAGGAAATATTTACCATCAAATACGACCGCTCGCAATTCACCTTCTAACCTAAATAATAGAGTACTTGGCACGGATGCTACAATGTTATTTATTGCATTGCATTGCAAACCTAGGAATTTTTTGCCAAACTGTGCGGAATTTAGAGGAATTTGTGGGGAAATTGGAGGAATTTATGGAAAACTGGAGGAATGTATAACAAATTGGGGGAATTTATTGTTTTTAACACTGAGCGTAATAAAAATAGAAAATACATAGGCATTTTCAGGGAATTTGCGAACAGTTTGGAGGAATTTTTGGGGACTTTGGAGGAAGTTTGAAGAATTGTTTGCACAGATTCGGGGGGGTGGTTCACTCTACAGGTAAAAATCAAAGCCGAAAGGGTTTAAAGCTTTGCAGTTGCGAAACTATTGAAGCTGCATTGAAAATGTGAAGACTGGTTCAGAGGTCTTCATCAAAACTTGCAACGACCCTCGTTAATATAATAATATATATAATAGTTATTTATGGTACCAGTGTGTTTTGTTGAAAATAAGTCACGCGAGAAAAATTTATACCATGAGGCCGTCAGGCCCAGTGGTATAATTTCTCAAGTGACTTATGAAACATAACACACGAGTAGCATACAATGTTTTATCCAACAACTGAGAAATCATAACAGAAGAGCAGCAAGTACAAGAACTGAAAAAACTGACAGGTATTTTTTGGGAATGAGTTTTCTTTAAAGCAGGATTTATACATTTTTATTTCCTGACGTTTTACGTTGACATTATGAGAGAGTGAGTTATAAATAGGGCTGCCATCCGTCCGGATTTCCCTGGATTTGTCCTAGTTTTCAAGGCGTCCGGGGACGTCCGGGGGGATTTTTTGGAGTTATCCGTGTTTTATGGTTCAGGGCATCTTGAAAAAAATCACGAATAACTTCGCGAAATTGACAAGAATTTTTTAACGATGACGTAGGTACCTATAGGTATAGCGTATTTGTTCGTAACTTCTCGACATCATCAGTTTTATTTGGCTCGCGCATGCGCGACTCAAGTAGTTCACGTGTCATTACATTAGTCATGTTTGGAGGTCGGTGAGTGTGAATCCTATTACCCTATCGTGTTATGACAGCTTATGACAGCTTCACCAAAGAACTAGCTGTTACTTATTTACGTTTAGTTTATTTATTAGTAAAAAAGCTATGAAAAACCCCAAAAAATAAATATTTTTCTTTTCAAAATAATGAGTGGTCAAAGGCTTAAAATAAACGTTTTTGGGCGTGGCATCCATAAAAATGTTCTATCTCCGGCGGGCTACCCTATAGTGGTGTGCGGGCTTGAGGGGTTAGAATCCGGGGTTTTTGTAGGAATTGTCCTAGGTAACGAATTTCATAATTAGCAGCCCTAGTTATAAACCATAACCTACCAGTGGGTTATGGTTTATAACACACTAGTGTGTTATTTGATAGTTCACCTGCCTAAACTGGCACAAATAATTACTCTTAGCAGGTGTTGGATAAACTAATTAAAAAAATAGTATATTTCATCCTTTCACAACTGCCTGACTACTGGGCTGGGGGCTGAATCAAATTCTAACTGATTGAAGTAGGATAAATGTACTTACATATATGCTTACCTTCAAAAACGTTTTTTCAAAAAAATGTCATTCAACTTCATTTTTTACGTCAGTTCACCTCTGGAATCCGATAGGTGGTCTGCTCGCATGTAAAAAAAAAAAAAATTTGAAGTTTTATTGAATTTAATGCTTAACATGGCCCCCAGCGTTCAAAGGTTATTTTGAATCTAATTCTAAAAAGTGTGAAACAAAGAATGCACAATAAATCAATAAATAACCAAAAAAAAAAAGGAAACTGCAGACCTTATTGAATTATTAGAATCTAGATAAATAAACCATAAGTAAAAGTAAAAGATAACTTATAACTAGACGATAAATTACTGTACTGTAAAGTGGATAGGTACAATGCTTCTCTTTCTCTTCACAGTGTATCTGATGCGACAGGCAAGGGACACACTTTCACGACTGCACGGTCTTAATGGAAACAACGCCTACAACTCCATCACCTCCTGGATGAAAGGCTATGATCCGCCCGAAGCGTCACTTAAAAGGAGGAAGATTGTCTTCACGTATGATCACTAAAATTCCTACAGCAATAGTAGATCTATTCGTCTTCCACTTCATCATCTGTTGCAGCTGAGACATAATCATATTCTTTTGACCATCGTATCCAAAAGTGTTGTTTAAGTTTCTCTAATAGTTGGAAATGTGTCAAGTGGTTTTTCGGACTATTTTGGAAATCGGGAGAAGGATTAGATTGTACTGATCGCCCTATCAAAAAATGGGAAGGTGTTAAAGTTTCCAAATCGTTACGATCTGAAGATAAAGGCGTTGATGGTCTGGAGTCCAGAACGCTTTCGATCTGTGTAATAACAGTGTAAAAACTCTCGAAAGTCAATAAAAAGTTGGCAAGCACGCGCCGAATATGATGCTTTGCGGATTTCACTCCTGCTTTCCATAAACCACTCTGGTGAGGGGAATAGGAAGCTATAAAATGCCATATTTATTGTTCAATTTAGTTTCAATATTTTCCAGTAAGCTCCTTTAACTGATTGGACGCACCGACAAAATTGCTGCCATTGTCACTATACACGTGCGGTGGCTTGCCAAGTCTTGAAATAAATCTTTGAAAGGTTTCAAGGAATGCCATTTTACTTAATTCGGAAACGAGTTCCAAATGAACAGCCTTCGTGGCCATACATATAAATAAACACAAATAGCAAAAAGGTCCCGCATAATCCACTCCGACATCAGCGAAAGCTGCTCTTGGATTGATACGCTGCTCAGGCAAATTGCTCATTAGTGGACTTTGGTTTAAAGCAAAAGCACATGATACACTCGCAGATGACACGTTTAGCAAGATTTTTTCCCTGAAATTGTCCAGTAAGATTCTCGAACATGTGACAGTAAGTGTTGAGGCCCACAATGCAAAAGTTCGACACGATTAAGTTTAATAATGAGGTGGGTCAATTTATAATTTTTGCTTAACCGCAAGAACTGTTTGGTGCTTTTTGTCGTAGGGATAACTAGAGTTTTCAAGTCTCCTTCCTACTCTTATGATTCACTTTTTCAAGAAAAGGTGTCAAACTTTTAAGTTTGCTCTTATGGCCAACAGCAACATATTCTGACCTTTCGAGCTTTTGGAACTCTAAAGGGAAAGACTCTTGTTGAGCTACCTTAACCAATGCGTTCATAGATTGAGCTAATTCATCCAAGTTTGGGGTCCCAAGTTTTTTTTGTTTTGGGTTTTCTAATATTGTGAATGAACCTGAGAATAAATGCTACTGTTCTTTTGAGTTTGGGTAAAGATGAGAATTTTTCGAACGGAAACCACTGTTGCATATTGACTTGGATAAAACATTTATCTTGTTTTCTTGTTTCTGGAAGTTTGTCACGAGGGATTGGATTTAATTTTGAAACCACCAGAAGCCAAACGTCTTTGTTTTGTTCTAAGCAGGAAGGTCCGTTAAACCAAATGTTTGAGTGTAAAAGTTACTTTGAGGATAAACCTAGAGAAAGACAATCAGCTGAATTTGAATCTGTTGGTATATAATGCCAATCTGTTAAAGACTGGATTTGTACTACTCGGTTCCCAACAAAGGTTTGCAATGTATGTAGGGGTGTTCGAATCCTCCAAAAAACAAGTGGAATCGCTCCACATAAAGCAATTGTCAATTTTCATGGTTAAGGAAGTTAACACCTTTGAAAGTGTTTTTGCCAGAAGAAGTGCTGCACTAAGTTCCAATTTGTTTATTGTGAGGGACTTAACTGGCGCTACACGACTTTTTGATATCAAGTAATTTATCATGGATAGTCTGATCAGAATTGATTACTCGGAGATAAATACAAGTTCCGTAAAAGATACGGAGTTCCATCGAAAGAGAACCTTGACAGGATACAAAAAGTGGAATTTGTAGGTCGTTGAGTTCCCAAAACTCTGAATTGAAAGTACCTACGTCATTTCTGAGAAAGATCGTTAAGTAAGTATTGGTCCCATAATAACTTCAAAAGCCAAAGTGATTGTAACATAATTTTTGCCACTACAATTACTGGCCCGAGAAGCCCTGATGGATCAAAATTTTTCATTATTTCATTATCATAGATAGCATCAAACGTTTGGTAATCCTTTTTGTGTTGGGCGGAGGACACGTTTTTCGAAAGGAAAAACAGTCCTATTTGCATGACCAAAGTAAACCAAGAGCTTTTCAACTTTCTGATGAAGAAAAGTGAAAAGTGATGATGAAATGTGTTCGATTTCAAATTGTTTATAACTTCTTCGTAACAAACCCGCTGATTTTAGTATGGAAGAGAGTTGGTCACATATCGCAATGGTATCACTTACTGAATCACTACCCGATAGTTGCAAAAGGTCTAAAGTTCTCCTTTACTAAAACTTGCCGATACATTTTACAAATGTCAGCAGTGAGAACGTAGGCATGTTGGCGGACACGAATAAGAATGGAAAGTAGATCATCTTGCTTGGACAACTGGTCCGATCATTTGAATACTATTGTAAGAATATCCAGTTGAAGACAAAGGACTGCTATTGAAGACGAGACGAAGTTTTGTTGTTTCAATATCTTCTTTGAACACTCCGTGATATGGGGACTGTAGGGAGTAATAACAAATTTGATTGTCTTTTGTTTTGAATTGAATCATGTGATTTAGATGTTTGTATTCAGTCATAAAGTCAATGTATATGGATCTCCCCTAGCTAAAAATTGCCTTTTTGCATTTTGTCGGGAACTCTGAATTTCGATTCAATGTATCTGAGAAATGTTTCTCAGCAAGATTCTCTTCATGGGAAGGAGTGCCATCTGTGGCGATCTCTTCCATTTCCCAGAACTTGTCCCTCTGACTTTGAATATCTAATGTGTTTATGAAGTGGCATGAGGTGACTTTGGGCTCTACCTTCAATTTTGTTGCATTACCATATAGGACTGATATGATCCATCCAAGCGTGGTGTTCTGGATAAAAGGCATGTTTTCACCTAAATGGCTTGAAGAATTTTGGATCTGCAAGTTGAACATAATCGGGAATATTGAAAGAATCTGGGTTGATATATGCCATTGGAATTTTATCAGTGATTTCTGGACTAATTAAACAATCAAGTGGTACAGTGAATTTCGAATCAAAGGATTGAACGTTAATGTTGAAAGAATGTTTTAAACCTGACTCTGAATTACCTATATCTTTTAATGCAAAGTTTATTTTATGTTGGAGAGTGGAGAGTTTTCAATTTCTCAGCGTAGTGATTGGTAATGAAGTTTGACATGAAACCGTATCGAGTAAAGCCCTGCGCATATGCGAAGATCAGTTAAAAAGCATTCAGTCGAAGTCATTGTCTATGACGACAACTCTCCCAGGTGTTCACAAGAGAGTTTTCTCAGCAACTCCAAAAATAAAGAACGATTTATATCCTACCTCAGGAATAAGTTTGCCTAAGCCAACATTACAACCTACCAGGCAGTGGAAGATGCTGACATCCTGATTGTAGACACCGTTCAGTCCTTGGCTTCGCAAAACAAAAGTGTGACAGTGGTTGGAGAAGATGTTGATCTTCTTGTGATCATGATCAGAAAGAAAACATCCGAAAACGTATATTTTATTAAACCTGGAAGAGGCTATCCACCTTGTACCATCCATCCACTGCCGGGGATGAAGAATTTGCAGGTTCTATAGTCCTTCTTCGGGCCATCAGTGGGTGCGCTTCCACCTCTTCGTTTTATCATCAGAGAAAAATGAAATGTTTGAAAACCTTGCGAAAGAATCCTAAGCTCCTAAAAAAGATGGGGGTTTTCTATGATCCCGATGCCAACAAGAATGCACTGATTGATGCGGGTGAAAACTTTATCATATCTTTGTATGGATCCTCCCCCTACAGCACCACAATGGATAGATTGAGATACAGACAGTATGTTACAGCAGCGTATAAAAGTAACTGTAGCATGACAACGCTCCCTCCAACGAGTGCTGCAGCATAGCACTATATATTTCGTACGTATCACCAAGTGCAAGTATGGCTGGGAAATCCATGTGAACCCACCCAATGGGGATGGAAAAAAGCAAAAAATGGACTACTTCCAATTCTGACGAATCTTCCACCAGCACCGCCAGAGCTACTGACCAAAATATCGTGTGAGTGCAAAAAAAAATGCACACGGAATTGTGGCTGCAGAAGTGTCAAACCTAGATGTTCTGATAAATAGTCGCACGGTATGGGTTCCTACGATCATCTAGCAAATAATTCATTTAATTTTTTTGTGTGTAATAAGTGTTGTTGATTTTCCCAATAATTTCCTCCTCCACCTACCCAAACTACCAGCGGTTGTGGCAGCATGAGCATTGGTTTCCTATTTTTAATATTTATTCAGCACACCTAAAAACATGAACTTTGAATACCCTTTGCGAAAGTCGCAGAATATCGCGACGGTATCCTCAGTACATTTTGGAATAATACAGAGATGTCTCTTATAAGCCATCCATCAGGTGTTCCAGAAGAAGTTAAGAGGATGTCCCAAGTATATTATTTATTGCAAGCGGCAAACAACCTAGAAATTCTATGTCGAAACTGTGGGGAATTTAGAGGAATTTGAAGGAATTTATGGAAAATTTGAGGCATGTATGAGAAATTGGGGGAATTTATTGGTTTCCAACACTGAGCGTAATAGAAATAGAAAAATAATTTTTTTATCACGAACAATTATTTTGAGGATTTCTAGGGAATTTGTAACATGCATTTGCAAGGAATTTGGAGGAATTTGTGGGGAATTTGGGGGAATTTGCGGAAGTTTGAGAAATTGTTTGCACGAATTCGGGGGGAGGGGGGTGGTTTACTCTTTGATTTATTGGCTGTGAAGTTAGCAAAGGTCTGGATTATCTCCAGAATATGTTCTTCGCTTATCGGTAGCTATGCAGTTATGAAAGACTTTTAAGGACATTCCATAGATATCTAGAAACTGACTGACTTCAGGATAATTTTTGTAAAATTAAATACAAATATTAGTTTGTCGAGTCATATTATATGAGAGCACAGAGCACTAAACTCAGTAAATCAACCGAAAGTAAATGTAAGTATTATGCTGTGTCCGAAGTATATACTAAACTTATCGGGGGTGTAACTCAGTGGTAGAGTGTCCGCTTCGCATGCGGAAAGTCCTGGGTTCAAATCCCAGCTCCTCCACATACATTTTTAGCTCTAACAACTTGTACCGTGACTTTCTTTTATTTTGCTTGCGAATCTCAGGAATATTTTTTTTCTTGCACTGTGACACTGAGATTTTTTCTGATTAACAATCTCTTGCGAAGAAAATTAGAGAAAAGTCTAGTTGACAAGTTCCTTAGCTGCATTTTATTAAAAAGATTTGCGCTGCTGTAAACTTTCCCCCCCGAACACTTCTCCTGCTCGCTTATTCTCACCCTGACACTAGCGGCCTTAGCGGAGCACAGCCTTCAATTCAAACATTTTCATCAGGAACGTCTTATTTTTATTCTCGTCATGTTTTTGTTCTGAAAATTTGAACGAAGTCTGCCGTCTGCCTGTCTGACTTTGGATTGATTAAAAGAGAGAATTTGTCAGGATTTTACAGGTTCAAAAAATACCAACAAACAAAAATCTGGCAACGCACTTAAATTATTTTCTCTGGGACTGAAACTCGAAAAATATTAACTGAACTGTAATTATTTCCCATCAGCTTTTCTAACTTAATTTTTCCCCGAACAGCTATATGCACAGGAAAAGTTTTGCCCGGTAGCAACGTTATTTCCTTTTATCCTTTTTCTGTTCCTGCATTTCCTGTGGATGCGTTCGGTTATTAAAGGATAGCGCGGAAATATAAGTTGCCACTTTTTAATTTTTACGTGTATAACGTTTGAGAATTTCTTTTTGATCTAGCTTTTTTTGCCTTTGAGGACTTTTTTCCCTTTTCAAGTTCCTTGATGGATGTGTAATTTTGTTGTGTAAAGTGCACTCGTGAAAATTTCCATGGAGGCAAACAAAATTAATTAAAGTTGGATAAAATATTTTCGAACATAACTGCTCTTCTTCACGCCATCCCATGTTTTACTTTTCCAAAGCAGGAGAAAGAATAAATATTACCTCTTTATTTCTGGATTGCTCTAATTTTCAGTTAAGCAACCGTGCAAGACCTTCACAGCGAGGAAAAGTTTTCGAAGGAATCCTTCTTTATTTCGCTTTGTTCTTGGCTGAAATTTACGATGATATTCTCCAGGTATAAACGAGGGATATAGCACGAAACTCTTCAATCTTATGTTTCTAAATTTTTAATTTTTATATCGCCTCGAATTTTTTCCTTCTATTTAATTTTTCTTTTATAGGATAATTATTAACTTTCTTGTTAGGTACTTAATGGTTTGGTCTTGAGAAATGAGACAAATAAATTAGAAATTGGATTAAGGGTAAAATCTTATACCTACTCATAGTAGGTTCAAATTCAAATTCTTTATTCATGTTATTATACAGAGTACTTACACAAGTGAAAAATTTAATAAAAAAATAGAGTAAAGCACTATTCATTATATAAAAATTCTAAAAAATGTGTCAATAAAACTTAATCCTAATCTTTCACGATTTAAAAAACAAAAATTTAAAAAACAAACAAGCAGGTACTATAAAATACATCACATTTTCAAAGGACAATATTACAATTAAAAAATTCACTAATACTATAAAATCCCTTACTGAGAAGAAAATCTTTGACAGCCCTTCCAAAAGTAGTGGGAGGCATCTCCAAACGTGAGGGGACAGCTTATTAAAAAGCGATCCCAAGAAAGCCATGGCCATCTTGAATTCTTCTAAGCCGTCTGTGCGGAGGCACTAGTTGCCCACGGTTGCGGGTTTCATAAAAATGCACGCTCTCATGTCTGTCGAGATTATGCAAGTAAGTTGTTTCTCACGTGCAGTACTCATTCAAGAATGAATTGAGCGGGGACGGTCAAGATCCCTAGGGACACAAACGCGTGTTGATAGTCATCACGGTATGATAAATTTGCAACAACCCTAACTGCACGCCTCTGGACACGGAAGACATCTGTTACGCCAGTAGAATGGTCCCAAATTAAAATTGCGTAGGATACCTATGTGAGAATGCAAAAGGGCAAAGTATGCCTGTCTCAGGACCGACCGAGAGACACTATCCGACAGCCTACGAAGTGTTTGAACTTAGTTTGGAAACCAAGGCAGATGTATGATGATTCCATCTTAGTCTAGAATCTAAAGTGATGCCTAAGAATTTAGCAGTGACATTATCTTCCGGAAGCCATCTCATGGAAAAGACCATGTTTTGAGTTTTGCCCATGTTCAAGAACAAGTTGTTGGCTTCGAACCAGAGCTCTGCCCTTTCCTGCGCCTCACGCGCCGCTGTGCTAGCTCCCTCATAACCATAGCTGGTGCAGGCTATGGTAGTTTCATCCGCGAAGAAGGTGTACCGGGCGGTGTGATCTGCTTGAGGTAGATCATTTATGTAAATAAGAAACAGAAAAGGTCCCAGGATTGACCTCTGTACACCAACCAGCACCTTGCTCTTTGAGGACTCCACACCACCGACCCTCACCACCTGAAGTAGCAATACATACTACTATCAGAAAAATTATATTTTTTTAGTTTGGCAAGTAAAATTTCTTGTGAAACGCAGTCAAAGTCTGTAAACAAGTTCTTGGTCTGGAAAAAGTGTATGATTCGTACGGCAAGAAATTTCTCAAAGATCTTTGAAAGTATTGGCAGTAGTGATATCGGTCTATAATTCGAAGGATCAGCAGCATCCCCCTTTTTATAGACCGGTACCACAACCGCACTCTTTCTGACCGAAGGAAAGTTATTCTCTCGTAGACACTGATTTATGAGTTTAGTGAAAGGGCTTTCTCTTTGATACCTTTCCCAGACGGCACAAACATATTGCAGGAATATTCATGGCATATTTCATGGGAATATTGAAATATCCCATTCATATGCCATGCAGATCTATTCATATGACAGGGATATCCCAAGCATATGCTGAAGTCACCATGAAACATATCCCTGCAATCTGCCACATATATTGGATATTGAAATATTCACTGAATATCCAATATCCCTAAAGAATGTCTGATGAATATTCCATGCACATTATTTAGATATACACGGAAAAACCTCCCTGGTGTACCCCCTCAAAATTGACCCCTCGACCCGTTCTCCAGTCCCATCCATACCTGAAAAAAACCTTTAAATTTGTCAAAATGACGAGTGTCCTTGCGAGGATTCACATATTTTAACTTTTTTATTCCGTTAATTCTTCTGAATTTTGAGGTTAAATATATTGGAATTGGTTCACTATATGCACAAACAGCTTACATGTCCTATGTCCTTATCTCTTATTCAGATTATCTATCAATTTTCATCAAAATGAGTCATTTCCAGCTTCTCGACCAAAAATGCGCTAATTACGGTTAAACCAGAAGTATTTGATTTCTATGGAAATACATACATACCTAATTCAAAATAAGGACATGGATATATGTAGGCCGCTTGTCACTAAAACAAACGGATTTCGGAATGCTCCTCAAAATTATGTATTTAATTAACTTTCGAACAAAAATCACAAAAACCAACATAGCCACTAGCACTGAGCACTGCAGGCACCAGCCGGCACTCGGCCGGCAGCCACGTGCCAAACAAGAAAGAAATGGCGTCACCGTAGTGCCATCACGTGACGCTGGTGATGCGTTGTGGTTGGCTCTCTCCTTGTTCTCTGCTCTGACGTCAGCGAGGCGTCATTGAATTGCCGGAGCGATGGCAATAATGAACATATTTGAAATGAAATAACAGTTAAACAAATTGTTTATAATAGTCTTCTTTCCAAAACGTAGCGAAGGTATAAAATTTTAAGCGCTCAAAAACATGTAGAAAATAAATTTCTCTAATTTTATAAAATAATTATGTAAAAATCTTCCTTTCGCATATTCAAGGAATATTATGCATACATGATATTCACGGCATATCCTATAAGTACATACCTGGGATATCCTAAATTAATACAGAATATTGCAATATGCCTGGGAAAATTGGCAGTTTGTAGGCATATACCACCAATATTGGGTGCCGTCTGGGTTAATGACCTCAACTATGAAACCAAAACAGTCTCTGCTTTTTTTGTTTTTTGTGTTGTTTATTATGTCTCCAACCTCGTTATAGTTAGCATCCTGAAAATAAAAAGTGTTTCCAGATACTCTTTGAATAAAAGAGAGTGGGTCCACATCTGAAACACCAATTTGTGCTTGTAGTTCAAGTGCTATATTTATAAAGAAATCATTATGTTGATTAGGTGAAATATTTGGTGTTTCAGACTTTTGACTTGATTTTGATTTTTACGGTTTACATACGTTTTTTTAGGAAATGCATGCATTAGAGCTTGTACTAATTAAAACATCGTAAAACAGAGAAAATTTGGCATCAGCAGTTATTTGAGCCTGAATGATAGAATCCCAAGCAACTTCACTGATCCAATGAAAGAATAGTGCCTTTCCTCGTTGTGTTATTGGGCTGCATACTACCTTTGTTAAATCAGTGTGATGAATCTTCAAGGGGACAGAGAACTCTCAATTTGACAAAGATGGCCAGAAAAAGCACTGTCGAGAAGCGTCACCTGGCAGTCCTGCCTTTCAGAGCGAATGAAAACACTATCAAGACAATTACCACTACGAGTAGGTTCTATAACCAGTCTAGTCAGGCCAAATTATTGGAACAAAGCGCAAAGCTCGGTGGACTCTACAGTTGGTATTAAAGTGCACGTTGAAATCTCCAGCCACTACTACTCGACCATCACCCGCAACCATGGTAGCCTGGTATACCAAAAAGAGTAGCTTCATTTTCAGTTAACCAGTATTCACTAAGGCAGATAATGTCTATGTTCTTGTCAACCAAGAAAGCATCAATTTCATTGGCCTTGTTCCTGATGGAATGGATATTCTGGTGGATTAGTCGTATTCCTGGCCCATGACCAGTTAAGTTGCTTGCTTAGAGTGAGTTTTTCCCTCTGTTTTCCTCATTTGAGGCCCTATTTTTCTCAGGCCTAAAAAATCGTTGACGGTTAGTCCCACTGGCCAGAAACCACGATCTAGCAACTCGTCCCTGTGTTCCGTTAGTAGGTACTTGCACTTTGAAAGAGCTGTATTTGTGCTCGGTCTTAGTTTTTAATTTTTCGCATAACATGGCCGAACCGCCATTTTCCTCTAGGTACGACTTTATTTCCTCGGAGTTGGTTTCTGTGTCAAATCCTGATACAAACAGCCAAATGGAATTTGTTTTTTTTTTTGCTACTCTCAGCCCATTGTAGTTTTCTTTACTGCCCTTTATTGGATTGGGTCTGATTTTCGGGTCCGCTCTATGTTTTTTTTTTGTTGCGAAGAACGGTTTTTCATTCGCTCTAATCTTCATCGGGACTTTTTTCTGCGATGTCCTTTTGTTCACTGGGCAGATTCACAGAATTTTCCGCAGAAACTTCTTAGTTTTCCGTGTTTTTATTTTCATTTTTATTTTTAGGTACCTACATTTTCTGGTTTATTTCGAATTTTCCAATTTGACAACTTAATAGGTAGGTACTTATAGAAAAGGAAGTTAGACCTTCTTCTATTTAGAATCAAGATATTTTGTTTAGCAAGATTTTAACTAGTGTTGATTTGTGTATACAGAAGATTCCATGATAAACTAGAGACAAAAATAATCATTGAATACAAGGAGACATTTGTCATGTCGTGTCCATTCATCCACCTCTGAAATCTGTCTATTATAATTACCTACTTCTTGTCGTAATTATGTTAAGGATATACTTGGGAGATGTCTAGGAACTAAAAACAAATAAGTCAATAGAATTCTCATAGATATCCCTGGAAGATGCAGTTGTACCAGCAGAATTATGATGATTACAATTCAAAATTCAATAGTCAGATGAAATAATGTTACATGATGATATAAAGAGTGATCATGGTGTCATCTGACTACATGAAAGGAATTGACAAGCCAAGCATCGAGAACACGAATAAAAAAATATCGTCAGAGAAGTAGAAGAAAATGTTGGGGTTAAGGAACATACACGCTTGGCAAGTAAATATCTTGCATGCCAATTTTAATGCGATAAAATGAAATGTCTAGAGAAAGTCTAAGGTTGAATAGAGAACGAAAACATACACGTCTGGCAAGTAAACATCTTGCATGCCAATTTCAATGCGATAGAATAAAATGTCTAGAGAAAGTCTAAGGTTAAATAGAGAACAAAAACGATTTCCCCTGTTCCACCTCTAGTATTCACAGCGCATTTGACAGTCATTTGTATTTTCATTGAAAGAAATTATATTTATCTCACTTTTAGCAAATGGATATATATTTCTGTTTTTCTCTATCTCTTCTGATTCTGAAATAATCATTTTTAGGCTTAATGACCTAATTAATTGACAGTTTTTTATTTTTGACATAACCTTAATTTAAATTATTATAATTTGTAAACAATTAAAATAATTCTAGTGGATTTTTATCTATTCTCTTTTATTCCACGTGGTTTTTCATTGTAATTTCGTTGTAAAGTGAATATGATCTTTTGCGTTTACTCGTCTGATTGGTTGAACTGGTTAAAATGCAGTCAAGAATAAAAAAAACACAGGATCGTTTTCCTGTGGGGTTTGGTTTCTAAAACACTCTCTTTTCCTCGACGTAGTCTAGCAGGCAAGTCATTTTTATCTTAAATAATTTTTGCTTTACATTTTTTGGATTCTCCCTCATAGATTTTTCAATACATTTTGCTATCAATGCATATTATCATATCATTATTAAGTTTTTACCTGATAAATCTTATCTATTCTTGAAATATAAATATTATATTTTAATTTTTTATCTAATTGTGGGCTTCCATTTTGTGCGATTGGTAGTGCCACGTTTATCTGAGGTGAGTCAATTCAGATTTTTGGACTAATAAAAAGGGAACTGCTGCTCTGGTTCTCAGAATCAATTGTTAGTGTGGGAATATTGGACCATTTGCTCTAAATATAGTCGGTGAAAACCAAATTTGTGTGTTCATCCCTATCTACTCTTTATGGAATCCAGGCAGAGGTCTGAACAGCAATTTTCTGTTTGACTCCGTCAATTATTATCTCGACTAAAGGGTGTAATTTTTTTAATAGAAATCCAGACAGGTCAAAAATTCAGTTAAAAAGTTTTAATTAAAACATCTCAAGAAATTTGACATATTCTGAATTTGATTGATTTCACCGTCAGGTTTATCTTGTAGTATCTATAGTAGCTACCTTAATTTGAAAGGAAAATTTTTTCTATTTGGGGGAGAATCTAAAGATTTAATTTCTTATTGTTTTATCTTATTTTGTTCATATTTTTGCCTGCTAGTGCTGCTGTCAGAAAAGCAGCATTTTGCTCAATCATAACGAGCATTTTAATTTAATCTTGCTGGTATTATTTTAATGTTACTATTATCTTTATTTTTTTTATATTAATTTTTTTTTTCTCAATTTGCAATAGCTGGTCGTACCTGATTCTGTTGGAAGGGAGTGTCTGTACAACAATAGTTTTATATTAAATTTCAATTTTAATTTCCTTTGCCAGACACTCACTTTTTGACAGAATTTAGGGATTTAATATTCCAAATATTGGTGAACCTGATACTGCCTTATTCTTTTCTGGGTGCCTACTCGACATAAAGATCACCTCGAAGATCACTGTTTGGAATCTGGATCAGCTGGAGTGACGTCACCCCAGCAATCTATCCTCTGGATACAGGAAATAACACGAAGGGCTCCAGTTCACGAAAGTGAAACCCCAACACCCATTGAAGAGCTCCGGAATGGAAAGGTACATGGTATTAGATTCACCGAAAAAACCATAAGCTGTCAACACTAAAATTTTGCAGAAAGTAACATTGACTGTTACTATATAACATTGTAAATCAAATAAAATTATTGTTTGTTGGATTTTGAGTGGTTTCATTTGCACATAAAGGGACTACACGTTTTCTTAATTTTTTGAATTCCACGACTCTAGGTTATCTTGTCTCAAAGTAACAAATTTCAGTTCAATTTGTAACAATATTCAGTTGGTAGAAGAGATCAATTTGAAGCTAAATCTGACTGTTTCAAGAATCAAGAATGTCAGGTATAATCTGCAGATGTTGAAGATAGAGAAGAACCGATAAAAGGAGAAGGAGGATTATGTAGCTATTGCACTTTGCACTGGGCTACAGAATATTCCTCTAGAATTTTCTGAAATAAATGGAAGAGACGAAACCGAAAGAAAAATGGGGGGACGCTATTCAGGAATAAGTTGATTCACTCAGAACGTTGTCTGGTCCAATGCAAAATTTTCTTCAAACACAAAAACTGTTGATGCAAAATGGATTCCTAAGTTAAAGTGTGAACGGAAATGTGAATCCATACAGAGCTAGATAAGTGGCTTTACGTGGATTTGACATTCACAAGCCTGCTAGAGGACGATGAAGCAGGCGATGCTGAGAAGCGAATCCGGAAAGAGGAGATTGGAAGATGAACAAAAATTGACTGTAATGGCGTTGAACGAGACTGAAATGACAATTCCAAATTATACCTACCTGTAGCTCTATAAGAAAATTATTTTTATAATTTATCATCCAAAGCTCTCTATACCAATATTCCGTGTACACTGGGCTCATAACCTGTACTTTTGGAATTATTTATTCTGTCGTGCATTATTCTACGAATAACATCTTCTAGTTTTTAATCGAATTACCTACTTCAGTATCTTGGATAGAGATATGATAGAAAAAAATGTATCATTGCAGCTAAAAGATATCTACAATATATGCAATGAGGATTCAAATATTGATTTTTAAAATTCACCGACTACAGATAGCAAATTTTATTTTGCCCCAATTTCCCTAGGTACAAAGGACGATTACATCCATAGTCCAGTTGACTGTCATCCCTCCACCCTCCCATATAACCAGCCGTAACTCTCAACTCCTCTCACGCCATCCCGATTCCCTGATCCCGACGATAAAGCGTTTTGCTATTCCGATAGCGTCCGACCGTACCCGAAGGCGGACCATCGGAAGCCATATTGATTACGATTAGGGGGTAAGAGCGGGGTTAAGTATAGTGAATCGTTTTTTGGTTGAGAACGGGGGCGCGTTTGTCAGTTTTTCGGTCAAGGGAAGTAACTGTAATTGACATTGACCTAAGAAAACTTTACATATTATAAGGTTTTGACACAATTTTATAGTTTTCTTAACTACGGTTTTGTAAAAAGCCAAGATAAAACACACACAAAAATCACTGTTATATGTCTAGAAGAATAAATTCATACAAAAGGAAAACAACCCTCAAGAAGATAAATAAACTTATACAATATTATAAAAGATGAGTTGCTATATGATAAAAACTTGCCTCAAAAGTTTTCAAGAATAAAATTATTATAATCTAGAAATTATTCCACATACAAACTTCACCCACCTTTGTAACTTCGCTCCCACTCCTAAATTCACACCAAACGCCCCCCCCCAAAGTTTCTCTATTATTAATAGCTAATAGCCTAGAATTTCAAGAACTATCGCCATTTTTATTCCCACGTGGCAACGTCGCATCCCCTCTATATAGGAAGGGGGTAAGTTGGTGGGGCGACGACGTAGTATCTGGTGGTGGGGATCGGAGCCTGGGACACGTGATGTAGCGATGCGGCTCTACAGTTTGGAGGCACGGTGGGAGGGCAGAAATGACAATTTGGAGTGATAAGGGAGGGATTTTCACGGAGTAAATTGGGTTTCGGGGGGTTTGCTGAGTTAAGGGTGGAGGTGCATTCGAAAAAGGAAAGTTTGTTGTTTAAAACTACAACAACATCATAACTATTTCTAGACTTATGTGTTGATGTAATTTTTCATTGGAGGATTTAAGAAAATTTTCCTGCTTTTCGTATACAAAAGTTCTTGGTTGAGAAACCAGCATCGCCTCCACCCTTAATAATCAAAAAAGTGTTTTCACAGTTTTGGTGAAAAGGGACACGCAGTAAAGTAGGTAATAAGTCAGATGGAATGAATATGTCAATTTATTATTACGCGCAGGGGTTCTTTTTAACTAAAGGAAATCTGTTGATAGAAAGAGGCAATTTTGCGGGGGTTTTCTGGGGTTAATTATCAGTTTGGATCGTTTAGTGTGTGCTTTTGTGATTTAATCATTTGACGGGGTAGGTACTGAGTAAAGGGGATTAAAAGTAACATGATGCTGCTAGAGGACTAACTCTAATCACAATTTAGAGAACAAGAGAACATTTGAGATTGCTGACACTGACACTATTGGTTCATTGGTTGTGTAAATTATTTTTGTCTTTAGAGTTTATATTCGAAATATGTTGTCAATCCTCGAAATTGTTAATTATTGTGTTGGGCAGTTATGTCTCTAACTGCATGTTTAAGTTCACAGCTATTATAGCTACGTATATATAATGTATTGTGCGTGATAAGTGTTAAAGCTTAAAAAGTTTCGCTTGACTTTAGATAAGCCGTCATAAAAAATAAACCGATAAATGTCAAAAGCAAACTATACAAATCTAGGTATAAATTTATGAGTTAGTTAACAGCTGTTGAAAAGTAATAGGTACTTTGCGGATCAATTAGTTTCTCATTCCTTGATGTTAATCTGTAAAGATTTCAGTTTCAAGTTTGATAGTGTTGTAATAAATTTATAATACACTTTCCGGATTTGTTAGGTAAATAACCATTATAATACCCGTCACAAAAAAGGAAAATCACACTCAATGATGTCTGTTATGAAGAGAGGTACCCCACATTTATAAAAATGTGTTCTCTGTATTGGAAGCGTAATATAGAAATTTGAGCAGCGTTTTTGAATCAACTGCTACAACATGAGATATAGTGCATGGAGACATTATTATTACATGTACAAGACAAATTGTTATAGTGTATATATGCGACATTGAACCGTTGATTCCTGAACCAGAAGCACGTCTCGTTGAGATCAAAATTACAGAAAATGTTTTCAAGTAGCTCCTTATTACATTTGTATCATGAGAGATGGGAGTCCAGGATTTTAGACATGTACAAGAACGATTAAGGAACGTGTTCAAAGATATGTTTGTGAATCTTGTATTTATAGCACACCGCGTATCATTTGGTACTAGAGAATATGGAGAACTAATGATCTCAACCCATATTCGTGAACCATTTGAAGTATCATACCAAAAGAAAAGGTATTTTCTCATTTTTAAAGAATATTGTACTAAGTTTCGATATGGATATCTTCTAAAAAAAGGAAAGTCTGAAGCGGGAGTTGTTCTAGGAGGAGATTAGAGAGCAACATAGTTAAAATGGTAAAAAAAATGATAACAAAGCAATTGGAACCATACTACGCAAAAATGGGATTAGGTAATCAAAGGTTAACTGCTCCACACACTCCTAAACAAAGTGGTTCAAGTGAACGAGAAAATCGCACCGTAGTTGAAATGGCAAGGACCTTCAAATATTTAAGTAGAATTTCCTCAGCCGTGTTGGGCTGAATTTGTCAACACAGCTATTTATGTACTCAGGTACTTCTTCCCCAAGAGAATGGAAAAGCTGAAAGAATGAATAAAACTGTATTGGATAACATAGGAACCAAATTTATAGATTCAGGAATTCGAAAAACACTATGGGATGAGGCTCTAATGAAATGTTCTGTGTATCAACTGAATAGAATTCCTTTACCTATGGGAGTAATACCCTCGACAATTTGGAATGGACGAAATGATCTGAGTAAGCTAAGATTTTTGGGTGTCGAGCCTGGTTTACAATTCTACCCAAAGGTAATAAGTTAGATGCTGAGGCAAAGCAGGCTGTTATGGTGGGATATTCTGGTAGTGGCTACAGATTGTGGTTACCAGGTGAGCAGAAAATAGTGAAATCCAGAGACGTAAGATTTGAAGAGAGCTTGATGGAGTACAAGAAAAGTCATGAGAAGATAGGGATAGAAAGTGGGCCACAGAAAAAAGAAAAACAACCAAACTACTTACCTGATGAAGAAGAGGAAAGAGAAGAGGGAGAAGAGAGACAAGAAGAAAATTATATTGAAGAGATACAAGGAGAGAAGCCTGTTAAAATTATCAATGATGTGCAAAGATGAAATGGAAATTCAAGTACCTACTGTTGAGAACGAAAAACATATGCCATAGAATAATTCGACTATAACAAGACATGGAAGAACTGTGAACAAACCCAAAATTCTTGATGACCATGGAATATAGAGTACCTATTGTTCGCTCACAGTGACTTCAGATGAGCCTTAGAGTTTTGCAGAAGTCTGTAAAACTGCAGAGTGGAGAGAAGCCATAAAGAAGGAAAATAAATCGCATAAAAACTCTCAAACTTGGATTCTAGCAGAATTTCCCGCATGTCAAACAGCTATGCTATAGACATACGAAATGGATTTTTAAAATTAGAGAAAATGGTACAAAGAAAGCAAGATTGGTTGCAAGAGGATTCCAAGTACCATATAGTGGAAGTGATGAATTCATGTATGCCCCATTGTGTAGGTTAGCTACAATAAGACTACTTATATAGTATCTTCACATAATGGTTGGAAACTGCATCAGATTGATGTTCCTACTGCATTTCTAAATGGATTTCTAGAAAATGATGTGTAGATTAAAGCACCTGGAAGGCTTGAACACAGATGTAAAATATTTTAAATTGAGATGTGCTTTATATGGACTTAGAAATGTTGGAACATGAAGTTTAATTAAGTCATGACAAGTTTAAATTTTAGAAGATCACAATATGACTATTGTTTATTTGTGAATGACAACATATCTCTAGTAGTATTTGTTGATGATGCTCTGGTAATTGGACGAGAAGATCAAGTCAAGGAACTTATTAACAACTTGTTTCGGGAATTCAAAGTCAAATCAATGTATGAAGTGAAAACATTTCTTGGAATGGATTTGAGGAGGAGTGATGATGATATTGAAATTATACAGAAAATAATGGCTAAAGGCTATTAGAAGAATTTAGAATGGACGAGACTAGGTCGTTTTCCACTCCAATGGAAGTCAATTTTCAAATGGATATATGCTACAGTGGTAGATAATGTTCCATATCGAAGATTGGTATGTAGTTTAATGTATCTTTCATCAGTGACCAGACCTAATATAGCATATAGCGTTGCTTATTTGTCCCGGTTTTTGGATAAACCCACTTCATGTGCATGGAAAGCAGTTAAAAGAATTCTTCGGTATCTAAGCTGTACTATTGACTATGGTTTAACATTTACCAGATCGGACAATGAATTTATAGGTGTATGTGATGCTGATTGGGGAGGTGATCATCATACTCGCAAGAGTGTAAGTGGATCTGTATGTTTTTATGGAAAGAATACAATAGCCTGGTATTCAAGAAAACAGAACTGTGTCGTATTGTCCTCAATGGAGGCAGAGTATATTTCTTAAGGGTATCCTTAGTGACTTCACATGTATGTGTGGATCAGTGACTTTGAAATTAGACAACTTGAATGCCATATCCATGATGAAGAACTGTGACAATTCTAAGCGTAGCAAACATATAGATATAGAATATCATGTTATCAAAGTTCTATATTTGAATTACTTATATTACTTAAGTATGTTTGTTCTGTAGAAAACTGTGCAGATAGGTTTACAAAATCTTCAGGAATAGAAAAATTTGTAAAGTTTAGATCATGTTTGTTAAACCACTGTACTATGTAAAGAAATTGTATTATACTATACGGCAATTTGAATTGTATTAAGTGAAGAATGTGAGTTTAGTTTGTTAATATATACATCTAAATTGAGGGGGCGTGTTAAGTATAATAATGTGTAGGATATGGAAATTCACTTGTTTTACCACACATATATTGTTTTACCTGCACTTTACCTGTTTTTGTAGTGACGTTAATTTTTGATAGATTGTCTAATATAATGTCAGTTTTTTCCTGTAATTTCACATTTCACATTATATCTTCTACTAAACATCGCTTCCAGTGTATTATTTGTCCATTAACTTCAAGAGTTAGTTCTTCAGGGAAATGTAAGTCCATAATGTGAATTATGGATGTGCTAAGCTGACGATGCGGTTCTACAGAGATTTCTATACTGGTTCGAACAAATCACGAAAACATTCAAAATGCAACTTTCAGCCCAGAAACTACAGTCACTTACCATTTCCAAAGAGCCACGAAGATGCAAACTCGCCGTTTACAATCAAAGTGTGAAACAAGTGATGGCCTTCAATTATCTTGGAGAAGGTGAGAGCTCTAACATCAAAGTCTACCTTAATATCAGGGTACTTACGAGATATCATCTGGCTCCTGATTCTGGAACCGAGGAATGCGCAGGGTTTCTATGAGAATAAGTTCCATGTCCTTCTCAGTTTTAAGTAAATTTTCATATTATTGACGAAGACAGATAATCTGTTCTCATGAGAACTGGTTTTGAGATTCAGGCGTCTGGGAGGAACAAGCCTATGAGTACGGAGAGCAAAATTAGAATCTATAGAACGTGTGTTAGACCAGTGATAACATACGCCGTAGAAACCAGAGCTAAAAACAACAGTAACAAGAGCCTGCTATGAAAAACTGAAATGCGAGGTTGTAACTGGATACACACTATATGACAGGAAAAAAAAACAAGGAAATTAAACATACCTGCAAGGTTCCGGGTATTGTAAGATGGGCCAGAGACAGAAGAAGGGCTTGGAGAGATAATATAGAAAGAATGACTGAAGACTTGGCAATCGCAAAAAGCCGAATAGCTCCAGGCTACCCGGAAGACCGTCGAAGCGATGGCATGAAAGCTTGACATCCCAGGCGGCTAGGGAGTTAACAAGACACAGGACTAACTCCGAACGTATGAAGAAAAAGAAGAACAATTATGGATGAACAAGAAACCAAGAATAAAACATCTCAGAATTATTGGCTCAACCTGGTTATGCACACATTCCGGTAGAAACCAGAAGAAAAATGGACAGAAAGGCAATCAGAGGATACCTTCTTGGTTATGATGATTGATGAGGAAGAAAGATATAGAATTTGGTTAAAAAAAGAATTCAGAGCAGTTTTGTCTAGGGATGTCAGATTTTTGAGGATAACAAAAACACAAAGTCACAGTCTCACAATTTTTCTATTGGCTACACGTGTTTCGCTCTAATAAGAGCATCATCAGGCCTTAAAATACACACCCTTAGCAGACATTGTATTTTAAGGCCTGATCATGCTCTGATTACAGCGAAACACGTGTAGCCAATAGAAAAATTGTGAGACTGTGACTTTGTGTTTTTGTTATCCTTCAAAATGTTACGTTTGGTCTTTTGGACAAAAATGGATTATGTCTTTTTCTTTTCTAGAAAAGTTGACCGACTGTGAAGAGCGTGTTCAATTACTCCTAACGTCATCTACATCATCATCATTCCAGAAAATCACAGATAAATTGAAGAAACCCCATCTACATCAACAGAGCAAAAAGTCGAAGATAGAAATGACGTAGATAGACGAATACCTATGAAGAAAATCCAAGAAGAAGAATCAGAATTTAAATATCAAAATTTTGGAGAAATTCTAATAAATTACAATCTTGGAAATCCTGAATCCAGCAGAAAGCCTTCATCTCTTATCCACGAATATGTTATAATTGCAGAAGAAATTATTCAAACAATCAAACCACCAGATACATATCAATATGCTAATAACAGTAAAGATAATGAAGAGTAGGAGGAAGCAAGACTCAGAAATCGATTACCTATCCAAAAGAAAACAAAACCTGGGACATTGTGAAGCTATCAGAAAACGCAAAAATACCACCATGTAAATGGGTGTACAAGCTTAAAACCATGATGGTGCATATGTTCACTTGATCTGGTTAGGTTACGACGGCTCTCTGGTTCAGATCTGCTATGCTGCAGAGATTGCCTTTAACTTGATATAGAATGTGATAAATGAGTGGGCTATAGGTTTAGGAATAAGAAAGAAAAGCTGGTCTGAACTTAACAACAATCTAATTGGACAGAAAACCCACAATAGGTATAATAATTGAAAAACGGCTGAATGATTTCACGCAGTGACTGAAAACGGGCGTATTGGCACTTTCGAGTCCCTCTCCGTACTACCCTAGTCTAGTTCCCTATTCCTCTTCCTTCCAAACTTCCCAAGAATGTATGGAAATTCGACGTTGCCACTGTATCTGTATAAGCTTTTCGACTAAATGAAAAGAAATAATATTTACTTTGAATGAAGTCGAAACAGGTGGTTTGAGTTTCATTTTCAATGAGCTTGATATTTCAATGATATTGAAAACTGAGAACCGAAAGATCGGGAGATCGTGGTGGCCATAAAACTGGGGCGTTTCTACCTATCCAAGAATTAGGAAATCTTTCATTTAGATAATTACGAATATACAAAATTATGGGGTTGAGCGCCATCATGTTGAAACCATTGTATATCAAGTTCATTGAAGCAGGGAGAGTCATCAAAGGCTTTTCTAACCAAAAAGAATAATGCATTGACTTCACCAAAACTTTCAATCCTGTTTGAAGAACAGGAATTGTACAGCGAAAATGGGGTTTTGCAGCAGTTTAATGTATCATCAGCTTTTCTTATGAAGAACTAAAAGAACACTAAAAGAACATGTTTATGCAATAATTAGATGGTTAACACCAAGAAAATGACCACGTTTGCTAGTTAAGGTACAGAACAACGTTAAGTCATCCTTAAGACAAGTTTCACCGTATATCAAAATTCCCTTAATTCAAGGTGGATCTTAAGCCACTTGAATTAACTGATTCCAAATTCATCTTACGTTGAGGGTTCTTTAGGTAGGTAAGTCTTGATTTTAAAGTAACATTGAAATTTAAAATTTCAATTGAAACGCCTGCATGCCATTAAAATTGAACACACTGTAAATTATATAACAGACGATAAAACTTCTAGAAAAAAAATTTAACATCCCAAAATTTGTCGCATAGGATCCACGGCTTACTTGTATTCAAAATCAAAATAAAAGAATAATCGGATGTTACCCTGGTATAAAATTAATGCCAGGGGCAATTTACAGTTGTCCGATCCTTTAGCAAAATCGGTATTTCCTCTCGCAGTGCTAAAACGTTGTTCATTTTCAGGAGGAAAAAGATTAAACGAGCCAGAAAGGGACGGAAAACTTACGAAATACCACACACAAAGTGAATAGGGAAAATGGAATGTCTTGGAAAAGGACGGGGCGAAATATTTTACAAAAGTGTTAGAAAGAAACGCTGCGCGCGAAGGGAGATTGAGGGGAAAAGCCGCTAAATCTATTACGCGCGTTGGAGAAAGACAGACAGCTGGTGTTGTTAGTGATATCCGGAAGAGTAAAACCGATGGAAATGGAGCTGGACAGGGACGGAGATATACGACGACAACGACGAAAAAGGAGAAGACAAAAAGGTTATAATCGCAATGGAATGAAGAATGACTTTATGTCATGAGTGTATGGTTTCCCCGAGTCTAAATCTTCTGCAAACCTGTTAGTAATACGGCCGCGGTTTTGAATTATTTCAGTTTTTGCGCTGTGGGAAATAACGGAATGGAGAGTCGGAGGAATCTGCGGTATTCGTATAAATGTTTATATTATTGACTCGATCGTAAATGATTGGGTTGCTACTGGATGATGCATGGAGGACTTTATGGAATTTCGAAAGATGATAGAAGATTAATTGATTCGTTTAACTGATCCATCGTTTGATTAGCTGAAGAGATTTGTTTCTATCAAAAACAAACGAGTTTGTGTAATGGTAGCCTAAGAAGAGATCATTAACGCAAACTTGATTCACGTCCACTTCTATGAATCAGTCATTTGCTGAATTAAAAAAAAATTACCCCAGGTGGCCCTTCCAAAATCGTGTAATCCAGTACATCATAAGCGTAGAACAGTTGCCAGAATTTCAGATATATATTACTATTACTACAACATACGAATTAAACAGAGAACAAAATATGAATAATATTAGAAGTGTACCTATTCCAGAAAGAGCACAGAGAAATCTCAAAGTCCAGAGCTTGTGCAAAAATGGCAAAACACTGAATTTTCACGATACTGAAACCATTCTTCAACTCAAAAAGGTTTGCACGTTGATTACCTAGTTAACAACATGATTATGAAGAACAAAATATAGTTTATCTTTCCGTACCATAAGCAAGTTTTATTAGATATTCTTCTGCCAACCTCATCACAACAAGGTAGACTTTGAATGAACGTCGACCAAGGGTTATTTTCATGTTTGGGTAATTTCTACAAAAATAAAATTAATTACAATTCAATATAGCTATCAATTAAGCGACAGGAAATTAACCCAAATCGTTATCGAATTAAGAACTCGATAATCTACTCAACCCCCAAATAATAACCAATCCATCCCGAACATTATGCTCGCAAATTCAATTCCATCAGCTATTCCAATATGGGGAATGGAATCATGCGTGGACATAGGGACATACATTAACCGACGTCCGATACACTGGCCGATGGTCCATTGTTTATCGGGTGCATAATTAGCGCCGTGTAACTCGGACTAATTAATTGGAAATTTGCAGTCCGGCCTGGGCGACGATCGAACGCATTCGGTGCTACCTGAAATACGCCACTATTATTGGGCGGGGGGGGGTTGCGAAATTATTTGTTGAAATTTCGGCAGGGGTAGGGAGTGGTTAAACGGGGGCGATTTTGATATTTATTGTGTGCGTTTCATTGTAACGCACTTTTGTCTATAATCCGAGTTTATGTGTGATGTGGGCCGGTAAAAAGCAGTTAGTTTAAATTTAATTACTAGGGGAAATGATAATATCATACAGAATGATCTTTTGTTAACTAAAAATAGGTTTATCAATCCTAGGAACTGTTATGAAGTAGGTATACAATATGGTTCACAAATCTACTCATCGTGCAAATTAGCTAAAAATATGTAAGTCCAATGTCATTAACAAAACAGGTAAAACATCAAGGAGAGTCATCCTCCTCCAGTGTATCCCTTCTAATTAGGTTGCCAAATTGTTATGTATTGGTATTTCATCCTGTTATAACTTTGCTTCAAAAAATGGGAGCTTCCAAGACTAAAAACGACTACTGGCAACGCCGGTTTTGTGGAACTCCCGCTGCAATCGATTGGCATGTCAACGCGCCTATCGAACATACCTATCATACGAGTTAGAGGCAGATAAATAAATAAACGAGTTACAGCCGTCCGCATTTCTTCATTATTTCAGTCAAGTGAATGACGGGTTCGGAGGGGATGAGGGGTCTTGTTCACAACGCTGATGCATCCCACCATGACCCCCTCGAGCAGCTCCACCTCTCCTAACTGATGGAGGGTCTTCTCATCACAACAAATATCAGTTTATGAATGAGATGCGGTGTCTATTTGTGTTAAGATGTGATTGGATAAGTCACAGTCTTAGGGCCGGTAGTTCAATGTTACTTTAAAATCAAGACTTACCTAAGGAACCCTTAACGTAAGATGACCTTGAAATCGGTTCATTCAGGTGGCTTAAGATCCACCTTGAATTAAGGGAACTTTGGTGAACGCTGAAACTTGCATTAAGGATGACATAACGTTATTCTGTACCTTAATAATTAGCAAACGTGGTCATTCCTTGGTGTTAACCTTCTTATTATTTCATAAACATGTTCTTGTAGTTCTTCATAAGAAAAGCTTTTGATACATCAAACTGCTGCGAAAACCTATTTTCGCTGTACAATTCCTGGTGTTTTACCAGGATTGAAAGTTTTGGTGAAGTCAATACATTATTCTCTTTGGTTAGAAAAGCCCTTGATGACTCTCCTTGCTATATCAAGATCATTGAAGAGAAGATGAAACTCAAACCATCTATTTCGATTTCATTCAAAGTAAATATTATACAGTGGCAACCTCGAATTTCCATACATTCTTGGGAAGTTTGGAACGAAGAGGAATAGGGAACTAGACTAGGGTAGTACGGAAAGAGAATCGAAAGTACCAAAACGCCCGTTTTTGCAGTCATTGCGCGTAATCATTCAGAAACCCCCAGCCGTTCTTCAATTATTATACCTATTGTGAGTTTTCTGTCCAATTAAATTGTTATTAAGTAAGTTCAGACCAGCCTTTCTTCCTTATTCCTAAACCTACAGCCTACTTATTTATCACATTCTATATCAAGTTACAGGCAATCTCTGCAGCATATCTAGTGAATTGTGAACCAGGGAGCCGCCGTAGGCTAACCAGATTAAGTGAACCTACACCATCATGGTTTTAAGCTTGTACACCCATTTATATGGTGGTATTTTTGCGTTTTCTGGTAGCTTTACAATGTCCTAGGTCAAGGTTCTTAAAGTTAATAGGTTGCCTGGTAATGGGTAACTTGATGACGCATCTAAGGTGCCTTATGGAGATTTGCATTATTTATATTGAGGCACCCCAGATGACGTCATAAAGTTATCAGGCAACCTACCTCTCTAAAACAACCTTGGTCCCAGGTTTTGTTTTCTTCTAGATAGGTAATCGATTTCTGAGTCTTGCTTTCTCCTACTTTTCATTAACTCTACTGGTGATAGCATCTTGATATGTATTTGGTGGTTTGATTGTTTGAATAATTTCTTCATCTGCAATTATAACATATTCATGGATAAGAGATGAAGGCTTTCTGCTGGATTCAGGATTTGTAAGATTGTAATTTCTTCAAAATCTTGATATTTAAATTCTGATTCTTCACTTTGATCTTCTTCATACTCGTCTATCTACGTCTTTTTTATTTTCGACTTTATACTCTGTTGATGTAGATGTGGTTTCTCCAATTTCTTTGTGATTTTCTGGAATGATAATGAGGTTGTTTTGTAGGAGTAATTGACCACGCTCTTCACAGTCGGTCAATTTTTATAGAAATCTGACATCCCTGGACAAAACTGCACTTAATCCTTTTTTGACCCAAATTCTATATCTTTCTTTCCCATCAATAATCATAACCGAGAAGGTGGTTTGATTGAAAGTCTGTTCATTTTTCTTCTGATTTGCAACGGAATGTGTGCATAACCAGGTTGAGCCAATAATTCTGAGGTGCTTTATTCTTGGTTTCTTGTTCATCCATTCTTCTTCTTATTCTTTTAAATAGTAAATTTCATCCATCTTAATAAAATGCACAAGCACTACACGTTTGACACTGACAGTTTTAAGGAATATTGACCATTAATCCCGCTACTCGTCATTATTCCCTGGGGGTGACATTAGTCGTAAATAAATTTGATCATTAAAAATCTCAAATAAATTAATTTGTCGTTAATAAAGTAGAGTATACGACTCGCAATAATGGCTATTATTCCATTGAAATGATACTCCCTCGCCGCTAACGCGGCTCAGTTCGTAAATATTCCTCGGGAATAATAGCTATCATTATTGACTCGTGGTATAATCTACTATAATTCAATATATCAGTATTGCCATCTATCCATAATCCGTAAATAAAATGAGCATAAAAATTCAAATAAATACCTCTTATTAAGAGAAGGTACCGCCATCTAGTACCTAATAAATTTATTCTAAAATTGTGATAGGTTTCTTCAACTAAGATGTTTTTATCTATTTCAATTTAATCAGCGTGGTCTTTCATTAATGAAGTGAACACAGTATTTTGTGTGTGTTTGAGTGATATCTTCTGATTTCTTCAATGGTTACTACGCAGTTAAGTATAAAAAACACGAGACTCGTTTTCTTCAAGGGAATTGGGTTCTAAAAATGCCTCTTCTTTTGCAGACCGTTGGTCAGGCAAGTCGATTTTTACTTTGTAATTTTTTTTTTTCTCTCCAGATTTCTAGATTCTCACTTAATATTTTTCGTTTTATTTCACCATCAGTGTCTACTATCACTGTTCGGTTTATATTACCTGATAAATCTTATCTTATCTACCTTTGAAATATAAATATATTTTGATATTTTATCTATTGTGAGCCTACATTTTGTGTGGTGCCACGTTTTTTTTTGGGAAGAGTCAATTCAAAGTTTTGGCAAATAAATAAGTACCTATTGGTGCTTTGGTTTTCGGAATCAATTGTTAGTGTGGGATTATTGGACCATTTGCTCTAAATAGAGTCGGTGTAAACCAAATTTGTGTGTCCATCCCTATCAACTCTTTACTGAATCCAGGCAGAAACCTATCTGGCCAATTATTGTTTGACTCCCTCATTATCTCCTCGAGTAAGGATAGTGCTGAAAGGGTGAAATTTTAAGATATAAATCCGGATAGGTTAAAATTAATTTAAGAAGTTTTGATTAAAACATCTCAAGAATTTTGACAGTTCCTTGGATTCAATTTATTTCACCTTCAACTTTATCTTGTATTACCAATAGCAGGTACCTTAACTTGAAAAGAAAATTTATCTACATATTTGGGGAAAATCTAGAATTTTTTTTTTTTATCTAGCGAGCATCTATTTTTAATCTTGCTGTACTTACTTACTACTTAATTATTGTTACTTTATTTACGACTAATGTATAATGTGCGTATTATATTCGTGATTTTGGCAGTATAATGACATATGTTATTCCTCCAGGGATTAATGACGAGTAGCGGGATTAATGGTCATTATTCCACAAAAGTGTCAGTGTCAAACGTGTAGTGCTTGTGGATTTGTATTGAAAATTATGAGACGGATGAAATTTGTTCATTGAAAATCTCAAATAAATTAATTTGTCGTAAATAAAGTAGAGTATACTACTCGCAATAATAGCTATTATTCCCTCGGAATGTTACTCCCTCGCCGCTAACGCGGCTCAGTTCGTAATAATCCTCGGGAATAATAGCTATCATTATTGACTCGTGGTATAATCTACTATTATTTTACATATTTTATTTATTTAATTTTATTTAATTGTTTTTCTATAAAAATATTTTTCCAATTTGCAATAGCTGCTCCTACCTGATTCTGTTGGAAAAGAGTGTCTGTTCAATAATAGTTTTATAATAAACTAATCTCATATTAATTTTTCTTGCAAGATACTAGTTTTTGACCAGAATTCAGGAATTTAATATTCCAAAATTTGGTGAACATGATACTGTAAATTCTCTTCAGGGTACCTATTCCTCAAGATCATCATTTGGAGTTTCGATCAGCGATCAACTGGAGCGACGTCACACCAGCAATCTATCCTCGTTCCTGAATATAGGAAACAACCTGAAGAGCTCCGGATTGGAAAAGGTACATACCGTATCGGATTCACCGGAAAAACCAAGCTGTTATAATTTTCAAGTGTAACATTGGTAACAAATACCAAATAAAATTATTGTTTGTTGGAATTTGAGTGGTTTCATTTGCACATAAAGGGACTACACGTTTTATTTATTTTCGAACTCCACAATCTTTTAGGTTCTCTTGCTCTAAATTACAAATAAGTAGTTTTATTCGAAACAAGGTAGAAAAATCATTTTGATTTTTAGAATCTACCAGCGGCGTACCGCAAAAAAGTTCAGGGGCAGAAAAGAGGGCATGACCCCTGAAAAAACATCACCCTGTAGATTCTCGCAAACGTTTGACATGTGCAGTTCATTTAGCTCCTATTGTGTAACCTCCTATATTCCAAATTTGAGCTGAATCTGTCAAAAATTGCAGGAGTTATAAAGAAAAAACTAAAAAAATATTGAAATTCCAACATCCTGTAGATCGGTAACAAAGTGTTTGCGGACCTTTGTTTATTAGAAATTTTAGTCATTAAATAAACCAAAGAATCACCCCCTTCCGTTTGTACATGATATTTAGGTATACCCTTTATACAAAAACATTCATTTCGCGAAATCTCTAGAATACTTGTTTATCTAAATAAAACAATATGGGATTCCGAAAACCTTGCGTTCGTTACAGGCTTAATTATCTCTGGACGCAATGATCGATTTTTGTTGTTAAATTTCATTTTGTCATGTGTATTTATGCTGAAAGTATCCATTTAGAATTTTTAAGTTATTTTGTTGGCATACTACTATCAGCCTTTCTCTATTCGTTACCTAAATTCTCTTCAAATTTTCCTATTACATGTATGATCCCTAACTAGATGCAGGATACAGGATAAAATAAATAAAAACTTAACTTAAGATAATTCCCCAAGTCAAAAATTTAGTAACTATGTTGGCAGTCTGTAGACTATCCTCCCATCTTCCAAAAACCATTATTTTATATTAATCAAGCGACCATGGCGCGTGATAGCTGATTATAATAATTACCAGTGAACTGTCGTTGACATTGACCTTCCATCTTTCATGGGTTTAGGTTCCTTGTACGTACGAATTAATAATTCAATAATTCGTTCAACTTGCAATGGAATGTTAATTAAATGAGCTTTTTTTGGATGACGATTGGGTTTAATTAACCGAAGGGAGATGCCCTATTATCCTATATACGACAATATACACGACCCAACAAATAACTCAACATCCTTTGCCAATCCCGCCAATAAAATATGTTACGGGCTCGCTCTTTGATTTTTTCTATGTCCAAGTGTGCCTCATGCAATAATTTTTGCATTTCATTTCTCAATGATTGTGGTACTACTAGTTTGTACTCTAAGAATATGAGATTATCTGACACAAATAAACTGTTTTCAAGCTTCGCAAAATGACGAACACTTTCGGGCATTTTGTATTATTGGGTTGGCCATCCATTAGCAATGAATCCCGAAATGGACAGCAAATTCCAAATCATTACTGGCTGATAATGCATAATTCTGTCTCAAAAAGGCCCTAGACAAAGGTGTCTGAAATATAGATGACTCTATTATTATTAGATCATCGAAATAAAACCTACCTACAAACCTACAAAATCAACAAAGATTTCAAAATTTTTCCTCTGAAAAACCTCTGGAGCCGAGCACAATCCAAATGCCATTGTAGTAAACTTGTACCGGCCAAGCGTTCCAAAGGTCATCAAATCAGCGTTTTCGTCATCTAGCTCAATTCGCTAGTACCCGTCTTTCATGTCGAGTACTGTAAAATATTGTTTATTACTCAATTGACCAGCGATTTCATCAACACATGGTATTAAAAAGTGCTCCCTTTTGATAGCCCGATTTAATTCCTTCGGATCAAGAAATAGTCCTAAATCGCCATTGGGCTTCTCGACAATTACCAGTGGGTGTACCCATTCTGATGGCTCATCAACAGATTTGATCATACCTTTTTCCTCTAGATCAGACAGTTTAATTTTTAAACGTTCGTGTAGCACTTGAGGCACTCGTCTAATGCCACTAATATGAGGTCTGACATTGTCTTTCAAAGTTATATGATGCTTGGACGGGAACTTACCCAAGCCTTCAAAGTCCCTAGCATATTTTTCAACAACATTACTTGAAGATTCAAATTTAATACTTTCAAGGGAGTCAATTTTTTTAATAAGCTTTAAATCCATGGATTCTTTGCCATTCTATATGTCTATTTGTCTATGTCCATTCTATATATCTGTATCTAATTTGAAAAAATGCATTATTGATAAATACCTCCTTTGTCCACATTGTATTATTATTCACTTATTTCTTGCTATTGACATCATTCTTGCTCACTGCTCACAAAAAAGTCAGGAATAGGAAACACTATCACTCTGCATCTCATTCCTGCTGCTCTGTTCTACTTCATTTTTTTTTTTCTATTTGTTTTCCTTTTTCTATTCTCTTCGGTGTTTCATTATTAGGATCTTGATCATTGTCTGCTCTAGAAACGCTAGCAAAATGGTTTTGGCCTTTGCATTTCACACAGGTTTTACCGCAGACAGGGCAACGATTCCTGGCATGTTCATAGCTACATTATTTGCAAATCTTTTTTTCTCCATAATATCTTGACCCTGATGCTTGTCTTGATCCTGATGTTTTAAGCTCATTAATAACACTCTCATTTTGTAATACTTTGGATTGGTCTCTGCTTACTTCGATTGCTCTACATATTATGTCAATCGCTTTGGTTAATGTTAAATTCGGTTCTCGGACCAATTTTTCTTGAGATGTCTTATCGTGAATACCCATTACGATTCTGTCTCGAATCATTTCTTCCTGCTGAATATGCTCTGCAGTGGTCTTGATTGCTTTTCTTGGTCACAAATGTATCAAAAAATTGAATTCATCAGTGCTATGCTATTGAATCTATAACGCTAAAAAATAACTTTTTTCTTGGGGGAGCAAAAAACCATTTCATAGTGGTATCAATCATCTCATACTCAAGTATGGATAATGAGCTAAACCGGACTAAATATGCTCAGATTCGAAAATACGAGAAGTTCTGTAAGAAACAAATCCGAAATTCCTCAGGACCTGAGAGACTGATCATAAATCTCACGGATCGAGTCCTTACCGAAGAGCAAACAAACGTCTTGGCAAAAGGCGATAAGGTAATTTCGGAATCACTCCACAACACCTACCAACGGAGGAGATTATAGCCAGCACTAGAGCAGCCATCAGAGCATTACCTGATGTGGAAGCGGAAGAAATCCGTATTGAGACGCTCAACATTCTACGAAAGGCTCGACCACCAACCAGTAACCTCTCTAAGAAGGAACTAATGGCAATTAGGTACCTGAATTCAGCGGAAGATATGATCATTCTACCTGCGGATAAGAGCAACGCAACTGTCCTGTTAAGAACTGAAGACTACAACCGGAAAATTCAGGAACTCCTTGATCTATCTACCTACCGAAAGCTATAAAGAAGGATCCCACACAAGCCACACTCCGGAATACCAATAAACTGATTACGTCATCTACCCTAACAGACACGGTTAAGAAAGGCATCATAAAAACAGAAGCAGTTCCCCCACGACTCTACGGCCTACCCAAAACTCACAAACCGAAAGTCTCGCTAAGACCTATTGTGAGTGCACCTGGACCACCAACGTACAACCTAGCGAAACATCTTGCATCGCTTCTTCAACCGCGTGTAGGGGAAGCCCTTACGTCAAGGACTCCACTCAATTTGTCCAGAAAATTAGGGATATTATTCTTCAACCTAACGATATCCTGGTCAGCTTTGATGTCGTGTCCCTATTCACAAAAGTGCCATTGACAGAATCTCTGGACTTGATATCAAGTACCTTCCCCAATGACATAGTTGAGCTTTTCCGGACATGTCTCTCTGGTAGTTACTTCCTGTGGAACGGCGATTTCTACGAGCAAACGGACGGTGTAGCTATGGGAGGTCCGCTCAGCCCGGTCATAGCCAACTTCTTTATGGAGGAATTCGAGAGGAAAGTTATAGAATCTTTTGACCACAAACCAACGGATGGCTTCGATACGTAGATGATACTTTTGTGGTTTGGAGTCACGGGGAAGAAAACTTAACCAGTTCCTAGGCCACCTGAACAAACATCCTAGCATAGAATTTACTATGGAAAAGGAGAAAAACCAGGAAATCGCCTTCTTAGATGTGCTCATAAAGAAATCTGGAGGAAAACTAAGCCACACGATGCACCAAAAACCTACACATACAGAGAGGTACCTGCATGCACTCTCAAACCACCATCCAAGGCAAAAACCGTGGAATTATAACAACGTTAACAGAACGTGCTCGGAACATCTGCTTGCCACAATATCTCGAGTAAGAACTGGATCATCTCAAGTCGTCCTTTTTATCAAATGGTTACAATGCATCTGAAATCGACAGGGCCATGCGACCCAAAACTGCCACACGACAAAACGTGGATGAACAACGAGTGGTGGCTAATGCATATCTGCCTTTCATTTCTTGGGTGACACACAGGATAGGGAAAGTCTTGAAGAAACACAAAATAAAAACAATCTTCAAGCCAACAAGAAAAATACAGCAATCAATCAGATCAGCAAAGGATAAGAGGAACTTACTGTCAAGCGCTGGAGTCTATCGTATACCATGCACATGTGGTAAAATATACATTTAGACGACAAAAAGATCCATGGGAACCAGGATGAACGAGCACAAAAGAAAGTGCAGACCAGGACAATAGAAAAAATCGGCAGTTGCGGAACATGCGCTTAGTGGAGGGAATCATCAAATACTCTTTGGTGAGGTCAAGCTTCTTGCACCGACTTCCAGATATCACAATCGTCTTGTACGTGAAGCTATAGAAATCCACAAACATACGGAGAACTTCAACAGGAAAGCAGAAGCATTAAAACTTAACCAAATCTGGAACCTGATCCTCAAAAACGCAAGAAAGATGCCATTGAGTATAAAGGAAGTTGAGATTAGCCACGTGCCGCGAAGCCCCGCCCCTCCCCCACCACAGCCACTCACACATAAATACAACTTACGGTCGGGAACGCGTCAGTCTGCTACCAGAATCGGACATGGAAGTACCTCTGAAGATGCTAGCCACGCGTGCTAGCGAAACGTCAGGAAGAAATTCCAACTTACGACGGCCATTAAGCCCGAATGAAAACCCCTTTTGAAAATAGAATAAGGTTAGGTTGTCTCACCTCCAGTTGTAATTTAGTGACGTCACGTGCACGAAACCAATTTTTCAATTTAGGACACAAAACTGGACTGTGCACATAACTTGAATAACCTGACACCATGAATTTTCCCCAACTAGATGCAGGATAAAATAAATAAAGACTTGATTTTATTTAATTTCTCGAATTTACTTTATTTCTGTAGGTTAGGACACAAGCTAACCATGCTTAAGGTGAGTTTACACAACAATGTTTGGGCATAATATACACTACTTTGTCGTTACTTTTTCTTTCTGTTCGTCTATGAAAGTTTCCCCCAGCAATATTATTTCCAACTTTTATGATTTCATTACTGAGTAATTGTTCATAGAAAGCATCCTTCACAGTCACGAGTTCATCTCCGTTCACTTTATACCTATATTCCCAAAATTGATATTTTCCTTCCAAATAAGTGAATATAAACATTCGAGTTATTAAAATTATAAAAATACAATACATACATTGATTCGACTATATTGGACCCTGTCATAATACCTGGATATCGAACACAGGTAAACGCACCAACCTTTTCAATTATTCAGACAAATCCATAGCACGAATCCGTATAGTTTTGTTCGTTTTTTAAATTCGTAATCAGTGCTTTCAATCAATTTTTGATTATTGTGAAGGCACAAATAATGGAAAATGTGTGTTTTTAATTCGATATGGTTCATCAATGTTTTCATATTTTGAGAAAAAATTAATTTCATAATTTAACATCGTTGGGTGAAATCCGAGTCAATATCAATTATTTTTAAAATATAGATGAAACGAAACGGGGAAAAACGGAATTTAATTTAATACAAAAACAAATAGAAATAAAACAATAAAGGGATGCTTTGTTGCAGATGAATGGTTATATTTAAAAAACTAGCCAGAGTTGACAAAAGGTGTCCTAGTTTCAATAAAAACCAATTCAGAATTGTCAACTTTACTCAATTTGATATCGTCCTGCACAGTCCTGCACTATAAAATTATAATAAAACTACGCTGATCATTTACAAATAAAATTTCACCTACTCCGAAAATATCGAGCGAACGAAAATAACACGTTATTAATTTATTGGCACTGGAATATTGATCCGCACACACCAAATTAATATTTTCAGAAGTCGTAATTTTTGAGGTCAACATTAGAATATGAAATACTTTCCCAACCCACGCAAAAATTTATTTTAGTATGACTGATTTTAAGTACAAAATGTCTTCATTTGAAATTTGGTGAAGCATTTTCCAGCATCCAGGGCCAAAAACCTCGGCCGAAGCGTTGAAATGCCGAATCGGAACGCCATCCACTTTTTTCCCTACCCTTATAATATTGAAGCTTTCCCCGAAACCAGTGAAATGTTATACCCTGTGTACGCGTGCTGAATTTAAGATTGGAAACGGAACGGGCTTTTAGACTTATTACATTTGCATAGCGGCAAATTTCCAGAAAAACTCTCTCGGACGAGTTTTCCGTACTATATTTTCTCACTTTGCAGAGGCCAGAGCTAGACCGTTGGACGAAATGAGCAATAAAATAGTCCATTGTAGTGCGAGAGAATTTTTGATTTGTTTGTTTGCTTCTATTTATGGTTCTTGAATATATGCTTATTAAAGCAATACCTAAAACTATTATTTTATTATAAAATCGGGGTGGACTGTTTTCCCTGGGACACTCTGTATATGTACTTAATATTAATATCCAAGAGGCTCCAGGAGGCTGAAAACTACATCATCCCTGAGTCAACTATAATTGAATTCCTATTTAATAAGGATGATCTGTCGTAATAGATGGTTGTGGAGGTAATTTGAAAAAAATATATTCAATAGATAAATCTATTCACTTCTTCTTGAATTGCTCATGATGTTTTTTATACGCAGATATGTTCGTTGTTCAAATATTGCGTGATACGGGAAGTGTGAGTGTACAAAATGTTGATCGAGGATCTGCAAGCACTCGATCTATTGCCGACAAGTTAAAGATTCCCACTCAGCCAGTTCATCGGACTTGCTTTATCCGTATCATACAGCGTGTATAGGCATTGTTTCCTGGAGATTTTCCAGGCACAGTTCGTTTTTATGAATAGTTTCTCTAAGATATCCGAATTTTGTACAATTTATTCCATCTAATGCATGTTGCTTTACAAGAGATGGAATTTTAAATTATCACAACACTCACACCTGAGCACAAGAAAATCCACATAGCATTCAACAAGGCCGATTTCAATAAAGGTTTTCGATTATTATTTGAGCAGGAAGTCTTGGAAACAGTTTGGTTGGACCTTTTGTACTTCCATCACGATTGAATGGTGTGGTATATCGAACTTTTCTACGTGATAATTCGCCCCCATTGGAAACTATCCCCTTAGAACGGCGCCCCTGCTTACATTTAAGAAACTGCTGTCCAACATCTATAAGAGATAGATTTGGGGATCGTTGGATAGATCATAATGCTCCACAGCCTCTTTAATTGCCCACCAGATCTAAATCCCATTGATTTCCGTTTTTGGGGTCATATGAAATCTCTAATTTACAATGGACGAGAAATTCAAGAAGAAAATTACCTTCGAAATCGTATTTTCGCTGCAGCAACCAAATTCGGCAATATCCAAACCTTTTTCAGTCAGTTTGTGACAACTTGATTCGTCGTTATCGAGGGTGTTTGAACGCCTATGGTGCACACTTCTCTATGAGGCATACTTTGAACATTTACTCTAGTTTTTTATTGGGAATTTTCTGTGCAGTGTATTTCTGTCGTCCATTATGGCGATTTTAGTGTTTTGAAAACCTTATAAGAAAAATTAGTTGTATCAATTCTGCTGTAACTCCGAAAATACTAAGAATTGACTCATGGTCAATAGGACAGTTTTAGCTTGAAATGGGTCATATTATCACAGGTTAAAAAATTTGTATTCAAACCTGAAACACCCTGTATAAGATACTATCAAAACCGGCCTAAAGTTCATTTCACGAAACGAGATGGTGAAAGTAAGCAAACCTTGACAGGTAAGTCGAATTTTATTGGCTGGAAAAGGATTATACTCTACCCTAGGCAGGACCGTCTTAGGTTATTTTGTATTTCTCTTCTCTCAATATATTTCCAAACGAATTCTTCAGCGGAATCTGTTGACCTTGATATAGTTTTAATCTAAATTGTTCACTAATTAACAATAATTCACCAAACACTATTTAAATAATTGTAAAATACTAGGAAATACGGCATTAAACTTATTGACTCATATGACAACCTGACAATAATAAATGTCATTCGTTGTAATTCAAATTTTTGCAGTCCTTCTCTGGATTTTTAAGGTCCGCCTGTTTGTTTACCTCTACTATCTCGTTTCGTGGAATGAACTTTAATAATATTTGAGATACGATAATTTCAAAGATAAGCACGTAAATAAAACATATACAAGCCTGAAATCAGTTCATGAACACTCCAAGTACTCCCAGGTTTGGGAAAGGGTCATGGAAAAAGAGCTTGGACACATGGAAGATGCAAATGGACGCTTTGCCAGAAAAGATGATGACATCGTGTTGAGTTAATAGAGAACGTAACACGCTAACACGCATGAAAAACTTGAAACATTGAAAAGATAAGGCAGGAACTGAACAAGTCCCAAAACTTACAAAGGAAGGTAATGTTCAGGAAGTTGGGAAAATCAGAACACAAAAAAAAAGAAATTTTTCAATTTAATGGATCTAGAAGACCAAGAACTGGAAGAAAACATCCAGTTTATGGTAGTAGTTCATACCAATAAGGTTTCTATACAGAAAAGAAAAGAGCAAACCTTGTACCATCATCACATTAGGACATTTACATTTAAAATCCCAGTTCCTTATTTCGTAATAATCGTAATATTAAATCATTTTTAGTCCGCATTTTTATCCCTCAACCCCCGTAACGCAAATTCCCAAACGCCCGTATCGATTGAGGGCTGGCTGGTGACTCCATTTACGCTCTATCCTCGTTCCAGTGTAGTCGGAGGTATTGCATTGATTATAACAAGCTGGCTACATTGTTGTAATGAAAATCATCAAAACACATTAATTATATTATTGCGGGCAGGGCCGTATCCCGAGGGAATTATTGGTTTATTTTATGCTCAAGTAATACTTACACACAAGCAACATTAGAATTCTATAGGATAGAACATCATCAGACTCTTGGTTCCCGTTGGCAAACTTTGGATGGCCTCAATCTTCCGAATTTCAGAACATTCTCAAAGATGTATAACTGCATGGAATGTGAAGCTCAAGATGATATCCCAGAGATGGAGTGTATATATCATAGTATAGTATTACCATATAAGTAAATTTAATGGATATTTCCGTCATGATCTCTAGTTGAATGCTTCTCATATTAACAATAATCCTGAGATCTTTTCTAGCTTTTTTCTATCTGCCGTGGAAACCTGTTTAGGATGTCCAAGAAATATGTATATTGGTCATCATGTATCAACTGTGGAATTTGGTCCCCGCACCATTTAAAATTTTGGATCAATGAGTTCTACTGACACCAGTCAATTAAATTAAAGCCAAGAAGCCTGAGATTTTGAAAATATGGTCGTTGAGTTGGTTACCTAGAGAGTGTTTGAATCGGGATTATCCTTATTAGTGAAATTGATCAAGTTGGCTGTCAAGGAAAAAGTTTGAGAGAAAATGTTACGATTCCCTCGAGAAACGATTCCTGAATGGGAACCCTTACTCCAGGTTCTCTCTGTAACATTTGGAGTACCACAACAAAAGTACTGTATTTTTTGAGAATCTGGAATCTGGATTGTTTCTATTTCAATGCTGGGTCTTTTGACAGTTCCAAAAAGCTACCATCCCTGCTATAATACCACAATATCGACATTTACCTTACCTGTGGGATGGAATGTGAATGGAAACCTTTCTTGAGCAGTTTTGAACTTCTGTGAAGGCAACAAGTGGTTTAACAAGTTGCTGAAGCTTTCCAAATGGACGAACATATCTGTCCATTCAGTATTTTTCTCTAATTTGCTTCAAGTTTAATAATCATTAGCCGGTATCCACAAAAAAACAATATGTTTATATTAGTCTTGACGAACTTCTCCAGATTTATTCCGCTCTGGAATGAACAAATAAAATCTGTAAAGAAAAACACGTGTGCTCGATGTTGATGGGTTAGTTGAGGATATTTTTAGTCATCCGATTGCCATCGATGCATATAAATAGGATTCCGATTGAAGTATCAAGAATAGAACTATAATAGAAAATGAGATTATTACAATTGGAGCATGAAATATTAGTTTTGGTCCAAGAAATTACAATGAGATGATGAGGTTATTAACAAAAAATCACATTTTTCAATTTTTTTCAGTTTTACGATGAAATATCTACAGTTAATAGGCGAGCTGAAAAATGACACTGTTGGCAGAAGCCCATGTGATCTTCGATTTGAAGTTTCAAAACTGATCACGTAGTCCTGTCATCTTTTTGCTCGCTGATAATAATTAACACTGAACTTTACTGTTCTAGAACCAAATTATTTTAACAAAATATAAAGTTCTGTTTCAAAAATACCAACCAAATTATCACGGTTTATTCAAAATCGACCAAGATGATCGGAGTAGTATTTTGTTTTGTACTTTCCAATGTGGCTGTTGCGATTGTGGGGCCACAATGGATATGGATAATATAATTTTTGGCCCAATGGAATCCCTTCTGCTGTAATTTTTTATTATTTCAAAGTGATTATTATCATTAAGTAAAAAATCCTGACGAAAAAATATATGTCCACTATGTAGTAACTACAAAACAATCTCAAAGTTTCCGAAAAAACGATATAGTTCTCATTGTCACTATGCAGTTCCAATGGGAATTTTAACCTTCAAAGAATATGTACATTTTCGAACTAACTATATGAAATGAAATGCCGATTGCCGACAACGGGTATAGATATATTCTCGTCTCTATAAAGTGACCGTTACTTTAGAGTTTTTTTTCAGGGATAGGAACTTTGTGGTAATTTTAAGACAGAGTGGAAAGTAGGAATTACTGTGAAGAAGTTTTTGTGAGTAGCAAGACAGTTAACTTTACCTTAAATATTACTACATAACTTTGAAAGAATTTAAAAACCAAGATGTCGTCAACGTTACCATAAAGTAATAAAAATTATGAAGTGATATATACGAATAACAAGACAAAGTTGCTGGGACATTCGACTATTACTTTAAAGTTCACGTAATTTTGAAGTTATTTCACATTACATAGTAACAATTCCGTTTCAAAAACTTCAAAATTTACCTAGAAGACCTGAAACTATTAAGTTCCAAATGGTAGTAATGGTAACTACAGAACTACCAAAAAAATCTAAATAAAAGCAGAAGAAACTAAGAAGTTCCAATATCGGTTTCCGCTACTTTCATGGGTAGTTTTAGCACAAACTCAATTAGAAACGCAACTTTTATAGTAATCTTGACCAATACGTCCGAAACCACCTTTTATTACTGCACCTAAAAACAAAAATCAATGATAATGCCCCACTTTTTTTCCAACAAAATTACATTTTGCTCCCAGGTTTACTACGCCACACGATATAAAACCGAAGAACGGCGAGGCGTCGTTTCGAGGAGGGGGTGTTCGGGCATCATGAAACGGGGACTGGGTTGGGGAGCCAAAAGGCAACTTTGTGCCCCAAAGGAGTAACTCCGTCGGAGGCGGTTAATGGCCACACTGCATTAAGCGAATAACTTCGTGTGTCCCAAACGAAACTCTCTCTTAACTCTCAGTTCCCGGGAAACTTCGGACCGTTATTAGGCGAACAGGATAGAATTAGAGAGGCGTTGTCCCGTTTTGCCCAGATAAACTTTCATCGGAATAAATGATTTTTAGCTGTTATGAATTGGCTCATGACAATCTTTGCTACAGGTTTTTGAAGAATGCCTGGAAATCTACAAATCATCTAGATATCGTGTACTCTCTGGTATATTTGCAGTAACCATACCACCATTTAAACACCCCTAACCTGAATCTGGAAGACATATAGTTACAGCCTACTGTCCATTTCGTATGCTTGAAGCAAAATTATCCAAAAATCATTCCGAGATGTGACAAAAATATTCAGATTTCATGACAGAGTATTTGGCCACTGATCATATTTATGACTTAGATTCTTGAGAAAAGACCCTTACAGGTCCCAAAATCAGTGTCGTCTTCGACTCTTAATAGGCAGCAATTTCCTTGAACAATTTTGACTGAACTCAATATTGACATCAAGGAAAAAGACATTCCATGGACAATAAGACTTATCATGCATTTGAACCTGATGTAGAGATCCAGCATTCAGCATTGAACCAACATCAGTAAGTACTTCGCTTTGTACTGCTTTGTGGCTGATTGTCATGAAATGTACAGGCAGATTTTCATTCAGCCACAATTTTGTGACTACAGAAGAATCCTGTGCAGGTATTCTCCAAGTGAGTGAAAAATACTTCTACGGTATTCGACGAGTCCCTATTAGGTGCCCTACAGCAACTAACTATTCAAGAAGAATTTAGCTTTATGGAAACAATCAAGGTCCTTTTGAGAGAACTAATACGTTCATAATTGCGAATTTACGTTTTTCCTGCAAGCAGAACTCATCCATATCTTTAGAAAAGGCGGTGTTCAACCTGGCTTCAAGTGAAGCAGCAACCATCCAGCTCTCCTTGCCAACTGTTTTAGTAAAATAAAACTGAACCTATAGTTTTATCAAAATCCTAAACCCAAAATGAAACTCAAATTCTGATGTATTTTCATAAACATGTGCACCTGTTGAATAACCTTGCACCAAGTGAAATATTCTGAGTCAAGTTAGCAGAATTTTCAATCCACTTGGTTTGATTCTTTCTATGACTTTGTTGGCCAAATGTCTCCTCCAACAACTGTGGCCTGTCAATATTTCCTACTTCTAATTCTTCTGGGTGTTAAAAACCAGAAAATTCTTCAAGTTAGTTCCACCGATTCGAACAAACCAAGATTCCAAAACGTGATGATACCAGATTCTCTAGAATTGAACCATTCATGGTTTCTGAGATGCGTCTTTTCGGTCATCTATTTTCGTATCCTACAAACCTTTCGAGATATCAAAACATCGCTGGTTTGTGTCAAATGGAAAGTCAGTCCCTCAAAGGTTCAGTTTATTCCTGTACTCCCAGAAAGTACTATGAAGTTTGAAGTTTTTATCAAGTAGGTTTAATTAGCTGATTAATTAACGTGTGACGCCCATTTAAAGACATTGTAAAGACGAGAACTGAATTTACTAATAATGGGAAACTATAGACTAAAAAAGGTCCAAGGCAAAGTAACATGCATTCAAAACTCATTTCAGTTCCTGGTTGAAAAACCACTTAACGCAACACGTGTCCAAAACCAAAACCAAAAATGATTTATTGATTAATTATAAATACAAAATAAAACGAAACCGAATTTGACACGAGCCATAAATCGATCGCCATAATTCAGAATTTCATCGCAGAAATCAATTCCATATCTATCAAACACGTTCCAGTTTTGGCTTTAAAATATTCAAAGTTAATTATTCATTCGTAATTAATTAAACGCTGTAAATGCAGCTTATATACGCGTAGCGTGATCCGGTCCTATTTGTTTTAGTTTGTTTGAGCGCGGAGCTCGTGCGTTGTTTGTCCATATATGGATTAGATATTTAATATAGATTGTAGAATATCATTTTGCTCCGTGGTGGATGAAACAAAACCTTCGAAATAATATTGTTTTGGATAACTTTGCGTGTGAGATTGACATGCTTTTATATAATTTGTGAGGTATAAATAAATAATTTTGGTAACATGGACGCTTAGTACTCCTCTGACAAGATGATTTCAATATCCTCAATTGATCCTATTGAAATGTTGATAGGTTTGATCTAAAAATAAAAATGTTCAAATTTTAAGCTTTCGAACGGAGGAGGCAAAGCACGATCGAGAAGAATACCTATCATCAAACTATATCATGAGACACGCAGATCAATGAGAGTCTTTCACATAAATTTTAGCAAAAGATAAAACAAGTTCCATAAAATAAATTCCCGACGAAAGAGTTAATCTTAGAGACACAAATAATAATTAGAACCAAGGGTATAAACTTTGGATAGCTTGTTCTATAAACCGCAATCTCCTCGTGGCAAAGTTCCTTCTATCAATCGAGCAACGAGTCAAAGAAATAGCTATTCATTGGCAGTCAAGTCCGAACACTTAGGATTCCACAAAATAGAACTTGAAAAAATTGGTCTTTGGATATATGTTTCAAAGAATTGAATCATCAGTCAATTCAATAGCAAGACGTACAAGACAAAAGTAGGTACCTACTCTCAATTATTTGAGACAAGAAAACTGTAAATTGAATATTATGAGAGGATTAATTCAACAGGTCCTATACATAGGTTGAATATCCTTTCCATCAATTCATCATCATTACATCAGTAGCCCAACAACCCTGGCTGGGTGCTGGTCTTTGGAACTTTTCCCTTCCAAGCATCGCGTTGTAGGCGCCGACTCTCCAGTTTGGCACGTCAACGTGACGCTGTCCTCTCAGCGGAGCTTTGGCCTTCCTAGGGGATTTTCAAGCGAATGACCAGTAGCTTTGACTGATGAGCAATGAGCAACGCATTTTACGTCAACCAATTGGTCATCAATTGGTCGAGAAAAGACGTTTACTTGATTGTTTATCTGTCAAGTGTAACCAACCGGTCAAACGCTTGAAATCGTCTCTGGTCTTCTGGTGCAATCAGGTTTGAAGTTTAACACTCACTTTGGCATGCCGGAATCTGTCCACCCTACTATGTGCCCTGTTCATTGTAGGCGTCCTGTTCTTATGGTACCTTGAGAACGTCCATGCCGCCAGCGTTGTTATGGGCTTCGTAGAGCTCATGGTTGTATCTTCTCATTCAAACTCCTTGCACGCACCCTTCGTAGGATTTTTCTCTCGAAGCTAAGCAGGAGATTAGCGTTCTCTTTTGAGATTGTCTAAGTCTCCGAAACATAGATGAGGTGAGAACGGTAGTATAAGAGTGTTGTACAGTTGAACTGTTGTTCTCCTGGTTATGTTGGAGCTACGTAGTTGTTTATGTGGCCCATAATAACTGCGATTGGCAAGCAGTATTCGTCCTTTGATCTCATCTGTTCCGTTGTTGATGGAGTTTACCAATGGTACACAAACTGATAAATGACCTCGAAGTTCTCATCACCTATGATAAAGTTATGTCCGATGTTCCTTTGACGTTGGTTTGAAGATGCTACCATGAACTTGATTTTAATTTCGTTGACTTTTAAGCCTACGCTCTCTGTAGCACTTGAAAGTGATACAGAGGATTCTCTTTGAGCTTGAAATGACCTTGTAACTACATCAACATCATCAGCATATGCAAGCAGCTGCACCGATTTATAGAATATGGTGCCACTTGTAGTAATGCGTGAATCTCTGACAACTTGTTGGAGAGCAAAGTTGAAGAGCTAACAAGCTAGCGTATCACCTTTTCTAAGGCAATTTTTTTGTCTCAAAGCTCTTGCTGGATATAATCTTCATTTTCACGCTATTGATCACTTTTTGCATTGGACTTTGGTGATTTTTATCAATTCTTCAGGTATGCAATAGTTATTTACTCGAAATTTTTTCCAGCATCTGTCGAAGTGTGAATATCGGGTCAACTGTTGAACGTCCAGGTCGAAATCCACATAGGCAAGCTAGGCATCAAGATATTTCTAAGAAAGACCGGGGATGACTCTCTATGTCTTAAAGTAGACGGGAATAAATAGGACGCAAAATCACTGAAAACGAGATTCAGAAAAATATGACTGGCACTCAAGTTAAGGTCAAATCTAGAGAGCAAATTTTCTTCATATTAGACATAGACGGAGATACTACCAGCGAGGAAGTAGTAGAGACTATTGCTAGGGTAACCGGCATTGATTGAAAAAATCTGGAGGTTAGAGCGATGAACACCAGCAAAAGCAGAAATCAATCCGCCACGGTCGCCTTGCAAAAAGGCTTCGGAGGTAAACTCCTAGAACTTAGCAAGATTAAAAAAGGATGGTCCACCTGTAGAGTAAAACTGAAGGTCCAACTAACACGCTGCTATAAATGCCTAGGCTTTGGGCATTGGACCGTAGACTGCAAGGACTCAGATAGATCCAAGAACTGCATGAACTACGATAGCACAGGACACCAGGCTATAACAATGCCTCAGCTGTAATGAAAAAGGGCACAGAATGGACAACGCAGGTTGTCCCAAGTTCCGAGAACTAATCGAATAACATAGGGGAAAGCTGGTAGAGACCTACAAGCTAAATGGACAGTAGTGTTTACATTTCCAGAAACCACAGGACCTCCAAGGAAGATCAATACAGGCCTAATACCCCATCCTCTCTTTATTAAAATAATGCAGGTAAATCTCAATCGCTGCCACGCAGCACACAATCAAGCAGAAGCAACCGCAAAGGAAAGGAACATCGAAATTCTATCCATCTCGGAACCAAACCATAAAAAAATTACGAAGGGAGGATGGCGTATTGACTTAAGAGTGGACGCTGCCCTCAGAGTTACTAATCGAGACACCCTTCAACAGCTCGGGATCATGAAATGGTTTTGTATATATTGAATTCAAAGATTTCACTTTGTACAGCTGCTACTTTTCGCCAAATGCAAGCACACACAGCGGATGCCTTGGGAAGCACCATAGACCTACTGAACTCCAAGAGTGCAATCATCACGGGTGACTTCAATTCAGCTCTCTGGCCTGGGGCATGCCTTTCACAAATGGTAGAGGTGATATACTCACCGACTTTATGGCCTCTAAAGACCTAGTCCTCCAGAATACGGGACAGGAACATACTTTTCAGAGAGGGCAGTCTTCCTCCATAGTGGACCTTACTCTGACCAAAGGCCAGATCGATTCCAGAATCGTAAACTGGCGAGTTCTCAACCAGGAGACTATGAGTGACCATAACAACATCTACTTTGAGGTCCAAATCGGTCCTCAGCACAAGACTCCGCGTAAGGACACTTCCTGGAACCAAAAGAAGTTAAATCTGGAAAAAGTGGAGGAATTCATGAATGGGATAACAATCACAGATCTGCCCGGCATCCCCGAACTAGTCCAACTCCTGAACTTGTGCAATGCATCCATGCCCCGAAAATCGAGCAATACCAAAAAATGACCGTCTACTGGTGGTCGCAGGACATCACAAAATTAAGAGCTACTTGCCTCAAAGCCAAAAGGGAATTGACCCGGAAAAACCGCCAACAACGAGAAAGAAATGAGGAGTACAGAACCAAATACTCAAAACACAAAAAAGAACTGAAACTGGCCATCATGGAAGCTAAGAGATCCTGCTGGGGAAAGCTGTGCGAGGAGATCAATGAGAACTGCTGGGGAGATGGGTATAAAATCGCTATGAAAAGACTCAAAATGAACACCACAAACAGTGCTTCAACCATGAAAAGAGCCAAAGAAGCCACAAAGGAGCTCTTCCCAGTTAGACCAAAGATTGCATGGATTGACCCCCGAGACGGAGATCAGGAAATTCTGGAAGTCACAAACAAGGAGGTCACTGAGGCTAGTCTCAGGCTGAAGTCTCACAGAGCGCCTGGTTTGGATGGGGTTCCTGTCTACGTTATTAAAGTGGTGGCCACGAGCCACCCAGGAATATTCCGTTACAACTTCAACAACCTGATCAAGAAAGGAGAATACCCAGAAATCTGGAAAAAGGCCAAATTAGTCCTCATCGTAAAACCAACGAAAGCGAACCAGGTGACACCAAAGTACAAGCCCCTGTGTCTCCTAGATACTTTAAGCAAGTTCTTGGAGCATATTATCCTCGCAAGGCTATCCAAGGACTTAAATCTCGGCGAGACTCTCTCAGCCAGGACAGTTTGGTTTCAGAAAGGGCAAATCAACCATAATGGCCGTTTAAAGTGTGCTGGAATTTCTAAGGGAAAGTATATACAAACGAAGCCATAGACACAGGAAGGTGGGGATCATTCTAACACTTGATATCAGGAACGCTTTCAACTCGGCCTCATGGAAAGAGATTGTGGATGACATCGAAAGGAGAGGTGCAGCCCCATACTTGACTAAGCTCATCCAGAATTACCTGACCAGAGAAATTATTATAGAGGCAGAAGAGAAAAAAGAGAACTTTCAGATGACGTGTGGAGTTCCACAAGGCTCTATTCTTGGCCCCACTTTGTGGAACTTCTTTTATGACGGTCTTCTGAACATCAACCTCCCTGCAGGGGTCAAGCTAACAGGGTACGCTGACGACGTCGCTGTTACCGCTCTGGGCAAAGACCTGGATCACAGTGGCCATGACGCGGATCCAGAAATGGATGACCAGCAAACAGCTGATTCTAGCAAAAGAGAAAACGGAGGCGGTCATTGTTTCCTCAAAGCGCCAGGTACCTCATACCACCTTTCAAATCCTGAATATGGAGTTGTCCCCAGAACGGAGATAAAATATCTAGGGGTATGGATGGACGCCAAACTGAAGTTCCGGACTCACCTACAGAAAACCGTGACACGAGCCAGCAGCGCGATGATGGCCCTAGGGAGGCTGATGCCCCACATTGGTGGCCCAAGAGCAAGCGAGAGAAAATTGCTGTGCTCAGTGGGGAGATCTATCCTGCTGTACGCTGCTCCAGTGTGGAAATCCTCAATGTCGACGGATAACAATCGGGCCATTTATGAGAGGGTACAGAGACAGGCCGCAATCCGAATCACCAGCAGTTATCGTACTGTTTCAACAGACGCTTTCCTGGTGATCGCGGAATTGCCTCCTATAGACCTCCTGGTGGAGGATGCGGTACAGGCCTCAAAGGCGAACCTGCAGGAGATAACAAACGCTCGCAAAGTGGCACGAGACATCACGAGGACTGAATAGCAGGATAGGTGGGAAGCTAGCAAAAAGGGCAGGTGGACAGCCAGGTTGATCCCGGACATAGATTGACAGGGAGCACGATGAAAAAAAACTACTATGTGACCCAGTTTCTGTCTGGAAGTCAGAGATTATACCCTCGAAATAGGTAAAACACCCGACAATGAGTGCTCTTACTGTAGAGAGCGTGATACCGCGGATCATACCTTCTTTTCAGGCAGGCGGTGGATGGAGCAGCATCCACACTGGTAGTTTCTAATTTCTCTTTTAAGAGGATCATGCCTCGATAGTTTTTGCAATCCAAGGAGTCTCCTTTCTCATCAAGTGGACAGATTAGGCCAATGTTTCATTCATCGGACAACTCTGCTTCATTTCCAACAATTAGGACAATTAGATACTTCATTAAAGCAACAAATGGAGCTTTGAACATAATGTTATTCAAGGTTTGTACAAAGTAATGTGAAAACGTGTACTGTAGCTTCTAGATACTGCATTGACTCAACAGGTGGCATTTCTCCATTATTGAACAACATATTTCTATGTATATTCTATTCACAATCCGTAGTCCAAACGTAAAGGTAAATTTATCACCTTTCCCTATCAAATAGCATTGAAAGGTGATAAATTTTACCTTTACCTTTGGACATCGGATTATGAATAGATAATAGCTGTCAATCTAGCTATTACTGATTGTGATGAGTTGCTAACTTTTTATATTAAATGTTATGTAATCGTAGTGATAGATTTCTTAGAGAAGCTTCCTTGAAAAATCATCCTACGGTTTGTTTAATGTTGACCCTGGAGTTATGGCTAACATGCATCAAGAAATTGGTTGGACACAGCGTAAAAGTTGTAGCAACGATTACCCACAGCAATAAAATGGAATAAATACAACTTACTCCCCGACTTTCATCATATGGGTTATTATACTTTTTTGCTGGAATGATTTAAATATATATATATATCCTCCTGAAGCCCATATTCCCCTTTAAAGCTCCTGTATATCTGAACCCTAGTTTTGAATAGATGGCAGGACACTTACCAGTAGCCACCGACATGATAACTAAGTAGTAGAAGTAGAAATTAAATCTCATCCCTTCATAAAAAAAAAAAATAGAAGTATATTTTTGTTTTAGGCCCGAACAAAAGAATGTATAAAACTCACACACACAATGCAGCCAGCCAGCTCTTAAGCGATTTTTATCCCCTTTGGATAATTAACGTTAGTGGCGATCACGGTCGACGAACATATTGATTAAACGTCATCGGTTCGGATTTGCCAAGTGGCCAAATACTGGCGGTCTCGGCTCTGGAACGTTAACAGACATCACATATCTCTCTCTGTTATAATTTGTATACTTGTAGAAGGTATAAACATGTAAATTGGAATGCAATAAATTAGCTTCTTGATTGAAAAGACTCAAAGTTCCGCCACTGGTTATTCAATCTATTCCGTATCGAATACTATACCTACTCTTTACGTTGTCTAACTCCACGCGCCCGCCCCTTTATTTTACCACGCGTTTAACCCCGACTTTATCTAGAGGATATGTTTGTTAAGCCCCTGCTTAATTTCGTTTTTGTCGGGCTTCAACGGACTTTTATTAAGATTTTATTGGTTTTAAATTGTGATCCTTGTTTGGATTATTGTGCCTTAAGGAGGATTTCGTATGCATTTAGTATTAGGAATTGGAAGACATATTTGAAAACTCAATAAAACATTTGTTGTTCTTACAAAATCTTTAGGAAGTTTAATTTATTTGCAAACATGCTTATTTGATTTGATATTTGTCGTTTGGATGGACACCAATACTAATTATTATATTCCATTTGAGATATACCTGCCTATAGATAGAGATATGTTCATAATTACCTAATCTAGATTCCTATGTTCATATACCAATTAGCTCATAATACCGAATTATTCATAAACCAAATCTCTGAATGCCTATATTTGTACATAATATACCTACTGACAATATTGCCACCTTATGTATGTGATATTATTGCATATAGTTGACGACGTATATGTTCATATACATTCGACCTAATTGAGTATTTGTCCCTGAGGAGGATAAACAGGGGTGGTGGTGATTTGCCCCGAAAATTGAAACAAACTCAATGATTAAATGATGAAATGAGTTTGGTTAGTTTTATCAGTTTAGCTGTAGGGGAGAGTGGGGCAACTTCGACATGCGAGGCAAGTTTGTCACCGCGCTTTACTAGGAAACGGTTGGATTCGGAAATTCCGAAACTGGCTTGAGGGTGCATCGTACGTATCAGTTAAGTTGCTCCTTAAGTCTGGAGAAGGTAGCTACTCAATTTGTCGCATAAAACGATATTATCGAGTTTTTAAATTTATGATCTAAGGATTGGCTATTTCTTTAATAATACTTTCGTTCCGTTAGAGCGTTCTATTTCGCAAGTTAATTTTTACAGAGTGACTTTGACCCATCTTTTGTAGAAATATTTGATAATAGGCGGTAAAAAAGGCTCCTGTAAGATGCTTTTAAATATTTTACTAGAATCCGCTTGGGTGGGGCAACTTCGCCAAATTGATGCAAAAAAAAATATTTTTCTCTTTGAATTTATACGATATTGGTTTTAAATGCCTATTACCTTCTAAAGAAATGTTATCACTATGTTTAGATAAAGTTGTGTTTATTTCTGTAAATACAAATCGTTTTAAAATCTTGCAAACCTTAACATGTCGAAGTTGCCCCACTCTCCCCTAATATGGTGGAAGGTATTCGTTTTAAATAACTGGTGTTCACATATGGTTCTAATGAATTCCTCTTGATACTCTTACAAATGAATTAAATGATAAACTGAAATTATCATGCATGCACTACATACATATGTGAAAATGGTGAGCCCTGGATAAGGAAAAGCGACTCTTCTACATTTATCAGCTCTATAAGAGCTGAAGGTCTCACATTCAAGGATCTGGAGAGTCTAATGCATATTGAAGCTGGACGTCAAGATCGAGCACAAGATTTGATCTGGACAGTCGCAGCTGGAAATGCTTCCGATGTCAAGGATTCAAGCTCCATGTACTTTCCTGAATGAGTGTGGCAAAAGGTATCAGAAAGAGTTATCAACTTCAGGATTATACAGGAACCTAAAGACGTGGCGTTGATTCCGATTCCGGAAGAGCAATTCGGACTCAGAGCAGGGCATTTGATGCAGCTGAATGCGCTCAGAATAATCGAATCCTCTATGAATGTATTTAAGTGAGAAAAAACAACTGGAGCCGTCATGCTTGATGTCGAATGGGATTTTGATAGAATCTGACTGATTCACAAGATGAGTCATGCCGTCAAAAACTCGCAAGCTGACGCAGAACCCACCTGCCACATCAGGTAGAATCTAGATTGTTTCAGGACAAGAAAACTGGAAAGCGATGTTCCATTAAGGTCGGTGCTCGCAGCATACTGCATACTTGCGCACAAAATTTACACTCACGACATTCAGAACTCACCAGACACGCAAATTTTCCTTCTACGCAGATGATTGCGCAATCCTAACATAGCGAAGAAACTTAGGACAAGTTAGAGAGAAGTTCCAGGACCAAATGGTTCTCATTTCGGATTGGTGCTTGGAGTGGTAGAATAAGATCAACCCAACAAAGACGAAAGCCATTCTTTTCCGGAGAACAATTTTGACTTCACTCAATATTGTCATCGAGGAAGAAGACATTCCATGGACATGGAAGTCATGTAGGTACTTGAGACTTGTCATGGATTTGAAGCTAATGTAAAGATCCAGCATCCAGTATTGAACAAACATCAGTAAGCACTTCGCTTTGCTGATTGTCATAAAATATACTGGCAGATTTTCGTTCAGCCACAATTTTATGACTACAGAAGAATCCTGTGCAGGTTTTCTCCGAATGAGTGAAAAATACTTCCAAGTTATCGACGACTCCCTATTAGGCACTGAGAACTGTACAGTAACTAACCATTCATGAAGAATTTAGCCTTTTGGATGCAATCATTAAGGTGCTTATAAGGGGGAACTAATAGATACATGAGCGGCTGCAAACGGCGTCTGTACCCTTATTGGGCGGCCGAGTTAACACTCGCCAACACGCTCGGCAAGCGTGGCATTTCAATTGCCATCAAAACAAGATTACCCCAGATGGGTAGAGCTCGAGCATCAGAATCCCATTCCGATATAAAATCGGGCAGCCTCACGGACTCTGGGGGAGGCAATAGATGGACGAAACAACAAACTAAAGCAGACTATTTACATTGCTAATTATAATATTAGGACGATGAGAACAAGCGAGCACTTAGAGGAACTAGAGGAAGAACTGAGAAATAATAAGTGGGACGCCAAACTAACGTGTGTGAGTATGGTGACCGTCTAAAATCAAAAGAATGGGATTTTCTGCATTCGGTCTAGTATGCTTCAGGAAATGTTTGAACCATTCTGTGAAAATATCCATTTTAATCCAGCCTGATGGGTGGAAGGAAAAAATGGTTCCAGGAGGAGAACCTTTCTTCAGAAGTTCACTGGTATTTTTTCTCGGAAAAATTAGGTGGAGGGGCACGAAACTGCCACTTGCGCTAATGCAAAGAACTGCGGTTATGAGTGAACCTCGTTCAGCTGACGTCATTGCCCCAATTTGCCTTTAACCTTTTAGAGAAAAGACTTCTAGATTTCTTGACTGCACAATAGTTAAACCAGTTTAATCAACATTATAAACTTGACTTGCCGAATAATTATGCGTCTCCATTATTTTCTCTAACAGGTCAAAGAATTTGTCTACATTTGCCTTATTAAATCCCAAGGCGCGTGCGTACGAAGTTCCATAAGGTCTTCTCAGACTCAAAACATCTTTATGCCTCATTCTGAAGTGATTCAGCCAATCCTTGCCAGCTGATTGCCTCAGTAATGAAAATGGGTTGGGAATGTTGTTCCTTTTTGGTAATTGAAAAGCAACATTACAAACATCGCGGCGCGTCAACCCAATATGATGAACGATATTTTTCCATCTCCGGGCAGTGCTTGACCAATTCATTTTCCAAAAACTCCGCTAAAACGGGCTTACGTCCTAATTTCGTATGACACGCAACTTCAGGCTCTACGTTCTTTTTGCATAGCCTTAAAAGGGCACCTCGAGGAACATTGTATGTATTACAAGCTTTCAAATAACCCATCTGTTTGGACCTGACGGCAATCACTGCTTTTCTCATATGTTCTTCATCCCAGTTTTTGTGTTTCTTATTGATGTCCTTAGTTTTAGGCATTGTTGGTACACCGGTGCTCGGATGAGACTTCTACAAGAGGAGAAAATAATTTTCAAATACCATTTCACGATACAAACTTAGGAGGGTAATATGGAATACTATTCCATATTGGCCGCAGTATGCCATGTTGAGGTTACATTTTTTTTAAAAGCCTAAACCAGTATTAACGCGCAATAACTACAACTTATGTTAATCTACAGCCCTTACCTGATCTCTGACAAAAAAAACGAACAAAAAACCACTAACTAAAACGCGATAAACTTTATGGAACTCGACAAAAATATTGCAAGCATGAAAAACAACTTCCACATGAATAACTCTGTAATGAATGGTTGCAGAGTCGCGCGCCTCTATGGATATAAATGTGCACTTACGATGAACATACTTTTGCTACTGCCCGGCAGATGGGACCAGTTGTTTCTCCAATTGTATGGTATTCCATATTAGCAGGTGTATCTCATATTACCCGCCGCTACTCTAAAAATAAAAAACAATCAAGGAAACCTTATCACAGACAAACCGGAAATTAGAAGGGAAATACAAATATTCTACGAACAGCTCTACCAAACAAATATACCAAGCCCAAATGGACCCCCTAAATACAATACAAACCTAGGCTCAGAAGACATGTCGGAAATATCATACCATCAGAAATAAAAAACGCACTCCAACAGATGAAAAACGGCAAGAGTCCCGGAGAAGATCGAATAACACCGGAAATGCTGAAGATGGGTGTTTTTACGGGTGTTTTACGTTAAAATAGACGACGATTTTAAAACAGACAAAATATCACTTGGCAAAGGAGTACGACAGGGGGATACTATCTCTCCCAAGCTATTTACCCTAGCACTGGATAATCTTTTTAAGAAGCTGGAATAGGAAAACAAGGGCTTAAACATCGATGGAGCATACCTCAATCACCCCAGATTTGCAGACGATATAGTCTTGATGAGCACCAACATTCAAGAACTGAACAACATGCTAAATGAGGTAAACGAACAATCCAAGAAAATAGGCCTAAAAATGAACCTGAATAAGACCAAAATAATGAGCAAAAATGAATGTAACATCACCATAGACAACCTTACCATAGAAAATGTAGAACATTACATATACTTAGGACACAAAATCAAGCTGGGACAAAGAAAACCAAACGGCGGAAATCAAACGCAGGATCCATTTGGCATGGGTGGCATTCGGAAACATGAACTTTATTTTTAAAGATAAAAAGGTAAGTACTCATAAAACTAAAAAGGAAAGTCTACGACAGCTGTATTCTGCCGGTTCTCACCTACGGCCTAGAAACTATGGCAATAACCCGAAGAGCAGCTGAGCAACTAAGAGTCGCACAGAGAGCCATGGAGAGAATAATGCTGGGAATCACCTTAAGGGATAGAGTACGAAATGAACAAGTACGTGATAGAACCAAAGTGACGGATGTTGTGAAAAGGGTAGCAAACCAGAAGTGGCAATGGATCGGACATGTGGCGAGACAAGACCCAGATAAATGCGCCCAGAAAACAACACTCTGGAGACCAAGAGGAACAACAAGAAATGTGGGACGACCGAGAAAAAGATGGATAGACGATGTTAAAACGGTGGCAGGGGGACAATGGATGAGATTAGCGAGAGATCGCGGGACATGGAAAAACTTGGAAGAGGCCTATATCCGACAATGCACGGACACGGGCTGAAGAAGAAGAAGAAGAATAGATACATGTATGATTACCAAACAGGCAGGATTCCCTCGAATCTACGCTTTTCCTGCAAGCAGAGCTCATCCATATCTTGAGAAGAGGTGAATTTCAACTTAGCTAGTGGTCCAGGAACCAATCTAGCTCTTCTGACTCCTCGCCAACTTTTATAGTAAAATAAAGCTGAACCTAGTTTTATCAAAATCCTAGCCCCAAATTCCGATGTATTCTCATATACATGTGCACCTCTTGATCATCAAGTGAAATATCTCCTCCAACAACTTTGGGCTGTCAATATACCCTTCTCTGATTCTCCTGATGGGTGTTGAAAACCTGAAAATCCGAGATCAACCATCAACCCAACAAAGACCAAAGGCTTTTTTTTCGGAGAACATTCTGACTGCATTCAATGACTTACCATAAATTTGAAGCTGATGCAGAGATCCAGCATCCAGCATTGAACCAACATGAGTAGGTAGGAACTTCAACACGTAGATCTGTCTTTTATTGAGAAAATCAGTTTATTTTATAAAAAAACAAGGAGTCGCCAAAAATGATTTTCCAGATTTCTGAACTCTAAATCCATGATAAGCAAACAAACAAATAAAAGATGAATATTATCATCCGCAGACTCATCATACTGAAATATTAAATTCAATTTTTGGACAACAATAAAAGTGTACCTACTCGACAAAGTTTTGTTTAGGCGAAACGACGCTGCCGAAAAAAAAGAAGAATCGAGAGAGAGCTGGAGAGAGGGTGGCTACCCTAAATTATCCGCTCGTCACCCACTCGGCAGCTGCCGTCCCTTTTCTGCTGAAAGGCGCTCCTGAAAATCAGGTCTTCCAACAGGGTAGGGCGAACATCTATCAATTGGACAGAGAACTTTTTTTGGTAAAAATTTATATCTACATGGGTTAAGCATCTATCAATTGGACCGAAAACTATTTTGGGGAAGGGATGTACTTTTTTATTTAATGCCTCCTCTTTTACGGTTTCTAAACTTGACCAACGTTAGTTTTGACGCAAATACAGAATTGTTTGTATGGTTTTGTCTCTTTTATCGGCTTATTATATCTGTTCAAATTTGTAGCTTTTCATTTGCTGTGTACTGTGTTCTCATCTCCCTCAGTTTCAGTTATAATCATTACCTGCCTACTTTTGTAATATTTTTGTTTAATATAATTTTTGTCTTGTCTGGTCTGGATCTTATTAATTTTTCTTCCGTCCGTCGTTGGAATGACGTTATGTTAACATACTAATTCACGTCATACCTCATATACGACTTAATGTGACAAAAGATATTCGTCTTAAAATGACGTATCTGTATGTATGTATATCATCGCACAATTATTGTCGTATATTTTGAATTTTGACAGATGACAAAAAATAATCGAAAATGACCATTTTTGTTAAAGCTCTTGCCGAAACCCAGCGCAATTGACTAAAGCTCCCATGTTACTTCTAATGAAATACAGAGGTGGCGTTAAGATACTGTGTTTTAAAATTATTTTTATAAGATACCCGAGTTTTAAAAGTTTTCAGTGGAACGCCATTCAAACTTTTTCGATCTGATATTTTTCAACAAAAACAAAAAAACAAGTGCGATAACGGAACAAACTTTTTGAGTTTGTAAGAGGTGATACAGAATGAATTATGTATTTAGTGATGAAATAATAATTTGAATATCAAAGTTAACTATTAGGTAGTACCTACCTACATAGGAAACTTATGGTTCATGGTTCCTTTGTAGAGATCAAATCTGTTGCAACAAGGTGAACTGAGGATATTGCTCCTTAGCACCACCTCCACCTCAAAGCATATATACCCACTCCTCTCAACTTATTCCTCGAACCAAGCAAATAATTTTTAAATAATGTTGTAAAAAAAAAACGAAACAATATGTCGCCGAACATGGCGACGCACTGAAGTCGCTATACCCGCTGCAACAAAACGACGATATTATTTAAGTATGCACCGATGGTTATCGCATATCAGATAAAGCTCGGGTTTATACCCAGTTGAAACTGTCAAAACCAACGGAACGGGTAAGAAGCGCAACCCATGTCCATTCTTTCATTCATGGCAGCCGCGTCCTCCGCAAACAGCTCCAATCTAACTCAGGGAAACCTGTGCACTGTGTGGTAGCCTGTGGCGTTAGTTGGTTTTAAATTATTTTTATTGGACAGCTGATTATTATCAATAGACAATATAGACATGTTGTAACAAACATTGATATAGATATTAGAATATAATATTTTATTTTAGTACTTTTTGAACTTTAAATTTGATGAGAGAAAATTACATTCTAATTGTAGATCTGAACTCCAAAATTCGCAGCTCGTTGGTTCTAAACGCCGTAGAAGTAATCGAGTTGGCGGTGTCATCCACGTAATAAAACAGTAGAAGATCGAGATGCAAGTGGAAAACAAGGCGCGCTACGACGATTGTTCGCTCAGAGTCGGTCGGAGGAAAAGGGGCAGTTTTCGCGCTGCCACTGCCTTAGCGTCGGTAAGTATTTTTTGCACGCTAATGGATACAACGCCGGATCCATCGATAATGGAGCTGCTTTAGGTGTCGTTTGAAAACATTGAAGTCGGGGTCGTTAAGTAATTGATATGGCTTTATTCTACAGGTTTTTTTTTTGTATTTCAATGGTTCTGTTAATTTGAGTTTAATTGGTTATTGTTGCATGATCACTGGTGGTCTAGTCTCAGACTGGAGTTGGTGATGTTTTTCAAAGTCATTACAGCTTTCCTAGGCATCTTCTTGATCATCTTGTTGGATTTCAACACCAGAATTGGAAACGATCAACAGTCACTTCTTGATTTATTACTGGTAAGCGATGGGAAACTTTTTACACAAACTTACCCTTCAAATCCAATTGGTCAAGGTGATCACGTTATAGTGAACGCTGTAGCGCAGATAAACAGAAAACCAAGTTCAACAAAAAAAATCAGGAAACGTAATTTTTGGAAGGCCAATTACAACAATATAAACCAAAAAATACCTGAAACGAAGTTTTCAAAGAACATGGACACATGTAGGTATAGCAAATATAAACACTATCATTCAACAAAGTATTCTTTTGCCATATACTAGAATACGTCCTCAAAAACCGTGGATAAACCCTCACCACTTCAAAGCAATTCAAAAGAAGAGGAACTTCTGGAACAAGTTCCAAAATCTTAAAACTCCCCAGTCTTACCAGGAATATAGAACTCAAAATAAACTACTGAGAAACATGCTCCAACAAGTAAAGCAACAACAATATGATCACGGGTCACGGTTTGCTCACAAGATCTGAAAAACAATTCTATTCCTAAATAAAAAGGACAATCAATTCAAACTCTACATCTATTGTTATAAAAGACCAGGATATCGGAGATATAATTGGAGATTTAAAGCTGACTTCAGAAATCTTAGCGAATCAATTTGAGAAAGTCTTGACCAGAGAAACAGTGCAAAGTTTCCCAAGACTAAGAAGTGAACGTTCAGTGGCCCAAATAACATCAGTCGAATTTAAGCCAGAAGAGAATTGCAAAGTTTTAAAAAACCTCAAAATAGATTCCAGCCCCGGTCCTGTCAATAGTCCAGCCATATTTTTGAATAAAACAGCAGCCAGTATAAGTGAACCACTCTCATCGGCAATGGACAATCCAATGGAGAATGAAAAACTGCCAAACGAGTGGACCAATGCAATAATAAGGCCCATCTATAAGAAGGAAGACAAACACAACTCTGGAAATTATCGTCCCATAAGTTTAACATCCACTATGTAAGTCAATGGAGAGGGTTGTGGCCGAGAGAGTTTTGTTCTGGAAAATGACGATATTCCTGCAGACCAACATGGATTTCTACCAGGACGATCCACCTCCACAAACCTGCTTTCGTGTTTAAACAAGTGAACAAAAGAAGTGGATAATGAAGAGGCTGTTGATGTTGTTTATCTTGACTTTGAGAAGGCGTTCGATAGGGTTCCAATCCAAAGACTTTTATACAAGCTTGACCACCTTGGTGTAAGGGGTAGCTTACTGCGATGGATCTCCAGTTACTTGCATGGCAGAACGTTCACAGTGAGAGCAAATGGGGTGTTATCTGAGCAGCACATAGCATTATGTCGGGTGCCCCAGGGCTCTGTCTTGGGCCCTTTGATTTCCGCAGCTTGTTCCATTGGACCAATGAATGGATGCTAAGCGTCAACGAGAGCAAGTGCACTGTTTTGCACATTGGTAGAAATAACTCAAAAATTGAGTATACAATTGGAACATGCGTGGTCGTAGAAGGTAGAAGTCAACCAATAAAGGGACCTGGGAGTTATTGTTAGCTCTGACTTAAAATGGGAGCATCACAATGTATGCATGACTAAAAAAGCTAACACCCTAGTGTACTTAATGAAGAGAGCTTTTAGTGAATGATAAAAAGTTATTAAAAAAAATAAAACATTTGTGCGTCCTAAGCTGGAATATGCCCATGCTGTGTGGAGTCCCTACTATATAAAACACATAGATATTATCGAACGAGTCCAAAGGAGAATCAACAAGATACCTCCAGAAGTGAGCCACCTACCATAACGTGAACGCCTTGTAATATTCGGACATTAAGAGAAAGGCAAGAAAGAGGTGATCTCAGTGAAACCTTCAAAGTACTAACGGGTTATTTCAGCTCAAAAATCGATCTGGCACTCTTCCAAATTTCTGATACACGAGAACTACGCTACCACTCAAAGAAAGATCTGCTCTTCTATTGAGAAAGAACTTTTTGAGTGATAGAGTTGGATACAGATGGAACAGCCTTAAGGAATCTACTATAAATGCACCAACTGTCAACGCCTTCAAGAACAGACAAAATTATATACCTATATTCAATGACCATCATCTTTCTGTTGGAGGCTGCTATCTAAATTCCTGTAAAACAAGCATTGATTTTTGTCTCTGAAATTTGAAAAATGCTCTAAAGGTAGAGGACCTTCTGACTCTTTTTTTAGTTTTAAATTTCAGGTGAAGACACCCAAAGTATTTTTTTTTGTCATACATAGATGGTTCACATTAATACTAATAATTATTACATCTTTACAAATATTTTATGTCACATCAGACATCAATTTTGTGGGGTCACTTAGTCTTTTTTAAAACCCCAAAAGGTAGCAGCCCTTGCCTATTGCCACTACATAATTCTGGATTCATCTCATCTCTTGTGAATCTCACAAATAAAAAGATCTAGTAAAAGAAAGTATTACCTGAGTCTTTGTAAGTTTAAGTTAAATTGCCCGATTTCCACACCACCTTGGAGGTACCAGCTGTTGGTGCATTTTTTTTTGAAGTGGTTTCCTCATTAGGCCTAATCCACTCCGAAATTATAATGTACAGCCAAGACCGACCATGATTCAACACCCTTTTGCCAGCTTGGATGGCACCACTGCTACACTCTCCGTAAATAGTATATTAGTGCCACAAAAGGGATCCAGGAAAAATATGCCATTAGGCCTCCCCAGGACCCCATGCCGAAAGATTCGGTCAAATCATGAATTGTTTTGGGAATTGATGCACATGTAACTTCACAGCTGAAAAATAGTGAATGGTTATGATCGATGAACATTCCAACCAAGGGTTGTGGTCATTTGTGCTGGATCCAGAACGCAAACCAACTTGCTTTTCAAATTGATGGAAAAAGGCCGGACATGTTGCTAGACTGAATGGTGCGGATGGTCCAGGAAGCTGCGAAGCCTTCCTACCTAGCTAAAAATAATCAAGATATATTGATTTGTCTAGAATAAAAAAGAAAGACCTGGAAACAATTTGAGGAGGCCTATCTTCAGCGTTCGGTCCAGGCTGTATAATGATGATGATGATACCAACCTAAACTAGACACACAAAAAAGTATACTTGCAATAATGTGCCTCTTCTGGAATAATCTTCTTCAAATAAAAACATTTCCGCTACAATATAGAACATGATCACTTGTCCCTTCATCTAGAAAAAATAAACTATTTTAGTACCTGAAAATTTAGTGTAGTAGGTAAACATTACCCCTTATAGACACACCAGCGTCTGATCCATAAGGCCTCTGTTGATCAGAATTGTCTATGAATACCTTTGAATATAAAACTACAGGAAGGAGCGTTTTCTATCTGTTACTACAGACAACGCAGGGACGGAAACGGCCATATTGAGCCTCCAAGTATGGACTCATCATTTGTTTTGGTGGTTCGCTGTGTCCTCATTCAAGTGGATGTTTAATGGATTTTAGCGGTTTTAAGTGATAATAAGCACTGGGATTAATGCGAAAAGAGTGAGTCATAATATTGACAATCATATTTAAATAAATATACGCCACTGCCAAACCGGAAACACTAGTCGGCCATATGCAACCTCCACATATTCTGGTCTCGCAGATTCGAGGTTATGCTCCTTCCTTGTAGTTCTGATCCATAAAACCTCTATGTTGATCTGAATTCTCTGTAAATTGAGAGCAAAAGCCAGCTGATGAAATTGGCCAAACATGTTGCTAAATTTAAGGGTTCGGATGGTCCAGGAAACTGCGAAGACTTCCTACCTAATGGAATTGATTACCTAGAATAGAAAAGGAAGACCTGGAAATAATTTGAGGAGCTCTGTATGTTCAGCAGTGGATCCAGGAATCTATGCGATGATGATGCTGATGATATCAACGTAAACTAGACATACACAAAAACATATTTGCACTGATCCTCTAGAAACATAAAGCAAACAAAGGACCTTTGTACATTTTAAAATATGTATGAAGAAGCTTCTTCATCCAATCCCGATTATTTCCAATCAATTATTAAAAATAGAAAGTAGCCCAACTAACTATGGTTCAGTATGTGTTTTCAGAAAATATGGCTAACCTAGAAATCGCAATAAGAGTATGAAATACTTCAATATCAAACTCACCCAATGAGAAGTAGGTAGCTTACCAACGTCTGCGTCCTGTATCACACCTAGTAAAATTTACTTATTATCAAATTCATCAATTCATCATCGCCCCAAATGTTGTAGATGTTTCCTGATATTTCTTTTCCATTTTGAGTTGAGTTGCTTGAAAATCTACTGGATATCCGTAGTAAACTAGCAGATTATTCTTCCACGATGGTAAATATTCGACTGCCGATTTGCCGAACCTTTTTGAAGTGATGATAAGAAAAGAAAGGTAATTTGACTGCCGACTTCTGTGAACTGTGGGAATATTTTTCTCAACTGGGCAAAATCGGTATTGGCGGAGTTTGTTTGTTTACCCGGGACCCTTTTTTTATGAACAATTTCGTGGCATTCTTTGTTCTAGACATTCTTCAGTGATGATTCATGGATTATTATCACAGCTTTTATTATATTGAAATAAATAAATCCTTCATTTGCTTATTTGCTGAAATGCTGAACGAGGAAAAGAATCGCTGAAAATTTCAGTCATGATTGTTCAAAGCCAACGCGATCCACAACATAACCAAGATATAACAGTTGCGACATGTCCAATTTGCACTTGTCCAAAGAAAAAACCAATCCTGCCTCACGCAATCTATCCAATATAACTCCTAGCAAACGAAGATGTTCCTCAACAGTTTTACTGATAAGAATTACATCGTCCAAGTAGACCATCACTTTAGGCTGAAGTTCTGCCCCTAAAGCATTATTCACGATGCGTTGCCATGTAGCTGGCGCGTTGGTCAAGCCAAAAGGCATTCGGCAAAATTGGAAAAGTCCCCTCCCAGGTTCACGAGAATTTTTACTCAGAGGCACTTGCCAAAAGGCAGATTTTATGTCAATGCTACTCAAGTAACGAGAATTGCGTAAGTTGTCAAGAATGGACGATATATAGGGAATAGGGTAACTATCCTTTCTAGTAACTTTATTCAACATTCGAAAGTCCGAACACACTATAGGAATTATCCTTCTTGCGAGCCAAGCAAATTGGACTAGACCATGGGCTTTTTGACGGTTCAATAACACCCAAACTCAACATTTCATCCAAGGAATCATCAATAAAAATTTTTTTGAAAGGACAAACAGGATAATACCGCTGTTTAATGGACTTGGCACCGGGTTCCAACTAAACTAGTTCCCATCGTGGATAACTTCTTTTTTACTAAGATATTGAGCTGTTTTTCTTGACTATCAGTAAGTGTAGAAGCATCCTGAATACTGGAAATGAAAAGTAACTCATTAGTTTTTGCAAAATGCCAGACATCCTGCCTTGAATCAGGCACAATGCCAGAGGTCCAGAAATCTATACCCAAGATCAATTTATGGGCCAAGTCAGGCAAGACTAAAAAATTAATAACCTCCGTTTTGTACGTGTTTCAAAGTGAACGGAGTTTGCACATAACCTAAACTAGTAGAGGATATATTGGCCATTTGCCACAGTGCAACAAACTGTTTGTCGTATTAGTTTAAGACCCAAACCCTTTAAAATTTTATAACCCAGTAATCCAACTATCGTCCGAGATGCTCCACTGTCTAATAAACCTAATATAGGTAGCCCAAGAATAGACAACTCTAAAAATGGTCTGTGTTCACCTTGCGCATGGGAAAGTATAAAATCCAGTACAATTTTGTTGGATGAGGCCAATGAATCTGCTCTGGTTTTGAGAAAGAACTTTTTGAGCAGTAGAGCGGTATACAGATGGAACAGCCTTCAGGAATCTACTGTAAATGCACCAACTGTCAACGCTTTCAAGAACGCGCTGGATAAAGAAATGGACAACTTAAAAAATCAACTCACCTATTGTTTGCCCAGCGGATCTGAGTCTACGGAAGGAATTCGGACGTAAATGTGCCATGTTGTCACGTTTAATTATAAAAAAGCGAAAATACTAGGCATGAAGTATAGTTCATTTGAAAATCCATTTTTTAATAATAAAATATTGATAACAATAATAAAACGCTAAATATTTTAACGTGACTGTTAGATCTATTCTTCTTTCAATCCTGATTTCTTCAGTTTGGTTTATTGTAAAAATAAACATTTTCTAAAGATACCATCAGCTTTTGACAATTTGGCAAGCATCCGGCCTGGATGAAGCTGATTGGTGGAGTTTTTGGTAGGATCGCCGTTGCCATGGGGAACCATACAGCTGTCAATGAGCTAACGTCACCTAACATCTCGCAATTGGCCAGGGCTCACGTCATTTTATCCTGCCATCTTGGAATATCGATTTATATTGAAATATCCAGTGGCGGAGGTTTGGTCATTGTCGATTTTCGTGTACGAGTTGCCATACGATAACACTTCCAAAAAGTTTCGCACGCAGCTGGGTATTTTATGAATGAAATCAGCCATTTTTTTTTACAACTGCATTCCCCTTACCGTTGCCCCGTAGACACAGAGTCGCTGGGCAGACATTACTATACATGTAACATGATTGTTCAAAGTTTTCAAAAATCTAAATCATAAGGTACCTATAGGTAATTTGAACCAAAAACCAAAGAAGCTACGTCATGGATGAACTGTTTTTTAAATGGGTCACGCTGTTTTTTTTTTATATAAGTCGCATTTTTTTACGTTTATTCTATTGAACGACTAGTATGGATTCTCCAGAAGGATTTGGTTGGCTGAAAGGATTTTGCTTCGTATCCTCTGACAGAGATTTTGTTTATATGCCTAATCTTGGTTTTCTGCAGGACCGAGATGGTTCCTCAAGGACTCTTGAGGAGCTCCAAACCCGTTGCAGCCCCCAACCGAGCAAACCTGCAAACAGGCCTATTCTCATGGAGACCCTTCGATGGTTCCAGTGCATGGAGACTGAGTGCTGAAGTGATAATGGGATAGAAAATTCAGGCAGTACCACTATCAAAGGAAGAAAATGTCCACAAAGACACCGATGAGAAACAATCAATCTCGTGTTCGTGATTGTCATCTTCATCTAATCTGCATATTTTCTTACGCGCCCTTGCTGCTTTCAGGTATTTGTTTCAACTTTGACTTAATCAAAATATACCATCCTATTCATTTTCGCTCACTCTTCTCAGCCAATAATTCAGATTCCCTGAATCTTTTGACATACCACTTGTTATTTTCCACTTCTTTAAGAGCTTTCCATAGTCTTGCCTTCAGTAGCAACTGAGCCTGAAACTTGATAGAAAATAGACCGTGGAAGAGGCTTTTGATCCACTTTCACCCAGCGGATGCCATAGATAAAAAACTATGGAGAAGACGACCAAAAGGATACAAAAAAGAATCGAAGATCACGCAGGAGATGATGTCAGTGATTTTGGACTACGAGCTTCAAATCCCTTACCCCCAACCAAGCAGACCCGCAGAAACCGCAAGCTCTTCTTATGAAAATCCTTCGATGGATCCAGCGCATGAAAACTCAGTGCTGAAGTGAAAATAAATAGAAAATCCAGGAAGTATCACTATCAGGGAAAGAAAATGTCCACGAAGACACCAACGAGGAAGTGAACAGCCAATTACTGCTCCATCTTAGACCTACGTCGAAGCTCTCCCAAAAGTGCCAGCATTCACCATTGAAGGGACGAAGGTTTCACGGTGGAGAAAGGACTTTAGACGAAGAAGATTATTTTCATTGACGCACAAGTTGTATTGAAAAAAGTACGAAGGAGAGAATCTGCATGCGGTAATCAGGAGATAGATAATATGCCATTAGCAGTGATTCCAGAAAAACTGTGGAAAAAATACGACGACGTAGAAGTCTTGTAGCTAACATACATCTAGACGAATGAGCTGATGCTACTCTTTCTCATCAAATCCAACAATAAGATTTTCGAATTATGTGGCTCCATTCTTCATCAGGCTAGATGTCCGCGTAGGTAGATAGATGGAATTGCTATTACACCTGGAGGCACCGGCTGCGGACTTGGTCCACTCAAATCATGATAGAGCAGATCTCTGAGTTTAAGTTCCGTAAGCTGCAATCCTACTATACTCTCGTCTATTTAAATTGGAATTCACGTTTTTGAATTTAAACGACATGAGAATTGTAAATTGCTATTAAATTCATACATAATAAGTAGTTGCAAGTTTGTCGTGACAATACAATGATCTGAAAAAGGGAGCACACCAGCAATCCGAACATAAATAAACCACCACGTATATAGTCGTCGATAATGGTTCTCAAGGTATTTTGTACATACATTCTAACCCAAGCAATAATTACCGATTTGGTAATTTAATAAATGATTAAATATCGATTTTTTTTTCAATTGGAAAAGGTCAGTTCGGCTCAGCGAGCAACTAGAAACAATCTAACAACCGCGCGGTGTCGAAACTATGCGATTATGTTTGATTTAGACAGTGAGAAATGTGTCAGATATGGAGTTGTATCAATGACATCAATAACCGGTTTTGAAATAGATTAATCACGACTTTTTAGATCTTTACGAGGTGTAATTTGCAAAGTCAATTGGCAAATGGTTGTATAGAAAGGACCCAGCAATGACCTTTTAAGGAATGGTGCTAAACGTATCGAGTTTCTCATCGAATAAAAGACGAATTTTAAAATCACTTCTGGCATCAGGTGATTTAATTGTAATTGCAGCATCGAAGTCACATGGCATCGGCAACATTGCGGCACACCAGCTAAGTCGTTAGTCGGCAATTTTTTAAATGCCGAACCAGCTCTGTGAGAGTATTTACGGTCATTTAGAGTAAGATAGAGTGGGTAATGCCACTTTGTGCTTACGGGCGAATAATGTTCTCTTTCGCGATGAGTCTGTTTTCTTCGGCTTTAGCTTTGGGTTTACTGCAGTTGTGGCATCCATAATAGGACCAGTTTTGACTTGATTAGCCGCTCAAATGCGGCTTTATTCTGTATTTCAATGGTAGACTATGAGGCCATTTGGTGGTTACAATTTTATTAAAACTTTCAAACCTTTAGAACTGAATAATTTTTCGAATGATAGGCAATAAGAATACATGTCCAGTGTCGAAACGATGTTGGAAAAAACTCAAATTTTGGACAGCGAAAGAAATTTCTAACCCAAGGACTTATAGTTCAGTATAGACCAACACCTTACAACTTTATAAAGGCTATTTCCTGAACAAATTATAATGTGATTGAATGTATTCTCAAAATTGCAAGTATTTTTTTATGCCTACTAACATTATCATTGTTATTGTCACCATTAAATTTATTTATTATACGTTTTCAAGTTTAATTTTAATTGTAGATATTTTATCAAAGTGGACGTTCCAGGAAGTGCTTTTTCTGTTTCCAATGTCCATGCGTTTGTATATTTATAAGTAATTTTATTTGTAGTGAATAGATGCAAGTTTTGTGCTTTCTGCCTAGTCCCACAACCCACGTTAAATCAATACAAACTTGAGTTTCAAGACACGAAATGAACATAAATAAAATATGCTGCTCGCTCTGAGATCAGAGTATTTAGTCAATTAGGCTGAAAAACGCAGTTGCACTTTGTGAAGGAGCCATCAACAAGCATGATGCTTCATATAATTGCATAGGTACCTACTTTTCGAACCTGAAATATAATTCTCTGGATATTTGTTCACTCTTGTCCTTTTCAAATATTCCATCCACTGGTCCCCTGGACAAGTTTACGATCGTCCGCAGCGCGACGGATTGCGCGGTGGCAACACGTGAAACTATTTATATTTATTGCTCTTTTCCCACGGCCCAGCACAGACAGAGTCTTTTTCATTTTTCCGATTCGCCATTTGTTCTTTTTTTTTTTATATCGATTCATATATTTCAGGCTTTCTGGTATATCTTCATATCGTATCTACCATGGCAAAAAAAATAGTGGCATTTTCTCGTTTGTACTCACACACCAGACACGATCGGTTTCGCGACATGACTTCATAATTTTTTTTTTTTTGCTTTTTCGCTTTGTGGTTAACTGTTTTGTATCGGCCGCAAATGGGTAGACAAGACGTATCGGTTTAAAATGAAGTAATTACATGAATACGTTTCACCGTTATCACTATTTTTAGAAGTTTACTTAAGTAGGTACATGATCATATTCGATTATTAAAAAACAGGAACCTTATTGAATCATCATAAAAAAAAATCCCAAATCATTGGAAACATAAATCAATGGATTCGAAATATGATATAAAAACAGAAATACTTTCAAGATCCTTCAACGACCGAAAAACAAATCGCAATAACCTCATGGCTCTGTTGGTCACATTATTAATGTGATAAGAAAAAGTAAGCCACACTTCTAGATCTTTCACCAGATTTTCCCTTTCCAACCCTACGGAATCAATAAAGTAGTCAAATAATATTGGATGCATCAACCCGCAGAAAGTGACACCATTACACTTAGCAATATTTAGGCTCAAGTTATTATTTTGGCACCAATCGGTGAAAATGTTAATCTGATTTTGTAGAGACTGACAGTCACCATGAAAGCAAGAAACAGGCAGTCATCAAGGACTGTCTTAATATCATTCACAAATACATTGATGAAGAAAGTTGACAGATGTCCTCCCTGAGGAACACCTGACGTCACTATTTTAATAGACTGCCGTCTGCCCTTCAAATTACTTTCAAGCCACTGAAAAAGAGAGCCATCAAATCCGAATGCCCTCAGCTTTGCCAGTAAGATATTCTGATCCACCCTGTCAAATGCCTTCGAGAAGTCAGTATAGATGGCATCCACTTGGCACCCATTCTCGAACGCACCCAACAGGATTTGCTCATACACCCAAAGATTTGACACCATGGACCTCTCTCTAGTGAACCCATGCTGTTCCTTTATAATGAAATTTCTAAAAAGAGGTGTTATTTTACCAGCTACTAATGACTCAAATATTTTTGCCAATAAAGAGATCTTACAAAAAGGGCGGTAGTTTTTAACATCTGCTCTGTTCCGATCCTTAAAAACAGGTGTGACATATGATTTCTTCCAAACATCAGGGAAAACTCCAGTTTCAAGTGATTAGTTAAAAATATTACTCAAAATTTCTGATAAGAAGACTGGGAAAGACATTGATTTCTTAAATTAGAAAAATATTTAGAAAAATAATTATCTTGTGACTGTGAAGCTTTATATTTTTTGTGAGCCTCCTTCTTTCGTATTATCAAATATTTAAGATCTGCAGACATCCATTTTGGAAATTTTGGACTTTTGAACCATGAAAGAGGCGTAAATGATTCAATGATGTTATAGATAATGTCATAAAAATGCGATACTACCACATTGATGTCGGTACACTCAGAAATGATACTCCAGTCAACACAAGAAAACACAAAAATTCAGCTCACAATAATCAGCGATCTTAAAATTAAAGTAAAAATAGTCACATGAAAGATTAGACAGATTTTCAGTTACATTACAGGCACATTCAAAGCCGGATGTGGCATATCCAGTCTTAGAAGCGGATTATCACATACAAAAACCTTGATATCTGGTTGATTGCAAAACAGTAGGTTAAAAAAGTTTCCATAGATATTAGGCACATCAATTGATTGAAATAGCCCCAAATAGGCAACACAGTCAGCCATCGCTAGCACTTCTCTTGATAGGGTCCAGTGGGTACTGAACCAGCAGCCGTTTTCTCCCATTTTATATTTTGAAGGTTGAAATCTCCCCAAATAAAGATGTCACTGGAGGTATTGTTGTCAATTAAGTGTATAAGAGAAAAACAAAAGTCATCATAAGTGTTATAAGTAGATACATCTGGAATATAAGCTTGTGAGTCTATTGTGACCGAAATAAATAAATGCTCAACACTTACAATAGGGGATATTAAAGCTCTAGAAGTTACGGAATTTTTGACAGCAACCAATACTCTACCCTGCGTCTTGCATGTGCTAGTCATTGCCGATCTATCACATCTGTTTAGCTGGTAACCATCCAGGCTGAGTTCACTCGTTAAAATGTCACAATCCAGAAAAGTCTCTGTTAGCAAAATAACATCGAAGTCCTCCACAAGTACGTTGCACATCAAATTTTTAATTTCTGTTCTCATTCCTCTGACATTCTGATAATAAAATTTCAGAGCCCCTGATGATAAGTGGGGGATATTTGAAAATTTCAATTTTGAGTAGTTGAATTTGGATTATGATGCTTTTTCCTAAATGTAAATGGTCTAACATTCTCTGGCCAAAAGCTATTATTTATAAAGCTGTCATAGTAAGTTTCAGTTACGCCAACTTTAAAAGACCTTGATCTGGCCTTGGACGATAGTTCATGCATAACCAGAGCACCTGCTTCTATAATATTAGCCTTCTGTATGATGTAATCAGATATCATCTCACGTGTAGCATTCTCACTAACTCTACCCAGAAGCAACCACTTTTTGCCAGGTACACCCTGAAAAAGACACTCTGGGGGAACATAAGAGGCAGTTGCCCTGTTACCAATAATATCAGAAGAAGCACAGCTATTTTTTTACCGGACAAGGATCAGCTTTATTGGAATCTGAAGACGAAAAAGCTGAACACACTTTCTTATTTGTTTGTTTTTCCTCTGTGTTTTTGTTTTGTTTTGATTTGAATTTAGAGACAGATGTTCTTCTTTTCAGTGGGGACCGGGCCGTTTGCTGTTGTCTGTCAAGCGGTGGATGAAGAGATGCGTGAGGAAAGCAGGATGAGTTGTTATTGTTTTTGTTTACCTCTAGCCTAACCTCGCTTTTTTCCAAAATTTCAATTTTTTTACCCAATTCCTCATTTTTTCTCTCGATCTCAACCAATTTTGCGTGCAATAGCTCATTGTTCTTCATTTAGGTCAATACCAATTTATTCAGGATATCATTAACATGATTCACATCTCCAACACTCTCATCCGACCCTTTTAGCGCGTAATTTGGACACAAAACAATACCTATTCGAATGGTTCTTGCGCCCTTTACTCGTACCAAACACGAGGGATGGAATTGCCTAGGGCATTTCTCACATTTAAGCTCAGTTTTTACTTCACGTTTACAACAACTACACAAAATCTTGTCGATATTTCCGGACGACAAAACTTGTTGATAATCACTCTCCCCCATCTTGGATGTTGTATTGCAAAGTGTCCAGCTCCATCGTGGTAATATGTAGCGATAGTTCGCCTTGATGATTTCGGTACTATACCAATTTCCGTCCACCATTTGTAATTCTGTATTAGCGGTTATCTTGTAGGCAATAATTCTTACGGATTTCTTTGGTCTCACTATCATCTGACGCTGACGGTTTTCGTGATAACGCCTCTTTTAGGTACCGACAATGTTTATCTTGGAGTTGTTCCGACAATACCCAATCCTCCTCGGATACATTAACATTCATAACGTCAATGTTTTAGATCGGACCGCTGCTCAAAGCATCAACATGCGCCATTCTGGCTCCTGGGCGGTATTCGATGTCAAAATCGAACTCCTGCATCTAAAGCTACCATCTAGCAATACGTGGGACTAAATCTCTTTTCATTAATGTGTGGAGGAGTGAATTGCAGTCTGTAACAACTTCAAATTTACTCCCTATGAGGTTAATTCTTAACTTTTTGAGGGCCTCTACTAATGCCAACGTTTCCAACTCATAGGAATGATACTTCTGTTCGGCTTGAGTAGTGGCTCGGCTGAAGTATTGAATAGGTTTCAGATTATTATCTTTTTGTTTTTGAAATAGTATTGATCCCAATCCTATTTTGCTAGTGTCACAGCAGTGGACTTCGGTTTCAGCCTCCCTGTTGTATATTGCCAGTATGGGTCTCTCTACAAGCTTTTTCTTTAAATCTTCAAAAGCAATTTTCTATTCCATATTCCAGGCAAAAACGGAGTTTTTCTTGGTAAGTGAAGAAATTGGTCTGTTAATGGAGGCAAATCCGTTTATAAATTTTCTGAAATCATGAACGTTATTGGGTGTTGGAAATTCAGCCACGGCTTTAATTTCAGTTACACCAGGACGTATACCGATATTAGATAATTCATGTTCTAAATATTCTATGTTCTCTTGAAGGAAATAGCAGGGGAGAGTGGGGGAATGACACCTACTTAAAAGTAAATTATTATTGTATTGCCGTTTGTAAACATGGGATAATAAACAATACTGATTATGATAGATAGTTGCTTAATGTTTACTATTTAACACAATTTGGGATTGAACAATAAATGAAAACTTTAAAAAAAATTAATAGATCAAAGTATGCAGTGGGTGTTTTTACCCAACCCTGGCGGGTAATTGCGCCCACTTACAAAATAATGATATTATTATTCACAAAAATCGCAAATAAAATTTTCTGCAGAACTAACACATGCGTATTCAGCATGCGCCCACTCAGAACATCTAGTACAACTATACCAGATCTCTTTGTCTTTTTGAAATTCGCCGTACATCAGACATTCATCATTTTGCATCCCGCCAATATCGTCCAGTTCATCATCATCACAAAGATTTTCAATAATCTCTTCATCATCCCCTGAGTTGCTGTCAAAACCCTTTTTCTTTTTAAATTTTATTTACTATCTGTAGGGATATTTCCCTCATCTTTCCTTTTCTTTCATTTCCAGCAGACTTTTTCATTGGGTTGTCGTTTTCCTCTCTCTTTCTTTAGAAGCTTCTCTTGTCAGCTTCTTGCATTCCTTCTCGTCAAAATAATCCTTCAAAGGTGTAACCGTCATAATGATTGAATCTTTCTTTTCTTATTCGTTCCAATCGCTGTTCTGGTTGTGTTTGATTTTGTGGGATTGGAAATATCTCAGTTACAGAAACAGGATATGTCGATGCTGTTGGGCGTCTAGGAGATGGCACTCGATATTTGGAAGTTGTTGCCTTAGGAGATGCTGTTTTATGTCTGGATGTTGTTGCCTTAGGAGATGGTGTTTGATATCTGGATGTTGTTGCCTCAGGAGATGGTGTTTAATGTCTGGATGTTTTTGTCTCAGAAGATGCTTTTCGATTTCTGGAAGTTGTTGCCGCAGTAGATGGTGTTCGATGTCATGTCTGGAGGTTGTTGCTATAGTTAAGCCAGTGGTTTTATTTCCAGACTGTCTAGAACGCACTTACAAGACATGTTTTGTTATAATAGGGACCTGCTCAGCAGCTAGATATGCTTGCTCATTGTTGGTTAGTGTGCCTTTGTTTTCTGGTGAATAGTCTTTATCTGTGAATGTATCGGGGTAATTGGGAAAATTCTGGTATGCTGGAAACCTTTGACAGCTTTGTCGATGATTGCTATTCAACCATATGCGGCATTAAACAAATATGCCATGTCATAATCAGTAATCTTTCTATAAGCATGTGTCCTTAAGTAAGAGTCACATTCCCTATTGAATGCTGTTTTAAGGGGGCCGTAGAAAGTTACATCTAGAGGTTGTAACCGGTGCGATGTATGTGGGGGAATAGTTACTACAAAAATATTATTATTGCACAAATTATATTAAGCCAAAGATGCATGGCTGCAACGATTGTCCATGATTAAGAGGACTGGATCTTCTAACGTTGGCTTTACGTAATCAGCAAAGTGTTTTATTCGGCCGAATTTTGAGCAGTTGCACCAGTAGGACCATCCTTTTGCGACTGAGCTGACATTTTCATCCTTGCAAATATGAAAATGAGAGGCACGTATACTCCAGACGTACTGAAACAGCAGCCTACAGTAATGGTTCTACCCTTTTCAGAACTTGTTGCTGAGCCCACCTGTTTTTGACCCGTCTCATCAAAACTGAATATTCGTTCTGGGCGAAATTTATTTTTATCAAAAACTTGCTCATAGTTTGCGTAAAATTGTCGTACCTCAATACGATTTATACCTGTGGCCTCGGGCTTCCTTAGAGAGATGTGGGAATTCCTCCTTAGGAATCCATAAGCCCAGTCCTTGCCTGCCAATCGGTATGCTTGATTAAAATTGTTGGGAATGTGTTTTTTTTTCTGCGACTTCGAAGACGAATCTTTTCAGTCTCAACTGTGATATTCCATAAAATAACTTGGACAACTTAACAATATGATCAGCTATCTGGGATTCCTGCTCAGCAGTGAACACTGATTTTCTGCCTAGACTAGGAGCTGACGAATCTCTTTTTGCATGTCTGACTCTCAGAGTTCCGCGAGGAATTCCAGTGTTACGAGCAACTTCTCTTAAAGCCGTGCCATTTTCGATACATTGAAGAGCATATTCCATCGATTGTTGGGTCCATGAAGCTCTTTCTATTTTTCCCGTATAATTTCGAGGCATCTGTAATGAAAAGTGATAGTCACAGTTGTGTTTAGAATTGAAAGTGAGGTTGGGATTATTATGCCCACTATGGGGTAATTACGCCCACTGTGGAGTAATTATGCCCACGGTGGGCGTCATTCCCAATCGATGTCAAAACATTTAGGGTTATATTAATAAGAAATTTATCACGGGATATTCTTTAAATTACCAGCAATATTTGACTAACATAATAACAATTAGATAATCCTAAATTTTATCTAAACATCTCAATCTATTTTCAAAAATTACCTTGATATTTCTTGAGAAATCCTAAAATAAAACAGGCGACGCTCTTTAAAACGTGCATAAATTCTAACCTGATAAGAATGCAAAGCTGCTAATTTGAGATGGCACTACGAGTTTGGTGCTTGTAGATGTTGCCATTTAATAGATATACAGGTGGGCGATATTCCCAGCTGGGCGTGATTCCCCCATTCTCCCCCACTCATTTAACCTAGGTGTAAAACTGGCTTCTCTAAAGATATTAAGTATCTGTTTGAACTTTTTAAATCCATAATGGTAATGATATTGATGGTATTAATACGTCGTCCAAATATGCCATGGCTGTTTCAATCGCAAAGAGCCCAAGACATGGTTTATTGTTCTTTGAAAAACCGCAGGAGCATTAACAAGTCCAAATGGCAGTCTTCGAAATTGATTCTTCATTCAATGGGATCTGATGGTATCCATATGTTAAGTCTAGAGTCCTTAAATAGATGTGACCTTTGAGAGAGTCCAGTAAGTCATCGATCTTTGGTAATGGGTCTCCTTCAGCGTTTTACGATTTAAGGCTCTATAATCTATGCACATGCGCGGCAAACCATTCTTCTGTTTCACCAGTAGGATTACGGGGTATGCATTTGCCATGCGATGAGGGCGATATGTAATAGGAATATCATCAGTTAGCGATATCGCCATTTCTGACCCGAGCTGCATCTTTATATTGGCGATTGTAGTTCAGTTACACTATGCACACCCTGTTTTCAACCTTTTTTTTTTGTTATTTGAACTTAAAATGAGGTTCTGTGCTTCTAACGAAAAGGAAACATGGTACATGAAAAAGTCCTAACTGATACCTTTAAATTTGGTTTACATATTGCATATTATCAAGTTACAACTCGCTTCATAATAATAATTACCAGCAAGTAAATCCAAATACTTCGCAAACGTCTTCCAGAAAGAAATAAGAAACCCCCCAGCTTCCAGTGCTCTCGCTATAACCTTTTTTTTATTGCATTTTTTTGCTTTTATAATGAGTACATCTTTATTCTCCCCCAATTCGTTTCTTTTCATAACCAAGGACGCCTAGGCCCTTACTTGTTTTTCCATTCCTCTTCGCTTTATTTTGTTTCTCAAACTCCTTGGCCTCAAAAATATTTCGATTCAAAAATGAGACATGATTTTTACTTAGATAATATAAAGAAGTTGAAACTGTAACTGGATCAATTGATACAAGCAATAGCATGAATCAACTCCCAAAAGAGCAAAATTATTTACAGATATTGATATTCTAACATTCCAAAAATTATTTAGGTTACAATAAACTCATCAGTCTTGATAATGAATTACCGGCCAGAGGACATCTTCTTCTCGATTACTATAGCTTTCCCTTCCCTGATGGCAAGTTGTCGACTAAACTTTATCAGTTGTGTTATGTGTATGTTGTGTCACTGAAGCCAAGTTAGCTGTAGTTAAATAGTTTTCCGCCAGGCCATGCTCGTCGTGAAGTTTAATAAACGCGTTGCAATGGCAAGGGCACGTTTCGCGAAGTAAATCTCCATAACCAAATAGGTATATTGTTAGTGATTGCATATTATGGCGTTAGAATAAGATAACGCGGCCTACGATTTGCCTAATAGAGGCCAGAGTATACAATGATTATGTAATAGGCTCCTTGCATCAAATTTTTTTATTACTGATTTCGATAGTCCGTGAAAAATAAGTCAACACGTGTTTTTTTTTTCTTCTCAGTAAAAAATTGACGGAAATACAACGCTATGAAATATGCCTATGACGTCATATAAATTAGTGACGTTGCACATGCTCAGTATATCTATATATACAAAACTTAATATTTGTATAACTTCCGAAATAATCATATTTGGGCGAAATTAAAAAAAAGTAACGATTTTTTTTCGATTTCCTACAGTTTGCAATAAACAATAATCAATTCAATTTTCCATGCAAGTACCCTATTGTTGAATGTGCTACACCCTAATTCGATAATTAGCACCTTAGCTATTTGGAAGCTGAAAATCTGAAACTTGACTTATAGATTTGTTTAGAATAGCTAGTCTACTTTTCAATATATTTGCTCGGCAGATTCTGTAGCTCAACCACAAAAGCAACAATCCCATCTTTTCGTGGTAATGACGAAAAAAAAAGTGACCTGACATACCGCTGGTGCGTTTGACAACCCGAAAGGCATACATAAATATTCGTAATGCCCATTGGGCATCACGAAGGCAGTTTTTCCTACTGATACTTGTGCGATGGGAAGTTGATGAAATCCCGATGCCATATCCAAGCTGTTGCGCATAAAATTACCCTTAAACTGTTTGAATACTAAATCTGAATTAATAAACCACAATAGGCCTAGGTACAGTAAGACACTCTTAAGGAATGCGGCCAGCGCAACAAAGTGCTCGCGGCTACTCAGTGGTGTGGGAGTAGGTTCAATATTAAAAGTTAGCTTAATAGGGCGCCACTGGTTTACAAAATACAATCCGCGGACTTAAACCAGAAAGTCCCTGATCTCCAAAATTCCTATAAAAATGTATCTACCCAATGTACAACTTTACCTTAGTTTGGTTGAGGTCAGTAGGGACAAAATAAGAGTCAAATCTAAAAACAATGATTATAAATCTATTTAATAAAATGGGGGGGGGGGTATATGTTCAAAACTGCAAAGGCCAATATAAGGCAATATGTAAAATACCACAGAAATTATTATTATTAAATATGAAAATTGCCAAAAGGTAGCAAGGACCAATTTGTATCGGTCTCAAATAAGACACTCCAACATATTCAAAATTTACCAATAAATAAATGTTTGACTACCTTAGTTCAATGAGGATAAAATAGAACAAATAATTATTAAGATGTTAATAATATTAATTAAAACCTGTGCACGCTTATACCATGGTATACCGGGGAGGGTTTGTACAAAATGTCACCTTAAATAGAGTACATTAAAAATTCATTGGTACTGTACACCCATTGTAATAATTAAGGCGGTAGAACAACCTTGGAAATATACCAAGTAAAATATAAGAAATGCTATTAATAATAATTAAGAAAATAATCAAAGAAACTTTAATAATGAGTTTAACGGTTACATCACCCCCTTGTGGTCCTGTCGCAATCTAAGCATCCATTTTAAATTTCCATCACTGTCTCATGACAGCCTCACAACCGGCCTGATGATAGGCCCCATCAACTTCTGTTGACTTCCTTAGTTAAAAATGTGCATTACGGTTTAAATTCAGTGTTGTGGGCACTCTTGACACCTCAACTTCGAGACTAGTAAACTGTCAAAGAGGAAAGCCCAATGGTGAAGGTAAAATCCAGACTAAAACCCCCGCTAAAAAGCCTAAAAACCCTGAAAGAACACAAATTCTTAGAACTCCTTCATACCTATGAAATGAAAAATCTCAACCCTCAAATGGTATGTGAAAGATTGGAATTACATAAGCAAAAACCCCTGAAACATGTAGGTTATCTTAAACAAAAAATATCCTTAATTAATAAGCCCATTAATGCCCCTTTTGGAAAACGATTAATGAGTTTTTTATTGAACATGGCCTCGTGGAGGTCAAATTCCCTTTTTTATTGCATCCCAAATATTTACAAAAATACAGATAAGTTAATCTAAATATTGATAACGAAAAGGTAAATTTGAGAATGATAAAAACGTTTAAAATTACCTGGTTACAATTTGGGCTAGTTGAACAAACGTGCTCTAGTGCTTCACACGACAAACCAACAAAATGGCGTAGACTTCGTTTCCAGAAAATTCTGTGTGGTTGGCTTACAAATACGGGTACGACCAAATCCAAAGATTTCACCCCAAAACCAATTTAAGCCAGCAACCACTTGAAATCCCAGCGTCTTCAAAATCCCACAAAAAGGTGGATGTTCCAAGGAACGTTGCCAAGAGGACCGCTGGTAAAATCTGCCAAGAAACTTGTTGCTTGCTCAACGTGTGAATTTAAAAGAGAACGATCCCTTTTCAGCGATTTATTAGGTAGGCTCAATATGAAAAAATTTCTAGAATTCCAGTCTTTTCTTTAAGATGTCCTCTGGTGCCAGATTTCCGGCCTTGACCAGGAAAACGGAACACCAGCTTGAAATGGAATACAATCAGCTTGAAACAGAACACTCCAAACCACAATGATGACCAACAAAACTCAAAGTTGTTATCAAATTTTCTCCCCTAACACCAATCAACACTAATTAATTGCTTATAGAAGTTATTAATCAGCATCTACCCAGTCTTCAGTCTAAAATCTATCATAACGACCAGTGACTGTTTAGGGATTACAATTACAGTGACCCTATTACCCACAGCGGTCAAGAAACGTCGGTAACAGTGCTGCCAGAAACGAATCCACAAGTTGGTTATAATCCCACTATATTTTGAGAAAATAAACATTTAGAAAATGCGAAAAATAAAGGAAATAAGGGTGCAAAATCGATTTAAAGTGTGCTAAAGTGATTTGTGTTGTTGCAGAATTTTTAATAAAGGAAAATACGAGATTCGTAAGTGTTGACAATTGATATTTATTTGAAAGTAAACAAACCTTTTCACCGACATTTAGGCCCTTTTAGAAAACTTTCGAAAGCTAAATAAAGTGGATTCGTATCCTAACAGTAGGGCGTTATTATCCTAAAACAACCCTGTCATCTGAATACAAATAATTTACTCATTATTACCTCGAAAAATATACCCTTGTTCAACAACTAGATATTGTTTCGCATCCAAACAAAAAGGTGAAAATCTTGCAAAATTCAATGAGCAACCTATCAATCACTGAAAAACATTGATCCTCAGGTATACAGTTTTATAAATACCCACACAAATAACTGAATTAATTACTGAATTCATTCGAAATCTTCAGTTACGTTAAGGCAAAATTTTAACGTAACAAAAAATATTTATGACATTTTAAATTGTTTATGTTCTTGAATTAGGGTTACAAGATTTGAGCTCTGGATATTATTCCGATAAGTTCCCTTATTTTTTAGATTAGAGGATGCCGAAATAAGTTTTTCCACCCATATTGAGGCCTGGATCAAAAGTTCCATCAGTGAGAGGCTTTTTGTATCGAACTGTTTCTGAGTTTAAGCATCACCTTTTATATGAGCTTTTGTTATGCCATAAACGAGTTCTGGATCAAGAAATGATAATACAGTACCTCTCTGATGCCATTTTCATTGATGTCTTTATGTGGTGTGTGGTGGTACCCTGGATATAGGTATCTGCTAATTGCTTTCATCTTTCTATATCCTTCACCAATCTCATCCACTGTTTGCCGGCTACTGTCCTTATGTCGTCAACCAATCTTTTTTGAAGTCTTCCCAAACTTCTTGTTGTCTCCATTCCAAGATTCTTCGTGTCCATCTGTCGTCATCGTATCTGGCTATGTGGCCAGCCAATCGACATAATTTCATCTTTGCTACCTCCTCCACAATGTTTCTGACTTTCGATTTGCCTCTTATCTCGATATTTCTTATTCTGTGATATTCCAAGCATCTTTCTTTCCATTACTCTTTGGGTGTTTTCTAATTTCTTAGCGGACTGTTTGGTGAGGGGCATGATCTCTAATCCGTAGGTATAGTATTTCCAGACTCAATTGGAATAAGGTACCAACTGGTGGCTGACTGGTCACTAACAATTTCCATTAGAAATACACTGCCACTAGTTAGCCACCAGTGATAATTTATGTTCACCTTGTTCCAATTAACTTTGGAAAAGCTATACACACCAGTTATATTCATGTGTCGTATAATTTTCTTTTTAGGTTTATGGGAATGGATCTATTTTTCAAGATGTATGTTAGTTTGTCGCAAGAGGACCATGCTAGTTATATTCCTTTTATTTCAGTATCCTGGATTGGTTTCCCTAGTCTGATGTGTATGGCCCAAGTACATAGTGTTGTCATCAGCAAATCTGAGATGGTCTGTCGATGTTTATACCTTTGATGTTCCATTTTAATTTCTCAAAAATGTTCTCCAGGACAATGGTGAACAGTTTGGGCGAGATAGTGTCTACTTGCATCATTCCCCTTTGTAGTTTTATGGGATTCGTTTTTGTCTTGATAAATTTCTGTGGTTGGACCTACAAAAATCCATCTTTGGGGCGTCATCTTCCATTTTCATTGGGTGTTCGAACACCCTAAACGATTTTGCCTTTATCCGATCTTATACTGTTGATCATTAGCTTTATTCGGCTCGAGTCGTTATTTCTAATATTTTCTCTTCTGAATACTCCCGCACTGCGTCGTAGTCCTTCTGCGCAGTGCAGCCTTCTTCTCAATCTGCCGTCATGATTCAGATACCACATCCATCACAGGATTAAATCGATAATTGGTTGCCTCAGACTATTTTCTGACTTTTGTGAGATATACTTCACTGTCCTAAATTATGAACGTATTTTTTTTTTTTTTTTACCGATATGCGCACTCGCAAGGAAATGTCCTATCACGCTCGAGAAGCGGCAAGTGCGCGGAAATGTCGGTGTATGTTGGTCTTGAAACGGTTCAGGTTGTAACCTGCAGGGAAAACCGTCGCAGGGAGTTTATTCCACAGCGATGCTGTTCTCCAGAGATATGAATTCTGATATAATGAGGTTCTTGGTGCCTCTAGTTTGACAGTAAATTCATGGTTACCGTCTGTTTGACGGGTTCGCCTGGTAGGCGCTACTCTCGGTGGAATCATACGTGCCAACTCTTCAGAGCATTTTCCGTGATAGTACCTGTAGAAGAGAGATAAATCGCCCACAGATCTGCGATGTTCGAGACCATCCAAGTTACGAGTAAGTGCGGGGTCATTGATCAGCTTGATAGCTCGTTTTTGCACGGTGTTCAAAAGCATTAAGGTATGTTTGGGTGCTGCACTCCATATATGTGAGCAGTACTCCATAGTTGGTCGAATCTGGGCTTTGTAGAGTGTCAGCAATTGGCTTGGTGTGTACAGATGTCTTGTACGAAATAGCACCCCCAGCTTTTGGGACGCCCTTTTAGCAATATCTGCCACGTGACTGTGCGAAGACATGTTGGTCTCTGCAGTAACCCCCAAGATGTTCAACTGACTCTGTAATGTGACAGCACTTCCAGATAGCATGATGTTTGGCTCACCGGTGCTGGTCTTTTTTGAAAACAGAGCTGCTTGGGTTTTCTGCGCGTTGAACTGTACAAGGTTTTTGTTACCCCAGTCCTCTATTATCTCCAGGTCGTTATTTATCTGCGATATTTGAGTTAGTCTAAGATGATGGAATTCACGTGCGGAAAGACCTGTGGGTGATATGAGGGAGGAGACTACATTGCCATCGTCTACAAAGCAATAAAGTGGATTTACTGTTTTATCTATGAGGTCATTTATGTAAATCAGAAAAAGAGTTGGCGAAAGGATTGCTCCCTGTGGCACACCAGCATTTATTTGGTAAGAGTTGGAGTTCTGGCCATCCAGTGCAACATAAATGGATCTGTCCTTTAGGTAACTTTCAAACCAAGTGCAAAGTTTCGGCGATAATCCCATTGCTTTGAGCTTGTTGAGCAGATTTTCATGCCAAACTTTGTCGAATGCTTTAGATATATCTAAGGCAATTGTTCTTGTTTCACCCCGCAACTCAATCGCTTTTTGCCATAAGTGAGTGACGTATGTAAGTAAATCGCCAGTTGACCTATATTTTCGAAATCCGTATTGCTTATCGTTGATAATTTTGTACTTTTCCAAGTACTTGGTTAGGTGATTGTTCACAACTCTTTCCATTACTTTTGATATCACCGGAAGTAGAGCAATTGGTCTATAGTTTAACGGATCTGTCTTTTTTCCTTTCTTTGGAATGGGTTGTACTGCGGCAGACTTCCATGATGATGGATATACTCCTTGCCTGTAAGACAAATTGAATAATTTTGCGAAAGTTGGAGTGAGTTCGTTGGCGCAATTTTCGAGTACTATTGCGGGAATGCCATCCGGACCCATTGCTTTGTTTGTATCTAGCTTTTTAAGGGATTTTCGTATTTCTCTGTGACAAAAGAGTACCTCTGGCATACTATGGGAAACCCTTTCAATGAACGGTGGAGTTTTTCCGTTTGGCACTGTTAGGTTGGAGTTGGAGGAAAACATTTGGGCCAGCATATTGGCTTTTTCCTCTGATGTTGTGGCTAAGTGATTATTTATTGGTCGAAAAGGTGCTGGTGATTCTCATTTTGGTTGCTGCGCAGAAATTTTTAGCAAATCTCTGTTGTCATCCACAGCTTCTTCGTTAAAGCTCCTAGTTTTGCCTGTTGTCCATAATAGTTTATATAATATTGTCGACTACTGTCTGTAATCCTAAAAAAATTGCTCCTAATATACAGACAGTACCGGCTACTAGACACATAGGCTTCAATGGGACCAGGTGACTGATACCCATTTCACTGCAGGATCGTCACATTCATCTCATTACTCCCTATGTGTCTAGTAGCTTGGTCAGGACTGTCTGTGTGTGTGGACCTCAAGATATGTTCGTTGTCGCGGTTTCTATTGTGACTTTCATTGAAAAATGTAATGCTCATTTCTACAAATTTCTATTCTATAGTCAGTTCAGAATTGATAAGACGACCGTATCATAGGAAAAACGATACTAAAATTTATTCCTTCGGAAAATTATCCATGAAATCTAATTAGGTACCGCTGCCAACAATGAAAGAAATAATAAAACCAGAAAAAGCTTGAAACCGGTATGTAATTAGTGCAGCATCCAATGATAGAGATTTCATATTCTCTCCATTGCCTTCCAGAGCAAAACCACACTTACTGTGTAAATTGGCCTTGACCAAAACAATATCTACAAACTCATCCTATGAGTTATAAGCAGTTGGTTTGGAGCTTCAAATCAACACTTGTGCAAAACTCCCTTCTGATGTATTTTCTCTGGCTACATAAACACGAAAAACAATCTAGCAAATTTATACTTGAGAGATTTTCCACCCACTATATCAGCAATTTGTCTTGTTTACCTACAGCTTTTTCATTCTTAAGTTGTTCTATGTTCTAATAGCACTTTCCCACCATACATAAACAGGTGTTTCGTTCCGTTGAGCCTTCTAAACATCTTTCTTCCCGATCGTCGTCGTGAAATTCAATTAATATAGGATTTGAATAGTTTATCAGGATCTTGTTATAAGTAGTTGTTTCTTGTCACTAGCTATTGATTTAATGATTGAGCTTAAAATTTTGAATGTTTATACTTTCTGGTACTATGGGAACTAGTTTTCCATAGTGGAATTCTGAGAAAAAAGTATGCTCAGATTTGTCAGTGTCTTTTATCTGTTGATGATAGCTTATGTTGAAACATACAATTCTTCTTCTAACTAACTCAGGTGCACCTCAATTCTTATGTTACGAAGGACTTGCTTAGTTTCAAGCACAAGTTGAGAAATATTTCCAAACAACCACTCACATACCTACTTATTTTTTTTTGAGTTTTCTGCTATAACTTTACCATCATCAATTCCAAAGTACAACTACAACAGTAATTGAAACACAAATCAACTAAAAATTTCCTTTTCTGGTCTGTAAACAACCATAGAACGTCTCGTATTCAGGAAGGACAATCCGATAGAGAGAATATGGTCTGAGGTATCGAGCGTAGCGGGTTCAGGCAAGGCAGTGACGTTTCCGCGTTCGAGTAACGCTATTTAATGCCAATTTACGATTGCACTCGCTGGAATTCCTAATTATTTTAAATAAAAATAGGGACTCCCGTTTTTATTGTTGCCAAGTCAGCTCAAACTATTTGATGATGGGACGAGATTAAGCCATGCATGATGATGAAGGAGTTTAATCATCAGTATTAACTTCTTCAAAATATTGGTGTACGATTAGCATTTTTCCCATAATTTTTCTTCTTTAACAATTTGTTATGAATTCTCGTCAATCAGATTGATATCTTGATTGATTCAAAGGAATTTTCTCCCCTACCACATTCAGACACATCAGCAGGTAACTACTGTGAAATAAATTCTTATACAAGTACCTACCAGTGAAAATTCATTAAAATACTCTTTATTACTTACTTTCAGCTGTCCGAAAATTAAAACAGCTCACTTACAATAGACCATTCCCACCCTAAATTAACTAATATTTTCACAAATAACATGCATCTAAATTAACCACTAACTAGCGGATAAATATCTCTAAAACACTTGGGCGGTTTTGTTTACAAACAAATCGTTTTTTTATTCAAATTCGTTACCTAATGTTATTGATTAACTCTAGAGATTACGCGATTAATTTACTATGTTGTAAAAAGGGCATTTAAATGTGTTGATTAAGGCTGATTTATGTCATGTGCATTTCGTACCCTTTAGATTGAAACTCTAATGAAAAAATATTCTAGAGGAATTTTGATATCCTTCCGTTTTAGTTTTCCTGGAAATAAGTGGTTCAGCTTGGTTTTATTGGAAAAATAAATCCTCTTTGGCTCATTTCATTGGTGAATGCTTTCCTGGAAAGTCCTGCTCTCCGTTTATTATAAAACATGATGTTTTATAGAAAATTTGAACTTTTCATTCTCAGTAATTTTATACATTTTAATGGTTATCATAAACCTTGCCTAATAGTAACCCTTTATGTGATCCTTATTGGCTTGACATTTCAACTTTTAATACATGTGTGGGTGGCACGAACACATCGGGGTTATTATGGTTGCGGTAGCTATTATGCCTAAAGTGGTAGTTAAGGCCATTTAAATTGTAAAAATACCAAGGCAAGAATAATTTTTTTATATATAGGTATTTCCGTTTTTAAATGTCTTTCGACGTTGTATGATTCCTAACTTCAACGCTTCTCGGTCATTCTATTGATCTTTCTACAAGTCTCTGGTACTCATTGGTTTCGTTATTCTTTCCCTCCACGTTTTCCTTGGTCTTTCCCTCTTTCTGCGGTTTGTTGGAGGGAGCCATTGCATAATTATCTTCGGTAGCCTTGTATCTTCCATTCTTTGTACGTGACTATACCATATCAGTTGTTTTCCCTCAATATTCATTGATAAGGAGTTTTCTATTCCTATTCGTTGACGTATGTCTTCATTTCAAATTCTGTCTTTTCTGAATACTTCTATTCTCCATTACGTGCATTTCAACTGCTTCAATTTTCTGTGATCCTCCACGTTTCTGCTCCGTACAAGAGACTGTTTTTGATGATTGTCATATCATTCATTTATACTATTGAAGATCATTCCTAGATATGCATATTCGCTGTATGTTTCAACCATCATTTTCCAGTTGGATGTTGGATGATTCTTCTCCCATCGGTAGGTATTTGAGTGTTTATTTTTAAGGCCCATTTTCTATATTCCTCCTGTAATTTCCTTGCCATGTACTCCAAGTCATCCTTGTCATGGGCAATACTAAACTAGTCATCGGCAAATTGGAGAGTGTATAAGTAAATTCGTTTTCACTGATGCAAGGGTCTAGCTACATATATTTTAAAAAACGTTGTAGATATACAACCTTGGCGAGACCCTTTGTTAACTACAAATTTCTGGGATACTCTGTTTCCAACTTTTATGTGCAATGTTGATCCATCGTACAGGTTATTTATTGCTTCAATCACAGTATGGTATGACGATTGTCTCTTCTATAGTTTCCAAAGTTCTTTGACAGGTAGAGTGTCGCTTTTTGAAGGTCGATGAACATGAGGTGAGTACTTTGATTTGTTTGAGTCGAGGCAAAACATGTTATCTGTACAGGTACTTCCAGCTCTGAATCCTGATTTTCCTCTTCCTCTTGGTCTCCAAATTCCTGTTCAAGTAGGTCACGTATGATTCGTCCATATAATCGACTTAAAGTACTTGTCACTGGTATTCCTCTGTAGTTTCAACAAACTAGCCTTTTTTATGGATGGACCATGTAGGCAAACTTCAACTCATCCGGTACTGGGTAGCCATTCAGAGATATTCGTTTATACAGTTAGTAGTGTTTTCAAAGGGTTTCGCTGTCCCATTTTTCACCAATCCAGCTGGGATGCCCTCTGGTCTAAGGCGGCTCAGAAGAACTGGACCTGTTTGAAGCAGGAAAATTTGCAGAATATTATTGGAGAACGAAATAAGAAAGTTGACACTGGAGTAGAAAGCGTACGACAAGAAACAGCAAAAGCACTAAAAGACAAACAAAAAGCGTCAGACCAAAATGGGAGAATTGAATTTGGAACTTGGAAGGTTGAAAGCTCAAAGACCTAATGAGCAGATCGTAGTCACTGGATATAGCATCAAATCACCAATGTATCAACGACAATTTCAGGTTCCGTGAACTACGAACGAGCAGAGTTAAGATTACATGGCTATGACATTATTCATCATAAGGACTACTTGGAAACAAACATCACAGGCTTCTATACCAAATCCAATCAAATTTACAAATACTTTCCAGGAATTTGGAGCACGGAGCAGACAACCGCCGCCGATTTATCTTGAATTATACGGGCGCTATTGAAGAATTTCAACGAACGAAGATCCAAATATTTGGTCAGCGGTTGGGCAGCGAATACCTGAATAGAAAACTAGAAATAGAAGTGGCCGACAACATTTTCGAATCAGATATGAGGGCAGTAAGATTGGAGAAGGATAGAAATGTAAGAGACGACTTAAAAGAAACTTCTACCAGGATTCACAATATGGACGAAAGGGGCTGCTATTTACAATAAATTTTCCTACAAAAAAAAAAGTAATTGATTAACACTAAGGATCAAGTGCTGACTAGAGAAAACAGAGCAACCAAAGAAAGAATTGCTGATATATCTAGAAGCAGTTCTTTAGTTTTCCTATGATGAGCGTAAGAGAATTGCTTTCATTCGAAGAATTGAATTTAAAAATGACAAGATCAACTTTCCGGTATGGATGTCCTAAAAACCTCCGATCTCCTATCTGTGGATTTTAGAAAAAAAATGCCGAGAGTGGGCAACTCACCTTCAAATAAAATAAGAACTGTCAAACCAGAGTCATTGTCAACGAATTTTAGTTAAGAAGTGAAACAATACGCTAGAAAAACAGCCAGAATAGTGGTAGTGGAACTAACCAGAAACAGACAGAATATAACTCTTGTGGCATACTGTTTGGTCAACGATATTTCAGGGATGGTAGCATGGTAGCCAATCAATCGGATGACGTAAAAGAAAGGAGAGGTCACTAGATATCCGAGTAGTCAGATGCAGAAAGTAGAGGCCTGTGTCATATTTTTGGAGCTAATGAAAAATTTCAAAATGATCATGAGAACATTCATCAACAACTCTCCCAAGAAGACAAGGAAGCAGCTAAAAACTCTAGACTTGTTCAACAGATGTGAGCTAAATATACCGACACAGATAATGATACTGACGACGACATTACTAAGAAAGACTTTCAAAAAAAAAGATGATGAAAAGAGATCGGATATTTTGCTTGACTGGCAAACGAACAACGACTTATATGGCAAGAAATTTCGGTCAACCTGTAAAGGGATACTGGCTCCAATCGGATCCGCTGTGCGTGCGAGATGACTCAATCACTGGTAAATTTAAGAGTTTGGATAGGAAAAGTCTGGTATTTCGAACTGATGAGCCACAGACCATGGAGGAGACAGTGCTACGTGAACTGTAGTCGAAGTGTTGGCCACTTTGGGGACAATAGTACGTTGGTTCGAGTAAGAGATCGATTGGTGCAGAAGATGCGATCTCTTTGCTTTGAAGGAGGTACTTGGACACAAACTCGAGGAAAAATGAAGCAGTGCCTCTTTAGGATCCTTCTGGCAGAGAATTGACATGGCTAAAATAAATCCGGGAAAGAAGTTCTTCATGGTTGTTATAGATTATTTCTCATAACCAGAAGTAGTTCCAATTTTCAATCAAGTAGCGGCTACAGTTGCTGAAGCATTTCTGAAAAACATCATTGCTAGACAAGGGAGGCATTTTGAATCCAAAGTATGGAAAAAACTGATGCGATTGCTGGGAATAAGGAAAATGACAACGAATCCAGTTTATTCACAGTCTGACGGAATGGTCGAAGGCATCAAACAATACTCCTAAATGCTTGTAGTTGAGGCTAGTGAAACTCGAATAAACTGGTGTACACCTTCTTCTTCTGATTTATAGAAGTTTTGACCACGAATCAACACTATTGATGTTGTGAGCTGGAGGAAAAATGAAGCTTCAGAATCATAGTTTTGTAGACTACAAGCCGATGAAGCTGTGCTGTCATTTTACGTGGCTGATCTCCAGGACAGGCGCAAAGTACTTCAACAGGAACAGATTACATCCCCACAGCGACAAAATGAAAATGAAAATTGACACACAGCTGCCATAGAAAAGCTGGCTCCATTCAGAGGAGAGAATACACCGACTTGGTACAATCAGTAGAAGCTGCCCGGCAGAGAGCACGAGAACAGAGTCGGCCGCCGGAGGAGAGACATTGGTGATGATGCTACTGTGTCAATAATAGGTTAGGAATCAATAAATTAATTAGTGGAACTCCAGTCGATAGTAAGACAGTGAGTTGTGATTCAGTTTTGTGACTAGTTAAGCTTTATTATAGTTTTATCATCACGGAGTGCTAGTTTTGTCGAGATTTTTATGGTATTGTTTTGAATATAGGTAAATTAATTTTAGAAGAGTAGCTTCACTTATCTACGAAACCGCTTATGTTACAGTTCAGTAGGGTTTGACCAGTTAAGAATACGGTCCATTTTATTGCTGTCAGGTCTCAGGTTCAATTGGGGTGAATGGTACTTTTAACTAAAGCTACAATTTTGCCTTCTGGCTAACTTTTTCCAAATGAGCGTTCCAGTCCAGGATGACTCCCAAATACTTTACTTCATTTGAAAATGGTAGGTACTAATTCTTCCCGAATAGTTAGGGTTACCAAGTTATCAAGTTTTCTTCTCCAGGTAAATGGTACTATGACCGTTTTGTGAGGATTGATTGTCGTTTCCTCTCTCTCGCACCAATCAAGCACGCAGTCTAGCACCTCTTGGAGTGCAGCTGAGACCCTCGTCTCAGAACTACCCTTGGCTATTATAACTAGATCGTCCGCATATGCTTAAGCCTCGACCTTCCATAGTTGTATGACGGCCAGGAGGTCATCAACCAGGAGTGACCACCGAAGCGGAGAGGCTACCCTTCCCTGCGGAAGTCCCTGGCGGCCCTGAACCTGACCGTTTCCCCCTGTAGAGAAGTCGTTATCACTCTACCGTTCTCCATAGTCCTAATCCAGTTACAAATTAGTGCCGGGTTGATGCCTCTAGATTTTGTTTCCTCGTAAAGAGAGCTTGGCATCGCATTGGTAAAAGCTCCCTCTATGTCCAAGAAGGCGGCAAGTGCAATGCTCTTACGTTCCAGAGAAGTGTCTAGCGACCAGGTTACCAAAAGCCAGCTCTGTGGACTTTCCTGCCTGATAGGCGTATTGATAGGTACTAAGGGGGTTAGTCCTGAACGCCTCCCTCTTAATTCACTCATCCAGCATCTTTTCTAAAGTTTTCAGGAGGCATACCAACCTGCTGATCGGCTACTTACGAGAATGTCACTCTACATTTGAAGTTTGGAGAAAATTTGATCAATCGAATGGTACCAGAGATGATAGACATCAGGCAGTCTTCCCAGAGGTATTCATCTTTTGCTGTATAGCAAAGTTCAAGTGTCTATCCTGAAATAAAGAAGGCGTTATTAACCTTTCTTTCTTAAATTTGTTCCCAATCCCCCGGAATCATATTCATTTAGAAATCTATATTGGTAATTATACAAGATGGAAGCGGATGTGATACAGAGCGCCAAAGGGAAAGAAAATTGACTTATAGAATAGTGGAAATTGAAATAAAGTGAGTATCTTTGAGACGACTCAAACGTACTTATTCGATACCATCGGGGATGATAATACAAATTTGTACATCAGAAATCCCTAAGATTGCCTTAGTAGTATTGGAAAACGGATGAGTGGTTTATTTATATCAATATCTTATAATAACTCAAAATAAATATTTTAAAAGATAATCCAAAAACAATCTGGTTTTGATCTAAATTTAAATATAGACATAAACAAGTAACCACTTTTAGAAAACGGTTCGGCCACAGATTATACGTATGTTGCATCTAATTTAAATCCAATGAACTAAGTATTTATGATATTCTTTGACCTGGTTTCGATTTTGAAACAAGAAATTACTAATTTACTTTATCACCCTAAAATAATTGAACGAGATTTTATTAATTTGCGACCCGTATACCTACAAATTGACGCTGATGGCAGGAAGATTCCCCAAAGCTATTATTTTCGAAAGGCAAAACAGATTTATTTACAACTTAAATGGAAATGTGATTTGATTAGTCGCGCACCCCCCTGGTTCGGATGTTATTTCCGAAATGTGATTTCCCCGGCAAAAGCTCAGGGGTGTAAGAAGACAATTATTTCATATCATTAAAATCTGGAGGGATTTTACACTGAAAAATTCGCAATGGAGTTTAAAGTCAATTTTATAACAGGGGGTTGTTCGAATAATAATAAGGCATCGATTATTTTGGTATTAGGGGGATATCTAATAGAAAAAAATATGCTATTGTGGTAGTGGATTTATTTCTTCAATTATCACACTAATGACTAATGTTAATGAACTTCTAATGTAGGCAGCCAAACAAAGTATAACTAGAAAACCGCTATAAGCCATTTCCTTTTAATATCTTTAAAACTTAAGTCGGCTTCTTTATGCATATAAAACGAGTTACTATTCCTTAATTGTTTAATTTGTTTGTATGCAAGGACCGTATTATATCTATCCAGTTTGCTTGTAATTATCATCAGCCATTTACAACGTCCTCCCATTATTTCACTTTTGCCTTGTTGCTCGCTTTGTTTTGACTGCAGCGACTCTGTTGCAGGATTTCTGAGTAGTTTTCGCAACTAACATTATCAACGTAACAAAGATATTTTATCACACTAGAATTATTATTATTATTCACGTGTTCCAAGCAGTAAATTAGGGCAACTTGTAGTTTAGAGATGGAGTTGAGCTTTACTACTTTCATGGATTATTATTAAAGAGATTACAAGCCCCTTATTTTGTCACTTTGTTATGGCATCCCTATTATGAGCATGATGCGGAGTAGCCGAGCACACTTCAAGCGATGTTGGATTTCAGCATCAATGGTTGCATTCGCTGACAGATCGCTCCCAAGGTATGGGTAGTGTTCTACGTTCTAAAAAAAATGGTCATTTATAGTTGAGGCTTGGGGATCCGGTACGGGTTGGTACAGAATCTGCGTCTTCTTGAAGTTGACCTCTAGGCCGATTCTCCATCCATCACTTTATCTTTTCATTGTAAAGTAAAGATCAATCATCAAATCTCAAACCAACCATATATGTATAGCTTATTGACTAAACAATTAATTTTAAAAAAAAGCACAATACATAAATCAAACTCGATGATTAAAACAGCGGAACAGTTTTAAATAATAATAAATACAAGAGTGTGGTCTCGGTTTCCGCTTAAAGCAAATATTGCCGTTTGAATTAGCGTCGGGCGCTAAACTTCTGACATCGGCTATTTGCATTTAAATGAAGCGGCTAAGTGCGCATACACAACAAACAGACAAACGGTAATAATTCAATTAAATGCAATAAATATCAATTAAAAACGAGCGGAGATCGATAAATCATATTTATGAAAATTATGTTGTCAACAGGACAAATGTATGAAATATTAATTCAGTTTTTAAAAGATTCATGAGAGCGTGATTTAACTGAATAGGTAGTTAAAAATTTAGTTACCATTATAGAAATGACATTTTCATGATTACAGGGATAAAACTGGATTTAGAAAATGGCTAAAGAGTCGGCAGTGATGGCAGAGGCGCGCATGAATTATTTATAAAGAGAGCCGTTTCTGCTTAATTAACACTTAAACAGCACGCGATAGCCCTGTTTTTCTACACCGGAATAGCGACCGGCCGACGCGACGCCGATTACGAAGAGTTTCTGACTTTCTATCGAACATTACTATAAACCTAAAAGAGAATTTATATTTTCATTTTAAACAGATCCTGAAATTATTAGTTTACCATTCATTCAAGACAGTACCACAAGAATGTCGACGAAAATAGCAGTAATACATCTTTTCGTGATGATAAAACATTAATAAAGCTTAACTAGTCACAAAACTGAATCACAACTCACTGTCTTACTATCGACTCGAGCTCCATCAATTAAGTTAACTTATATGGATCCCTAACTTATTCTTGACACAGTAGCGCCTAATTCATCGTCAATGTCTTTCCTTCGGCGGCCGACTCTGTTTTATAGCGCGTCGTTGCTTCTAGAATTGTCTAAATAAATCGTTTCTGTTCGTCTCGAATTTGCTGTTCTATTGCAAGGTGAAATTCCATTCTCGTCATCAGGCAATGTTGGAAGATTGTGCAGAATTTGCTCAACTTGAAAAATTTATGACAGTGTACTCTGCCGAACAGCTGTGCATGGTTTTCATAGAAACCTGAGTCTTGTATACCAAGTCGTTGATCTTCTTGACGATCCTGTATAATCCTTTCCACAGTCTTGTCATCTGTTCATTGGCCACCGTGTGTCAATTTTCATTTCCATTTTGTAGCCGCTGAGACGTAATCTGCTCCCGTCTTTAACTACTCTGAGCCTATCCTGGAGATCAGCCACGTAAACTGACAGTACATCTTGTTACAAATCTCATTGAAATTTGTTACTTAAAGACAAGATAACCTAGGGTCGTGGAATTCAAAAAAATAAGATAACGTGTAGTCTCTTTCTGTTCAAATGAAACCTCTCAAAATGCAACAAACAATTATTTTATTTTGTTCACAATATTATATAACATAGAGTAACAGTAAATGTTACTTTCTGTAAAATTTTAGTGTTGACAGCTTGGTTTTTCCGGCGAATCTGATACCATGTACCTTTTCAATCCGGAGCTCTTCAATGGGTGTTGGGATTTCACTTTCGTGAACTGGAGCTCTTCGTGTTGTTTCCTGTATCCAGGAAGAGGATAGATTGCTGGGGTGACGTCACTCCAGCTGATCCAGACTCCAATCAGTGATCTTTATGTGGAGTAGGTACCCAGAAAAGAATAAGGCAGTATCAGGTTCACCAATATTTGGAATATTAAATCTCTGAATTCTGTCAAAAAGTGAGTGTCTTGCAGAGAAAATTTAAATTGAAATTTAATATAAAACTGTTGTTGTACAGTTGTACAGTTGTACACTCCCTTCCAACAGAATCAGGTATGAACAGCTATTGCAAGTTGAAAAAAAGAAATATTTTAATATAAAAAAAAATACTATTAAATAATTGAGAATAATGGAAAGATAATAATAAAATAAAATAATAACAAGATTAAATTAAAATGCTCGTTATGATTGAGCAAAATGCTGCATTTCTGACAGCATCACTAGCAGGCAAACATACGAACAAAATAAGGTAAAACAATAGGAAATTAAATCTTTGGATTCTCCCCCAAATAGATAAAATTTTCCTTTCAAATTAAGGTAGCTACTATAGATACTACAAGATAAACCTGACGGTGAAATCAATCAAATCCAGAATATGTCAAAATTCTTGAGATGTTTTAATTAAAACTTTTCAACTGAATTTTTGACCTGTCTGGATTTCTATTAAAAAAAATACTCCCTTTATTCGAGATAATAATTGACGGAATCAAACAGAAAATGGCTATTCAGGCCTCTGCCTGGAGTCAATAAAGAGTTGATAGGGATGGACACGCAAATTTGGTTTTCACCGACTCTAATTAGAGCAAATGGTCCAATATTCCCACACTAACAATTGATTTTGAAAACAAGAGCAGCAGTACCTATATATTAGTCCAAAGGTCTGAATTGACTTACCTAAAAAAAAAACATGGCACAACCAATCAGCACTCACACAAAATGGAAGCCAACAATTATATTAAAAAAAATTTAAATATAATATTTATATTTCAAGAATAGATAAGATGAGATTTATCAGCTAAAAACTTAACAATGATATGATAATATGGATTGATAGCAAAATATATTGAAAAATCTATGAGGGAGAATCCAAAAAATGTAAAGCAAAAATTATTAAATATAAAAATGACTTGCCTGCTAGACTATTGTCGGGGAAAAGAGGACGTTTAAGAAACCAAACCCCCACAGGAAAACGATCCTGTGTTTTTTATACTTAACTACATTTTAACCAGCTCAACCATCCAGACGGGTAGGTACACCCAAAAGATCATATTCACTTTACAATGAAAAACCATGTGGAATAAAAAAGAATAGATAAAAATCCACTAGAATTATTTTAATTGTTCACAAATTATAGTAGTTTAAATTAAGGTTGTCAAAAATAAAAAACTGCTAATTAATTAGGTCATTAAGCCAAAAAATAATTATTTCAGAATCAGAAGTTAGAGAAAGACTAAAAGTAAGATAAATATAATTACTTTCAATGAAAATACAAATGACTGTCAAATGCGAAATAATTAAAATCATACTTTGAATAATAAATCAATCAGGTACTAGATGGCAGTACCTTCATTTAATAGATATTTGCATTTTACGCCCATGATGGATAGATGGCAGCACTTGTATTATTTTGAACTTTGTGGATATTTTTAGAATATTAGGAATTATTATTTTGCTGATTCTGAAATGGAAAAAGATACAACTTTATAATGAAAATAAGAAAAGATGGAACATGTTACGTAAATGATAAATTTATCTTTATCCTCATCAGCTGGTAGTCTACAAAACTATGAAGCTTCATTTCTCCTCCAGCCAACAGCATCGATGGTGTAGAGTAGAACCGGTTGATTAGTGCTGAAAACTTCTATAAGTTAGAAGGAAACCAGTTTCGCTGGACTCAACCACAAACATCGAGAAGTATTTATTGATTCCTCACGACCATTCTCTCGGACTGTGAATAAAGTGGAGTCGTTGTCGACAACCATAATTCGTTTTAAGACAACGACCCGCAATATATACTGAAATTCAGACAGGTACTGCTTCATTTTTCCTCGAGATCGTGTTCAAGTAGTAGCACTGTCTTCTCTATGGTCTGTGGCTCATCAGTTTGAAATACCAGACTTTTCCTATCCGAACTCTTCAATTTACCAGTGCTTGAGTCATCTCGCAGGCACAGAGGATCCCGTTGGAGCCAATATCCCTTCACAGGTTGACCGAAACTAAAAATTTCTTGCCATATAATTCGTTGTCCGTTTGCCAGTCAAGCAAAATATCCAATCTCTTTTCATCATCTCGTTTTTTCTGGAAGTCTTTCTTAGTAATGTCGTCATCAGTATCATTATCTGTGTCGGTATATTTAGCTCAAATCTGTTGAACAAGTCCAGAGTTTTCAACTGCTTCGTTGTCTTCTTGGGAGAGTTGTTAATGAATGTTCTCTTGATCATTTTGAAATTCTTCGTTAGCTACAAAAATATGACACAGGCTTCTACTTTCTGCATCTGACTACTCGGATATCTAGTGACCTTTTTTTTTACGTCATCGGATTGATTAGCTACCATCCCTGAAATATTATTGCTGCTGGTGTTAACCAAACAGTATGTTACAAGAGTTCTATTCTGTTTGTTTTCCGTTAGTCTCACTACCACTATTCTGGCTGTTTTTCTAGCGTGTTTTCCATCGTTTCACTTCTTAACTAAAATTCGTGTATCTTCGTTGACAATGACTCTAGTTTGACAGTTCTTATTTGAAAATGAGAAGAGAGTTGCCCATTCTCAGCATACTATTTCTAAAATCCACAGATAGGAAATCGGAGGATTTTAGGACATCCATACCTAATACCGGAAAGTTGATCTTGTCTATTCACGGTCATTTTCAAATTTAATTCCGAATGAAACCAATTCTTTTAAGCTTATAGGGAAATTAAAGAACTGCTAGATATATCAGCAATTCTTTCTAAACTTCTAGCAGAACCCACTTTGGTGGCTCTGTTTTCTCTAGTCAGCACTCGATCTTTAGCGGTAATCAATTGCATTTCTTCTTTGTAACTTTTCGAAAATTTATTGTAAATAGCAGCCCCGTTCGTCCATATTGGTAGGATTTTTTGTCTCTAGACTTTTTATAGAATCCTGGTAGAAGTTTCTTTTAAGTCGTCTCTTACATTTTCAACATTTTCCAATCTTACTGCCCTCATATGTGATTTAAAAATGTTGTGGGCCACTTCCATTTCTAGTCCTCTATTCAGGTATTCGCTGCCCAGCAGTCTCTGTATTTCTGTGCTACAAGCGACCAAATATTTGGATGTTCGTTCGTTGAAATTCTTCAATAGCGCCGGTATAATTCAAGATAAATCGGCGGCGGTTGTCTTCTTCAAATTCCTAGAAAGTTTTAGTAAATTTGATTGGATTTGGTATAGATGCCTGTAATGTTTGTCTCCAAGTACTCCTTATGATGAATAATGTCATAGCCATGTTATCTTAACTCTGCTCGTTCGCAATTGACGCAACCTTAAATTATTGTCGTTGATACATTGGTGGTTTGATGCTATATCCAGTGACTACGATCTGCTCATTAGGACTTTCAAGTTCCAAATTCAATTCTTCCATTTTTTGATGTTTCTTGTCGTACGCTCTCTACTCCAGCGTCAACTCTCCTATTTTGCTCTCCAATAATGTTCTGCAAATTTCTCTGCTTGAAACACGTCCAGTTCTTCTGAGCCGCCTTAGACCAGAGGGCATCCCAGCTGGATTGGTGAAAAATGGGACAATGGGACAGAGAAACCCTTTGAAAACACTACTAACTGTATAAACGAATATCTGAATGGCTACCGAGTACCATATGAGTGGAAGTTTGCCTACATTGTCCATCCATAAAAAAGGTTAGTTTGTTGAAACTTGAAACTACAGAGGAATATTAGTGACAAGTACTTTAAGTCGATTATATGGACGAATCATACGTGACCTACTTGAACACGAATTTGGAGACCAAGAGGAAGAGGACAATCAGGATTCAGAGCTGGAAGTACCTGTACAGATAACATATTTTGCCTCAAACTAATCAAAGTACTCACCTCATCCTCATCGACCTTCAAAAAACGTATGACACTCAACCTGTCAAAGAGCTTTGGAAACTATAGAAGAAACAAACATCAATCATACTCTGTGATTAAAGCCATAAAAAACCTGTACGATGGATCAACATCGCAAATGAAAGTTAGAAACAGAGTATCCCAGAAATTTGTAGTTATCAAAGGGTCTTCGCCAAGGTTATTGTATGTATATCTCCAACGCTTTTTAAAATATATGTAGCTGGAGCCTTGCATCAGTGGAAACGGAAATGCAAAGGCATAGGCATAGGTATCGGAGACACTTGCTTATACACCCTCTAATTTGCTGATGACCAGCTTATTATTGCCAATGACAAGGATGACTTGGAGTACATGGCAAGGAAATCACAGGAGGAATATAGAAAATGGGGCTCAAAAATGAACACCCAAAAACCTACCGATGGAAGAAGAATCATCCAACATCCAACTGGAAAATGATGAGTTGAAACATACAGCGAATATGCATATCTAGGAATGATCTTTGATTTTGCATGCACAGATGAAATAGTTATTTACCTAACAAGTACGGAAAAGATACTTTACGCTCGTGTTAGGTACAACATTTTTCCCACGAGCGTGCGGAAATTGACATATTATTATTTTTTTGTTAGTTTTTGGATGTACTGATAAGAGAAATGATCAAAAATGTGAGTTTCTAGTACTAAAACCTAATAGCTTTCTTGAAGAGAAAAAACCGTGGAGTGTGGAGGAATTTGAAAAAGATCTAAAATTTTTGAAAAGCATGACATGAAGAGAAAAATTGGAAAAAAAAATCAGTGCGTGAAAAACTTTTCTCGAGCACAGCGTGTGTGAAAAACTTTTTTTGCGCACGCCGTGCGGTAAATTTTTTTTCACGCGCCCGCAGTGCGGAAAACTGGTACTTTCCGCACGCAAATCAGTGCGGGAAAACGCGTTTTCCGCACGCTCGTAGGAAAAAGTTATTGATACCTCTGATCCACTGTCTCATCTTCAGGTTGAAGAACAAGGCATCGATCAATAAGTACAAGACGTCCAATGGACTCGAGTACATTATCATCTAATTATTAGTAGCTCCATAGTAGGTACTACTAATTCTGAGAGTGACTGCAATGCTTCTAATATGGTTGTATTTGCAAAAAAAAAAATCCAGTAGGCACGATACCCACACACCAGGACAAGCCTTGGCTGACGAAACGTTAACGTTAGAGCCCTTAAGTTGAGTAACACCATCTCCAACTCAACAGTCAACTGCCTACCAAAGAGTGTTACTACTTACCCTATCAACTATTCGACAACAAAGAAGAATAAGGTGTTCAAAGTGTAATCAGTCATTCTCTGCCACCTTTTCTAGTTACAAGCATTCTCACATCAAGGGAACGATTGTACATGCGTTTTCCAGAATGTTGAAATTCTTCTCTCGAGAAATTTATCTAGTAGTTAGGAGTGTCCTTCCACCGACTTTCAGCATCTCGCTCAGAATATTGTTACGAAATTGCCTCGGGAGCTCGGCCGGATTCTGAGAATACAATTTGAAAAATTGTAATCAAGTAGGGCGCCGGCTTTTTCTACGTTTCAATAAGTGATAAATGAATTTCATAAAAAGTCAATTAGTTTAATAATAGTTTTCACTGTTTGTGAAGAGAGTTTTAGTGAACCCGGAATCCGCGACAATTCGAACTCTGTTCCAACCGACAAGAAAACCGTTCCAGAACCAATAATTTCCAGTTGCCCACCTATTTTTCAATAAGTTGAACGTATATCCTACTTGGCAAATGAATTAATCGACTGGAAATTACCGTTCTAGAACGATTCCCATATCGGTTGGAACAGAGGTGTGATCTCCCGGAGCTGTACAGTTCTGTTTCAGAGAAGCTTAGTTCGCTCTCATCGATGGGTTCTGTTTTTCCTGGACCCTACGTTTGGAATTGAATTCCAGAGTTTATTTTACTGGGTCTCAGGTTTTGCTGGCAACTTCTGGGTTATTCTTCACTTTGAGTTTTTCTGCGGATCAATTAACGTCTTCATCGATTTGATATTCGAGTCGTTTCTCATCATTCCTAATCTGTAGTTTTTGCTCAGTCAGTTGTTCTGCTCTTGGTCTGAATTATTTTTTTTCCTGCTTTTGGCAATGATTCACCCAAAAGGTGGGGGTTTGGAGGTTGAAAATCTTACCCCCGAAAATTGAATGAAACGTACTAGCACAGGGTATGTATTTCAACAGAAAATTGAGATTTGCTTCAAAATATTGTCGCGATGCGCTTTCGTTAGTCTCGACTATACAGAAATGGATTACGGATATATAAAGGCCGGTATTAGTTAGTAGTTTTTAAGTTTAGAATTGACTCTGGTACGGTTTAGATAGTGAATTTTTTAAGAGTTGTAAAGAGTTAAGTTGTTCGAGTTAATTAGTGAAGTAATCAGTGTCAGAGTGTGTAGTAACGTGGAATAAATTATTGCTGTGTTAATTGGACTTTGATTTTGGAATAACCGAACCCAAGATGTCTGTCATGCACCTCAGAGCCGTGACATTGGTGTCGGAAGTGAGATATAATTCAAGGACTGCAAAGTGAAATCCGATTGCAAAATAGTGCGGAGCTGCGGACACTAGTGTATGGACACTAAGTAAACATTGGGACAGTGAGTCAGTGTAAGCAGTGACAATCACCAAAAGAGACTTAACCGATCGTGTAAATTATCTCGGAAGTCACTGTATACCCAATTTTGACTGTGATAGTGAATTTTCAAGTAAGTTCTAGAAAATTCTATTTGGAAACCAAGGGAGATATCGAATTTCTAACTTTGCCGACGTATTTGATACATCAATCGTAATTCAGAAAAAGAATTTCGAGGAATTTGGGAAAATTCTAGAACATTCTATTCGAGAATAAAGCAAGTTATCCAATTTTTGACTTCACCGGAGTGTTTGGAACTTCAAGCAAAGACCAGGAAATATATTTGAAAACAACAAGACGAAGTTAAACGACAACAAGAAAAACAAGACAAGGAGGATAGGTGACAAAAAGAAAAAAAAGAAGAAGCCAAACGACAACAAGAAAAACAAGACGAAGAGGCCAGGCGACGAAAAGAACGGCAAGAAGGAAGACCTTAGACAACAGAAATTTTCGCTATTCTCAATCAAGAAGCCATCTCGATTGCTCAGGTGCTAGTGGACGAAGTTTTCAGACGTCATGGGACGCCACTAGAATTGCATTCAGATCAGGGACGAAACTTCGAATCTGCCATCTTTAAAAAAATTTGTGACATCATGTGCATTCGTAAGACAAGGACAACATTTTTACATCCACAGTTTGATGGCATGGTAGAACAATTTTATAAGATCATAGAGGAACACCTGACAAAAGTGGTCGCAAAGAACCAGCGAGATTGGGACAAACATTTGCCTCTATTTTTAATAGCTTACAGAGCAGCTGTTCATGAGTCAACAGGTGAAAGTTCAGCTAGAATCGTTTTTGGAAGGGAACTCAGGTTACCTTGCGATCTGATGTTTGGAATACCTGAAGAAGAACAAAAAGAAATTCGAGATTATGCCGTCGAAGTAAGGGCACGACTTCTGGGCATACATGATTTTGCTCGGGAGCATATTCAGTTGTCCAGTGACCGAATGAGGAGCAGATGTGACTTGAAAGCCAATTCAGCCTGATTTCAAGAAGGTTATCTAGTGTGGCTGTATAATCCAGCAGGAAAGAAAGAAGTGTCGCCGAAATTGTCTTCAGCGTGGAAGGACCCTACAGAATGGTCAAGTGGATCAATGATTTGGTTTATCGAGTTCAGCGCAACACCAGCAGTAAGATGAAAGTTGTACATCTGGACAGATTGACGAAATATCATGTTCAGTTGATCGGGAGTTCAACCTTAAGAGGAGGGCAGTGTCGCGATGCGCTTTCGTTATGGTATACAGAATCCATGTCTAAAATTCCAGAAAAGACTGCTTTATTCGGGCAAAGAGATTATCACGTTTATCCTCGATTATACAAGAATAGATTACGGATATATAAAGGCCGGTATTAGTTAATAGTTTTTAATTTAAGATTGACTGTGATACGATTTAGATAGTGAATTTTGTAAGAGTTGTAAAGAGTGAAGTAATCAGTGTCAGAGTGTGTAGTAACACGGAATAATTTATTGTTGTGTTAATTGGACTTTGATTTTGGAATAAACGAACCCAAGATTTCTGTCACGCACCTCAGAGCCGTGACAATATTGACGATATTTGGAAAATTGGGTTAGAAATCTACGGCTGTTCGGATGTTGCTAATGCTGATTTTGGGACTTATGGTGAATCAGCGATCAGAATGCTCTCATTGAAAGGAAATTAACTTTCTTGTTGATAATCCACGTGCCACTGAAGCTGCTCATGTTAATTATTGCTGAAGCTATTCAAATTTCTATGACGCGCGTATGTGTATAATCGGATAGCGCACCGTCCGCCTCTAGGGAAACGTCAGTTGCTCTAAAAATTCGACTAAAAGCAAAAATAGGTTTGGTTAAATGTAAGTAATATTGCAGGTTCAGCCGAGGCATAAAAACACGGCACCGGAGCAGGCGGGCTCCATTAACTTATTAAAATCCTTTGTTTCGGGTTTTCTCATCAGAATAGCGGAGCCCGCGTAAACACAAATAAAACAGTTTTAGCAGCAGCGCCCCTATAAACCTGACGTTGGCCGGTTGAAATATGTAAAATACGGATGGAAGCAATTTGATTATATTTGTTGAATAATTTGGACAGTTTATGCTAGAGTAAATTACTGATGATCGGATAATTATGGCAACGTTGTCAATTAAATATACTGCGCTAGAAGAAGCTGCGCATCAAATGTACAATTTACAACAACTAAACCGATAAAGCCTCAAGAAACAGTGTTGTCATATTATATTAATAACCATTGATTTTACTAATTTGTCACTTCTCTTGTTTGTGAGCATATAGCCATTATTTCCCAAGTAACTGTTCTTGGAAGAACTATGCTGACCAGTAGACAAGAAACCAAAAACTAATCCAATTCCAGCATTTCCAGCGAACAAAAAAAAAAGGTTAAAAAAGCATCTTCCAAACAGTTATCCCGGAAAGTAAAACAAGACGGGAATACAAGAGATCCCCCCACGGTTATTGTCATCAATTTATGCGGGACCGAAACGGGCATCTCCTGGCCCGTTCCCAGTCGAACCACGTGTCCCATATTTCACCGCCGAGTCACCCCTCCCGTCAACAACCCGATTTCTTCGTTGTTTGGACAGTGTTGCCTACAGCAGCATTATTTGGACCTCAATAGGTCGATTAAAATCTATAAAATAGCTATGAATATTTTTTTTTTCAAAACCTGTACATCTTAAGAAAGTGTCCAATCCGTTAGGATGCTGGAGGCTCTCTTCCAACCTGCTAGAGTGAAGTAAATCGAATTTCCAAAATATCTGAGGTTCGCGGATGACATCGTAGGTACTGATATTGACAAATAAAAGTAATTGGTGTGATGAATACTTCGTCAAATGGTGGTCTGACAATTAGGGCCAGCTGAGACGTAAGCTTGGATGATTGCCCAAATCAAACCTGTTTCTTTCTATGTTCATTTAGGATTAAGGACACAAAATAGAAAAGCAAAATGTAAGAAGCTTAGAGAAAAATATTACTAATATGTGTACCTAGTGTTAGGAAAACTCACATGATATTCAAAGAAACATTACCTCTTGTCTCTACCCACAAGTCGATGAAATCGAGGATCTCAATAAGCCGAACATTCCAATATCCTTAAGGGACAAGGTGCTAAATGAGGAGATTAGAGTTGTTGTTGAGAGAATATTTAGTTCTAAAGTTATTCCATTATGACGACTGAACTGGATCCCACGAACCCACGATATCAGGTGATGGGCGAGTAGCAGGAGATAGCTTCCACCTATGTGGAAAAACACTCTGGATGAATAATAAAAATTGGATGAAGTATGGGAAAACCTATGTCCAATAGTGGATAAACATGGCTTTTAAATCATGATAACATTGTATCAGATTTCGTTATCAAAAACCTGTTCGTATGTATATCACATTCGAGTCTAGAGCGTTCCCACACATCTTAACATATCATTTTCACTCAAATGGTGCCTATAGGCAATTTGCCTAAAATAAAACCCACTAATTAACACGTTTGCAGAACCACAGTTTATGAGCAGCTAATAAAACTAAACATTTTTAATTAGGCTTTTACATAACTTTGAAAATATTAGTTTAGTCTTCAAAGCAGGTGGTTAATAAATATTGCAAATATAATGTCACATTTACTATAAAATGTTAATAAGGAATTAAAATTAAGAGGTAGGTAAGTACTAAAAATATATATTGTCCCTAGAGTTTGAGCATGTGACTAAGACTTCAAGAAATAAAAAGTATTTTTTGGAAATCAATCGTAACCTGATATATTATGATATATTTTCTTTGCAATTATTGTTTCTGTATGTCAAGTTAAGCCCTCAAAGTAGCATTTTCCTTTCTATTATTCAAAACTCGGAAACTTTTTTACAGCCCATAAAACACCATAAAAACCCTAGTTATAAAAATCATACTAAAAAACCCCATCTAGTATCCACTGACAAAAAACAACACAATCTTTATAGTCGATGCAACAACTGTCCAATAAAACTCCAAAAGCAAGCCATTTCGCCTGATAAAGTCGCGCGGGGGTGACAACAACAACCAACAACAACAACTCCAGCGGAACGCAAATGATCCCGCTCTATGGTAAGGGGTGGCAACGCCGCCCCAACCCTCGGACCCATCCCGACGGCTCCCGAAATCGGCCGTGGGATAATGGTAGGATAATAAATAAAAAAAAATATCCTTCTTTTCGGGCAGCTTGGCTCGTGCATGTGTATGTGTGTGGCCAGATTCCAGATTGACTCCCGGTTTCCCTGGCAACAAGGATCGATAGCCGGAGAATATCGAAATGGCACGAGGCATATCGGGAATAGTCAGAGAATTGATGGTCGGAATTTATAGTGGTCTCTTGTGTAATTAGGGATAGGGACAGTGGAGGGATGTAAGAAGTCGATTTGGGCTATTTGTTATCTGGCATCTTGGATTTGTTTCGGGGGTATTTTAAACACTTGATTTAGAGCATTATTCGTTTTACTACATTTTGTTTAACTAGTTCATCTAGTGTTTCTGGTTGACAATAGACATTAACTTTGGAATAGTTACCAAAGCAGCCTCTATCAATAAAAATGTAGAGGACTGAAAAATGGGATAAAGTGGAACTGAATCAGGTGACCTACTTAGGCGGTCTGATCCTTGTTTACTGGATCACTAAATTGATGATGATGGATGTTTTATGACACAATTGTATTGAAGCCGGTACCGAGTGCGGAGTTTGTCAGTGCAATATTGTTAAAACCACCAAGTTTATGCTTCTGTTACATTTACGTATGTTTCGCCCCACTTTTTTGTATGTTTCAATTTTATAATGAGGTTCTGAACTTCTAATGAAAGAAAAATATAGTTGATGTTTATTGAAAATCACAAAAAGCAGTCTTGGTTTTGATAGAAATGCCAGAGTACTGTGGATTATAGAGCACTATGTACTTCTTAGCCAAGATAACTGATTACTTGTACGCACATCGTGAAGTTGACTTAATGTTTCTAGAGGATTTGATCGATACGTTTAGATACCAACAGTATCTTATTCTGATATGTTTTTGAAGAACAATGCGTAGTTGATTTGTCTGGTATATAAAAATCACTGTTGGTTTTATGAGGAGCTGCATCATTCCTGCCTTATTGAGAAATGAATTATCGAGAACAACCCTTTCAAATATTGATATGTCATGGAATGAAGGCCGGTCTTCATGTCCTGCGCGAAGCATAACGAAATGTTTTTTTTTTTTGCTTTGCCTCCAAATCATCTTCAACTCGAACTTATATTTGGTTGCTATTATCATTGTAAGGGTAATCATCGAATAATATCTACTAGTTGGACAAGATTTCTCCATGAACCTCTTGGAATGAATCTCTCTCCTGAATTTTTCCTTGTAAAACTTTGTTCCAGGTATTGGTCAATTTGAAGCGATAGCCAATTTGGAATTTTTCATGCCTATCGAAGCTACACATTTATTCAGGTCTTGGTAGTTCAAGAAAATTGTTCATGTGTAGTTCCTCTTGGATACTAAATAAAGCAACTCAGTTCCAATCAGCAATACTAGTTCTAAGTATATTAATCGAAATGATAAATGGGTTTACAATTAAAGAAAATTGACTCTCCCAATTATTCTCGCCAGCAAACTCTATTTTAAGCAACTTGTCATCAGTGGAATCATGCGATTTGTTTGAGGTCGTCGATAAATCTTATCTGTGGTCTTGTGGTCTGCATATTAATTTGTGCTTAGCTTGGGTCTCTCTATCAGTTCTGAAATCCATCTGAGTGTAACTCCATTTTAGATGGTTGACTTTTAGTGTTTTACTATTGTTCTCGCTGTCATGCATCCAAGTGTTTGTCTTTTCTTCGAAGTCTTACGTTCAGCATTATCTTCTTCATGATCCTTTGAGTTTGGACTGGTTGTGAACATTGTTCTTTCAAGACGTCTTAGTTTGAAAACAATATATCCATTATGGGTAATACACATTCGTTGGAAACTGCTTTTCAGTTGAAGTGGAATTTCTGTTTTTTTTTTCAATACCTGAAAACTTTTTAAAACTTGCCCATGCTAGCTTTGTTCTTCATGCAGTTTTCTCGGATTGGTTGCGTCTATCAAGCTCCAAAGAAGACGTATTCGTTCACACTCTTCCTTTTTCGGCATTCTTCCTTTTTCGGCATTATGTCATCACTTTTATTTTCCCCACATTGATTTTCAGGTCCATTTCTTCCAATGCTCTTGCCAATTGATTAGTCATCAACTGGTTGGTCTTCGAAACTTTCGAAAATTAATAAGATGCCATCGGCGCAGGATAGATTATAATTGATTTCGTCGTTTTCTACTTTTATTTATGCCATGTCTACTCCAGTCTTGAGTACATCCTTCATTGCTAGCGTCAAAAGTTCAGCCATATCACATCTTCTTGCCTGAATAGGTTTGGTGTTGAACCGGATAATGTGTTTGTAGCAACTGATGAACCATTGCAGTTATCATATGTGTCTAGTGCAGTAAAATTTTCCGCTTCTACTAGCGAGATTGCTGAAGTTAGGCACATACAACAGTCATCCAATCAATTTTCCGTCATAGGAGCTTGGTCTGTTGGAATTGCAAGAAGACTGGCCATATCAGCCGAATGTGTCCTAGTCCAAAAAATATTCACTGCTTTAAATGCAGAATATAGTACCCCTGACGTGACTAGCCAGCCGTCACTTTTGGGTCAATATTTAGTCGTGAGACTTCTCCCTCTTCTTCGAAAATAGATAGGGAAATCGCAGGTTCCCTAATCAAAATCTTCTGGATTTTATTATTACCCATGCTTGTGGAGATGAGCGTCCATTTTTGTAGATTTCTATTTTAGGTAATTCCATTTTGGGTCTACTGAATACTGGAGTTTCTAGAACCATTGTTCGTGTACCAGGTTCCCAAATTTTGAAGTCTTTAGGTGGGGGGCTAGTCAGTTCAATTACGACGTGCACCGAAACCAACGGTCAAAGCTGTCTTTGTACAGTGTATATTGAAGCACCCATTACCAACAAAAAAAAGTCATGTGTAGCGCCGTACACGTGGTAAAAGTGGAACTTCTTAAAAACTACCTCCCCCCCTCATTCACCTTTTAAACTTAACATATGAGTCGGGGTGAAGACGAAGGACCACACAAAATGGAGACGCGCATCTGTAGTGACGACACAAGGCCCACAAGGGTATCGACGCTTGACAATAATAGGCAATCGTCTTTGTTTATAATCCTTGGTTTGTGTCCTTCGTTCGTCGACTATGTCTTTCTCCGTCTCTCTACGTTATATCTTTCTTCCTTTTAGAATTTTTTTTTGGAGTTTCTTAGCATTTTTTGGAATGAGAATTTTGGGTTAATTTTCTTCGCTTTTCCATCCACAGAGTCACAGACGCGTTTTGATCTATCAGATCTCATCAATGTGGCTAGGAAAGCAAGGAAACCCAATCCAAGTTTAGTGCATGTAGGCAAAGTAGAAGTAGTACGGAGAGCGAATTTTCGTCGTGGCGCCATCTAAGACTAGGATTCAGCACTAAACAACATTTTTGCTGTTGTTGTGTACTGACCGTCTAATAGGCCGACCAAAAACCAGTTCGTTGGGAAAACCCAATATAGGCGCCGGTCAAAAATTCCCCTAGAGGCAGTTTTAAAAAAAAATTGTATAATAAACAATTGGCATTTTGACAGAAGCCGGGGTAGACGTTCCGTCATGTTCAGCAACTTGCTTGTAATCTCAAATTGAACGGCAAGACTGATTTTTTATTTGACCCCTAACTATTCAGTTTTCAGCTTCGTGGTGAATACATTCTATATTATGGAAAGGAACGCTTATTTCCAAGTCCATACGAGTGACAAGTAAACAAAATAAAAAAAATAAGGCATAGTCTCGTCCATAGGTTAGGAAATATTAGCGTCTTGTCAAAATTCCAATTGTTTATTATGCAAATTCTTATGAAAACTACCAGTAGGGGTCGCGGATTTCAATTTGTGCCCGGTCCCTATAGGGAAAACAAGTTTTCTCCTATTATACACTGATGGGAAAATTTTGAGTTAATTTTCTTCGCTTTTTCATACACAGACGCGTTTCCATCTATCAGATCTCACCAGTGAGGCTAGGAAAGCAAAGAAACCCAACCCAAGTTCAGTGTCTGTAGGCAAAGTAGAAGTAGAACGGAGAGCAAATTTTGGTCGTGGCGCCATCTAAGACTAGGATTCAGCACTAAACAACATTTTTGCTGTAAAAGTACGGACGGACCGTCTAATAGGCCGACCAAAAATCAGTTCGAAGAAAATTAACCCAAACTTTTCACATCAGTGTATAAATAGGAGAAAACGTGTTTTCCTTATTTTGGGTTTTCCCAACAAACTGATTTTTGGTGGGTCTATTAGACGGTCAGTACTTGGCAAAAATGTTGTTTAGTGCTGAATCCTAGTCTTAGATGGCGCCATGGCCAAAATTTTCTCTCCGTATTTTTTGGTATCTTACATACGGAACAGTTATTAGAATGCTCGAAACAGATACAGTGCTCGTGCTTGTACCACTAATTTTAGAAAATTGTGCCAAGGAATTCCAACAATTTTTTGGCATTTATTGGAATTTTACATACGGAACAGAGAGTGCTCAAAACAGATAGAATGCTCGTGTTAATACCACTAAATCCAAAAAATTCCAAAATCGAATTTAAGCAAGCGATTATAGAAAAGTGGATTAACAAAATACGTCATAACTCCCCCGAAAAGTCCTTGGTCAAGTCTTGCTTGTTTGGTACGGGAAAATGACGACAGCTATGAACTTTGTATAGATTTTAGGCGACTCAACTACTCAACACCGTCACCAAGAAAGAGGCTTACCCATCACTTACATTTCAGCTATTTTGGATCTATTCAAGGAGACAATAGTCCGCATCATGGCAGGTACCTCTCGATAAATCTTCGCAGGAATATAGGTACTGCATATACGATTCCAGGTAGAATTTTTTCATTATTTTCTGCGTATGCCATGCTATTTGGTCAAATTAATGTGCCAGCTACTTGGCAGCGTATTCTGAACTGTGTGTCTTGGGTGTTGATTTAGAGAATCATGGTGTTTTAGATGCCGATGGTATAATTTTTCATGCCTATCGAAGCTACACATTTATTCAGGTCTTGGTAGTTCAAGAAAATTGTTCATGTGTAGTTCCTCTTGGATACTAAATAAAGCAACTCAGTTCCAATCAGCAATACTAGTTCTAAGTATATTAATCGAAATGATAAATGGGTTTACAATTAAAGAAAATTGACTCTCCCAATTATTCTCGCCAGAAAACTCTATTTTAAGCAACTTGTCACCAGTGGAATCATGCGATTTGTTTGAGGTCGTCGATAAATCTTATCTGTGGTCTTGTGGTCTGCATATTAATTTGTGCTTAGCTTGGGTCTCTCTATCAGTTCTGAAATCCATCTGAGTGTAACTCCATTTTAGATGGTTGACTTTTAGTGTTTTACTATTGTTCTCGCTGTCATGCATCCAAGTGTTTGTCTTTTCTTCGAAGTCTTACGTTCAGCATTATCTTCTTCATGATCCTTTGAGTTTGGACTGGTTGTGAACATTGTTCTTTCAAGACGTCTTAGTTTGAAAACAATATATCCATTATGGGTAATACACATTCATTGGAAACTGCTTTTCAGTTGAAGTGGAATTTCTGTTTTTTTTTTTCAATACCTGAAAACTTTTTAAAACTTGCCCATGCTAGCTTTGTTCTTCATGCAGTTTTCTCGGATTGGTTGCGTCTATCAAGCTCCAAAGAAGACGTATTCGTTGACACTCTTCCTTTTTCGGCATTCTTCCTTTTTCGGCATTATGTCATCACTTTTATTTTCCCCACATTGATTTTCAGGTCCATTTCTTCCAATGCTCTTGCCAATTGATTAGCCATCAACTGGTTGGTCTTCGAAACTTTCGAAAATGAATAAGATGCCATCGGCGCAGGATAGATTATAATTGATTTCGTCGTTTTCTACTTTTATTTATGCCATGTCTACTCCAGTCTTGAGTACATCCTTCATTGCTAGCGTCAAAAGTTCAGCCATATCACATCTTCTTGCCTGAATAGGTTTGGTGTTGAACCGGATAATGTGTTTGTAGCAACTGATGAACCATCGCAGTTATCATATGTGTCTAGTGCAGTAAATTTTTCCGCTTCTACTAGCGAGATTGCTGAAGTTAGGCACATACAACAGTCATCCAATCAAATTTCCGTCATAGGAGCTTGGTCTGTTGGAATTGCAAGAAGACTGGCCATATCAGCCGAATGTGTCCTAGTCCAAAAAATATTCACTGCTTTAAATGCAGAATATAGTACCCCTGACGTGACTAGCCAGCCGTGACTTTTGGGTCAATATTTAGTCGTGAGACTTCTCCCTCTTCTTCGAAAATAGATAGGGAAATCGCAGGTTCCCTAATCAAAATCTTCTGGATTTTATTATTACCCATGCTTGTGGAGATGAGCGTCCATTTTTGTAGATTTCTATTTTAGGTAATTCCATTTTGGGTCTACTGAATACTGGAGTTTCTAGAACCATTGTTCGTGTACCAGGTTCCCAAATTTTGAAGTCTTTAGGTGGGGGGCTAGTCAGTTCAATTACGACGTGCACCGAAACCAACGGTCGAAGCTGTCTTTGTACAGTGTATATTGAAGCACCCATTACCAACAAAAAAAAGTCATGTGTAGCGCCGTACACGTGGTAAAAGTGGAACTTCTTAAAAACTACCTCCCCCCCTCATTCACCTTTTAAACTTAACATATGAGTCGGGGTGAAGACGAAGGACCACACAAAATAGAGACGCGCATCTGTAGTGACGACACAAGGCCCACAAGTGTATCGACGCTTGACAATAATAGGCAATCGTCTTTGTTTATAATCCTTGGTTTGTGTCCTTCGTTCGTCGACTATGTCTTTCTCCGTCTCTCTACGTTATATCTTTCTTCCTTTTAGAATTTTTTTTTGGAGTTTCTTAGCATTTTTTGGAATGAGAATTTTGGGTTAATTTTCTTCGCTTTTCCATCCACAGAGTCACAGACGCGTTTTGATCTATCAGATCTCATCAATGTGGCTAGGAAAGCAAGGAAACCCAATCCAAGTTTAGTGCATGTAGGCAAAGTAGAAGTAGTACGGAGAGCGAATTTTCCTCGTGGCGCCATCTAAGACTAGGATTCAGCACTAAACAACATTTTTGCTGTTGTTGTGTACTGACCGTCTAATAGGCCGACCAAAAACCAGTTCGTTGGGAAAACCCAATATAGGCGCCGGTCAAAAATTCCCCTAGCGGCAGTTTTCAAAAAAAATTGTATAATAAACAATTGGCATTTTGACAGAAGCCGGGGTAGACGTTCCGTCATGTTCAGCAACTTGCTTGTAATCTCAAATTGAACGGCAAGACTGATTTTTTATTTGACCCCTAACTATTCAGTTTTCAGCTTCGTGGTGAATACATTCTATATTATGGAAAGGAACGCTTATTTCCAAGTCCATACGAGTGACAAGTAAACAAAATAAAAAAAAATAAGGCATAGTCTCGTCCATAGGTTAGGAAATATTAGCGTCTTGTCAAAATTCCAATTGTTTATTATGCAAATTCTTATGAAAACTACCAGTAGGGGTCGCGGATTTCAATTTGTGCCCGGTCCCTATAGGGAAAACAAGTTTTCTCCTATTATACACTGATGGGAAAATTTTGAGTTAATTTTCTTCGCTTTTTCATACACAGACGCGTTTCCATCTATCAGATCTCATCAGTGAGGCTAGGAAAGCAAAGAAACCCAACCCAAGTTCAGTGTCTGTAGGCAAAGTAGAAGTAGAACGGAGAGCAAATTTTGGTCGTGGCGCCATCTAAGACTAGGATTCAGCACTAAACAACATTTTTGCTGTAAAAGTACGGACGGACCGTCTAATAGGCCGACCAAAAATCAGTTCGAAGAAAATTAACCCAAACTTTTCACATCAGTGTATAAATAGGAGAAGACGTGTTTTCCTTATTTTGGGTTTTCCCAACAAACTGATTTTTGGTGGGTCTATTAGACGGTCAGTACTTGGCAAAAATGTTGTTTAGTGCTGAATCCTAGTCTTAGATGGCGCCATGGCCAAAATTTTCTCTCCGTATTTTTTGGTATCTTACATACGGAACAGTTATTAGAATGCTCGAAACAGATACAGTGCTCGTGCTTGTACCACTAATTTTAGAAAATTGTGCCAAGGAATTCCAACAATTTTTTGGCATTTATTGGAATTTTACATACGGAACAGAGAGTGCTCAAAACAGATAGAATGCTCATGTTAATACCACTAAATCCAAAAAATTCCAAAATCGAATTTAAGCAAGCGATTATAGAAAAGTGGATTAACAAAATACGTCATAACTCCCCCGAAAAGTCCTTGGTCAAGTCTTGCTTGTTTGGTACGGGAAAATGACGACAGCTATGAATTTTGTATAGATTTTAGGCGACTCAACTACTCAACACCGTCACCAAGAAAGAGGCTTACCCATCACTTACATTTCAGCTATTTTGGATCTATTCAAGGAGACAATAGTCCGCATCATGGCAGGTACCTCTCGATAAATCTTCGCAGGAATATAGGTACTGCATATACGATTCCAGGTAGAATTTTTTCATTATTTTCTGCGTATGCCATGCTATTTGGTCAAATTAATGTGCCAGCTACTTGGCAGCGTATTCTGAACTGTGTGTCTTGGGTGTTGATTTAGAGAATCATGGTGTTTTAGATGCCGATGGTATAATTTTCAAGACCTTTACACAACATTTGAAAATTTTGAAAATAGTTTTTGATGGTCTGCGAGATGCATAACTTGTTGTGTCCGAGTCGTAGTGTCAGTTTTGCAACTAAAATATCTTTGGTTACGTTGTAGATAAAAAAAGGTTTGAGACCAGATCCTGACAAAGTACAGGCAATTCTAAATGTTTCTTCATCACAAAATATTACTGAAACACTTTGCACCCAACTTCTCTTCTATCTTGGCGCCTATAACTCGCCTAACGAAGAAAAATATTGCTTGGGATTGGTCGATGGAATGCCAGGAATCTTTTAATGGTATTTAGGAGACTTTGGTTACTGCACCAACACTTGGCTGGTTGGTGGGGATGCAGAGTGAACAGGCCGGGTTAGGTGGCCCTAACACCGCAGCTATCGGCTTTGTATTGTCCTGTCTGTCTGTTTAGTCAATGAAAAATGTCGTGACCTTGATTAGGTTTAGGAGCCTCTACACCCTGTGACTTTTGGTGAGTTTAGACATAAGGTCTTCTGGCCCTATCCATCTGTATGTCCACCATAGTCTGAGGCTTTACTACACTCGAATATTATGTCGCTGGTGGTTTTATCCTCCTGGTCACAAAGTCTGCATATGGGTTCTTCTTGGGGGATGTCCAGTTATTAGTCTGATTTGATTCCTGTGTAGGAACTCTTCAGTAAGTTTAGGTGATGGTTGTTGTACCATTAGCATACTGTGTCTGAGCTTCGGAAGTTTGCCAATGAAATTGGTTTTTTGTTCTTACCGAAGATTTTGTGGTGCCAATTGCCGGTTCAGGACCAGTATAACTGGTTGCTGGCTGATCCTTCTCTTACCAGAGGATCTGCTTTTTCATTTCCTTCAATTTCCCTATGCTCGCGCACCCATTTGAGGGGTTACCTTGTTGGCCATACTCAGGGTTTTGAGGTTTTTCAAGCATTCCCAGACAAGTTTGGATTTTATTTCGAAGCTGTTGAGTGCTTTAATCGAGGCTTGACTATCTGAGTAGATAAAGATGTTTTTACCTGTGTATCCCCTCCTTAGGTTTTCTCTCAGACACGAGTCATTGGCATATATTTCTACTTGAAATACATTAGTGTATTCTCCCAGAGGTTGATTGATGTGTAATCTGGAAGTTTGTCGATATATTCCAGCGCTGGTTACAGTTTCTCTTTTGGAGCCGTCAGTAAACTAGACAATTTTTTGTTTAGGTGTTGCCCCGGTATTTCTTACTGGGACAATCTCGATTGCGAAGGGTTTTTCGAAAGACTTTTTCGACATCATATAGTCGCTTACCCATGATTAAAATCGGGTTTGTGATTATTTAGGTGATTGCCGCATGTCCATTTGGTTTTGGGTTCCAGGTTTCGTTCAGCTGGAGACGATATGCTCCGATTCTAGCCTCCACGTTGACGAAAAGGTCAATTGGTGAGAAATTTAGGATCGTTTCCATACTTGGCGTTGGTAAGCTTTTCTGTGCATCGGTAATACAAAGACATGCAAGTATCTGGATTTTTGCTAGCTCCAGGTTTGCTTGTTTTTGGTTAACTTTAGGCCACGATACAAGTGCATCATATGTTATCATTGGTCTTACAACCATAGTGTATATCCAGTGTAAAACTGACGGTTTTAGTCCCCATGTTATCCCAGTTACTCTTTTTAGTGATATCAACGACATCTTGCTTTTGGTGGTTATCTTTTGGATGTGTTGGTTCCATGTCAGCTTCATATCTAGGATGACGCCTAGAAATTTATCTTCCCTGCCAAACTCCAAAGTTTTTTGGAATAGACTGGGGGCTACTAAGTCCTCCAGATTTCTCTTTGTCGTGAAAGGAATGAGTTTTGTTTTGGAGGGGTTGACGCGAAGTTGCTTACAGGATTCTATTTTTGCTTTCCGGCTTTCCTTGTTGTATTTCGTTAGGGTTTGTTGATATGCTTCCCAGTTTCCGGTTTTCTTTGCTTTATTAAGTTTTTTTTTTGAGAATTTTGCGGTTTGCATTCCACCACTTTTGCTTGCGAGGTGGTTTGCCTCAATTCTGCGCAGTTTTTATGATACGAGCTTTGGATGGCTTCCTGCAATTGCAGGCATACTTCCTCTGTATCTGTTCTTGTTTTAATTATCGTTTTAATGTTAGTCAGGATTAGTCTTAGGTCCGGTCGGTATTTTCCCAGTCAGTATTATGAGGATTACGATACCTATACAAGCTCTGGTTTATCAATATGTTTGATTTCCATTTGTATATACCTATGATCCCGAGAGACTCGGTTCATCATCTAGCCTCTAGTTACATATTTGAGAGTTTATTCCGAGAGACGCCAGAGTTACATCATTACGTTCTTGCCTATTTTTTGTTAGAAAATTAGATTTAGTTCCCCGATTCAGAATGTCTAGGTTATTAGAGATAATGAAGTCAAGTGAGTACTCACCGCGTTGGTTTATGTCGCTACTATTCCATGCGGTGTGATGGGCACCAACTCTTACTTGCCCTGATTTCGGTCATGTATTCACGTTGCAAACGAACACCTCTAACTATGGATTGGGTGTAATTTTGGCTCAAGAATTTGATGAGAGGGAAAAGGTGGTATGTTATTTCAGGGCCGTATCTAGGGGGGGGGGGGGGGGTTTTGGGGGTTCAAACCCCCTCCAAAAAATAATAAAATTCAAAAAATTTAACTTAAAAACAAACAACACTTATTAAATACTTATTTTTTTTATTTTATTTTTATTACTAGTGTAACAATTTTTTTTTGCCACTTTGTCTGACCCCCCCCAAAATTTTGGTCTAGATACGGCCCTGTGTTATTTATCTCGCTCTCTTACTCGGCAGGACATGAAATTGATGGTTACTGAGACAAGGGCGGTTTAAAGGGGGGGTAGAGGGGGTAATCACCCCCCCCCCCCAGACAAAGATTTTTTTAAAACACTTAAGTATAAAATTTCAACAAAAGACAAGTTCTATAAAGTAAAGCACAGAAGGCATTGTATAAATTGATAGGCTCACTAGTATCGACGTACCTACTACTATACAGTGAAGTAAAGGGTATTTCATTTGAAAAAAAGCTATGGTTGTTTGAAATATCTGGTTTTGTGTACAGTTACAGTATTGCGAACACCCTATACAATGTTGTCAGATTTTCATAGGACCATGAAGTAAATGTAAGTATACACTAATAGCCTGCAAAAGATTTAGCTTAAGGATCTCAAATGAATGAAATGTGTTGGTTTTTGTTGATACATGCATTGACACATGCAAACTGCCAAACTGCGATTTTTTGAAAAAGTTTCAAATATTTCAAAAAGGGTCGGGTTTTTATAGAAATTTATAGATTTGCTCACAGATGTGTACATAATTGACCCATTAGTATAGGTAATTCCTAAGAAAAAGTATATAGGATTGTTGTAAGGTGTTCCATTTAAAATAACAAAGGTCTGTCACATACCTCATTTACGGAACACCCTGTGTATATTCAAAAATATTTTTAACTACTAATGGACCTTAGAGTATTAAACAACTTTGTAATTTAATTTTTTTTTCTTGCATTACCCTGAAAGGAGATATCGTCTACTAAGTGGACACCCTGTATAACTATTTTGCCGGCATCGGGATACATTTTTGCTTGAGGTGTGTTTCAGACGATTTTCAGGTGCAAATTTGGGCGTGGCACCCTTAAAAAAATTTCGCCTCCGGCGGGAAGCCGATCGACACTTAATGATTTTCCCGTCATCCATTACCCCCCCCAGAAAATCATATATGCACCGCCACTGTACTGACAAGGAATGTCTTGCAGTCATCTGGATTGTGGAGAAGTTGACCCACTACTTGAATGGAGTTCCTTTTAATAGTCCGGGAGGTGGTGTCACTTTTGAACTAGTGATCGATCTTCACACGAATTTTTCAGCGTGCGTAGTTCTTCACATGGATATATGAGATCCGCACGTCAGTCAGTCCAATAGCGGTGGGTGTGGGTGTGGGAGTCTGTGGAACTTGTCAGAAAAACTATGAAAAAAAGTTAGCAATCTGAACATGAAAATTTGTTACAATGTTAATTATTGATAATTAAACGTGAAACTATTCGTCAGTCATGCTCCCGACGGGGGAAACATCGTTAGTCAGAGGTTTGAAGTAGTCGGAAAAGTTGGAAAAGTGACCGACCTTCACTTAAAATTTTATGGACTGATTATTTGATTCAAATCAAGCATGAAAATGAACGTCAGCCACCTTCATCGTAGTGGATTCTGTGTCAGTCGGGTTTTCAAAGTCGAGGGCAGTGACCAGATTTCTTTGGCGCGCTGCATCTTATGAAGTTAGACTGACGAATAATCCACCAGCCACGTGCCGATTGACGATTGTTTATTGAATGTCTAAGACAATTTCTCATTTACTTATCCATTTCAAGGTGATATAGATCACTGAAGAAGTGGAAAGTCATGAGCCCGAACAATGTGACACAGTCCATGCTATGACAGAAATTCTTGTATCTTTTGAAAACATCTCACAAAAAATCTTACGTTCTTTCACTGCGAACCGCGCAAAAACAATCATTATTGCGTTCGATCATTACGTTTCCCCATCAATAAGAGATGACGAGCACATAATGCGTGGAAGAGTAGAGGGAAATCGTTTTACCATCAATGGACCTCAGCAGAAACGATCATCGAATTTTAAAAATGATTTGAATAATACTTATTTCAAGGAAGCGTTGGTGAGATTTTCACGTGAACATTGAAATCAGGACCATATGAGTTCTCACTTTGTTGACCGAACTGTTTTCATAAACCATGAGAAATGTTTCAAGTTCGAAGTCATTGATAATAAGATTGTCAGAACAGTGGAAGAAGATTTGTCATGCTTTGAACATTTGGAAGCTGACTCTAAAATTAGTTTTCACGTCTGCCAATTGAATTTCGATGCTCATGTAACGATACGATGTTCAGACACAGATATAATTATTGTGATTATGCTCGGTATGCATAAAATCACACATCATTTACAGATTTCGATTCTCACAGGACGAGAAAAAGATTATCGTTACATAGACGTCACAAAAATATATAAAAAATAAGGTGGAGACTTGAGTGAAGCGTTGCCAGTTTTCCATGCTTTTACTGGATGCGACTTCAACCGCGCTTTCTATCGTAAGAGGAAAAAAAGCCTTACGAACTTCTAAAAAAATCAAGAAATTATATCGATACCTTTATTGCTATTTCACACTGGTCTGATGATGATTTGAGTAAACATTTTTCTGTTTTGGAGGGTTTTAAACTAAAAGCAATTTCGAAGGGTTAACTTTACCGCCGTGTAACTCTGAATTATATCCGCATTTCTTAAGAACTTCGCACATTGTGCAGATGTGGTGTCAAGCTTCGCAGCACATAACTATATAATCAGTCCGATTGATTATGGCTGGCAAGAAGAAGATGGAAAATATATTTTCAAGTGATTCGATGGAGAACAGGTACCTGACCTTCAAGATATCACCGATGATTTATCAACAAATTTAACAGGTAATCAAACATTTCATTGCACGTTACTGATCTATTATCTGTTTTCACTCTAAAAATCCGTATTATTTACAGATTGTCAAGAAGATGCTGACGGAGACGAAGAGTCATCAGATTATGACGACGATCGACGATGACGATGAAAGCTTTACAGAAGAGTCGGACAGCCAGAGTGATAGTAAAACCGATTAATTTCATAAGATTTTTGTATTTTGTATTAAATAAAAAAATAATGATATTTCAGTGAACGCGATATTTTAATTTAGAAGAATAGTGGTAGTAACTGTTCATGAATTGAATTTAGTTATTTATATCAAATAAGAATTGATCAAAAAATAGCAAAATCTCATGCACATTCAATAAATAAACAATCGTCAGGGAACTCTGTAACGGATCGAGAGATTTTCTCTCTCTATTGACGTCTCCTCTTTATTGATTTCGACGAGAGTGAGAAAGACAGCAAGTGCCATAGCGATAGGGATAACGATCTCTATGCGTTACAGAGTTCCACCCTGGTCACTGCCCTCGACTTTGGAAACCCGACTCACGCAGAATCCACCACGATAAAGGTGGCTGACGTTCATTTTCACGCTTGATTTGAATCAAATAATCAATCCATAAAATTTTAAGTGAAGATCGGTCACTTGAATTTTCCAACTTTTCCGACTGCTTCAAACCTCTGACTGATGATGTTTCCCCCGTCGGCAGTGTGTCTGACGAATATTTTCACGTTTAATTTATCAATAACTAACATTCTAAAAAATTTTCATGTGCAGAATATTTACTTTTTTTCATAGTTTTTCCGACGAGTTCCACAGCCTCCCATACTCACGCCCACCGCGGTCGCGCTGACTGACTTTCAATTTTGATCACAGTAATCGCGAGACTCTTCAATAAATCACATTTGAGTCGGAGATGAATCACTAATAAAAAAGTGACACTACCTCCCGTACTATAAGGCAATCGCAGACCATCACTCTTTCTGCATAATTTAAAGGATCCTTGAGGTCATCTCACTCGTAAAGCACTTCGTTCACAGCCTCACGACTTCCAGCTTCTGCTCCATCGAAAAGTGACAGACCATGTAGTTCTCGATTCTCTTTCTAGCTCTGTTTCAGTATCTACAGAAACCATAGCCGATTTACAGCACACGTTTCCTGATACTAATGATTCAGAATTCGCAATTGCAGCCTGAGCGGTATTTTCTAGCTATCAATATGACATTTTTGGATTTTTGTAGAAGTTATATGTTTGTATTATGAGTTGATTCGTAAGTTGTTAATTGTTCTTTGCCGATAGATTGATACTATCGAATGCCTTCTTTCTTCTTACAGTCCACGGAATCAAGATAGAGGAAAAGATGGTATTCGTTAGCTTCCTTTATGAATTTTTTTATGTTGAGAAGGTGATGGTCAGAAGTCTGAAACTATAGTGGAACTCAGTCTGCTCAACGGGCTTGTAACTATTTTAAGTGATAATCGGTTGGTTTTGGGTTAGTGATAATTTTCATGAACATATATTTCTAGTAAATAGACCAATAGAGAGTAGTGAAATGAGATTTGACAGATTCTAGTCCTTGGACTTTACCAAAATTTCATGAGAATCGCAAAGGATGTGAAAGAATCAAAAATTCTTGCAACTTATCGAAAGATCGTGGAGGATTGTTAGTGACTTAGTGCTTAGTGGGGAAGAATAATAATAAAAAGTGGTTATAATAAGTTAAAAGCTGATGATTCTAACCACTGGAACATTGCATCCAATCTATCGGCTAGTATTCATCAACCTCTTGATCCCAGGGTCTATCTGGAGCATATTGTGGTGGTTGAGACATTCTTTTTCTCCCCAGAGTCAATACAAGAGATTAAGGAAATTATTTGCGATATTAAAAATAGGAATAGGTACATCACGTTAGGATAATTTTTCTTTGAAGGTTGTGTCTTATTTGCCTGATGAAACCTTGCTAGTTTCTTCAAGAGCTATAGATAGTTCGTTTCTAAGGGGCCAATTTCCTGTGTGTTTTAAAGAGGCTGTGGTTAATCCTTTGCATAAGGGTGGAGACGCCCAATAACGCTGCTATCTATTATGGCTAAAATAGTGGAAAAGCTTGTGAAGAGAAGGATAACTAGGCTTTCTCAGTGGGCTTGAACTCCTATCGCCCAACATGGTGTCCGAGAGAAGATTTGCACTGGCGATGCCATTTTCAGTTTTCTTGAGCTGCTCTATGGGAAAGAAGTCGTTTTCCCCAAATATGGCATTCCGTATTGCTTGAATGGTATGGTTTTGGGAACGCTGCTTTGAGGTGGTTTGGCTCCTACTTCGAGGGTAGATCGCAGACTGAGAGATTTCAGGATGGGGAGTCAAAACGAATGAGCATCAATGCTGGGATCCCACAGGGCTCTGTGCTGGGACCTATTTTTTTTCTCGTTTACGTCAATGATTCACCCCAACTATACTTTTTTTTGCGGATCAAGACCATCTTGTAGCACGGTTCTAGCTCTGGAAAGATTGAAGAATGATGTCACTGCGGATTTGAGAAGGGTAAAGGCCTGCTGGTATGCGACACAAATTTAGTATCGTTCAATATTTCGAAAACCAATGTTCTGAACTTTAGATGAGAGTGTATCTAGATGATAATCCTGTAACTTGACAAAATCACAACAAATTCATGGGCCTCATAATTGGTAAGTCTTTAAGTTTGGGGATCACATTTTTGATATTCATAAAAGTAGTTTCTTCGGGATGTTATGCCTTAAGAGTGATATCTGGGAGGTTCGATGTCTACATATGCTTTTGGGGTTGCTGCACTTTTTCATTGTTTGATTCAGTTTTCTGCTTCAGAGGAGGGCAATCCGTTGTACATTCAGGGTCGGGATGCGTGCTTCCTGTCTTTTCATTGCGCATGCTATTCTTAAGCCTAGTTCTCATGGTGCGGGATTCCGCATTGCGGGTCCGGAAATCGCAGTTTTTTGAAAATCGTAATTTTTGATGGTTCACATGAAACGGAATTCCGGATGCGGTTTTATGTCAAATACATGTGATCTTAAACCTAACATATTTTTTTGTTTTTGTTTTCCTGTGTGCCTGGCTGGATGGATATATTGCATAATTAAATTATTATCAATGGAAAAGACAGAGGGAGGTTTGAAAAAAAAACAAAGTATCTGCTACTACGACAAGTAGTAGTATATTCTCCGTAGTGTTTACTTTAAAATGAAGTAGATACTACATTTCGAAACTACCGGAAATTAGTAAATCCTTTGTTGTGAAGTAAATACTTCGTAGAATATACTACTACCCGTAGTAGTAGCAAGTACTTTGTTTTTATTCAGACTACCACCCAATATACGTTAGTATTGGGTTTGCTATTAATCCATAATATGCATGAAACTTCATCAAAGAAGCAGAATAGCAGAGGAATATTAAAAAAAGGAAGATGTTGTTCAGAAATATTCTTCTGAAAAGGCATGATGAACAAGGGGTTTGCCGTAATAATAATGTATTTGAAAATAAAACAAGCACACAAGCAAGCAGATCAATTTATTTTTGTTAGGTATTAATTGTTTTATTGTTTTTTGTTTGAGGTTAGTTTATTTGTTTATGTAGAAATCAAACAAAGATGAGAAATATTTAGACAAAGACAGAAAAAAAAATCGCAAGAAAGTTGAAAATGGTTCAACTTTATTGCGGATCCGCAAAAAAGTTGACGTTTTCCCGCCAACGGAATTATTTCAAAAATTCCGCACCCGCAATCCGGAATTCCGCATCATGAGAACTAGGCTTAACGCTTTATTCGCTGTCTATACTGGAAATGGTTTGCATGATGTTCAGGAAGTATGGGTTAGTTTGGGTTAGTTGTTGGACCTCGGGTTTTCACTGCGACTGACATATATCCTGATTTTCATTGTAATGAGTTAAATTTTGTATGTAAAACGTAAAGTTATTCTTTGTTCTGCCCTGTTGTGTATTGTGCTCGATATTGTGATTGTATACCTTTGACTGTTTCTCATGCTTTGGTAAGACTTATTTTTTTCTGTTTTTTGTTTTTTTATTCTCTGTTTTGACTAATGTTTTAGCTTCAGTTTTAAGACTTTAGTTTAGTACCTACGACTTTGTCAGAAACATTTTTGTTTTAAGACAATAAAGCCGTCGTCTGACTTTGACGTGTTAATGTTTCTCAATTATTCGCGTTTTCTCTTGAGAATAGTTCACCCATAAAGCTATATGGAATAAGGATTCATCATGGTAAATTTGACATTTTCCTAAAGACTTCTTCACGTTTTTCGACGTAGGAAATTTTGTGGATAAAATCATACATGAACCCTCCGTTCAACTTTCCCTAAGGTAACGTCTCAACTCCGTTACTTAAATTAAAAACTCCTCACAAACTAGCGCCACGTTGATAAAGAATTAACGGCAGATTCTAGCGTATCATTTAGGGCCGCTCTCGAACGCCCACGTGACCGTTTTCATTATCGTTAACAAAGTAAATAGTCGGACGGAGTAGATATATTGTTTCAGCCGAACCAATCAATAGTTAATTATGTAATTCATGGTGCCAGTTCGCAGCGACACAATATTGATAGTGTCCCGAGGACATGCCAAATATGTGGCCGGCGCTTTGCGTTTACAAATACCATCCGGTAATGTTATTATACACTCTGGTGTAGTACGGGATCCGATGCGTGGGATTGTAATAACATATCCTAGCTTAAAATAATTTTTAAAAAGTATTAAATCTGAAGGTCGAAAATGGTCCGCTTTCTCGAAATCTCTATTAAACTAGAAAATGATGAGGTCATTGTTTTCAAGATCAAATTATATTGGCGTCAGGAATATGAAAACAATAAGACCACATGTGTTGAAGTTTCTTGGTACCTACAAATTATTTTTATTCTTAAACATCTCTATCATTTCAGCACCGCCCTGTTGGATACTCAGAAAATCGTTTAATCCGAAGAACAAATGTTCGAAAAAGGCCATAGCTCGAACGATATGTAAATCAAATAAAAGTCATTGGACTGTGTGCGCGAAAACGAAAAAGGGGTTGCGAGATAATTGTTTTTCTGGCTAAAGGGGGGCGCTAAACGCTATATGTCGATGGGAGAATAGACTCTATTTGGATTTGAGTCATTAGGAATAAATCAGCAGATGTAAAGGGGGAGGGAGTTTCGAATAAAGAGGTTTGTAATATCGAATTTCCTATGTTTTGATGGGATAGAATTCAAGTGATTTCCGATATATTGAGCTTTAGTAGGAAATTACACAAGAAAAAGGTCAAGTAGGTTTAGGCAATCTAAAAGTATTCTCACTTACAAAAAAAAAACTGAAACAGGTAGGTTGGTACTTCCGTTTCTTATACAACTGCACATTGTGTTTGAGTATCAGTAGTACCCTAAAGGTATAAAATAAATTTATTGTTCTTTCGCAGTCTGCCACATGATTGCCACCTGTTTACTTAAAAGAGCTCTTCCGATTGCTCAGCTTACATAAAACCTCGCGCCATTTCTTCACGGTTACACCTGGTGGAAGGCCGATGGATGGTTCCGAAGAAAGTGTCCTTAGCGTAAAACAATTTCAACGTTTATTATACCAACTTATATCTTTCAGAGCGAACAGTGACGTAGGGAAAGGAGATTTATTTATTATTCATTTATTGCATAGAATGTTATTTCAGGCAGGAAATAAATGGAACCAGAAAGAACCTCAGTACTTATCTAATACAAATGCCAATTTCTAACATTAATTTAAAATAATCTACGAGCGTGCGGAAAAGTGTACTTTTCCGCACGCATTTCAGGTCATGAAAGTATCACTTTACCGCACTAGTGCTTTTTCGTTTTTTTCCGCACGGAGTGCGGAAAAGTAGAATACCTGAAATTTTCAGGTATACAGGTACTTACAGGTAAACAGGTATACTACAGGTACAGGTACGAAAAAGTGAAGAAAAAAAAATCTTAAATTGATGAATATGTAGGTCAAAATATTACCTTTCATCTCGTAGAAAAAATAGTGCTCCTAACTCGTGCGGAAAAGTGGTACTTTCCGCACTAGTTAGGAAATATACTATTTCTCTTTCATTATCTATTGAAAATTCCCATTTCATTTAACAAAAATTTGCTCCAAACATTAAAATTCAATTTTTAATCCAATTACTACAGTATTCACACACTTTCTGGTGGATGCGCAAGTAATCCTGTAGACGTAATAAAAAATAAAAGACCCTGCACACCTCTTATCGGTTTTTGGTTTTCTGTCAAACTCAATGAAATTTTGATATGTGGTATATCTTGGCTTCCTGATAAAAAGTTCTCATGGGCCCAACCCTATACTATATGGATAGTTTTCGAGTAGAGGTAGTATAATATCCAAGAAATGTACACATGTTATATGCATTCACATCTACCTGTCACCTAATAATATACCCGGATTGACAGGTATACACACGCTCAGGTGACAGGTAGATGTAAATTTTCCAGGGGGCTGAGGTGTGGCTGTCCCTGATCAGGGGGTTTGCATAGTAGTCGGCTTTGACGAAATGATTGTCGCAAAGATCTCCAATGTGTTGATCTAATGGTTGTAGCTAGGAGTCCCTCCTGAGTGTAGTGTTCCTGACGTACCATGGAGCCTTCATGATGTTCTGGAGGAATCGATTTTCCAGGCTTAGGAGTGGAAGGCGGTTGTCTGGAGTGGTCATGGTGTACCAAGCTGAGGCACCATATGTCAGAATAGGCCGGATATATAATTTATATGTGTCGATTTTTGTTCTCGTCTTCAACCTGCTGAAGCGGTTGAGTAACGGGTGCAGCTGTCTGTACTGGGCTCGGGCCTTATTCCTAGCATACTGGACTTGGCGTTTCCAATTGAGGCTCTTGTCGTATATGATGCCCATATACTTTATGTGAGTCTTCCCTGATAGATCTGTGTTCTTCCATTTGAGTTTTTCTCGGGGCGGGTGTTTGCGGTTTTTCCCAAACAATATGGCCTGAGTTTTCTTGGGATTGACTTGGAATCGCCATCTATCCATCCAAGCATCCAGTTCGGACAAGTGTCTTTGGAGGCGTGCCCTGATTATCGGCCTGCTTCTGGCGGTAGTCAGGATAGCCGTGTCGTCGGCGTAGGACAACAGAGAAGACTCTTTGGACTTGGGTATGTCGGACATGAAGATGTTAAAAAGGAGCGGACTGAGTGGGGAGCCTTGGGGGACGCCTGCTTGGATGAGTCGCCACGTTGATTTGGCTGCGTTGGCCGTGTTGGAGTTTATGGAGACGCAGAAGCTTCTGTTTTCAAGGAAGGCCGCCACCAAGCGGACCTGGTAGTGCAGGAAACCTGCTCTTAGTAGTTTTCATAAAAGGCCTTGGTGCCACATCCTGTCGAAGGCCTTGGCGATGTCTAGGAAAACTGCCCCAGTTTCCATGCGTCTGTTAGCGCCTTGTAAGATCAGGGATGTTAATCTGGTGGATTGGTGGACGGTGGAGTCAGGGATTCATCAAGCCAAGTAGCTTGAATTTTTCCTTAAATACTTGACTTGACTTGAAAACTCAAGCTTTTGGAAATTTGATATTTGACTTGACTTGATTTTCGGCCTGAACTACTTGACTTGATATCAAGTAAAATCAAACTACTTGATATTACTTGATAGCGATCTGTGAAATGCGCATCGAAGCCTTAAAATAGGGGATTCACCTAGGTTGAATAGGGGATTTACCGAGGTTACAGCCAGGCCCGTTCCTGGGGGGTCACGCGCCTGCGTGCATGATTTTTTATTCCGCCCTTTAGGCAGAGGCGTACCAAAGCACATCCTATTGGGGGAGGGGGGTTGCAACCCAAATTTCCCAACTTTGTATTAACTTAATAACCATACCCATTGCATACTCCTAACTCCTAGTTCAATAAACTATAAATAATTGAAATACATAATAACAGTGGCGGCTATAGGATTTGGTCTTGGGAGGGGGGGGGCACAAGGGAAAGCTCGGGGAGCCACGCCCAAAAAGAGAATTTTAAAGCACAGTTTATTTTAAAGTGTTTCCGATAGGTAAATTCGGGCAGCACTAGGGCAACCTTCTTGCAATTTTTGTGTTCGATTGGGACAACTCGAGTGACCTTTTGTGTTCGATTGGGGAACTGGGTCAATCAGTTTTGAACAGAACAGAGACTAAACTGAAAGTAAATAACTGTCAAATACATATTTTTTTTACTACCTTACTAGAAAGCATCATTTTCGACCCCTAAACAATGGAGCAAAGTGGTTCTTTTTGTTCGTTTGTCGCGGTCAAGTGCTAAAATTAAAAAATAAGTATTTTTTCAAGAAAAATCAAGTAGTTAGCTTGAAAAACTTGATTTTCAAGTTACTTGATGTGTAACTACTTGACTTGACTTGAATTTCAGAAACAAATACTTGACTTGATCTTGTCTTGATATCAAGTCAAGTCAACTCAAGTAGCTTGAAAATCAAGTCAAGTCGTGAATCTCTGGGTGGAGTGTTCGGATCTGAATCCCATTTGTTCATTGGGGATCACGTTCAGGCGGTGAGCCGAGTCTTGTAGGTCCCATTTGATAATTTTTTCAGTTATTTTCCCCAGAGCTGGCAGTAAGCTTATTGGGCGGTAGCTATTGGGATTTTGGACAGACTCTCTGCTTTTCCTAATCAGGATTATGTTTGCCAGCTTCCATCTGGAGGGAAAGTGGTCCAGGTTGAAAGTGGCTTGGATTATCTTGACTATGTCTTCAATTCGTTTTTGAGGAAGTTTCTTTAGGGCCATGCTGGTGACACCGTCAATGCCCCGAGCTTTTTTCCGGTCCAAGGTAGCTATGGTTGGTCTAACTTGATCGCTGGTAATGAGTGGTGGTGGATGATGTATTTGCGGCCGAATGAAAAGCAGACGAATTGTCTGATCCACGTGTTAATCGTGTCCAGGGTAGAGTCAGCTTTGAGGGGGTCGTTAATGGTGGTGTTGTTGACCTTGATACATGGCATTTGTCGGCGGGTGCCGTTGGTCAGGTTTTTTGCCAACAGGAATAGGTCTTTCCCAAGCTGATGGGTGGATTCCAGCTTTTCCTGCCATTGAGCGTTGTAGGCTTCATTGGCTCTGTATTTGATGCTATGGTTTAGCTGGTTGACTCGTCGTTTAAGGAAAGGGTCACCTGTTCGAAGTGCGGTCCTTCTTAGGCGGTTTCTGATTTTGATTTCCGCAATCAAATCGGGACGTAGTTGATGATGGTTTCTAATTAGGTGAACCGTCGTTTTTGCTATCTCCAGGGAGATGGTTCCTGAGGGCGAGTCAACCGCTTGTTCCAGGTCCTGAGTATTCTGGATATCCTCAAGAGCTTCTTGATTTTCCAGGTGGTTGCTGAAGGTAGTCCAATTAGTGAAAGTGAAATCACTACGGCTGGAGCGGGGGCGGTCGTGAGTGTCCCCGAATTCCACTACCACAGGAAGGTGGTCGGAAGTCAGCTCGTGGAGAACCTGAGGAAGAGACACGGGATGGACGTTTTTGTGGAGGAAGAAGTTCAGAGTGCTTGGGGCGCTATTCTCCAGGCGAGTTGGTTCGTCGGGTCTCGAGATGGGGTATTTGTTGGCTTGCAGATAGATGGACCCTACTACAAGATGACGGTCTCTGGTTTCGATTGAAGCAAAAGTACCTACAAGCCCGTCGGCGGGGTTAGCTAGTTCATGATGAGGGATGTTTTTCTTGACTGCTATGAGGGTTCCACTCCCTCTGCCGTCCCTGTCCTGTCTGATGATGGAATAATTCTGAAGTGAGAAGCGGGTTGAAGGTTTCAGACGGGTCTCTTGTGGTAGGAGAACATCAATCTGCTGCTCTTCCAGGAACCTTTGTAATTCGAGCTTTTTTGACTCCACTGAATTGCAATTCCAGGTTGTGATCCAGAGGAATGCAGGTGCTCGTGGATTTTCAGCCATTCAGGGTGGAGTTTCTGTGGCTCAAAATGGCGTTCAGCTGTCGCTGAAGGGACATCATCTGCTTCATTATTGCCTCCAGTGATGGTTGAGGCGGGGCTTGCTGACGTTGCGCTTGGACACCTTCGGGGCGCATTTTTGGTTGTTGGCCCCAAACAAAAGTTGACGGAGGCGCAGAATTAATCTGGTTTTTCGGCGTGCTTAGGGTGTTTGGGGCAGCCCTGGTAAGAGGCCGGGTGGGCTCCGCCGCAGTTGGAACAGGTCGAAGCGGTCTCTTTGGGTTTGACGCAGGTGGCAGAAGCGTGGTCCCCAGCACATTTTATGCACTTAGGCAAGGCTCGGCAGGAGCGCTCCTGTTGACGTTGGGTTTCCACCCTGACTTTGATATTGTTGATGAATTTGACCTGGTAGATAGATTTCTCGGCAATCGGTACAATCACTAGCACTAATGGCACAGGGAGCCCCTTGGCGTTGTACCACCTGCTCACTGACGTCGGGTGGAAGTCCAGGCTCTCCAATTCGGCTTTGATAAAGTCGGTTGTTCAATGTTCGAGTGGGCCACGAATCACAACCCTCATTTTTTTCTCCTCTGGGAATGAGAAAGAGTGGAAGGGCTCACTAGTTTTTTCCAGAAAAACTTGTATTTTAGGATAGTCCTCAGCCGTACCGGGGTGCATTCTGATCCCTTCACTGGTGTTCGTCGAAGGGCCAAACTGGATTTTTTGCTGTTTGAAATGAGTAGTGATGTCATTGTACTTCTCCTTGTTCCGAAGTACCATTGGAGGGATTCTTTCCTTTGGCGGTGGGGGTCCGGAATCTGGATGCTCGTCGGAGGTTTAAGTTGGAAACCCTTTTTGACGGGGAGGTTGGTGGTAGGTAGAGATTTAGCTGGCTCACCTGAGGGTTTTTTGTTTGGGACGATGACCGTGGTGCATACTCTGGCTTTTTCAACACTTTTTTCTAAGGTTGTTGGCTTTCTTCGCTGATATTGGATTTTTTACGGCTGAGACCTGAGACTCGTTGTCGCTGTCGCTGGAATCGGCACCATTGTCACTGTTGTTGACGATCTCCATATTTTGGAGATCGACCAGCTTGGAAAATCGAAGAATATCGGCGGTCTTGACGTTGTTGGCCGTATCAAATGCGCTTTCGGCGAGTTTGAGCTTGAGGTTCTCTTTCTTGACATCTTCTAACTCTTGCTTCAGCTTGGCTTTGTCGGATTGTAGCTGGACTAGGTCACTATTCAATGCTTGGTTTTCTTGTTGCAGCACTTCAATTTAGCATGCAATATTGGCTTGCCACTCTTCCATCGTCTGATCTGGCATCTTGCCACTTGGTAACACACACTATCCGACAGTTTGGTTGGGCTCCGGGAAATAGCACTGGTCAACATTCCCCTCGGCGTACAAACTAACTTACTTTGAATTGAGTTCTCTCTTCGCTAGGCAGATGCTTTTACTTTGAGAGCTCGACTCAGAATGGTTTTGCCGAATTCTCCAATTCCTGGATATAGAACTGCCGATGTTCGAACAGATCGCAGGAACCACTCCACATAGGTATAGCAAAAAACGGAAAAATCTATTTTCTACATAACATAGATGTCTCAGTTATTAACAGATTTAGCACCATTAGAGTTCTGGAAGCTGAAATCAAACTAGAGATTAAGATGATGAATTTCGAAGCTCACTGGAAGTGGTCTGAAAGAAGCATTAGAAGTAGATGAAACGAACGAGTTTTGAAGCAGGAAAGAATGTTTCAAGGAAAAAGCAGGAAAATTAATAAGGCAAGAGGAAAAGAAGATGAATTCTCCTAATCGATGGGAAAAGAAATAAAACGGAATATAAATAAATCAATAAAACTCTGAAGAAAAGCTGGATAAACAACGAACTGGAACTCTTTTTTCTCAGACGAAGCAAGACGTTTGTTGCTAGTAATGGAAGGTTATTTCTGATTCAGAAGTGCCTGGTTTGGATTCAGATGACGAGAGTGAAACTCATACCAGGAAAAATAATATTAAATTTGGAGGTTCGAGAGAAATTCCAATTTCACACATCCAAAAAGATCTGGTGGTGCCAACGTCAATTTCTGACGAAAGAGTATTGATGATATACAATAACACTTTGAAGACCATTTGTCTAACCTATTATCGGGATAAAATAGAACGCATACTGACAATAGTTTCTCTTTTCATGTCAACAAATGGATAATCTTATAAATAACTAGGTACCTACTCAAAGAAGAAATTTGGGATAGTAATGATTAAAACTTTTTCCACTAACGCCACTGAGTTAATAATGAGAATATCACAACATAATGACCAAAAGGTACCCACAGGTGCAAACATTAACCAACCACTACCCAACTTTGGGTAGAAATTTGTTTTAATTTCCTTATCGCGTAACGACTCCTTTTTTTCTGGGCAGATGCCCCGTGAAGGAAAAGCTGTTCTCGAGGTGTCTTTAATGTTAATATTTAGTAGCGATAAACTGTTATTTTAATTCATCTAAAAAAAAAGTATTCACGTTTAATAACATTTAACACTCAATCATTGGTCAAGTTTTTGTATGCATGGTAACAAATTACACAATTCACAAAGTGGTACTGCTTCCAACAAACAAGCTCTCAAAACTTAATCAAATTTATAGCTTTCGAGAAGGTACCGTTGTTTTAATTTGAGCAAATCGAGGCAACTCGGATTTCCAATCTTATTTATTGGTTTCGCGAAATAAAATATACAGGTCAGAGGAGAGAACGCCAAAAGGTAGTCGTAAATACTTTGCATAGTTGTTTTATTTGTTTGGCAACTTAAACATATTTTCTTTGTAATCGTAAGCCATATTATCAATGTATATTTTTCCGAAATAGTTTCAAGGTATCCTGGCGCCACATCATGAAAATAAGTACGCAATCCTGAATTCTGGAATAAAAATAATACGAACGGTGTTTGTTTTACTTGCTGTTTATAGTTTCTAGTAAAATTTTAGCATTCTTTTTATGAGAATTGTTCTGTTTTATTGAATATATTTCTGCAAAGAATTTGTAACTAGAACACGAAGATTGTAAGTTTGTGCTGCAAGTTCCTACGTATTTATATTACATTTTTAGCTAAAAGTGGACTGACTGTGGCTTATCATGAAAATTGACCGAATCAGAAAAAAGAAATCAAGCCATCATACTCGGTATAAACATATTTTCTTAAATGTATAGGTAAAACCTTTCAACAATATTGGTATGAGAATCTTGCTGGATAGATGGTCAACCATCAGCTTATCTACGGATCTTCCAATTACCCATTTGGATTGAAATTGAAAAAAGCAGAAACTATTTAGTTTCTTGTCAATGATATTTCCAGTTTTATCGGGAAAAAAATAAATTTTTTGTGTTATTGTGCAATGTGATCGTTGTCGAACTTGCTTAAGTAATCACAGTAGTACAAGAATAGGTAGACATGATATAAGAAAAACATAAATAAGATTATGAAAAGGGTATAAACTTTTCCCATTAAATATGATATGCGTTTCTCGAAAAGACCACGCAATGATTCACTAACAAATTTCCTCTTCCACCGCTCTCCACTTGCTTTGTTATATTATTGGTAATTTACCCCCAAGATCCGACACGTTCCTAAGTGGGGTTACTCATCACAAAAGGGATGAAGATCCCGGAGCAGAGCGACCCCGTCCGTCGTCCCCGGGTCTCGGCGCTATTTTCCGAGGGCCACAAATCATTTTCCACCCTTAACGTCGCTCGTCGGGCGACAATAAGGGGGTCGGTTCTCGGGACGAAATAATATTTTATACACTTGTTTGCTTTCAAGTTTTCATTTCGATTGGAATTCGTGTTGCGTGAAACTTTTTCGGATTTTTTTCACATATCGCCGATGGAGGAGGGTTTTTTTCCCTAGGAAACCTGACTGGATATTCTAGATGTATTTTTCAGGGGATCTTCAGATCTGCTCATTATTTTCTTCTACATGGCTTTATTCAAAAAATTCGAGAAGACACAGAGGAACTCATCTCTAGAACTAATGTAGACATAAGTGCGGTATCCGCCAAAATAAACAGTACCGAAATCTAGAGCTCTGAGTATTGTATAAAAGCTTCTGTCAAGTTACCGGTAAGTTATCGAATTGGATCATTTGCAAATGAGATGAAAACTTCAGGAAAAGGTGGACGAAAGGAAAGCAGTGAACTGAACTTAACACTAGACAGAAGAAAAACATTGGAAGGAGATAGGCAATAGGATACGAAACAAGTGAGGGGAAAAACCAGTGGCGTACACTCGATCGACCTACGGATGGAGAACCATACGGAAATATACAAAACTGTATGATTATTCAAAAGCTGTACATAGGAAACTGTATGATTATTCAAACACTGTACATAGGATTGAGTTTATACTAACATGGAAAAGTTGAGGAAGAAAACAGGAAAATACCAGTGGCGTACACTCGATCGACCTTCGAATGGAGAACCATACGAAAATATACAAAACTGTATGCTTATCCAAAAACTGTACATAGAAAACTGTATGATTATTCGAATTCGAAAACTGTACATAAGATATAGCTGTATAAGGGGGCTTCCTGCTTCTCTATAGACAGTGACAAGACATCATCTTGGCTGTCTGCCCCTGTACATAAGATTGAATTCATACTAACATGAAAAGGTTTAGGGGGTAGTCAGAAACAGGAAAATACCAGTGACGTACACTCGGTCGACCTACGAATGGAGAACTATACGAAAAGATAGGTATAAAACTGTATGATTATTCAAAAATTGTACATAGGAAACTGTATTACTATTCAAAAACTGTACATAGGATTGAATTCATACCAACATGGAAAGGTTGAGGAGATAGTCAGAAACAGGAAAATACCAGTGGCGTACACTCGATCGACCTAAGAATGAAGAAGCATACGAAAATAGATGAAACTGTATGATTGTTGAAAAACTGTACATAGGAAGCTGGTGGCTCAAGGGCCTCAAATGCTGCACTGTGAATATTCCCTTTGATATGGTGGTAATGCATTTCAAGGTTCTGGAAGTTCATACTAAAATGGGGTTTTTTTTTAAAGATAAAAGTCAAAGTGACATTATGTTGGCAATACAATGTAAAATTGTCAATGCTTTCAAATTTTTATGTAGAAAAGGCTTGTGTTGCCAACATAGTTACTAAATTTTTGACTTGGGGAATTATCTTTAAAAAAAAACAGACTTTACTCTCCCCAAGTCACTCTCCTACATGCTCTCACATCCTGGAATTTTATGTTCGATTTCTGCTTTGCCAGAGTATAGTCAATAATCAATTTTTGTTATCTAGTTTCATTTTTCCATGTGTACATATATAATTCTTCATGCTGAAAGTAACCATTAAGAATTTTTAAGGTTATTTTGTTGGCATATTGTTATTCGTTACATTTTCTCCAAATTTTCCGGCTACCTTGTCGTTGATTCTCCTTCCTTTTCGTCCGTAAAAAGGACTGTTTAGACAGAAATCACAAACCAGTAAGAGCGAATTTCATTGGTTGAAAATAGTCAGGAAACTGGTCGTTGGCGATTTGCACCAATCAAAAACGCTCTCACTGGTTTGTGATTTTTGTGAAAACAGACCTAGAGTCTCCCAGCAATATTATTTTCCTTGAAGTTCTTATTTCTATTATGTCTTCTATTCACAACAAGATTAAAAGATCTACTTTCTAGACATTATGGAGCCTTTGGTTCTAATGGATTCTGAACCATGAGAGCTTGCCAAAACATGTTGCCTTTATCAAGTTTCAGGAACTAACGTTAACTGACTAATCATCAACAACTGTAGTGTTTCAAATGATTGCGTTGTCGTAAATAATTCAGTCGTTTGCCGTTTATATTTATTTACGTCATGTCGATAACAGCCTAGTTTCTTGAATACATCCTCTATTGCCAACGTGAAAAGCTTCGATGATATAAGGTACATCTCCCTGATTGACTATCCTTCTAATTAGAATGAGATTGGTGTTCTTCTACGTTTTTTCTGTAGTGTCAATGACGAATTTGTGTGGATGTTATGAATAAGTTGTATCATAAGTCAATTCAACAGAAGTATGGTGACACTCTTACCCTGCATTTGGATCGCGTATTTGCTGGCAATACTTTGCCAGCCCCTAGCTATTGGGATCGACTTGGGCGACCAGCTAACGAGCCTCCCTAGTATAGCGAGCTGTTCTACGGGGCACGAAGAACGAAGAGAGAGAGCCAACGAGCTTATCCTTCAGGTTTTCGGAAAACCATAAATCGTCGAAAGGGAAGCCTGCATCAATCCGCGAATTGGAGGTTGGTGCCCTGAGGGAGTACTTTTCATTAAACAAAAATACCCGAACCAGCTTATCATTAGACGACCAACAGTCATACATATCATAATTTCTCGTGTTTAATATCCTGTGTTCAGGTTGAACCCCATGAATCTTCCGATTACATTTAATTCCGCCTGAAAGATGCTTGGTTTTGGATCCGAGTATCTGGGTCCGTGGCCCGATTACTCCTGCTCCAGTTTCCTCAGCAGTCTTGGAACCGTCTGTATATCATTTCATCGTGTTTGCTTTTAGGGAGTGAAAAGATTCTATGTTCCATTTGTTTTTTGTGCTTAGCTCGATGGACAAGTTTTTCTCGAAGCCGAATTCTTAACCATCCTGTCTCCTGGTAGATCCATAGGGTGTGCACAGTTTGGGAGAGGAGAAGTTATACCAGAGTGCGTTTTCCATTGGATGCGGATCTTTGCCAGTCTTAAGATATGATCCACTGGCAGCCCTTTTCACTAATATGTGGAGTGGTGTGAAGTCTAGGATGACTTCTAAGTTCTAGTGCTAGTTAAAAACAACGTGCATTTCACTAGGTTTTTACGAGTTAATTGAGCACTCGTGGAGGACCCTTTGAAAAAAAAAATCAAATATATTGTTCATAGTCATAGCTTTGATTTTTCAGATAATCAGAGCCTGTGATATTTATGCCCATAATTTCAACGTGCATTTAATTATACTGCGCCCATGATTTTCAATGGGTTACCTCACTAACTTTTACAGTTTTACAATCCAAATGCTTTTTATCAACCTGAACTGCTAGGTAAATAATAAAGCCCCTCTTTCCTATTATTATTTTTTATTTGTCAATCAATTCTCATGTAGCACAATTATTTTCAATTTTATGTATGTATAAAGTTGTATAATGCTCCCACTGACCATATAAACGATGATTAGCAAAAAAAAACAAGGTCTGCATAACGAAAACACTGGTAGGCGAGAAATCGGTAACGCCGCACCGCCACAACAACCTAAAAGTTATTAGTATTGTTTTGATCAAATTAAAAAGACTATTTACCACCAGCTGTGCAGAGCAATATTTGTCTGCCTACGTTGTCTAAAAATTAATTTTATTGCCGTATCAATAACCGGTTCGAGAACAAAGCTAACATGTTGCAGAACACAGACGCAATAATTAAGACATTTATCCGTGTTAATTATTTTTGCCAAACGTGGCAACTAGGCGTGGGTGGAATGGAGGAAAATTTATCTCTATCAGAATATGTTTGGTCGGGTAGATAAATAATTGCGATACCTATGGGTTGTTTTGCTTGGGATGATGAAAGTGCCGCGAGTATGAGTAATAGTAAATTGTTGCGATATCTATATATAGACCTTGGATGCGAACTTAAAAGAAATGAATACAAGTTTATTAATTAGTAATTATTCTAATATTCTAATAAAACACAGCAAAATAGGTACATATACACAAAAAATCTGTCACTTTTTTTTATTTTCATTTTCTTCCATATCTTCGATATCTTCTTCCAGTTTTTTTCTCTCCTTCTCCAACTGATCTCTAATGATCATCTTTCTCTCCTTGTCCATCTTATGCTTCAGCTGCTGGATCAATTCTTCGGTGAGTTTTCTAATATATTCATTTTCGAAAGCCGTTCCACGTTTTTTGAAGGTATCCTCATCCAAATAGTAATTTTCTGTTTTAGTGTCCAGGAAAACTTTGTAGGGATTGTTGTTGTTGGCACCTGAACGCATCCAGAACCTGGATGTTTTGAGAGCTTTTGGTAATTTGGACATTTTTCAGAACTATGTAAGTGCTGAAAAGATTAATGAAAACCTATTTGATGTTTTTTGACAGTGACAGCTACTCAGATTTTAGGGTATCTATACACTGCGGCCGATATAATAAAACGTCATTGTACCAGTAGGAAATGGCAGGTCAAGGTAACTGGTTCAACTTAAGAAATCCTTATGTTCAGTATGTAAGATGGTGAACGTGAATAGCTCCATAAGAACAATGCAGTTCAGTTCAACTTAACGTTTATTATGTTTAAGTCAGGTAGTTCAAGTTATTGTGAATGGGCTTTTAGTTTCAAGTTTCTAATATATAATTCACTATTAGTCTTCTTAGATGGTCGAGGTGTGATTTTTCGCTATTTTGGGTAAATTAGTCGTTTCTCCACAATGAATTTTTTGTCAAATATGACAATCCCTGTCATTGCCGTAAGTATAGGACTCTATGGTATAGGAAAAAACAGGTGTTCGACTTTTTATGTTCACGACTGTATAGGAGTCTTATTGACGATTTTAATAAATATTTTAAGAAGACTATCAATATATTATACATGGAGTTAGAGAGATAGAATTATGATGGTGGACCATTTTTGTTGACATTTGTCTTTGAGATATCTTAATAATATCGTGAATTTAAAGTTTATCAAATAACATAACTAAACAATATTTTCTATTATCCTTGAATGATAAAATTCACAGTTAAAACATTTATCTAAAAAAAAGTTCTCATCAACAAGTATTTAATAAATCGTTAAACGCAACCACATAATCGTCACCATACGCTAATCAGTAATCATCAGCGTTTAATCCTCTACGTCTTAATCCAGCGTCGCGAACGAAAAATGACGAGTGTTGTGGGGCAAAACGGAGGTCACCCGGCCTTCAACCATTGTACAAATACAGGCGACCGGGCGGGCCGACAAGCCGCCCACCCGCCCGGTTTGTACTCGGAACCGGCGGTCCGGGTGACGTCAGAGAAAACACGTGCTTTTCGCAAAGATCCTTGCGGTGCGGACATGCGCGCCGCGTCTCCAGTGCGGATACCGTGTTTGTGTCGGCGTTATCGTTTTTCTGGGCGGGCGAGGCCTACTATATACGATTTCCGACCAGGAACGAAACTTAACTTTGCACAGATAGGATAATGAACCTTGATTTAAAATGCGACATTCAAAAATTCAAACGCATCTGAGCTAGTTAATATAAGATTTATCCAAAGTACCTAGGTACTAAATATTTGTACTGAAATCTTTTAAATTTTCCTCTATGTTGAGAGCAAGTAGAATTCTCATGGTTAACATTCAGGCAAATAGAGTTTACACTTTTTCTTCTATATTATTTGATAACTGATAGCCAAGTACATTACCGTCTTGCTTTCATCACTGTGCCACTATTTCTTTCTATTTAGATTCGATATCCTTTTCATTACAGTGTTTTTAGGCCGTAAAGTCCAAATTTGATTCCTATTTATTATTAAGGGCATTAGGTTCGTTATCAATATTTTTCATTAACAAAGGTAACGTAGGGCACTGTGCTGAGTCCACTTCTATTTACACTTTACATAAACGAACTTCTATTTCTCAACACGTCCGGTAAAGTTGTCTCATACGTAGATGACACTGTCTTGCTTGTACAGCGAGATAACTGCCAAGGAAAAAGCAACTCTAGAATTGGCAATGGTTCGACAGTGGCTGGAAGAGAATCGGTTGACAATAAATTTAGACAAAACCAAATTTGTGAGTTTTAGTATTATGGACCACAACTAACTAAATGTCAAGGAAATAAGGATACACTCATATCAATGTTTGCTGAAGGAGGAACGGGGAATGGAAAATACACTACATAGATAGTATAAATTTAATAATTCGAAAACTCATTTGTAAGTTTTATCAGCTCAGAAACTGTATGCCGATTCATATTTTAAAAATGTTATACACAGCTTTGGCAGAATCAGTTATTAGATATGCCCTATCTATATGGGAAGGATCATTTCCCACTTCTCTTTCTACTTTGAACGTTAATCAAAGATATCTGCTAAGGGTTATTTTTAGAAAACATCCCAGATATTCTACCAAACTCCTATATCAAGAAACCAAAGTCTTCATAATGCAGCAACTATATGCTATGTCAGTGCTTGTAATTGTATTCCAAGACCCCTAAATTTAGACAGATAATAGTACACTCGGATCACTTCACTGTACTAGGAGGAGAGCTGCTAATGATGTTGACGTCCCTTTTCTGACAAGACAACTACCCAAATGTTTCTGACGTACCTTGGTCCGAAACTTTTTAACCTACTCTGGACTAATTTTAAACGAGGACAAAACAGGCATCTTTTTAAGGATACACAGAAGCCTCCTGGAAAACTTTGAAGTATTTGACTTCGTTTTGTTGTTTGTACTGCTAATATAATGGTATATATTCGGTTAACATTTATTATTAATAAATAAAAAAGTATGTAATAGGAACTTCAAATCATTATTTTGCGTGTTTATAATTTCAACTTGGATTGAATATTGTGTAATGGTGTGCAGTCAATCATAGCTGTATATAGGTTTAGAGTGAAGCAGATTATTAATGGATACTTCTTTCTTACGTTCTTTTATTGATGGAATAATGATAATTGGGATATGAGTCAATAATTTTAGTGTAGTATACGATATTTAGTCTATACATTGCTGTGATCGCTTTCAAGCTTGTTTTTGTTCCAATAGGTGATAGTTAGGTAACATACATATTTTATATCTATTTGGTTCTTGCTGTACACACACAGATATTGTATCTAGGTGTACCTACGTACAGTATTTTTCTTCTCTATAGTTTGTATTCTGTAAATCCACATTGAAATATATTTGATTTGATTTGATTCAAAGCATAAAGTCTTGCAATTTCTTAGGTAAAGTCTTCTTGCTTGGACTTTTTCGGATTCCTGTAGTTCACCAATATTTGTTGGATTTTTTGGTTGGAATAGAACCTCATTGCTTATCAGTTCTATTTTCTTCTTCTTCAAATATATAAAGTGACTTGTGGATTTCTAATAAAAACAATATTTCTTCCTAGAGAGGATAGCCATGGCATCAGTACCTATATAAGCGAGTGAAATAATTGTCTTGTTTCTGAAATCTAATTTGTTGCTTGTTTAAGTATGTGAAGACGCGTATCACAACCAAAAACTATGTTTTTACGAACTTTAGCTTCTGATAATACCGGGTGTCTTGCCATCTTTTGACAGCTAAGGCTTCCAGTCTATTTTGATAAATGAATTGTTGGTTTCACGACATATTTCCAAAGTTCTCATGGTGAACTAGCTTCGAAAATTAGACATCTTGCTTTTCTCAGAATTGACCTGTTGAGCCTTCCTGCCACACCATTTTGTTATTGTGGGTACTTCAATGTGCATTCTAAATGAAGTGCTTTTTGTGAACAGAAATTTTCAAATTTTGTGATACCATACTCGCAGCGATTATCATACCAAAGCAACATAGTCTCTTCAATGACGCAAAAAATTACCTACCTTTAAAGGTTACAAAGTATCGCTCACCATGATTGAACTCCTAGATTATTGGACTACGCTACATGTCTACTTCTTCCAATATTTTCTTGAGTTTTTGACCTTTCCAAATTTTGTATGGAGCTTGGGTTTGGGTATGGAGATTGGGTTCACTGATTGATATTTTGATACATGGCCTAGGATACCATAAATCTAGTTGTTTTCCTGGAATGTTCAACAATGTATGTTGCACATTACATTTTATAGTCTACAAAAATCCTGTAAGAATTCGTTTTTTTATATTCTGCAATAATGAGCACTTCACTGTTCTTGACTAATACTTGCAATTCTTTTTGAGCAATGTTCTCTACTGATTATCTAATATATAAAATTCTCATGTCACAGTTTTAGTTACCTTCCTCCTTCGAAACGGCTTTACCGATTTTTATGAAAATTTATATGTATATTCGGTGGCTCTGAGAATAGGTTTTAAGCTAATTTTTATACCCCTAAGTGATGAGGGTGGTCCACCCCAAAAATTTGTAATTTTTTTCTGCTTCTCACCACTTCATAACCGGACTTATTTTTTACATTTGATCCTGTGTTAATTGTGTGAATTAATATGAATTTATGAATCAGTGGTTATTGACGATTCAGATGATTTTTTTTTTTGTTTTCTTTACATTCTTTGAACATTTCTGTGCCAGAGTTTATTTATTTGGTAGTACACTCTACAAGAATAATGCCCACAAGGTGCCTAAACAGGGATGATGTAAAATTTTAATTTTGGGTGATTACATTGTCCAAGAGGCACTTGCCAAAAGGCAAATTTTATGTCAATGCTACTCAAGTAACGAGAATTGCGTAAGTTGTCAAGAATGGGCGATATATAGGGAATAGGGTAACTATCCCTTATTCAACATTCGAAAGTCCAAACACACTCTATAGAAATTATTCTTCTTGCGAGCCAAGCAAATTGGAGTAGACCATGAGATTTTGTCGATTCAATAACACCCAAACTCAACATTTCATCCAAGGAATCATCAATAATTTTTTGTTTGAAAGGATAAACAGGATAATACCACTGTTTAATGGGCTTGGTACCGGGTTCCAACTCTATGATATATTCGGCGGCTTTACAGCAACCTAAATCAGTTCCCATCAGGGATAACTCCTCTTTTACTAAGATAGTGAGCTGTTTTTCTTGACTATCAATAAGTGAAGTAGCATCCTGAATACTGGAAATGAAAGGTAACTGATCAGTTTTAGCAAAATGTCAAACATCCTGCCTTAAATCAGGCAAAATGCCCATAGAGGTCCAGAAATCCATACCCGAGATCAATTAATGGGCCAAAAAAGGCAACACCAAAACATTAATAATCTTTGTTTTGTGTTTCAAAGTGAACGGAGTTTGCACATCAGCCAAACTAGTAGAGGATTGGCTATTTGCCACAGTGCAACAAACTGTTTGTCGTATTAGTTTAAGAACCAAACCCTTTAAAATCTCATAACCTGGTAATCCAACTATCGTCCGAGATGCTCCGCTGTCCAATAAACCAAATATGGGGAGCCCAAGAAAAGACAACTCTAGAAATGGTCTTTGGTCACCTTAAATCAAAAAACAATTTTGTTGGAGGAATTCAATGAATCTGAACTGGTGGAGGCTATCGAATGACCCAACTTCGATTCTCCCGGGATCCGTTTCCCGAAATCGAGCAATTTGGGCAACTGGGAGTGGTCGAGCCAAAATGACCACACCAATAATAATGTAGCTTTTTGGGTTGTTTACACTACCTTTTCAGATGCCCAGGCTTTTGACAGTTCCAAGACAGTGTAGAGGAATACGAACGATTGGGGTTTTCTGCACTAGACCCCTCATTCAACCTTACTGCTGAAATATCAGGAACCGTATCGTTGGTCTCGACAAAAGCAAAATCCGGCTCAACCAAATTCACTCGTCTACAAGGTGGCGGAACATAATGTTCGGCACGGTACTTCTTAGCCTCTATCTTCAAACATTCAACCTCCAATTCCTCTAAAGTATTAACAACTGGAAGCTGGGTTGTATAAAATGGAGCCAAGTTCCTCATGATAATCTCCAGCTGAGCCTCCTCAGGAACATTAATATATCTACGAAATAACACATTCATGATGGTCAATAATCAACAATACCCTCCAAAGATACTTGCGTTCTGTTCAGGATCTCCCTGAATAATCTTGCTTCATAATCTGGTGGTTGAAAGTGCAATATTAACAAATCAGACAACTCCTTCCAGTTGGAAAATCTAGAGCAATTCGCTCTGAACCAATTCAAAGCCTTTCCTGCAAACAAATCCCTAGCAGAGTCAAAAAGTTCTTCCTCCGTTGTATATGCCTGGCAATTCTCAATTCTTCCACCTCCTCCAGAAAATGGACTGACTTGACCTTCAAGTCACCACTAAAAAGATTTCACTTCTGGACAGGTTGTGACTAAAAGAAAGAACTGTCTGTCGGTACTGATATGTATGAATAGGTAAGCGACGAGTTATACTTAAAACTAAATAACCAATAAGTGCCAATTAACACACACCCACACACCCAGCGTCAGTGATCACTCCGCAAATAAATAGGGTTAAATGCATCCTTAAATGTGAGCAACTCTAGTTATTTTGACTATAATAGTAATATAGTAAATAGTAAATAAAAAAAAAACTATGCTAAACTGAAGGCTATTACTTAGCTTTATGCCGACAACTAACAACGGATCTAGGATTGTACACTTGTACAGGGTAATCTCGTCAATGAAAACTAGTTCGCCAAATCTTTGGGTTCGGGTGAGGCTATGTGTACTAACCATTAAAACATCCACTGAGTTGCCTTACCAAAAACGGTAGCATAAAACCGTACCATAAAACCCTGAAGAAAGCACCAATGTCCCAATGTCCACCTTAAATTCCCAGACATGAAATTATGCCACTTTGAGATATGAAAATTGATCGTTCCAATTTTTAAGTTTTAAGAAGAAAGTTCAAAGATGGTTTATTGAGGTACTTATCGTTTAGAAGTGATGGTTTCTACCCAGAACAGGGTCATTCCATCTTGATTTGCTAGCGAGATTCAATTTGTCATCCTTGCAAGCTCGGAGAAATTACTTTGCAATAATCACCCTATTTAACCTACGTAACAACAATATGAGCTATGCTGATTTATTACATAGAATAAACTTTTTGGTCTCTCGTTTATGCAGTCGCCGTCATGCTGCATTCTACCTTTCAACTCCTAGAACCGACTTACTTCGTTTTTCTCCTATGCAAATAAGGATAGCAACATTGATTTGTTCAACTTAAATGGAGCTGTCATATGTCGCATTATTGACCACTGAAAACCCCTATTCTGCTTGGTGCGTTGCAGTGTTTTTGTGTTTTTATTATTGTTGTAAGGCAAGTATTGTGAATAAATGAATAAATAAATAAACAAATTCCTTTTTCAAAAGCCTTTATAGTTTCTTATTGCTTAGTTACCTTCATATATTTTGTGACATATTTCTTCAACATTAGTGCAGTACTAGCTAATATTAGTATTTCTATTTCTTACGTGATTTGTAGCTCCTTTATTAACAATAAATTTGGAAGCTGATGTTTCAGTTGATAGAGCTGTATATTTTCAATGTTTCTATTTCATTCTCTTCTGTCAAAGTTGATTGGAAGGATTCTAATTATTTTGGTTGTATCTAGATTCAAAATTCCTATGACCTATATAGTTGTAACATTTCAATTGAACTAAACGAGGATTCAATTCGACATCTTCTCTCATACATTATTTTCTCTCCGTTTTCCTCTAAAGTTTCTTAATTTTCCCATAAATATTTGTGTACTTTCTGCTTCTCTTCATGTGGGTTGTCTTTCTTCCCCCATTAACATCGATCATCGAAATCTAATAGTTTTTAGTCTTCAGAAAAAGTATCTGTCCTGGCGATAATAATCCAAATTGGGGCTCTTCAATCGTTCATTTTCATCAGAAGTTGCATTAAATCAAGTTTTGACATAGGTACTATAACCGGCTCTTAAAAGCAACTTGTAATATTTCGCTAATATTTATTTTTTTATATACTATATGAAGGCAAAGTTTTTCGATACCATGGCACTATTGTTCTCTCCAGAATTCAGGCTTATCAGATCACGAAGCCGTTTTGAGTGAGTTTTCGATACTATGTCAAAAGAGTGTGCATGTTAAGAAAAATAAGGGAAGTCTGTTTTCTAGGCGCAACTACAGCCAATTCACAGATGTATTTGCACTGAGATGGACTGGAGCGTGTGGGACAATGTACTGCACTCATTTCACCTGACACTTGTTGATATCTTTAACGCAACTTTTCCCATTGTAAATATAAAACCCAAAAAAAGAAAACCACAGATTACTAAGGTCTTAAGAATAACTTAAGGTGTCTGCACACCATTAGAAAATTTGCAGTGACTAACGAAGTTTTTGTAGCATATTTTAATAAATATAGATCAAAATACCGAAATACAATTAAACTAGCAAAAACCCCTTACTACAGCAGTAGAATATCATCTGCAAATAATGGTCAGCGGAAGATCTGGAGTATTGAATGACTTGAGGGGAAAAGAATCCAAGCAGGATGATTCGGCTGAAATTGATGTAAACATCTTCAACTCATAGTACTGCAATATTGCAAGACACCTGTGAGGCAACATCCCTGAACACACAGTCCCTGATCCTTTATCATTGTTCTCCTTGAGCAGTTTCTTGGTTCCTAACTTTTTCTTTTTCAACTCAGTTACGGCAGAAGAATTAAAAAAATAAAATAAAATTTGAGTATCAAAAATAAAACATATATAACATATAATAATATTTCTATGAAGATATTTCTTGCCCTTCCAAACCCTGTCTTAAATGTTTTGGCAAATTCCATAAATAATTCAGTGGAAGCAGGTAACTTCCCAACCTTTTAAAAAAAGGCCCGGAGGATTCCAATTTTTAAGGGAGGAGAGAAAGAGTTACCCTCTAACTACCGACCAATATCATTGCTGCCTACGCTAAGCAAGATAGTTGAAAAGCTCATTAAGGAGCGAATGGTGGTTTTCCTAGAGCAGAATGGGCTGCAATCAGTTTTTTTTCCAATCCTCAAAAAATATGAGCGATGCCATTTTTAATGTCCTGGAACAGGTATACCTCAGACTTAATGATGGTGGGAAGGCTGCGGCAGTGTCTTGTGACTTGACAAAGGCTTTTGGGCTTTTGACTGCGTCAGTCACGAGATACTGCTGCGCAAGCTCGAACTCTATGGTTTTAGTGGTGTTGTCCTGAAGTGGTTTGGTTCATATTTATCGCAGAGAAGTCAGAGTGTTGTTCCTCGGGGCAGCATTTCTAGTAGCTTGAGTGTTAGCGTCGGCGTTCCGCAAGGGTATTTTTTGGGGCCATTGTTGTGTTTACTGCAGTTGTGAAGAGTGGTCTGTGCACTTCTTTTGCTGATGATACCACAATAGTTTGGCATCATAAAGACACTGTCATGCTGACTGCTATGGTGAACCATCATGATCTGATTTGATTTGTTTTGAATAATCTGGATCTAAGGAGGACACTGTCACTAACATTGTGTCAAAACAAAGCTTGTTCTGCTCAATGTTTTTAATACTACCTTTCCATTAAAAGTAAGCCGAAATCCGTGGTTCATTTAGGGCCTTCAACTATCTTGCCATAATCTTCACACTCTGGCCTTTCTTAGAAGATTCACTAATAATGTTTTCATAACTTTCTGTCAAAACTATCGAATTATCTACCACAGGCTCATCAGGGCAGCGAAGGGGAGGTATTATGCAGATAGACTCTCTCTCGCAAAGAAAAAATCTTGGTTAATAATAAATGAGCTCCGTTCTAGTCGACGTATCGAGACATTTAATACTGAACCGGATCCCAATACTCTGAATGCTGAATTATTGTGGTGTTGCCTCTTCATTGACTGCTGGCTTGTCATCGGATGCGGATCCAATTTCATACCTCAACAACGTTGGAATATCTAACTCTTTCTTTTTCTCTCCTACAAATGTTCGAGTGATCGAAGAAGTTTTGGCTGATTTACGTACCTAATAAAAACTTTTCTGGGTCTGCCTTTCAACTTTTTGCCCTTGCTCTTGCAAGTTGCAATTAACGATTCTTTTTCAAGAGGTGTGTTTCCGGATTGTCTTAAACTGGCCATTGTAATTCTCCTGTATAGGGCATGTGATATGGAGGATCCTTCTAATTTCTAAAAATTTTTTAAGTATTGAGTATGTTTTAAACACAATATTGTCCTCTTATTAGATTTAGTGTACTTTGTTATAAGATTTATTTCTTGACAATGAAGTATCGACATTTTCTTTCTTTCGAAACGTAGACTTACTACCTAAATATTGAAATTGTTTTATGGATAGATATATTAGATCATACTTCAAGAAAGAAAACTTTGGTTCGAGTTTTTGAGAAAATCGAGTTATAAGTTTTCGACACCACAGTTACGACTTAACTTGAAGGTTAAATGAGACTCAAACAATGTAGGCATATTGGGAGTCAATTTGCTCAATTTCTCTTTTGGAATTGGTCGTCCATAACTATATGACGTAGTGTATTTGAGTGTTGACTATCACCAACTCTTGATTTCATCAATAAGTTTAGTAGGAAACATCTTTGGACAATTTTTCCAGAGCCAATCAAGAGCCGGTAATAGTTCAAATTTTGATTATGACGGGCTCTTGATTGAGACTGTTAAAAATATCCGCAGCGAATTAAAAGCCGGAAATGGTACATTCAAGTGCAAAGGATTTTGATCGTTGAATAAATCGCTTCGTTTGCAAAAAACGCAGACACCCGGCCTGTCTTGACCATACAAATGCCGCGTCGATCCGTTCCCAACATACGCAGCGTTGCCCCTCCAGACAGTCCGTGTGCCGGTTCGAGCACATTGAAAATTGGCCTCGAAAAATCGGCACTTTTTTCAACGGGCAAATTCGCAAATGTAGCAAAAACCGTGTTATGTCTCAGAAAGCGAAATATTTGTGCCGGTTCACGCGGGAATTAGACGAAAAACTTATCGAATTGGTATCGGCAAATGAGGTTTTGTACGACACGGGCCACAAGTACTATAAGGATTTGAACGTGCGTGATGACGTTTGGCTCGCGATTTCTTCGATAGTAGGAAGGACGGGTGAGTATAAACGCGATGTTGCCATTGCGTACATTATTTCTTGAATTATCAGTCGTTTGTATCCCAAACAATCATCCTCTTGATCGTTTTTTAAAGTTAAACTTCCAAATTTTGTAGCTTTTTGAGCTGGGATGTATAAACTTGAAGTTGAGTTTCATAGGTATGCGGTCTTTACAGTGATTTCTAAACTTTTGAACTTTCTTAATCATATTGGTTCTATCACTTGATAACACATTTCTATGAACCCAAGTAATCCAAACCAAAATTGCTGTTTTTTTTTTTTGATGAGTAAAGCTTTTCTAGAAATGGCACAAGATTTAAAATATTCCTGGGATGTCTTTGTATCATTAGGATTAATATTTTCATTTTCATTCTTTCATTTTATCCACAGGAAATGATTTAAAATAAAATTTATCTTTCCAGTAACAGACTGTAAAACGAGATGGAGAAGTCTAAGAGATCTCTACCACAGGAAAAAGAAAGATCAAAGAATGGGCAAAAAAATCAGATCACCTTGGGAGTACATGGATTCCATAAGCTTCTTGGAAAAATTCACAACTGAAAAAAGGTAAGATTTTTTACATTTAATAGCCCTAGGATATTTTAAGACAAGCTTTTCCATACTCAGAGCTCTCCAAGATGACCCTCTCGAAGACCAACAAGACGATGAAAACAAAATCGATATCAAACTAGAATTCGACGCGGACCTCCCTAGCACTAGCACCAGTGAAAACGGTACCACCTCAATAGAAGAACCAACCCCATCAAAAAAACAAAAATTAATAAAAGAAGAGGGACATTCATTCCTTCACGACAACTCTGCCATTCTGCATCTTCTAAGAGAAATAAGGGACCTGGCAAAAACTAGAGAAAATCCTATAATGACGTTTTTCGATAGTATGGCTAAAACCGTTGTGAAGTTTCCACCTGCTCAGGCTGCCGAGGTAAAATTGAAGGTATGTCAAATAGTTACTGAGATGGAGTGTAGGATTTTAGAGGAGACTGGGAATTATCCGGATAATTTGGAAACTTTTGAGTAAAAAAAAAATCGAGTTGGTGAACTGGTTCTGGGTTTCGCTGATGTGAATATTTTGGATGAGGATCGTCAACGAAACTTGGTACCAGTCAATTCGACTCTCAAGTTAACTAAATGTTAAGTTTTCCAAACAATCAAATTTTCCAGGAAACCAGAAAAGGGCATTTCAATTTTCAAATATAAGAAATATGTATGTGATATTCTCTATAAGAGTTTATGATAAAAATTATTATGTTGTAGAATATTTTCTAGTTTTTTAAGAAGTAAATTGTGTTTCTATTTTTTTTTTTGTTTAGGGTATACAGCCAGATGATTTTTTAATTCTGATTGGCAAGCAGGCTTTTGAAAAGCACTGCATTCTTTCCTAATTTGCTCCCAACAAGTTGACGAACTTTACTGTTTCTGTTGAAGGAAAAAGTTTTTATTTATGTGTTTCGATTAGAAACTTTAAGTTAAGTTTTTCCTGAGGAGTTTTGAATTAAGTTTTCTCCAACCACCACATGTGGTTTTTAATATAAGTACCATTTCTTTATATGTATAAGTATATTAGGGACAATTAGGGTAATTTTTGTTTCTTTGCGTAATTTGATCAGAAATTCCAGGGTCGTTCCCAGGTCCTACGTAGTCTCATGCAAAAAGAAATTTGGGTTTGCACATCTCAAATGAATTTCATCCCCAATTTCTATCCATCTGGATTCGCAGATATCTATAAAAAAATAAAAAAATTGTTCTTAACTGAAACTTGTTGGTTACTTATGATAGAAAAATATCTATTTTTCAATTAGAGCAAAAAATGTATCTTAAGCCAGGTTAGCACGGTCCAAGTGTACTTGAATAAAGTAGGTACCCATGAACGCTGTGCGCACTTCAACTGGACGATACTAATATCGTATCAACTGTTTATCCAAGTACAGTTGGATAGGTTCTGATATCCAAGTGCATTTGGACTGTTAAGCCAGGTTGATACGGTAATTGGATTAAGAACCCTTGGACGCCTCGCGCACCTCGCTTGGACGATACTTGGATATGGTACTATTTATCCAAGTCCTGTTTGATAAGTCCTGACCTCCAAGTACTTAATCGGCTGACTGCCAACTTACTTGGTCCAAGTTCTCATCTAATAGTACGGGATACGAGGCCTATTTCATCAAATCATTTTACACCGTCTTGCATTGTTATCATCAGTTAGATAACATGGTACTGAAACGCACTTGTGCAGGGAAATAGATGGAAGTGGGGGATTTCGCTGAAAAAAATGTTTTAGAAAATGTCGTCATAAACGAGGAAAATATATTATTATACACCGTCTTGCATTTATTTATTGAGTTAATTTGTACACAAACAAAATTGGATTAACACATGCAAGACGTTTTCATGGGGGTTTTGGGGTTGCAATAAAAGATGGAATTTGTCAATTTGTGAGAGGGGTAAAAAATCATTTTTTCTACAAACGTGTTAAAAATGCAATTTTTAACACCCCCCCGAAGCATTAAAAATGTTACTTTATCGCACTAGTGCCATAAAGTCTTTATAGCACTAGTGTTAAAAATGAAACATCAAATTTTGAGAGCGAACGTCAAAAAAAGTTTGTATTTTTAGTTATTTACATTGATATTAATGGTGAAATTTGAACATTTGAGGTAGCCCGATTGGCCGCCTCATGTATATTTTTCAAGGGATCGATGCAACCCTCTTTTTCTTCTGTATTTTGTTGCATTTTAAGCAAAAAGCAGTACTGACCACGACAGACTTCCAAGAAACTGACAAGACATTTCATTACCTGTAAAACAAGGTGCTGGTTGTTTGGATGTCAAATTCAATAATTTCATGTAGGAAAGATGCTTCCAATTTATTATTCATTTAAAAATCCAATTTGTTACTGGTTATTGCTTTTTATGGCCGTTTGTAGAAAAAATATTGTATGATATTTGTGTTAATAGTTATTTATGATATAAGTGTAAAAAGTACATTTTTAAGGCACGCATGTGAAAGTTTGCAGAATGAGCGAAGCGAATTCTGCAATTCACATAAGTGCCTTAAAAATACTTTCAACACAAATATCATACAATATTTTTTCTACAAACGGCAATAAAAAGCAATAACCAGTCACAAATTGGATTTTCAAATGAAATTGGAAGCATCTTTCCTACATAAAATTCTTGAATTTGACATTTGTCAAAAAATCCATACAACCAGCACCTTGTTTTACAGGTAACGAAATGTCTTGTCAGTTTCTTGAAAGTCTGTCGTGGTCAGGAATGCTTTTTGCTAAAAATGCAACAAAATACAGAAGAAAAAGAGGGTTGCATCGATCCTTCGAAAAATATAGATGGGGCGGCCAATCGGGCTACCTCAGTTGTTCAAATTTCACCATTAATATCAATGTAAATAACTGAAAATACAAACTTTTTTTGACGTCCGCTCTCAAAATTTGATGTTTTACTTTTAACACTAGTGCTATAAAGACTTTATGGCACTAGTGCGATAAAGTAACATTTTTAATACTTCGGGGCGGTGTTAAAAATTGCATTTTTAACACGTTTGTAGAAAAAAGTATTTTTAAGGCACTTGTGAATTGCAGAATTCGCTTCGCTCATTCTGCAAACTTTCACATGCGTGCCTTAAAAATGTACTTTTAACACTTATATCATAAATAACTATTACACCACGCCATTGTTGATTTAGATTAAAGCTTGAATGTAGAATAGCTACTGGATACTGATACAAGACGTCCTGTGGAGGGATAACGGGCTGCAAGATGGATGTCAATGTGTTGTCTCATGAGGGAGAGAAAAATTACTTTACACCACTTTATGCTTATGTCCGCCGGAAGAATGTATGTTGAGAAATGGTGATACATCAGTCCAAGACGTTTTTTCGGGGAAAAAAGTCATTAAATCCGTTTTCTTTTTTAACTGAACTGTTGAGTTATTTACTGAACCATTCACTGCTCATTCTTTTCTAAATGATACAGATGGAAAAGGATAGTTGACATAACAGCTCAACAGGGGAGCCTGCTGAATACAGGAATTATAATTTCTGTTTACAATTCCAGACAGATCATTTGTTGTGTCATTTTTTTGCTGCTTTAAAATCAAATTTCTCAAATTTACCTAATACTTACAATCCGTTATGTGTTATGGCATATCCACCTCAAAAAAACTTAAATGATTATACGCCGTCAGAATAAGAATAATTTTCAACCTTTTTTCATTTGATGTCCGTAGAGACATTCAAATATACATATTATTGAGAGAATTTTGCGCAATAGATTTATTCTACGTGGTAAAGAGCAAAAATATTTAAAATTAATGTGCGTAATTTGTAATTTGGAGTAGTATTCACCTTTGTACCTGATGGATTGACCCCCGGCAAAATTAGTCAACTTCATCACCGTCTTGCAGGCCTTTCTTTCCATTTAGAACGTCTTGTATTTTTAAAAATCTTATCAATTTGTTCTGTTTTTCCCATTAGTACCAGTGCAAGACGGTGTAAAATGATTTCTCACTCCTTTATAAGACAACATATTGACCTCCGTCTTGCAGCCCGTTATCCCTCCACAGGACGTCTTGCATCAGTATCCAGTGGCTATTCTACATTCAAGCTTAAATCTAAATCAACAATGAATTGGCGTGAAATGATATTTCACCCCTCTGAAAAATTGACAATTTCTATCTAATATTAACATCCCCAAAACCTCCATGAAAACGTCTTGCATGTGTTAATCCAATTTTGTTTGTGTACAAATTAACTCAATAAATAAATGCAAGACGGTGTATATATATTTTCCTTATTTATGACGACATTTTCTGAAATATTTTTTTCAGCGAAATCCCCCACTCCCATTTATTTCCCTGCACAAGTGCATTTCAACATCATGTTATCTAACTGATAATAACAATGCAAGACGATGTAAAATGATTTGATGAAATAGGCCTCGTATCCCGTACTATAAGTGCACTTGGATCTTGGCAACCTGGCTTTATCCAAGTTCATTTTGATAAGTCCCTACTTCCAAGTACTAAGTAGGCTGACTGCCAACTTACTTAGTCCATGTACACGTGGATGAGAACTTGGACACAGTAAATTGGCAGCCAGCATCCTAATTTCAAAATCTATTCAACTAGACTTGGATTAGCAGTTTTCACGATATTATCCAAGTGAGGTGCGCGCAGCATTCAAGTACTCTTGGAACGTGTCAACCTGGCTTAAAAGAAAGTTGTAGGATTGTATATCTTAAATAAAAGTTCACTCTTGCCAGGAACGGCCCTAATCGAATCAGCTGCTATATTCAAAATGTGATATTTCTATAATTTTGTTCTGGTTGACACAAATATTTGGATCTTTTTTGGAATGTGATATTAAACTAGAAGTTGGAAAAAAAAATGGTGAGGCAAAATTGATGTGATATTGGTTAAAATTGTTGACAAATTGTATTATTTTTTCTATAAAATAGAAACAAAATTGTATGGTTATTTTATTTTCTGAATAGAAGTTCTGTTTATATCTCTCTTCGACTCATTTGGTAAGAATAAAAAGTTGTTAAAACAATAACAGATGTTGTTTCTATATTGAATCCAATTGACCTCCCCTTTATTCATTGAATTATCTGTTCAAAATTTATTATTAGTGGGTCGAGCCCGCATTATAGTTTAATCATCAACTAATTTGAACAATTATTTAATAATAATTGTAATATTTGAATAATTATTGTTGCTCTAGGTTACTTATTAATTTAATTTAGGATCAGAGTTTATAGGTACTTGGGTTAATATAGTCGTATTCACGAGAGAGTTTGAATTTTGACCGTTATTTTCACTAGTTGAAAATAAATAAAATCCCCAGATCTGTCCCTTTTTCTGTTAACTATCAAACAATGAACTATAGCTAAAAACTGGAATGCGCACACATTGCCATATCTGCCAAAAAAATGAAGCCATGAAAGACAGATGCCACAAGGGGGAATGTTGTTTTTTTCTGTTGCTCGCTGACATATGACGTTTTCAAAAGTTTTGTCATATTTCCCTTCACAGGTTTCATCAATTGGAATACGTGTTGGAAGCAATTTTCGCCATTTAACATAATGAGTGCGATAAAAACAGGTATCCCCTCCGCAGCAGCCGCACTAGGCTTCAAGTTCGTCCTTATGTGTTAGCATTCCAGTTTTTGGTTATAGTTCATTGCTATCAAATAATGATACATGACATTTTGATTTGACACATGAAAATAACAGATTCGGGTCTTTGAATTTTGAATTTCGAATTTTTGTGTGAAATCTTTCAGTTTTTTGCCGTTTACTGCATTTTTTTTTATTTGTTATTATCGCAATTGGATTTTTGGTTTTTTATGTAGTGTTCTGTCCCTTTGTGTTTCGGTGTTGCGTTTCAAACCTGGTTTTAGTTTGGATTTAAGTGTTTACTCTTATTATAAGTGTTTACTTTGGACTCTAATTTTAGGATTTTTGGATTTTAATAACTTAACTTCCTTTAAAGAAATTGGAAATACATTTTTATTCTTAAATGTATATCACTTTCCTAAATACGACCCTGTCGTTTATCCCAGCTGACGGAATCGAAGCGCAAACGCATGCTGACAACCTAAAGAAAAAGTTTACTAAAAATGTCAACGCGAACTGTCAACTTCACTTTCTATCGTGATTTAGTCTATACTACCTACTAGAAATGTTTGAGAGCATTAATACCTACCTATTTCAGCCATATCTCAGAACTACGCAGTCAAAACAAATATTTACCGATAACTCTTTATGTTGTGTATCGATGTATAGTCCAAGAAACCGGGATCTGAAAAGAGGGTTTACCTCAACATAATTAAAAGTTGACATTTTTTGGGGGGGATCGGTCCATTTCAATATGCTAAATAACATATTATTAAGTTTGCGACCTTGTACTTCCATAGGGTTTTTAGTTAGGGGTGGTTTTTAGGGGTAGTTTGCGGTTTATGGAGAACGCTGCTCAAAGGTATGGTCCAATAACAAAAAGATTCAAATGATTGTTTTAGTTGAAGTTTTTTGCTATATAAAACTGCCTGACAGCACCCCTTTATCTTCTATATATTTTTTTTTTTCTGCAGCGTCTTGAATAGTAGCATGTTTTTGTTCAAGGTCACTGGATCAACGTTTCGCCTGTTTGCGCGCATTTGATGCAGCAGCGGCCGAATGCATAATCCGATTTCAATTTTTCAAACACCACATTATTGCTAATGAAATGCACTCTCTAATGCTTTTTTGTTCGAATTTTTTGCTTGAAAATTAAGCGAGCACGGACTTGCCTAATGTGCGAGGAAGTTGTAAATTGCATCGAAAACTACCCCTTTCTTGCATTCACTGTAATTTCTAAACGAGGCCAAATATTTGATGACAGTTTTCGACAATCAGCAGCCCATCTATTCCTGTCATAATAGCCAAGCGGATTTTTTTTTTCGTTACATACTCAATGACTTATTGGCCTGAACACGTGGCGCGGAATTTTTCAAAAATTCAAAAAATAAAATAAAATTGTACAGCGCTGAAATTTGGTACGATGGCTTTATTTATTGTTCTCATGAATATACTGCAATTTTAATTGCTTCACATGACTGCTGCAACAATTAGAATTGCAGTATAATCATGAAAACAATAAATAAAGCCATCGTACTAAATTTCAGCGCTGTGCGACAATTTTAATTTTTTTTGATGAAAGTGGACCGATCCCCACCCAAAAAATGTTAACTTCTAATTATGTTGAGGTAAACTTCCTTCATTGCTTGGCCTAGTAAGGATGTTGAGAATTTCACATTTATCATATATTTAATACTTTTACAGAGTTTGTTGATTGTTGAAAAAAGTTAATAAAAGTAATCAAGCAAAACAACGCGTGTGTAAAAATGACAAAATGTAATGACATAATTCTTCTAGAAAAAGTCTCCAACAGCCCTTTTCCGAGTTTGGGACTATAACCCACTGAGCCCAAAAATAAATGGATAAGCATCCGTACGGCTTGATTGGCTAAACTTTTACGAAAAGTTTGGGTCTACGCAGTGTCTTATCTTAACACATTCAATGACACCCGCGGCATTTGCCGTCATAGCCACTGTGTCGAAAACGGCACCAAAAATATGGATGTGCGCTCAGAACGACACCTTGATATGCTGCAATGTATTAACCTGTGTCTCGGGTGGTTCCGGGAACGTTGATTATACTATCCATTCTAAATATATATTTTTGGGTTTCCAATACGGCACCCTAACACAAATATACGCTAAATCGACGGCATACAACGCTAGCTCCGTCAGGAGCTTAGCAGACCAGGCCCAAAAAAAGGAAATGCGTCACATAACGTCAGCGTCCGCATTCGCATTATGACGTTGGCGGGAAATGCCGCTAATGCCAGTTAAAAATATGTCAACAAAATCAGGTGTCATTGAATGTGTTAATTCTGAAATATCGTGCATTTTCATTCATTTCATTCGCTCGCAACTGTTCCAGTTATTTAGATTATGACCTCGTAAATTAGCAGCATAGAAGCGTTCTTTGTTTATCCATTTATTTTTGAGATCAGTGGTATAACCCCACTTTTCGTCTGACAGATAGAGAGGAAGACTCGCCACAGCCTCACCTTCCAAGTCATGCTAATAGGCTGGTGCAGTATAATTTTTCAGTTTATTGTATTGTTCATTGAGCCCCCGGCCTTGAAACCCTCTAGGGTTTTGAAGGGAAATGTTATTGTTCTGTTTGGATTGATAGAACACGAAGCTTTACAACAGGTCGTTCAATCACTCCCGTAGATGTCTTCAGAGTCACGCACCGCACAATATCATCAGAGCTCGGGTGTGTTGCAAGGACTCTGCCGAGTTACTATTTAAGTGGTGGAAGATCGTCACCTCTAATAATGACCATGTCGTCGGGTTTGAGCAGTTGAACAAAGTTCTCCTTCGACTCCTTCCATTTGGTTCGTTGCTGTTAATTTGAGATGTACCTACTCTATGAACCACAGCCCAAAAGTGTTGGAGTGGTTGTTGGATGCGTTGGAATGTAGGAAGGCAGTTTTCCTCGACTCCAATGTATTGCTGATCTGGGATGGCACAGACAGGTTTTCCGAATAAGGCGGTTTCGTGAATTGGTTAGCTCTCAAATGACCAGTTTGACGACAAGCCTTGTCTGTTTTCTTGCTTGAGGTTGTCTATGAATCTCAGATCGAAGCAAGTACCCTCTCCAGTTTTATTAATGAAGAATATTTAAATAAGTCAAAATTTAAAGTTGTAGTATGAAAAGAATTTGTAGATACTTTTTGAGTTGATCTCAGGAAGATCAAAGAGATCAATCGATTTGTATTGATTGGTGTAGTAAGGTCATTCAGCTTCAGGTAATGTAAGCCAAATAGGGCCATGAAACTATAAATCACACGTAATTAAATTTAAAGTGCCTCTTGATAAGATATCTACAGGATTGTCCTGCGTATTGGCATATTTTCAAGATTCTGGTTCAATTAAATTCTGGATTTAGGCCACTCGATTGGCCACAAAAGTTTTTAATAAGTGGGGTGAATTGTTAATCCAGGATTTAACAATAGTTGAATCCGTAGGTGTAGATGTTGTCGAATGTTATGGTAAATGCAGAAATAAATGTACTAGACAGTTCAGCACGTAGAAAAGCAGCACATAATTCCACGCGTGGTAAAAAAATAGTTTTCAATGCAGCAAAGATTGGAAGTAAAGTTTCTAAAAGAGTCCTGACAACAAATGTGGCCATGTATCTGAACAGAAATTGAATTTGTAATGAATACATGAATACATGCCTAGCTATTTTATTTTGTTAATATGAAGGAGCTCAGAACGATAAATAGACCATTGAGTATGTAGATTCGTAGGAACAGATTCATCCCAGGAAAGTTTTAGTTCCCAAAGTTTCTGTAGAATGATTTTTGCTGTAGCTGTTACAGGTGAAAGTAAACCTAAGGGGTCGAATACTTGAGCTGCACATGAAAGAATTTGTCGTTTTGCAAACGATCCTCAGAAGAATTCTAAAGCAAGCCGAGTATTTTATAGGGCTCTTCTGAGCCAATCTGTAGCAAAAGTGTTTGAGAACCATTATTAAAGGAGTCGTTGGATGTCCATTTTCTCAAAGGAAAACCATATGGTGACCAGAGACTTGGAAGGCCAATTTTTATATCATTCAATTCATTTGCAGTGTTGCTGCCTGTCAGCAAGTCATCGACGTAAAAATCATACAGAATAATAGAGGCGAGTTTGGGTTCATCGTTGATGTGACGATATGTAACTTCGTGAAAAGATCTTATAGCAAGAAACGCTACCAAAGCAGTGCCATAGCTTTTCAACGTGTAAACAGAAATGTCATCATGAGTATGAAATGACAAATAAGTTGCTTTGATTTTGCTTAACCAGCACCTGACGGTACATTTCTTCTATATCAGCACCAAGAACAAAGTTATGTTGACGAAAAAGTAAAAGGATTAGAAATAGATTGTCTTGTATGTTAGGTACAATCATCATGATGTCGTTTAATGAGTAGCCAGGAAGAGATTTCGCATAGCAATCAAAAACTACACGAAGTTTGGTTGTCGTTGAAGAATTTTTCACTGCACAATGGTGAGTGTGAGTGTGATCATCCAATTTTGACATATGATCAAGTTCAATGTATTCTTTCATAAAGGCATTATATTGCAATTTCAGGTCTGATTTTTTTAGCAAGTTTTCTTTCCATCTTGACACAATGAAGCGACCATCAGTGTCACGGAAACGTTTTCCTTAAAATGATTTTCACAGTGAGATTACTCCTTAGATAAGAATTTAGTTTTGGGAAACTCCTTCAGTGCCCAGAATCTTGTAAGCTGGGATTCCAAGCTAGAATTTGTATAACTGTATGCTGAATCTGAGTGTTGGCATATGAAGGACCAGAAATGATCCAGCCTAGTGTAGTCGTATGTAAAGAATGCGCATTGGCACCAAGTTTGAACTGACCTATGCTTATAAGATCCCAAAATGTGTCGCTTCTCATCAGCATATTATCTAGGAGCTGGTTTTTCAAAGGTTGGATCAGCAAGGATTAAGTTTTGAGGAATGTTGAGAACTGCAATATTGACAGGCATAAAAGGCAAATTTCCAGTTATTTGAGGCACAACAAGACAAGAAAGATTACCTACGTTGAAAATTGTTTGTATTTGATTTGAAGGTTACATAAACAAGTCAATTAATTTTATGATTCATATGATTTATTCCACAAATACTCATAATAATAGTTTGCTTAGGTAACTGTAGAATGTCACAGAGCCTTTGGGAGATAAAGTATGACTGCAGTCATGTAATTTTTCAAGCTTATCAGGAACATAAACCATGGCAGTGGAGAGTAAAATATGACGTTTTTCACCAGAGGAGTTGATATGATATAAAGCTGAGTTGCTCGAGGAGTTACTTATTTGCATATCAATCCTGTCACTGTGTCTTCTGAAGAGCATATGGGATTTAATTCAGAAGAGTTAGTGTTTGTAGTTTTTGTGCTTGTTTGAAAGTGCAACAAGGTGTGGTGGATTTTCTTGCACTTGCTGCAACCCAAGGATTTTCAGTTTTTTGGGATTTTGTCAAAGGCAGTTAATGCATAAACGTAATTGTTTGGCTGTGTTTAGTCACACAGTTTAAAATCAGAACAGCTGTAAATAGTGTGTTTTTCATCACAAAGTACACATTTACCTTTATTAGTGGATAAAAAGGCCTTGGAAGACTTTGGTGATAAATTTGGCTTTGAAGGTCCACGATGACGTGATCCAATTTGAGGTGTAGCAATCATTGATTCCAAAACTCGACATTTCTCTTTCATAAAGTTAAACAAATTATCCATGGAAGGCAAGTTACCTGAATTACTTAGTGATTCCTAAGAACGCCTTGTGAAACTGTCAAACTTTGTCGATATTAAATAAACAATAAAATCGTCCCAGTGATCAGTAGGGCAACCAAGTACCTCTAAAGAGCGTAAATGTTTTTGGGATTCATCTAAAAGCTGCCTTAGGCTTAGACATGTGACTCTTTTGTTAGCGAATTTATGTTAGAAAGAGCTTTAATGTGATTCACACACAAGCAAAGGTGTATTTTCAAAACATTCTGTTAGGAGATTCCAGGCAATGTCATAACTATCATCACAAATTTGTGAAGATTTTATTGTATTTGACGCAGGACTGACACTGGATGGGTTGCTGAACTTTCGAAAGAAATGCCAAATATTAACAAATTATTTAAAATAAAGGACACTTCAGTCATATACCATATGAGAATATCTTTGGGTTCTTATCATAAATAATCGTTAGGTAAAGGTATACGTACAGACATCCAAAAGCGAACGACTAAATTGCATTGAATTACTAAATAAACCAGCTGAAATTAGTTTAGAACAGAAAATCTTTAGCCTCATTTTCTTGCCAAACTATTTCAAAGCAGAGTCCCAATTTGCACTCAATTTAATAAACAAATCGTTAACTAATTCTCGCTCCTATTGATGTTTAGAAAGCTCAAAATTGCGAAACCGAAAATATTTCGCTCCACACTACATTGCAATACAGTCAAGTCAATATAACGACTCAATTGCAAAATGTCCTTAAAACATAAACTAATTTCCTTTGAACCCGTGGTGTCAATTATAGCTGTTAAATTGTTTTATTATAGAAACGCGAAGTGGGTGTCCTCGAGATAAGGTATTTATTATACCTCCTACGTTGCCGCTGGGATAGTAAATATTTTGTTGTGTGTTGCGTTTCGTAATTTTGTAATTGTTTGTAATACCTTTTCAATAAATTCGACAAAACAAAAACCTAAAGTCCACCCCTGTTTTCCATATGCATTCATATAAATCGTATTGTCCCACATATGGCCACCCTTCATTTGTTAACAACTCAAATAAGTCTTCATGCACCCAACAATCTAGTATAGGTCCTTTATATGCAGTTCATAGTGTCCTTATACGAATCAGTCCCCAGAATTCTGTCCTGTTTTACAGGAAGCAAAGTAAAAGGGAGAGATAGAGCGAGTCGGAGCAAACTGAGAGCTTTTACGCAAAGCTTTTATCGATTGGAAATGTTTACTCTGTAGGGTGGCAAATAAAAGTCCGTATTATGAGCTTTTATTTGAGATTATTATTTCAGTCAAGTTATAAGTGAATAAAAACGGATATATTGGAATCAATATTATATGGAGAGGTTTTAGTAACGATAAATAAGTTTGGTGAAATATGTCTACTGACAGACATAGAATATTTTATGGAAAAGTGGTCGAGGGTTAGGTTTTTTTATTGTTTAGCTTATATTAGATATGATTTAGAACTTTTATATAAAAAATTAGATAGTTTTGGGTTTATCACGTTTAAAATATTAATAGTTTACTTTCGAAGCACTTGGGAACTGGGAACTCTCCAGGTGCAATTGGAGCGAGAGTATTTTATGTAGAGTAGGTGACTTAAAGCAAGAAGCGAATCATACAAATCAAATCAGCAGAAACTTCATCGCAGGCTCAATTTAGATATTCCATGCCCTGGAACAGATCCATTAAAGTCAATCTCAATGCAATATGCTATAGATTAGGTATAGAATATTCTACATATTATAAGTATTTTGATGTTGAAAACCAAAGGCGTTGATCACTCATGAAATAAAAAGGTCTGAAGATTACTCACAATACTGTTATTACAATAAATTACGTACCATCGTCACCAAAAGTATCTGGGACACAAATAATGCAGAATAATCTCCTGGACTAATTCTACTGTCATTCATTTCAATGCATTTAATTTATAGTTTGACAAATATTTGACAATAAAATTCATATAATAGGACAAGAGCTAAATGTGATGCTGTCCCAGTTACTTTTGGTGACGATGGTACATAAACTGCTGTCATATTTCTGCTGCTTGTTAAAAAACATTTTTCTGGGCAAATGTTTAGCTTGTAGACGCCATTAACTAAGTCAGCTACTGCTAATAACTTAGTGTGCTTGTTGTAAATTTTACAATGCTTACCGATAGTAAAGTTGGTGGTGAGATCTGGTACAAGGAGCTTTCTGTATAATTATGTCATGTGACTCGCTATTGACAATAGAAGATTTCATTATGAATGACTTTGGCAGAAAGTCGACAAACAAAGTCACATAACCTATAAATAGCATTGTCAATGTTATTAATTTTTTTTCAATTTTGGGCTTAAATTTAATAATTATGGTAGTTTTGGGACAACGTGATATGTTTTATCGAGAGGCGATGAAGCGTTATGTGTTTGGTGATTGTAAAAGTGATAGCCGAACGAATTCCATTAAATTAACGACCCCATTTTCCTCCACTGGAGTTTAAGGTAACACAGCATCTTGTCAAATCTACGCTTTCGTAAGTATTCGGTGCATTCGCTATGGCTTCTTTGGTTGCAAAACGTTTAATAAAATTAACAGAAAGTGATGTGACAGGTGCTGTGTTACCTAAAACTCTAGTAGAGGCAAATGGGGTAGTTAATTTAATGGAACTCGTTCGACACTTTTACAATCACCAAACACACAACGCTTCATCGCCTCTCGATAAAACATATCACGTTCTCCCAAAACTGCCATAATTATTGAATTTAAGCCAAAAATTGAAAAAACCCACACACTATTTTCATGAAACGCATTAATTTCTTCATTGCGTGTCGCCACTAAGCTGAATCTGCTCTGGTTATCGCTTCTTTTACACTTTGAGGATCATCTTCCAAGCTGGAATTGGTACACATGTAGGATACAAAATCGTCAAATTGTTTTGGTTTAGGTACTCGCTGTGATCGTCTGGTTGGTAAGACCTCTATTTCTGGTTCACTGTTTTCTTCATCCAACACGTCAATGTCACTGTTTTAAATATTTTCATCGGTTGTAAAATTATTATTGATACTCGAATTTCCAGGTTCTTGTTCATTTTCTATGATAGGGATAGGAATTGGCTCACATTGGACTTGTGGTTGATCCCCCACTGGTACTAGTACCTCCTCTGTAACCTTTTGCTGTTCTGTAGCATTTTCTTCGTAATTTTCCAATACTATCGCATCTCTGCTGACAGATAATTTATTTGTTACAGGATCATAAACCCAATATCCCTTCACATTTTCACTGTAACCCATCAAAATCTTCTTTTCTGCCTTTTTGTCCCATTTCAACGCTGTCAACGTTTTTACAGAAACTTCTCGATGCTGATCAATTCTGAGACAGAGATTGCACTGAACTGGCCTTAGTAGGCTGGATAATGCATCTGATCTGCGTTGTTTGAGAGGTTCAAGGGTGGCAGCAGCATAAAAAGCTATAAAGAAAGTGAGGGAAGGTAGAAAGGGCGCAGCTAATGACCAGATAATATCAATGGAAGAATGGACTGAGCACTACAAGAAGCTAGCTGCTGACACAGGAAAGAGAACAATTCAAAACACACATTGGAGAGATTGGGGAAGATGAAGTAAATCATGTGGAAGCCATAAAGGCGAAAGATATTAAAACAAATATACAAGATGATATGAAAAATGGGAAGGCTCCGGGCCAGCAGATATATACAACGATCTGTTACTAAGACGGCCTGATGCAGACTGGAATATCTCACGCACATTTTAAAAAGAGGAATTGAAATAGAATTTTCAGACATAGGAAGAGCAGAACATCTAACGTTCATGCATGGATGGCACTTTCACATTACAACAAATCATGGAAAAAAGGAAGGCTCGAAATTTGTTCACACACATAATGTTGACCTCGAGAAGGCCTACGATACAGTGCCCTTGAGAAAACTTATCGAAGTTTTGACAAAGATTAGCCTCTTACTTAAGGACGAATATGAACAGTGGGGAATGAAAATAAACCAAATTAAGATATATTTTCTTATTGGAGATGATAATGAAGACCCGAATCTTATTAGCTTAAGAGATCTGAAAAAGTGTGAGGAGTATAAATACTTGGGAAGCTTATTAATATCAACAGAGGGAAGATCAGAGCGAGATATAAATAACAGAGCACCACAAGGTAAAAAATGTGGTAACATTTTGAATTCATTACTCTGGAGTAGCCAGATTTTTATAAAAACAAAAAAGACAATCTACGGAGCAATTGTAAAGCGGATATTGACGTACGGAGGTGAATGCTGGCAACTATTTGAACAAAATAAAAGGATAGGTAGATATGCAGTGGAAACAGACTTTTTCAAACGGGCATGTAGAGTTTCAGGACTGGAGCATATGCAGAACGCGGATATTAGAAGAAGAACAGGAAGAATATTTATAACCATCGAAAGAATAGAGACCCGACAGCTCATATGATATGGACATGTTATGATGAGAATGGAGGAGGAGAGATGGCCAAAGAGAGCACTGATGTACGTTCCATGAAACAGGCGGAAGAGAGGAAGACTGGCGTTAACATGGATAGATAACATTAGGAAAAATATGAATGATAGGGCGATAGACGAGAAAGAATGGAGAGACCGTAAAAAATGGCGATCGAAATGCGGGATGCGTCAGAAGGCTCCAAGACCCCGCGATGGCGTTGTTATACAGTTTACCTGATAACGATGTTTGATTTCAAAAACCCTTTATACTTACTGTTCAGACTTTTTGAAGAAATGTTGTCACGTAGGTAGGTATTTTTTCCATTGCATTCTGGAATTAATTACCTTGCTCTTCCATGATTTTCTCGAGTCTAGTAAGTTCCGCCAGTGATAAAGTCACACTGTATGTGCGGTTTCCAAATCGAACAGTATAGAATATTTTTCTTCCAGAAACTTCCTTTGTGAACTTGTTATTTGGTTTCAAATTCAATAATAAATTCATTGTTCCAAAAAATTACCAACAAAAACGAACGTCGATTGCTAATACGTCAATTTCATGTACCATCGTCACCAAAAGTATCTGGGACACCAATAATGCATAATAATCTCCTGGACTAATTTTACTGTCATTCATATCAATGCATTTGATTCATGTTTGACAAATATTTGACAAAACAATTCATATAATAGGACAAGAGCTAATGTGATGCTGTCCCAGTTACTTTTGGTGACGATGGTACATGTAGGAAATTCCTAACCTAATTTTATTTGTGTATTCAAGAAGCGACATACGTTCACTAGAACGACTGGTATAGTCTTGATAAAGTCAGTTGAAACAAGGTGAAGATAAATAACGATTGGTGGCTGACTGGTAATTGAATATTTCCATAAGAAATGCACTGCCACTAGTCAGCCACAAGTTGCAATTTATTTTTACTTTGTTTCAACTGACTTTAAAAAGACTATACTTCCAAATACGTATTAAAAAGGCTATGCTCAACTAATTACAATGTACCCATTTAAACTGACTGTAACTTACAAACTACGCGCCTCGTATACGAAAACGATCAAGATTGAATTTTTTCTAGAATTCTCGTTAATTGCTTCTCTAATAGGATATTCCTTTTTCACCAGTAGGTGACTAAGCTGCGATTTATGATCCATTGCTGATTTTTTTTACGTTCAAAGATTTTTTGATGTCGCTATATCTTCTAATTGGTGAATTCTCAGTTAATCAAATCTCTGTTCTAGATGCGTTTCTGATCAAAGTCTTCAAACAGAAACTCCTCGATGCTGATCAAGTCTGAGGCTGAGCTTGCTATGAACTGGGTATTGTCGGCTGGATAATGCATCTGCTTTAATAATTGTTATGCAGTCTTTTGTCTACCTGATATACCGATGTTTGATTTCAAAAACTTACTGTGCTGTAAATGTTCCAAGTTTCTGACAACCACTTCTCACGTCTTCACTTAGGTTTTTTTTTCCATATAGCATTCTTCAATTTATTATTTTGCCTTTCGAGGATTTTTTCGAGGCTAGTGTTAAAGTCACTATTCTTACGGTTTCCAAATGAGAAATCCACTTTGTGAAGTTTTTTTGGTTTCAAATCCAATACTGAAGTCATTGTTCCAGTTTAAAAAAAGTCAATTTAGGGTTCAATTTACTGTTACTTCACGTCCAGTATCGGCCAAAAACGAAATAGTGTTGATGGAGTCTTTGACGAAGATTAGGTGACTACAATATTCTTTTGCAGTATCACAAGTCGCTTTTGCTTGCTCTTCCCTCGTTTTCCTGCCATCTGTATGGCTCAACGCAATTCTTTCCATTATAACTATGATACCAACAGATAGAGTTCCCTGATGGACTTGTTGAATTGCTTGATCTTTTAGGTGGTCTTGTGGATGATTCAACAAGTTTCTTCAACTCAGCTACTTCGTTTGATAGTTTGTTAAATTTTTCATTGAATCCCGATGATCTAAGTAATTCTATTTGCTGACATGGATGATTGCCGATCAAAAGATTTAAAAATATTGTCAGCCATTTTTGTTGATGCTGATGTCTAATCTGTTCGTCAGAGCAAATAATCCAATCTTGATATTTGGCGGAGGATGATGGAGAAACATTTCCTTCAGGTCAGGAAGGTTTGATCTAGGGCAGGAAATTAGTATTAGTGATTGTATCAGACTGAGCATCCTTGAAGGTCATTCTCCTTCAAACTTTGAACTTTGACTCCTGGCAAATTCAATTTTAGGATAGCAGTTGTGATTTGACCTTTTCAGAAACAGAATCTGAATCTTCTAGGGTTTCGGAGAAATTTGATGCAGTGATATCCTATGAATAAACAGAAGACTCATGTGACGGAATCTTTTTTAAAGAGCACCTGTGTGTTTGAGAAACCGATGAAGAGCATCTTGTTAATAAAACAGACATTGTTGGGAAACTTCCCAGCCCATTGAAAGATTCGAAGGAGTTATATTTCTTTATAGGTTCCAAAAAGTTAGTTTCAAGTAACTGAATTCAATAGGTCAATACCACCTACATGTTTTTATATTGATGACGATGAGTAGCTTTTTGTCTATCAAATATTATTGTCATTCAAACGGGCCGATAATCCGAAATCGCTTCACATCCAATGGGGCAAAGATCCCATTTTTCCATAATTCCGATAATTCTTTCCCAAAAATTTTCCATAACACTTATTTCATCTAAAATGCTCTCCTACCAGCGACCTATGATTATACCGAAAATCCCAAAAAAGCGAACTTCTACCTCCGACTAGCATATGGTATGGTAAAAATAATTTGATTTATTTTTTATGTAGGTACTTAAAGGGTACTTATTTGTTTTTTAATGTTGGCAACGGAAATGCAGTCCTAATGTCTCTAGACGAGTCCCATTGCCGACTAGTACATTTTAATTTTTCACACTTTGTACAATTTGACTTGGGAGGCCCTCTAATCATTATCTAAGCACATATGCTTTAAATATTTGTCCCATGTTTCAAAGGATTACCTTTTAATAATAATTACAAACTTTACAATCCATTGTTCATCGCCGATATCTCAGGTAAAATTCATTATCACCTTTAAAAACAATGTAACCTTCTAATTATCCTTAATTTGGTAGACCAAAAAGAAATTTTAACACCCTATAGAAGTCAAATAGAGTGTTGGGTAATTGGACACTATCTTTTAGTTCTCATACAAATTATTTTTGTGCTCTTGTTCGTGGGTCGATTATCATGCATCAATCAACCAAAATCAATGCTTGGTCGTGCTGAAAATAGCCGAAGACATTCATCGGCTGTTAACAGATCTAATTTTACCTAAAAGGAAGGAAATGGCTGATGCGCTACTTATAGTTTCTGGCTTCAACAGCCTCCAAAACGATTTATTATTAGCCGCTATATTTATTATGCCGAGAGGAGAATTTTGGCATCTGTTTTATATAGCGTTATTTCAGATTGGGATTTGTTGAAAACAAATAAATATTTTATTTTTATGATTTAAGAGTTTGGATTTATACCTAGGATATCTTCAGAATTTTTTTTTTAAATACGCGATTCAGAAGAATGAAATATTAGGAGCGTGGTAGCATTTCATTCATAAATCTTTTACGGTTTATAAATAATCGATCGTTCAATTCAGAGGAAACTTGTTTACTAACATGTGGCAACGTCTTTCCGGGAGGCATAGGATCTAACCTAACTTATAATACAATGAAAGTTCTAGAATCGAAGTCTAATTTTCCACACACTAGACATAGTTTAAACCATTTTTGAGTTGCATATTTGCCTTCCTTTCAACTGAGTTGGGCGTCCATGGTGAAATCTTTTACCTATCTAATTTCGTTGTTCCATGCTATAGCCTCTAGTCCTCAATGTCCAATATACAACCATGGATAGGCAAATTATATGGTTTTCTATAGAATAGGTTAGCTTGGCACTTAGGGCCGGTATTCCAATGTTATACCTTAAAATCAAGACTTACCTAAAGTATACCTTCAACGTTGAGGTAATCTTGAAATCAGTTCATTCAGGTGGCTTAAGATCCACCTTGAATTGAGGGAACTTTGATATACGGTGAAACTTGTATTTTGTATTAAGGATGACTTAACGGTATTCTGAACCTTGAGGTGACGGCATTGAAATACCCTTAATCTTCCAGTTAATGCGACATTGGTTTGGTAATGAAGTTCATCCTTACCTACAGCCTCTAACGTGACTGATCCATGAAATTATTGTGCGCTGAGCTAGCACAATCGTGTGAACATGACGGTCCTATTATTATCCAGAAATATTGTTAAAAATCTTGAACGTTTATTCGAAAACTCTCCCAATCGGTTACCAAGCAAGCCATAGGGTAACATTTTTAGAAATAAATCCGAAATAACTTCTCACTCATGTCTGTCTTTTGAAATCTTCGAGCCTTCAAGAATAACAAACCCGAAGATTTTTAGCCGATTAGTCATTTGTCTGCGCGATATTAACCAGTGCCAGTGGCATGACACGACTTAAAATATCCTGCCGTTCTTGTTTCACTTATTTGTCTTTTTGAACTCTCATCTGGCTATTCCAAAAACTTTGTATTTTTAGCTTATATATATAATTGCAAGATGGATTATGGATGATGCAGATTTGCTGAGAAAATATATTAACGATAATTGGATAAGATGATAAATCACCCCAAATTGCTTAACAGGATTTCATTTCTGAAACTATAAGTCCAAATGAGCTGAAATTTTCATGAATTGAAATCCTCCACTGGAATAAGAGTCACTGAGAAGCTACCTTACTACTAAAACGATAGAATTTCAAAAAAAAATTTGTTGAGATTTTGTATCCTAATGGTCTTTTGGGATCCCCCGAACTCCATACACTAAATTATTCCGAGATTTGGAGCCGGATTCTATGAAAAAAGGCACTCAGAAAAATTGATAAATCACCCCAAATTGCTTAACACGATTTTATTTCTGGAACTATATATGTCGCAGGCTTAATGTAAAATCAGTCTTATTATAATACGCCTAGGCTTTTTCAATACGACCAGTGGCGGTCCATACATGATTTTCTGGGGGGGGGGGGGGTAATGGATGACGGGAAAATCATCAAGTGTTTTTTTTTTGGGTGCCACGCCCAAATTTGCACCCGAAAGTCGTTTCAAAAACACGCTTCGGGCAAAAATGTATGCCGATGCCATCAAAATAGTTATACAGGGTGTCCACTTCTCACAGGGTGATGCAAGAAAAAAAAGAAAAAATTCAAAGTTGTTTGATTCTCTAAGGTGCATTACTTAAAAATATTTTTAAATATACAGGGTGCTTTGTAAATAGGGTATGCGACAGAACTTTGTTATTTTTAAATGGAACACCCTATATTTTAGTACATTCTATCGTTCTAACTTTTTGTTAGGAATCATCTATACCAAAACTCAACCGTTTTTAAAATATTTAATATTTTTTCAAAAAAATGGAAGCTTGCATGTCTCAACAAAAACCAACATATTTCATCCATTGGAGATCCTATAAGCTGAAGCTTTTGCAGGTTGTTGGTGCATAATGTCTGTCGATTTCGATTTTAATCTAATACTGCAACGGAATTTGAGCTGGTGCCTCCCTATATTAGAACGCCAATGGTTACCTGACGTTACACCTGTTTTTGCCATATGAAATACCCCCTCGCTCCTCATACAGAAAGTGTCAGTTTAAAAACGACGGACTTTACTTACATTTACTTCATGGTCCTATGAAAATCTGTTAGCATTCTACAAGGTGTTCGCAATACTGTACACAAAACCAGACATTTCAAACAACCATAGCACTGTATAGTAGCAAATACGAAAGGCACTCCAGATGCGTCATCAAGTTACCCATTACCAGACAACTTATGAACTTTAGGAACCTTGGTAAGTACGTCGGTACTGGTGAGCCTATCATATTCATATACGATGCCTTTAATTCTTTAGTTTGTAGAATGTAGAACTTGTCTTGAAATGTCTTTTGTTGAAATTTTGTTGTAATTAATAAATGTATAAAAAAAATCTCTGTCTGGGAGGGGGGGTAATTACCCCCTCTACCCCCCCTTTAAACCGCCCTTGAATACGACTAGGCATTTTGTAATACTACCCAAATAGTTAAGAATTTCACAATAAGGCTAGTAATTTCAGTCGCATTATAATACGCCTGATGCGTGTTAGTTTTATTATCAAAATGAACCTGCGTTAGAATCCGTCTAGATGAAATCCGTCGTATTATAATACGACTAATGGCGCACCAGGCGAATTGTATTGGATAAAACTTTCAATGCGCCTTTTGGCCGATATATTGTGCTGAACACTAACTTTCTTATTCTTTATGCTAAATAGACATTAAAATTACCAAGGTTTAAGTATTTTTTCCAAATTTCATCTCTGTAGCATAACTAATAGGAAAGCTAGCCTTCAGCGCAACATGTATCTGTGAACACCCAGTACTTTAACATAAATTTTGAAGAGTTTAAATTACCTATATATAATACAATTTATAGATTTGAATTATTTATTAGAGCATGATCCGCTTTCATGGCATTTGCTACTACATTTCATATGAGCTTTAAAACATAAACATTTATTGTTATGACACTTACTTTGGCAGTCAGTGATTTCTTCTCTTAAAAACCATCGATTCAACAAGCCGTGTATGGTACCAACTTCATAAACCTCATTCATAATACTTACTACTCACTACTAACTACAGTTCCTAATATATTTTTGGGGTCCAGTGGTCCACTCCTCTATCTACTTACTTTAGGAACTTCAATTGCAATATCAAGAGCTTAATTTTTCAACAATAATTATTATTATTATTCGACTGACACACTGTCAGTCGTATTATAATACGACGAATTTTATTTAGCCAGATTGGAAAATAATCGCTTGCAGGTTCATTTTAACAATATAAGGTAGCTACCTCAGTAGGTACTAAAACGATGAAATTTAATTTTTTTTTTATGTTGAGATTTTGTGTCTTAATGGTCCTTCGGGATCCCCCAAATTCCATACCTACCTACACTAAATTATTCCGAGATATGTAGCCGAAACCTATGAGGAAAGGCACTCAGAAAATTGAAAAATTGATAAATCACCCCAAATTGCTTAACACGATTTTATTTCTGGTTTTATAGAAAGATTCTAAGCAAAATACGACATATTTTGAGTATTTACTCTCTCTTGAGTATATTGATTCGTAATTAACGATTTTTAAAACAAGACGTACTTAAAACTCAAAGCAACTCAACCAGGAACCAATAAAGTTCTACATCCACAAGAATCACGGTATAATCTATACATATAAAACACAGTTGTGTTGGTTCTAGCACTTATAACTCGAGAACGGCTGGACTGATTTTTATGATTTTTGCTTTATTGGATTTGTCTTTGTCCCTTATAACATAATAAATCAAAAAAATCCAACAAAAAAAAAACAAAAAACAAAATTACTTATTTTACTTATTTATAAAAAAAAAATCACTAAGCCCGCATACGGCGCCATCTCTTATAACCGATACTAAGTTTACCGCCACATTTTTATTGCAAACCATTTTGTATACGGCGCCATCTCTGATACCTAGAACGAAGCTCGCCGTTACGCGGTAATTTCATTGCAGATACAATAGAACAATGCTGCTCAGGAACTGGAGCTATTCCGAACAGAACTATTCCACTATTCCGATCAGATAGAGTGGTGCAGAAATAGTAGATCAGATAGAATAGTGCAGATAGAGTAGAACAGATGGAGTAGTGCAGTGCATGCCGTGCAGATAGAGTGAAACAGGGCTGCGCTGGAGATTTTTTTTGTTTTCTTTACATTCTTTGAACATTCCTGTGCCTGAGTTTAGTTTATTTATTTGGTGGTACACTTTACAAGAATAATGCCCACAAGCTGCCTAAAAAAGGATGATGCAAAATTTTAATTATTTTAGGTGACTTCTAATCCAGAGAGTAAACATTAATTTTCTTCAACCAAAGCCAAATTCACCATTGCAAAAAACTGAATTTAATTCAGCTAATAGATACGTTAACACAACATTTAATAGGTATTTAATAATACATAGATAGGTAAATAATTATTATGCTCTTTGATATAAACCTTTCACAAAAAAAAAATGAAGGGTAGCATTTAAAGAAAATTCAAATGCTACATCATCCTCCTCCAAAGAGAATTAAAAAATATTCATATTTTTTGTTGTACACGTTTCTGAATACCCATTTTACCAAAAGGAGTCATTTTCTGGGACTGACAAACTTTACGTGAAATGATGTATTTCACTACGTCGTAACGCATTTTAAGCCAGTAATAGGTTTCTTGAACACGAGAAAGTGTTTTATAGAAACCGAAATGGGAACTGGTAGGGGGGTCATGACTATCCATCACTACTGAAGAACGAGAGCATTTTGGAACAACTGTCTTCCACTTACAAAGATTGCTAGATAAAAGAATATTATTGGGAATATATTTAAAAAGAATGCTGTTTTTTACTTTACACTGGTGGTAAGAAGAAGGAGAGTTATTAATTCGAGAAAGTGCATCAGGAACCTTATGAGATGCACCTTCTCTGTGAATCAACTGAAAGGAATGTTGCCTGAGTTTGACTGACCACCTTGCTAAACGTCCTGATGGATCTTTGAGATTATTTAGCCACAGAAGACTAGCATGATCCGTGATAACTTTAAATTCTGTACCCTCTAACTACATTCGGAATTTCTTTAGAAAACAGTAAGCGATCACTCGCTCCATTGGATTGTAAAGGTTTGGCTAAAATCGGGGGAACACAACACTGAGGCTGCTATAAGAGCATTTTTTATGTTGATAAATGCCTCTTCAGCCTCTGAATTCCAATCCACCTTTTGTTTTCTCTTTTTACCCTTCAGCAAATCATTTATTGATGAGACTAGCGTCGAAAAGTTTGAGATGAAACGTCTGGACCAACTGCAAAGACCTATAAACCTCTTTATTTCCGTGGTGGTTGTCGGTCGGGGATAATTTACCATTGTTGAAACCTTCTCTGGATCTGCGTGGAGTCCTCGACCTTCCTCTATTATATATCTTAAATATTTTTCAACCGAGTCTTGAAAAATTCACACTTATTTGGGTTGATAGTCAAATTTGCATCTAGCAAAATGTCCCTTACCTCGCTTAATAGTCTCAAATGGTCTTCAAAAGTTTCCGAAATAATCCAAATATGTGAAAATATTGGGCTCGTATTTGGGACCAAATAACGCGTCTACGAGACGTTGCTGAGCCTGCGCACTATTGCACAAGCCAAAAGGCATAACCTTGAAGTGAAAAAGCCCTCGAGATGGAACTGTGAAAGCAGTTTTCTCACGTGAGGAATGGTCGAGAGGAATTTGTCAGAATGCTTTTCTAAGATCAATGCTCGAGATGAACTTGGCTGCACGAAGAGAGCTAAGTATCCTTTTAACCCTTGGGAGAGGATATGAATCGTGACGAGTCAATTCATTCAACCTTCGGCCGTCGGAGCATAGTTCGATGTTCACCGCTTGCTTTCTTGACCAACAGAACAGGGCTATTCCACGGACTGTGGGATGGTTCTACAACACCTAACTTCAACATCTCGTCTAATTCTTTATTTAGAATACCTATCATGAAAGGAATCATTGAATACTGTCGTAATTTGAAAGGGTTGGCATCGCCCGTGTTAATATTCATAGTTAGTTTGTTAGTAAGGCCTAACCTATCTTTAGTGCTGAGTATACCAAAAGAAGTGACAACACTTTCTGCTTTATCTCTTTCACTATCAGACACAGTTTCCAATGAACATAAACCAGCAAAATTAACATTATCAGGAAGTTTACTAACTGCGTCTATATTGGTATTCAAAAAGTCAGAATTGATTCGCCATTCATTTTTCCTAAAGTCAAAACTTATTTGAAACTTCCTTCCAAAAATAAAGGAGTGCGGAAGCGAAGGCACTACGTATGACGGTAATAACTGTACAGAATTATTAATAATAACTGGCAAATTACCCATGCCCTTAACCTTTTGTTCATCGGTCAGTTCAACGTCATTACCATCGGCATAGTGACAACGTGTTTTAAAGGCACGCTATAAATCTCCAATTTTAACCGTTTCAAAACCTCTACACCTAATTTTCCAACAACTGAAATTTTTTCACCACTATCTAACAAAACTGTAATTTGTTGGTCGTAAAGGTTAACTGATATATAGGGCCTAATGTCATTTTCTTTGAGCAAAAACATTGGCAAAATTTTATGAACTAACTCATTACTGACACAACGGTCTTCACTCAAATCTGTATTTAATTTATTAGTGAGCCTTGCACTTGAGCTGTTGACTTGAACAGAACGTGAAGTTCGCGAGTCAACAACGCGCTTCTCTAATGGAAGTTTCCCGAACACTTGGAACAATTTTTTGAAGTTACATCTAGTGCTCCACATTTAAAACAAAATGTTTTCTTGATATTCAAAGTAATCAAAGTACAATGTTTAAAAATGTGATTTTGGCCACCACAAGGATCTTTATGGTATGGTACCGAGTTGTGCAAAACCGAAGACAATGGACAAATTTGATAGAGGCCTATATCCTAAGGATAGAAAACGGCTGAAAATCGAAAATGGAAGGATCTTTATGGGCTTAGTGATAAACCAACAACAACAAAAAAATACTTGCTACTGTAGTACCACTAGTAACGCTCATCAAAGTCGAACCAGGCCTAATGCTTTTTCCTAAAATTTGCGAAGGAAAAATAGTTGTTATTAGAACATAGAAGTATCCTAAAATATTAGAGGTGCTTAACTATTACTGCTTGCACACTCAACAATCAAAAACAAACACAGCGAACGGCAGCTTTTCACCTGGAGAGCTCATGAGTCGGAGTTCAAAATCAAAGTTTAATTGTTAATGAAGTTTTCAATTATTTTGTCAAGTATTCAAAATTCAATATACAGGGTGTCCCAAAAAGATACCGACAAACTTTAAGGGGTAGTAGGGGACATCAAAACAAGCATTTTTGTTTATATAAACATATGTCCGCAAATGAGCCATTTGGGCTGTAGAGTAAAAAAACTGTTTGATACTTTTATTCTTCGCAATAATTAAATCACTGTTTACTTATTAATTTTGCTTTATTATCAAATAATTTATGGTTTAGAATAATTGTTCAAAATGTTGAGCATTTACTTCAATGCAAAGATTACACCGTCGGGTCATTGACTGAAAAGTTTAGTCTACGAAACACCTGTTCGTAATGAGGAAGATCTGATAGCAAGGATACTAGCAAGTTGTACCCATGTAGAAGCTATTTCTGGAATATTCCAAAGAGTTCGCGAGTTGAACAATTATTGTAAACCATAATTTATTTGCTATTAAAGCAAAATTAATAAGTTAACAGTGATTTAATTATTGCGAAGAATAAAACTAGATACCAAACAGTTTTTTTGCTCTACAGCCCAAATGTCTCATTTGCGGACATATGTTTATATAAACAAAAATGCTTGTTTTGATGTCCCCTAGTACCCCTTAAAGTTTGTCGGTATCTTTTTGGGACACCCTGTATACATAAGTATATATTACTAAAAGGGAGCCACGCAATTTTTATTTGACTTGGTTTAAATTGCAAAACCAAACATAGAGAACATCTGCAAGATTATTGGTGAGAGTGGATAATAATAATAATTAAAACTGGGGTAGTATACTATGTATAAAAATCAGTAAAAAAACTGCTCGAGATTATTCTATAGGCTAAATAGTGATGGTATAGTGGGATACTAAACTATTTTCCAGCATAGTGTCTATAGAATTAGTCAGAGAAAAACAAACTGTAATTTGAATTTAGCGCCACAGTGGCGACCAATAGTATCCAAGCCGCTGACCATCTGGCAACGCTGCTCAATATACCTCAAAATGACAGCTGACTTCAACAGTTCAACGATGTGCGGTGTCGTGTGAATCGTGTGATATGTGACATTGTCACAGTAACTTGTTTACGTTGTTGATGTAGTAAATTTGACGTTTCGTTCTTGACAGTCAATGTCAGTGGAAATTGTGCGTTCTGAAAACCGTGATGTGTTGCCAGATTGGAAAAACTAACTACGTCACGAACTTTTATTTTCATGTAGGGGCGGGGCTAAGAAGAAATTTAAAAAAATAAATTCCAGGGTATAGCGGTTTTTACAAAGCAACTGATTACACTGAGTAGTACGATACGTCGAGTATATCACTACGTAGTTGTTAAAAATCACTTGTATACTACCCCATTGGTGGTTATCCAAATCAAATAGTAATCACAAAATATGTATAGTCAATTTAAAATAGGAGTACCTATGGAAATAAATAGGTTTAATAACCAGTATTTAATGGTAGATATTGTTTGCCCAGCGGATCTGAGTCTACGGAAGGAATTCGGACATAAATGTGCCATGTTGCCACGTTTGATTATAAAAAAGCGAAAATACTAGGCATGAAGTATAGTTCATTTGAGAATCCATTTTTCAATAACAAAATATTGATAACAATAATAAAATGCTAAATTTTAGTGTGGCTGTTAGATCTATTCTTATTTTAATCCTGATTTCTTCAATTTGGTTTATGGTAAAAAATAAACATTTTCTAAAGATACCATCAGCTTTTGACTATTTGGCAAGCATCCGGCCTGGATGAACCTGATTGATGGAGTTTTTGGCAGGATCGCCGTTTCCATGGGGAACCATACGGTTGTCAATGAGCTAACGTCAGCTTACGTCTCGCTATTGGCCAGGGCTCACGTCATTTTATCCTCCCATCTTGGAATATTGATTTATATTGAAATATCCAGTGGCGGAGGTTTGGTCATTATCGATTTTCGTGTACGAGTTGCAATCCGATAACACTTCCAAAAAGTTCCGCACGCAGCTGGGTATTTTATGAATGAAATCAGCCATTTTTTTACAACTGCATTCCCCTCACCGTTGCCCCGTAGACACAGAGTCGCTGGGCAGACATTACTTAAGGTAGAGTATCAATGTAATTAATAAGTTATCTTTTTTTGAAAAAAAAAAAAATATATAAGTTATTAAATCTTAAAATTTATGAAAATTGGTTTAACCTGAATATTATGTTGCCTTATTGACACATTTAATTATCTCATACCTAGAACCTAGAACCCCATAGTTCACAATATTATTCAATGCTATTCCTTTTTTTTTTTGAACAATAATTATATACCCATTATAGGTAAAAAGGGAAAATATGTGAATAATAATATGGTAATTAAAAAATAAATAAATAATTAACTAATAATAATAATAATAGGGCTTCGCAAGACCAAGACCAAGACCAAGACTTGGTCTCGAAAAATAAATGCGGTTTTGGTATTGGTCTTGGTCTTGATGTTTCAAGACCAAGACAAGACTGACTCAGTCTTGGTCTTGGTCTTGATAGCCTTGAAAAAAATTCAAACTAAATTTTTAAAATACACATAACATCCAACGAAAGAGCAGAGATAATGGGTTTAGGACTTCAAAAATAAAAAATAAACCTCCCTTTCTGAAAAAAATATGCCGATGTTTCGACCCTGCATTTGGTCTTCTTCACAGGCTATTTTTACCACCAAGAGCGTTTCATGTCAAAAAAATACTGCATAAAGCATTCCACAACACAGAGGAACAAACAAACATCAATTCTTAAATTATGATTTTTATTAACGGAACAGGAAAGTCGACAAACACCTCATGAAATTGCCATTCTGTACCGAGGAAAAAAATAAATTTCTTTTTGAACCATACATTAAACCTACCTTACCTACCTGAGCATTCAGGCCAGAGAAATGTTTTCGAAAACCTTCACATATTCACATACCTCATTTGAATTTTATTGACCTATTCACAATAATTAGATTTGGGTTAGTTTGGGTGAGATGTGGGGTTTGTGTTAGTTTGGGTTAGTTAGTTAGTTAAGAATTATCTTTGGAAATTCCAATAATTAGGTATTGTATTATGTAGGGATAGGAAAATATCGATGTGTTCTGTGTAAATGAATGTTACCTACACTATGTTGTACGTATGTATTTTTAAAACCTATAATACCTTCTCGTTAATTTCAAAAAATAATAAATTTGATGAATTGATTTTATTAAAAGACATTAAGAAAAGATATAGGAATTTGCGTATTTTTATAAATATTGAGTCGATTTTTTTTTTCAAGACGAAGACCAAGACGAGAGTGTTGAGAGAGAGTCTTGATCTTGGTCTTGGTCTTGAACGTCAAGTTTTGGTCTTGGTCTTGAGAAGATTTATCAGGTCTTGGTCTCGGTCTTGGTCAAATAGAGTACGTCGTGTCTCGTGTCTCGCGACTCTGAAAGTCTGCGAGTACTGAAGTACTGAATTCGGTAGGGCAGGAAATGCAGGGCGATAATGGCTTAGGGTGCAAACAACCAAACAAACAGGCATATGGTATAACCAACCAATAACCAATGGTCCAATTCTTGGAGTCGACTCCCGCGTGGATCCTACAGGGTAAAAGACACACATGTCACAAATGGGGCGGAAAAGTGGAATAAAAAAGATGTGGAAGTATATTCCAGGTGAAGAAATTAATGCTTGAGCAGCTTACCTTGATTGGGTTCCACAAAACACAACACAAAAAGTGATTCTGGCATGCCAAAGATTCTGGATTGATTGGATTGATAACCCAGGAAGTTGAACAGAAAACCTTCTTTTCTCTGGCTCTAGTACTCGATGGCCTCTTGATCTACTTATAAAAAACTTCAACAAAACTTCTCAAAAACTATTTGGGGCTTGGGCAGATGATAGGTACCCGATTTCTTTTTGAACCAAGAAAATGGCGTGTTGAGTCACATAGAATCAGTACCATAATGGCGGTCCCCAGAACCCGTAGAATTGATTCCACAAGATTCGATGAAAGCGGAAGTCCGAGAAAGAAGAAAGCGCGGTTAATTTGAATGGGTACGAAAATTTAAGGAATAGTGCAAAATAAATTTGACAACGTTGAAAAATTCGAATTAGGAACTGGCCGTGGCCCGTGGCTGACACTGGTTGACATTTAACAGATAGAAATTTACCTAGTGATACAGGGTGATGTATGTAGCCTGTGCATTAATTTACAGGTGGATTAGATAATATACTGATAGGTACTAATCCACCTGCAAAATGGAATACTTCTAATGCACGAGCTACGAAAATCATTATAATCTAATCCACCTGCAAGCTAATGCACAAGCTACATAATACATCACCCAGTATATAGTATCTAATACACAGGCTACGTAAATCACCCTGTATAAATTTGAAACTACTTACATACTCAGGAAAATAGCGAGAATGCTTTAATAGGGTGTTGTTGCACCTGTCATTACATGATTCGCTCTGTTTTGTTTACATCTAAATTTTTTACATCATTAATTTATAAAAACACTGATAATGGAGGGGACAAAAACACAAGTGGTAAATAGCCAGAGTTAAAAAAGATAAATAAATAAAAATATGAATCATAATCGGTATTAATCACCTGTCAAAAATAAATAAAAACTTAATTTGAAACAAATTCTTTCACATTTTTAACTTATAAGGGCTATTAGTACCCTGAAACCGTACCGATTTTGAAGAAAAATGACACAATGTTGATAAAGAAAGTATTAATCACCTGTGAAAATTATTTGGAGCCGAATTTTATGAAAAAAGGCACTCAGAAAAATTGAAAAATTGATAAATCACCCCAAATTGCTTAACAAGATTTTATTTCTGGATCTATAAGTCCAAATGAGCTTAAATTTTCAGGGATTGTAGTTTCACTACTAAAACGATAAAATTTCAAAAAAAAAAATGGTTGAAATTTTGTGTCCTAATGGTCTTTTGGGATCCCCCGAACTCCATACACTAAATTATAATTATTCCGAGATTTAGAGCCGGATTCTATGAAAAAAGGTACCTACTCAGAAAAATTGAAAAATTTGATAAATCACCACAAATTGCTTAACACGATTTTATTTCTGGAAATATAAGTCTAAATGAGCTGAAATTTTCAGGGATTGTAGGTAGTCTTACTAGTAAAACGATAAAATTTCAAAAAAAAAAAATTGTTGAGAGTTTGTGTCCTAATGGTCCTTTGGGATCCCCCGAACTCCATACACTAAATTCTTCCGAGATTTGAAGCCGAATTCTATGAAAAAAGGCACTTAGAAAAATTGAAAAATTCGGATGCATCATAATCAGAACATATTAAACAGCTACAAATTTCATTGCTCAAAAGTCTACAAGTCGAGCCGGAAAAGTACCTACAAAGTAACGATCCGTAAACCTACAAGGATTACACAAACCAAATAGAGCGAAGCAGACTGTGTCCTCTAGAGCCCGGCCCTGCTTTACTTAACAAAGTATATCGCTGCTCTATTCCACCGCTGTACATACCCTGACCCAGGCCGTTAAGTGAATCCCCAATTCCTCAGGGTTGATTACCGAAGCCAGACTGCTTTGTTCTCTTCACTTTGCTTACTACTCCCGATTAGGACGGACGAGATCTGAGAGTTAGAAGGGGAAAAGAAGCAGAACAATTACTGCTCATAATAATAAATAATAATGTAGGTACTATATTATGACTAAAATATGAAGCGAGCCAGTGAGTGTAATAATCAAAAGATTTTATTGTTTGTATAATTGTTTTCTAAACCAACACTCAACACACCTGCTAATGGCTTAAGCCGAATAACTTTCTTCTATAATTTTACTTAATTCTTCTACCACTTCATTTATCTCTATTTCTTGATCTCGTCGATTTAATCCATTGTGTCCCCAACATTGTTTTAAATTAATTCTTGCAAGTATTTCAGCTTTCAAACGGCCACAATATACGAGGGATTAAAATCTCCTAAGCTGCTGGGTAATATGTTAAATGTATGCTCGTTTAGACCTCGTTAATTAATAATTAGCCCAATTAATTAATCAGTTAGCTTGGAATGGCGAGATGATTTAAGTAAATTAGGTGCTACAAATCCGAATACGAATTAATTAATGAGTCTATACTAATTAGTATCTAGTAATTTGATATAAACGTGTTAATAGGATGATGAATGTTATTGAAATTCTACAATGATGAGTTTGTATTTTTCTTGCCCCATGCAAAAATCTTCGAACGTCACGATTCATCCGATTTGCATCGTTAAATTCTCGAGCTTTTATTCTCAAATCCCCATATAGCTAAGCTCTCAAAACGCACGCAAAAGGCAGAAGACAAAATTGCGTCATCGCTCTCCTTTCCGAAGCAAAACAAAGCTGAGCGTCACAGGAGGTGGGGAGAGACTGTGGGGTGAAATTTTCCGACCTCTTTTCGTTTTCCGAATATCAAACACGTGGCCGGTGGAGAAACGAATATATGGGGGAGGATGAGGGAAAAAGGAGAAAAGAGTTTTTGCAAGGTCATTTATATAAGGGGGGTTGAGCAGTAGAGAGCGTGGATATAATAAAAATAATTGCCGAATGCTATAAAACAATAAAAATGAACATTAAACGTGTAGTTTCGCGCGTAATAAACGAAAAGTTGTGTAAAACTCGCTCGATCGAGGTTTATGTCGATGATTTTGCTTGATCGTGGGAGGGCCTTATCAATTAGGTGTTGGGAAAACGCGACCTTGAGATATAAAGTGGAGAAAATTGTTACTTTTTGTGCGAACTTTGATATTTGTTACAATTATAGTATCGTGGTTGTCTAAGGGCAAATAAATCTAATCATCAATTATTCTCACTTAAATGAATTACTGTTGGTTCAACAAGTTCCTACCTTTGAAAAATATTGTTTTGTCTGGAGATAAGGGTTCTGTTGACTTACCAAGAACTGATAATCTCACCCTAAGATAAATAAGATTTCTCTCAGCTTTAGTAGCGACATTTAAAATCATTCTTTCCATTGAGGTACAAGAAAGTCGCTTAGAGGTTGATGTTAGATAAGCAATTTATCAAACTAAAAAATCATTATACATCTTACGCGGCCTCGTTTGAAATGCTGTTCTAGAGTTGGGATAGCAGCCCTCGGCGCAGAACCCAGCAGAAACTCAATTAAACGATATTCACTCGACAATTTTGGTTTACGTGGTCATTCTGCATTTCTCTCTCTTCGACACTCGAATTCGATCCTGTAGCATACATCACCCACGGATACGTGAAGGGAAAAGTGAAACTGTCGCTGCAAAACAAAATATACCATTCCTTCACTGGTATTCCGTATGCGAATGCACCTATGAGAGACCTTAGATTCAGGGAACCACAAGAACACCTTGCACAATTTCACACGTGACACCACCAAACCCCTGCCAGCTTGCATCCAAAGAAATTACCTATTTTCCATTGATCCGCCTATTGAAGGCCTACTCCCCGTGATGGTCTTTTTTCATTGGGATGGTATTATAGCCGGAAGAAGTACCACAGGTTACTTGGGACCCGAATATTTCATGGACAAAAATGTTATTATAGTAACTTTCAATTATCGAGTCGGATCATTTGGATTCCCATCGACCCTCGATGATGTATCTTCAGGAAATTATAGCTTGAAGGATCAAGTTGCTGCTTTGAATTGGGTCCGGGTGAATGTCGAGCTTTTCGGCGGCGACAAGGATGAAGATGTCTGGGTGGAACTATGTAACAAATAGAGATATTTTCTCTATCTCTAGTGACGTCTCCTCTCTATTGATTTCGACAAGAAAGAACAAGACAGCAAGTGCCATAGCGATAGGGATAACGATCCTTATCCGTTACAGAGTTCCAGCCCTGGTAACCTATCGGCTATGCATCCAGGACAATGTCCGACATACAGAGAAACGATATGCGCAGATAGAGCGAGAAACATTGTTTTTGACTTGGTCGTGCGAAAAAATCGCCGAATACTTTCTTTCTCAAACTGACTGACTGACCACAAACCCCTAGTGGAACTTCTAGGAAGCAAACAATTAGCTGATCTATCAGCTAGAATCCAGAGATTCCGAATGAGATCGATGCGATTTTCGTATGATGTACAGTATATTCCTGGCAGAAACATGATAATGCCTGATGTATTATCCAGAACTCCACTAAAATCTAGTGATCATGGAGCAGATATTTTATTCGTCAACGAACTCATATAAAAAGTGGAAGATTTTGCAAATCATATTCGTGAATCAATGCCTATCAAGGACATGCGCATAAAAAGTATCTTGGAATGATGTCCGAACCAAAAGAATAATAACTTATATACAAAATGGTTGGCTGCACATAAAAGATTCACCAACCGAAGATGAAATTTTCTACCAATATCAAGGAGAGATGGTTATATTGGATAGCTTAGTAACCCAAAACAACAGAGTATTCATCCCGACGACTTTACAACAAACATTATCTGGTGGCAGTCGATTATTTCTCAAGATTTATATTATTGCCAACTTAAATTCAGAAACTGCTGTAGATGTCATAACGGAACTGAAACCCATGTTGTTAAGATGGGGAATACCAGAGACCATTAGAACCACATATTCAAACAATTTGTTCAGATATATGGATTCAGTCACATCATAAACAGTCCTAGGTATCTTCAATCGAATAGGCAGGCGGAATCCGCTGTAAAAAGAGAATAGAATTCTAAAATGCAAAGACCCAAACTTAGGACTGTTAAAATATAGAACAGTAAAACTATAGAAAGTGGATTTTCACCAGCAGAACTGATCATAGGAAGAAAACCTAGGAATTCAATTACAGCTAACAAAGACAGATTTATTCTTAAGTGGAACTACATAAACGACTTCAAGGAAGTCAGAAGCAACGAAAGAGAAGTTGAAACATTGAATTAGAATAGAGCTTGGATACTCGATATGAAAATCTTTGAGAAAGTAATGGATGTTGGACCTGAACCTAGAACATACATTATCGTCGCAGCAAATAATAACGTCATCAGGCGAAACAGAAGCCAAGTTATAGAAGTAACCTCAGAAGATGATGACTAGAGCAAGGGACAGATACTCGACTAGAGATGTCCAATTGGGAACTCCCCGAAAGTTGCAATGATGAGTAAAGCTCAGAATCAGAGGGTGACGACGGAGGGGATGATACGAAATACGAACACAGAATACGGTTTAGTCGAGCCACAAAGCAGTGGACCAGAAATTGCAATAGCTCCGAAAGGGACAACGACTCCATAATATGGAGAAGACCGAAATCTATAACTCCATTCACCAGAGATACACCACCAGATCAGGAAGACTAGTCAAGCCGGCATATCGTTGCACCTGCAATGGAATGTGTGGTGAAGATTAGTTGAAACAAAAGTAAGAATGAACATTGTACAGTGTATATAGTGGATTAGTATTTAGTTTCATCCATAACATTAATATACCCAGTGTAAATAGGACAAACATTGGTTTAAGGCTAGTCGCGTTGAATTCGACTCGAGTGCTAAGTTAAAAAGACACTCACTTGGTGAAAAGGGAGGATGTGGCATAGAGTACTTGAGACGCTCGAGAGCCGGGATAGCAGCCTTCGGCGCAGTGCCCAGCAGTTGATATCAGGTAAGCGTACTACAGGCTGCTACACTGAGAATTTGGAGAAAGGTTTCTGTATCAACACCAGAGAATTTCTTTGTTTGAATGGGCAGTAATATTTCGATGAGTAGACAACTTTGGACTTAAACCTTTCGGTTTATTATCGCAACTTAATTCCCTACTTGATAACGATTGCAGTATAAGAAGAAGTCGAAACTTTCGACAATATACCAGAATATGATGAGTCTACTACGTACCTACTTAACCTAATGTCTAAGGAGTCAGGAGCGCTGGGTAAACATCAGACAAATGGAATAATCTCTTTTCATAGTTCTGCTCTATATTGAAGTTAATAGGATTAACATCAGAAACTATCGTCCCATCTCGTTATTATCCCAATTACCTATATAAATTGTATATGAAAATCATCACTAACCGCTATTAACAGGCCCTGCGATCTCTCATTGCCAGTTATAAACCACATAATAACTCTTTTCCGTTTTTCTAGATGTCGCTAACAACCACAGAAATGTAAAATACCAGCACATAAAGAACACGTCCGATGTCGATAACTGACATGTCAACATATGACAATATGCCAAAATATTCATTTGATCATAATGATCATAACTAATAATTCATAACGTTTTCTGTTCGTCGGTCTTGCATTTCGTCTTTCTTTGTGTTGTCAAGTGTTCTTAAGTGATTTCAAAGTTGTTCTGTGTGTTTCAAGAAGATCTTCAAACTTTCTAAATTGGAAGATCTATTTTTATCTTTGTTGATTAGATAAATGACAGGTTCAATTAAACATCAATCAGAACTTTGAATAAATGTGTTGAGGATACCCTTATAACCATCGATAAAGAAACTGTCTTTTGATCTAATTAACAAATTATCAATTAATTTAAGCAAACATTAATGCCGCAATGTCTAGAATAAACAAATTTGAACAGACCGACAGTAATGCGAACAGGGCGCCATCTATCATAAAAAGCCCTATGTAAAGTAGGTGTCTGTAGCATCGATGCAAAACCAGTAAATAGTGATTTTCCAATATGGTAGATGGCGTTGGCTTGGCTCAATTTTGTTGACAACAAAATTTACACTGAGATTCCATTCTCGACAGTTTATATAGTATTTATCTCTGGCTATTAACGACAGCTGTCAACTAAATAGTTTCATAGACTAAATTCTGCGATGATTTCAGTACAAACTCTCAAGCCAAGAAATGAGATGATTATGAGAAGGCATTCGATAATATTGAGCGACGACTCTTAGAACAACTCTCGAATTTACTCACGATACGATAGCTTAGTCCCAATTCATATACAATCAGAATAGGAGTCAGACAGAAAGATACAATATCAACAATACTTTTAGATATATGGTACATATAAAAACGGAAGAAGACAAAAACCTTGTTGGCGGGATCAAGAAAAAGACATAGCAGATAAAAGGAAGTAATACCAACAGTATCTAAGTTCAAATAAGAAAGGAGAACAAGAAGCACAAACACGAATACGAACAGAAGAAAAAAACGAGTCATAGGAAAGAAACTGTACGCATATTAATACTTATCTGGGAGGTAAAAGAAACACAGGATGTTGGAGATTACTGAAAAACATCAGGAGCACAAAAACCAAGGATATAATCATCAGAATAACACCCAAGCAATGGGAAGAGTATTTCGAGGCATAACTGACAGAACTTCGCCATTATATCACTAACTTCCATTCTTCTATCCAGGTCATCCTCATTCAGTTCTTGATCTAACTAGACTCAATACACATCCCAATTATTGTCCTTATACTTTGTTGGATCCTTGTCTTATACCTATCGTTGATTGGTTGGTTGATTGTTCTGCATTCCATAAGGCAACTACTGGCAGAATACATTCGTTGTAAACTTTAGTAATTTCGACCGGAATATGTGGCACATTTTACCATACGTCGCCCATCTCGGTCATATTCTACTATTTATATCCTTGATCCACTTTGCCGAGCGTTATTTCCTGCCCTAGATAATTGGAGGAGTTTATTTTTTTCACCTGTTTGTTTTCTATGAGGTTATTGTGTCCCTATCCCAGGTAACCAGTTACGTCTAAATGACGTCCCAATGTCGACACGACTTTTGGCCAAAATACGACTTATTTACGTACAGGGTGCTGCAATTTGGAGTGTTTTAACAGGAAAAACATACTTCCAGACCAGATAGAGGAAAATTGACTTAGATGTCATGAGATTGATTTTCGAGGAACGTCGATTGTGATTGTCAAAAACCGTATCGCGATATCTTCAATGGTACGATTAATGCAGGGCGATTTTCGATTTTTCCCTATTATGAAAAATGGCTATAAGTTTTTTGTTCGTCAATTTTTTTTATTTCTGTGAAAACATCTTTGGGTTACTTTTTTGAGCACAATCAGTTTTTTTCTATTTCGCTCCCATTTTGAGATATTGACCAAATTCCGATTTATTTAAATAGGACACCCTACGGTGTGTCCCGCTTAAGAACTGACCACCCTTCTAAAATTTTTATTTTTCAACCGATTCAATTCATTTTTTTTGTCTTGTAGCTACTCGAATTTGGCACTTATTAGGCTCATAATTTTATTTCTACGGCTGCACTGGTTTACAGGGTGTCCACATTTATAGGCTCAAATTTCAATAAGTACTATTAGGGATTTTTTTAGAAAAAATCTGATAGCAGATTCTTGTTTAGAATGGTCTAAAACCCTAATGTACGAATTTTTGTTCCAATAGGATATAGGGTGATCACAACAAATTTTTCAAAATTTAATGAACCAAACCGGAAAAATTTCATATTTTGAGGCCTTGAGAACAACAAAACTTGATACAACATAGTTTTAGAGCATCCTTAACCAAAACTTGTAGTAAGCTTGTCTCAAAATATAAAATTTTTACGGTTTGATCCATTAAATTTTAAAAATTTGTTGTGATCACCCTGTATCCTATTGGAACAAAAATTCGGACATTAGGGTTTTAAACCATTCTAAACAAGAATCTGCTATCAGATTTTTTCTAAAAAAATCCCTAATAGTACTTATTGAAATTTGAGCCTATAAATGTGGACACCCTGTAAACCAGTGTCGCCATAGAAACAAAAGTATGAGCCTAATAAGTGCCAAATTCGAGTAGCTACAAGACAAAAAAAAAATGAATTGAATCGGTTGAAAAATAAAAATTTTAGAAAGGTGGTCAGTCCTTAAGCGGGACACACTGTATATATTAATAGCTTATTGGATAGATCTGATTTTGCTGATTTCAATGATATAAAGTTCGATAGGTTTGTTTATCTCTAACAGTTTTCGAGAAAAAAAATTATATCTGTTTGAGTCATAAGAAACAATGTGTTAGAAAGAGATCTATTTTTCATAATAGGGGAAAATCGAAAATCGCCCTGTAGCAATGGTACCATTGAAGATATCGTGATACGGTTTTTGACAATCGACGTTTCTCGAGAATCGATCCCATAACATCTAAGTTAATTTTCCTCTATCTGGTCTGGAAGTATGTTTTTCCTGTTGAAACACTCCAAATTGCAGCAACCTGTACATAAAAACGTCCAAATGACGTACCTAAGTCACAGCTAAATGACGTCAGTTTTTGACATCCTGACGTCATAATAGAGACGTCCATTTTAAGAAATGAAATGTTCAAAATTGGATGTCTTCAAGACGTCGTAATGGAGAAAACTTAAGACGTCACAAAGTTGTCCATACTGTGTGTCCTTTAAATAAAATTACCGAAATATTTTGCTAACGTGATTTATTACACTATTAAACATAAGTTTCATTTCTAAGAGTTAGAAAGAACAACAAATTTTTAATTAAATTCAGATAGAACCAGAATAACATTTCTCAAAATTATTCACTATGTAGATATTTACAGCATAATTTTCAATTCTTAGGGTTAGGAAGAACAACAAATTTTTAAATAAATTTACATTGTGGGCCAAATTAAGTTGGAACATAATTTGAAGTCTGTTTGCTCATTTATCATAAACTCTGTCATTGATATGTTCATTTCTAATATGATCTTCTTGATTTCTTGAAGTAATTCTCTCAGCATGATTTTTCAGTCTGCTTCGTTCGAGGCAAATATTACGAGGTCATCAGCAAATTTTAAATTATTGAGGTTTTCTCCAGATATATTGATCCCTCTATATTCCCAATATTGTTCCTTGAACACATCTTCGAAGACTAGGGTGGACAACTGAGGTGATATTATATCGCCTTGTCTTACACCTCTTTTGATCTTCACTTTGTTTGTATTTTCATGCATACTTAATTTTATTTTTGATGCTTCTTGAATATTTTTGATTATGTTCATACAGGGTGATTTACGTAGCTCTGCATTAGAATGCAAGTCATGCTATCTCTACTAATCCACCTGCAATCTGGAAAACTTCTAATGTACGAGCTACGTAAATCACGGTGTATATCGCTGATCTATTTGTACATTTCTCATAGCTCTTTCTATCGCCCAGAGTTCGACAGTTTCGGAGGTTTTCCTAAATCGACGAATGCCAGCCATGTTGTAATGTTATATTCGGTCATCTTTCTATTTAGTATTCTTTTCTTTTTGTGTGAAGATGTTCTTTAGTGCTGTAATTCTTTCTATAGCCTGCTTGTTCTTTAGGTTGGTACTCATCGAATTTCCATTCTAGGCGGCTGATGATTATTCTCATAAACAGTTTGTATATCTGAGACAAGAAGCTTATGGGTCTATAGTTTTCAAAGTTTTGATGCGTCTCCTTTTTCCTCAGAACCACGATGGTAGTCTCCCAGTCGTGTGGTATTTTCCCCTGTGTTAGACATTTATTGGAAAGTGTTTTCCGTTGCTTCACAAGGTATTTTCCTGCCTCCTTCAGCATTTCTGGTAGTATATCGTCCATTCCTGGGGTTTTTCCAATGCAATTTCTTTCTCTTCTAAGTCAGGGATCTCTTCTTACCCAACATTAAGAATTTTGGATGTTCCGCTTTCGGTTTCTTGTTTGTTATTCTCGTTGTTTTTTTTTTTGCGTCGTAAAGTTCCTTATAGAAATTTTCCGCCATACTGTCTTTTATAATTTCCCCTTGTTTGTCCATTATGTAATTTCTTTTTTGCTTACGTTCTCCGTTTTGAAAACGTCTAAGCCTTTTTGTTGTTCTCAGTTTTACTATTTGTGCTTCTTGGTAGTTTTTCATGTCTTGTTTTGTCATCCTTCTGGATATTTGTTAGTCTCTCGGTATTCAGGTGTATCTTTTTTGTTCTTGTTCCATGAGTTCTCTTCTCTTCAGTATTTGTTTTGTTTCTTTGCTTAATTTTTCTGGCTGTTTCTTTTATTGTTTTCGTTTGTCTTTTATTAATTTGATTGATGTCTTCGTGTGGTGTTATGGGGTCTTTTTTCAGTTTGTGTTGCGAATTCTGTTTTTTATGTCTTACTGGTATGTGTGTTTAATTTATTTCTGGGGTGATTGAATTTCTTTGCTCTTTCTAGTCTGCCATTTATGGAAATTTTACATCTTACCATTCTATGATCTACAGTCTACATCTTGGATTTATTTGTTTTTGATGTGTCAGTATAAAGTGACAAACTCTATTTCGTTTTTTGTCTTTTCATCCGGTCTCGCTCATGTCCAATTTTCTCTGACATGGCCCAAATCCAAATCCTTACATTATGAAAAATGCCTGGCACTCAATTTGTTCCGCACTATTTAGATATTTTGGAAAATAATTGTCATTGCTACTTGAAGAAAATGAAGATTTTTGAATAGATCGACATTTATTCAATCATGTCTCCATACTTAAACATGGTTGACGGTAATTGAGTAATTACAAATATCCTTGATTAAATTAATAATTGAATAGGTAGGTACCTTTACAATACGAGTCTAGAGTGTGGTTGAGGCTATCAATGGCGTATCCTTTTCGACTTCCTTATGTAAATACGTTATTTCCTCTACGAGGTTTTCCGTTTTTCAATGGATGATGGCGCTATAATATTATCAAATCGTGACTAGGTTTACACACAAAAAAAAATTGAATTATTCACCTTAAAGTTTAGGCTAGGTACCTAAATGATATTTATTGATCTCTTGGTCTTGGTGTTCTTTCTCTACTATGGAATTCAAGCGAATTGATAGAAGTTAATTTCTATTTTCATGTCGTAGAGTCGCAATGGAGCTTTTTGAATTAAAAAATTAATATTTTTAATATAAATAAGTAAACGTGATCGAATAAGACACACACCAGCAAGCCTATCTATATGTGCATACGTTTCCTTGTAATTTTCTATAATTGGCCAGGTTTTGCGTCTCCAAACAGGATGTCCTTGGTTAAAAGGAAAAATATAGACAGAATTTCAAATTTGTCGGATTGTGAAAATCCTATTATTAGCTAAATTTTTTCGTATTGTTTTACTTGCTCATTATGTAGTAGTCATTGAATAATTAGGTTTAAATGTATCACGATTCATGATTGAATCACAGTTGTGTCTCATACACCACACTTAATAAAAAAATAATTGAAACAAATGTCAGCACAAATCCGCATAAAATCTTAGGGCTTTTTAATGAAAAAATCTCGTCCTTGAGAGATGACACCACATGGTTTTAAGGGTCACGCACAAAAAACATATGAATGCACGGTTGTTCAACACCCCCTAAATAGTAACAAGTTATTCCCACGGATTGTTCAATGAATGAAGGTTCTCACGAGCCAGGATGTACAACTGAAGAGCTTGAGAACGGCCCAGTGTTGCCACGATTATTACTGGGTATTTGACTTGAACAAATATTGAACTTTGTTAGTTAGGGATTAGAGAAAGTATAACAAATATTTTTAGATAAGCAACCGGTATGACCGCTTTTATATTACCTATACAATTTCCATAATAGTCTAGCAATTACTTCACAGTTAATTCAATAAATCGCATCAAAAAGCACTTTATAAAAATAAGCTCGCTCCATCCTCCTCCTTTATCCGTAACAATTTGCATTCAATTAAAACAAATTCGCCAAAATAATTAACCCAACGCACTGAGTCATTCATGTTCGTTTTCCCATCAGTCATCAGTCACTATAGTATCATTTTTTATTTTTCAATCCCCCCACTTACCCTCGACGGGCAAATAGTCACGTTCTAAACGACCCCATCAACCAACACTCAGTGCTGAGTGTAGTTCAGGATGGGCATAGAGGAACAAGAGATAATCCATGTTGATGGGTGAATATCGACAATGGTCAATTATGTTTTATTCGCCCTCTCATATTGTTGCGTGGCAATTTTAAATCAAAAACGGGGTGAGAGACACGCGTTATTTGGAGGGTAGAAAGGAAATGGCAGATTAGGGGGAGTTTGTGCATTGTTTTTCAGGAAGGGGGGAAATATTGGAAAAATACAGGAATAGATTATTGAATATTTTGGAAGAAACAGTTGAAATTATTAATGCAATCAGTACAAAAGCCAAATGTAGCTTGCCTATAATCCCTCAATGGATAATTGGTATATAATTTTTGAGCAGGACTCAATATGGAAGAATCATTTGAGTGATGCATAAAATATATATAACTATTTGCTGTAGATAAATATAGGATTTTTTACCTATATCACACAATTTCCACTTACTATCCATGACCTATGACAAAAATGATTTCAAAAGATTCGAACATAAACTTTACCATTTCACGCAAAGGAGCAGCTTTATCCGATAAAAGCTTCTGTATCCAACAAAATAATACTTAGAAAAGGTTTTAGTCCATTTAGTCCGATACTCGTATTCCATCAGCTCCGTCCTTTTGGTCCTTTTTTTTTGCGGGTCCTCCTTTATTTTTCGTAAATATGGCCGCCCCGTGACGTTTCGTGTCCCCGACCGTTTCATCCAAAATGTATTAGACCGTATCCCGCACGAAACTTACCATTTCCAGGATTTCCCTGAAGTGCGATCAATCGGAATATTGTGGCCTGAGTTTCGGCAATAACAATTTTTGCGAAATTTGGGGTAAAATACGTAATTACTTATTTATCCTCACAGCGCCAGTAATTTATATACTTGAATGTTTTGCTTCCATCAAGAATGAAATGGACGAAGAGGTTTTTGGTGTGAGTTAGAGCTATTATTTATAAGTGGGGTCAAGTTAATTCATACCAGAGTAGGTACTTTTCAAACACTCATTATGCTCTATTGTGGCAGAAAAGCACCTAATTTAATTTTCCTAAAAAAAACAACAACAAAGACATCAATCTTCACGAGTATGGGAAATTAAAACTCCAAGAAGACATCCGCACCCATTATTAACCGAAAAAATACCATTTAATAATTAACCAGCTCTAAAAGTCATAGACCATGACCTACCCGTTCCCCGTGGGCTGGCTCTATATCTAAACGAAACTATAATGAGAATTAGGTAGGAAAGTATACGCATACCACACTGTTAAATCGTTAAGCGCTAAACAAACCTACAATGGGCTGTTACTTAACACCCCATGCACCAGCCCGTCGACGATGAAGGCTTCCGCTTCCTTCCGGTCGCCCTAGAGGTATCGAAAACCAGTTGATGAATGGTCGGTGTTGCCAACTGTACCAAAAAGTATTCAGTTTCAACTGTTTGAATATTGACTAGACGTTAAAATATGAATAATAAAAATAAATACTGATATTTGAAAAATTGCATCGGCATTTGCATTAAATACTCTTGATCGAAAATACAATCTAACAAAAAATGATGTTACATTAAAACCTATCGTTTACCTACCTCCAACGATTAGATTTGTTTTTCTTCCAGGCATGTTTGCTCACTACATACTCAAATTTTCTAAGAAGATCCAAGCTGTTATAAAGCTGAACAATTTTTTTTTATCAGATCGCCAAATCAAAAGAGAGAGAAATCAGAGATATAAATTTTCCCCAAGTCTACAGTATAGAAAGTGATGCGTCAGGTTATGCTATTGTAGCATAATCGATTTTACTCCAAGAAGTTCTTTGAAATTAAAGACTTCTCTCTGATTGGAAGATATTTAACCAGAAATCAAAAATGAAAAAATAATGCGATGGTGTCATGATAAATAGGAGATCTTGTAGTAAATATACGTTTTCAAGTACCCTAGCTACTATTTTACCTTAAGTTTTTCTTTTTCATTCTTTTTCTTAAAGTACCTACCTATCCTCTGAGGATGTTGGCTATCAAATTGTTCCATATTACTCTGTTTACCGAAGTTCTAGACAAAGTTGTTGATGTCATTCCGGTCCATGCTCTTAAATTTTTCAGCCACGATATACGTCTGCGACCCACTCATCTTCGACCCTCTATATTTCCCTGTAAGATGAGCTGAAGTAGATGACATATTTTTCGTTTCGGATGATATGCCCAAAGTATTCTAGTTTTCTACGTTTGACTGTGCAAGACTATGTCGTTTGACACATGGTGCACCCACGAGATCCTGAGCATGCGGCGATAACATCATCTCTCAATGCATCTATATTCGTTTGCATGAGACATCGGTAAGTGTCCATGCTTCTGCTCCATACAGGAGGGTCGAGAGGACGTAGGTAGCATCTTAATGCCCTGATTCTAGAAGGAATGCTAAGAGATAAATTGCATAGCACAATTCGGCTTCTTATTTCCTGAGAGTAGTCCCAGTCCTCATCAAGTTTGCAGCCCAGGTATGTAACTGTCTCGGCAATTGTGAGAGCTATATTGTTAGTGGTAAACTGTAGGTTGCCGACAACGTTTTTACTGATGATCAGCGGTTTGCGTTTTCTTGTAGTTTATCTTTACATCATATCTGTCGCATGCAGCCACTACGGGGTCTGTGAGTCTCTGAAGTCTCTAAGCAGTATTCAGCTATGAGGACGGTATCGTCTGTATATCTCGAATTATCTATTATTTATCCATTTGTTATAAGTCCATATTTTACGTTGTCCAGTGCCTCTTCAAATAGGTGTTCTGACTACACATTGAATAAGAGAGGCCTCTTCTTACGCTGAACTCGTCTGATGTTTCGTTTTCGATTCGTACCATGGCCCTTTGATGTTGAAGGTAGAGCTTTGATATAACTTCTGTAAGTTCTGTATCTCTCTTGTCAATCCTGATTCATGTAGAATTGAGATAAGTTTACTATTAGACTGAGAGTTAGGGGCTGTTTAGTGGAGTCATTTTTTTTTGTCTGGCATTTTGAGGGTTGAATGTGGCTACTAAGCTGATGAGAATATGGGTGATTTTAAGGCCGGCCTCCTGTTCGAAAATTTGCAGAAGAAAAAAATTGATTTACATAAAGAATTTTTTTTTTAAGATCTCAAATTTTTTAGCTTTTAAATAAAAGATTGACATTGATAAATAATTCACCCATGAAAAATATCAGATGCTTTTCAATAGCTGAAAAAATGGGGATGGGTGTCAACTTCCAAGAGAAAAGAAAAGAACCTTCCGCGTTTACTTTTTGTCTGGCAATCGAGAGAATGGAAGGTTTTGTTGTGAAAATAACGCTGAAAAATCGCCAGACGGTAATCACAGTTCGAAATCGAGTTTTCCGGCGAAACATTCTGTGAACCTTTCGAACAGGAGACAGGCATTAAAACCACTTACATTCTCATCAGGTAACTAGTCACATTCATCCCTCAAAATGCCAGACAAAAAAAAATGACTCCACTAAACAGGCCCTATCTCAGCATGCGAAAACGCCTATGTTAGCGTCACGTGTTCGTTGAATTAGGACTTGTATGGAGAACAATGCCTCTCTAGTACTCAGTCCCTATCTGAATCCGAACTGGGAGTCACTCACGTTCTTGTCGAGCCTTCTATATATGCGTACTTGGATGATGTTTAGGAAGGCTTTTAAAGCGTGGCTCATTGAGCTGATTATTTCCTGATCAGAGCATTTGATTACATTAGGCTTTTTGAGAAGTGGGATAAAAATGACAACAGCCAATCCTCTGGCATTTGACCGCTTCAAAGATTTTGTTACAGATGGTGGTTAGCAATTTAACTTGTGACTCCAGTAGTTTGAGGACTTCATTGTTTCTGGTCTGGCCCAGGGTTTTGTTGCTCTTCAGTCGTTTAATAGTTGACTCTACTTCCTCCTATGTGATGATGGGCCCCTTCTCGCCAACCACTGCATTCACATTGTCGATGGTATCGTCTCCGAAAAGGTCCTTCATATTCTGTTTCCATCTTGTAAGTTTTTTGTCAGTTTCAGTGATGATGTTGTTATCTGAACCCAAGATTACTCCTGCACTCCGTATTTGATACATTCCCGTTGCTTCCTTTATTTTCTTATGAAGATTGTGTTACCGTCGCCAACTGGATATAACAGGAGAGTAAGGGAGACTTTGTTTTAGGTCTAATAAAGGCCTTTTCTCGTACTGCGGTAGCGTGCCACCAGGGACTATGATTAAAGTCTCACTGAAATTCTCGGTAAGTCGCAACAGGTTAATTTTATATACCTAACTGATTCGGATGCCCTTATTAGTCCGGGTTCTTGCTACCCGAGCTGTACGTAGTTGGGTTCTAACTGTTTTGAAAGGAATCGGTTGTCAGTATTAATCAAAGAAGCATTCTCTTACGATAAAGATTCATATGGAATTTATTATAGACGATATAGTTAACAAAGGATTTATGAGCAAATAAGTTGGTAATTGCCAATACGTGGAAATAAGGTAGAAAAATAGTTTGACGATTTGACAATAAGTAGAAAAATATACAGTAGATAAGATAATAAATTGGGAAATATGTGGAAACTGAAACCTCACCTGCTTTGTAACTATAACGAACGACGAACGACTTTACTTTACAGTGTAAGCACCAGAATCTGTGACCAGAATGACGTGAGGCGCCTTTTATTTAGCGAATTTGAGGACGCTTTTAGTTTATCAGTTACAAGTCAGGCGACTTTTTCCAAGGACCCAGGGGTCAAGAGTCGTGGTTGTAAGACATAATCATCGCACTCTTTTCGAAACCGACTGATAACCTTTGGTTCTTGGTACAGTTTCGTCAGAAATTTGGCAATTTAATCTAACTGGTAAAATAAACCAATTGATTGTATTACAAAGCAAAAAGAAAGAAAAAGGACTTTTAGGCCGGTTTGTTACAATTGAAGCTGTGTTTTGCTTGTAATATCTCAATTTTGTTGCATTTTTTCTGTATCCACCGTTCATTAGCCTTCTTGATTGATCTCAGAACTCTTTTGTGTAGATTCTTGTTTTTGTATTGTCTCCTCTCTTCCATAGCTTCCAGAACAGCATCTGTCATCTTCGCAGTCAAGTCCGGCCCCAGTTCTTCCTCTATATCGCAGGTTATAGATATCTTTATTTTATTCCACAGGTATTGTTTCTCTGTTCCTTGGTTGTCATTTTCAGAGATACTCTCGAGTTCGTTGTTTATCTCCACTCTAGTTTATTGAAGTACTTATCTTGTTGGACTTTCCGTCTGTAATTTTTAAATTCTTTTTCGATTATTTTCTTTAGTGGGAGCTTGGTGCGAGCTAACAACAAGTTGTGGTCCGATGGTATGTCCGCGTCGGGATAAGTTTTACAGGAGACAAACGCATTGCGATATCTTCTGTTTATCATCACAAATTTAATCTAATTCCTTACGCTTTCATTATTGCTGTCAGTCGGAGATCGCCAAGTGTCTTCTTACAATTATTCATGATTGTGAAGTTTGTACCTTGGCAGAATTCTGTTAGACACTCTCCTCTTTCATTTCTCATTCCCAGCCCGAATTCTCGGACCACTTCCTCGATCTTTCCTTGTCCATCCTTAGCGTTCATGTCTCCCAGAATTATGTTAACTTTTTAACTTTTTTTGTGTTTGAGAGCAGTTCTGAGCTGTTCATAAAACTCTTTTTTCTACAAATGTCACTAAAAGTGTCATTTTTAACAGATGCTGTCAGTGTCTAAAATGCCATTTTATGACACTGGTGTTAAAAGTGATTACTTTTAGCACTAGTGCTAAAAGTAATCACTTTTAGTGCGTTTGTAGAAAAAATAGTGTATGACATTCGTGCTAAAAGTGATTTTATTTTGTTCAAAGGGATGGAACACTCCGCCTTCGGCGTCGTGTCCCAAACTTCCCTTTTCACAAAATAAAATGTCACTTTTAGCACTTATATCATAAATAACTAATATCTCTTGTTCACTGCTTTCCGATGTTGGAAAATGTAACTGTTTAACATTTATGTCGAATAGTTTTGCGTTCATTTTAATTAGTGCCACTCTACTCGAAATTGATATAAATAACTATTACAGCTTCGTTGGTTTACTTGTCAAGAATTATCGCTACTCCGTTTTTGTTTCTGGTAGAACTATCTTTTTCAGGTATAATCCTGCGGTTAGTTTGAGGTCGTCAAACCATCTTAACTGCATTTTGATGCCTCTTGATCTGTGTTTAGTATATAGTATTTATTGTATTATTTCTGAGTTCCATCTGGGTCATCTGGGATCTTTCTATATTGGAAATAATGCTGCGAAATTCTATTTTAAATGAGTGACTTTTGAAACTACAATTTTCAACCTGGTTCTCGCTCTTATCCAAGTGTTTCTTGTTTTATTGGAGAGTCTTGTGTTCAGAAGCTCCGTGGCCCTTTGAGCCTTATGACGATTTTTCACCAAACCGTTGTTGGTGTGTGTGAGTCGCTGTTTTCAAATACAAGAACTCCAACACCAAAAAATTGAAGAGATGTTCAGAACAAATAGACAAAAATAAGTTGCTGTTGTGTTTTTGTTTTCTGTCATTAAAACAAACAATACAAATCAATCCCTTTATTCACTTCTCGTCTTAGATATTATTTGCCCAGCGGTTCTGAGTCTGCGGAAGGAATTCGGACTTAAATGTGCGATGTTGCCACGTTTAATTATAAAAAAGCGAAAATACTAGGCATGAAGTATAGTTCATTTGAAAATCCATTTTTTAATAATAAAATATGGATAACGATAAAACGCTAAATATTTCAACGTGGTTGTTAGATCTTATTTTAATAACTGATTTCTTCAATTTTGTCTATTGTAAAAAATAAAAATTTCCCAAAGAATCCGTCAGCTTTTGACAATTTGGCAAGGATCCGACCTGGATGAACCTGATTGGTGGAGTTTTTGGCAGGATCGCCGTTGCCACGGGGAACCATGCAATTGTCAGTGGGCTAACGTCATCTTACGTCTCGCTATTGGTCAGGGCTCTTGTCATTTTATCCTCCCATCTTGGAATATCGATTTATATTGAAAGATCCAGTGGTGGCGGTTTGGACATTGTCGATTTTCGTGTACGAGTTGCCATACGATAACACTTCCAAAAAATTCCGCACGCAGCTGGGTATTTTATGAATGAAATCAGCCATTTTTTTTTTACAACTGCATTCCCCTTACCGTTGCCCCGTAGACATAGAGTCGCTGGGCAGACATTACAGCCGTCTGGTTCGGAATGACTGACAGAAACACCAAGAAACACAAAGTTAAATGAGTTGCAATACACACAGCAACTCTTCGAATGTACCAACTTTGTCCAGGAAACGAAAAACAAAACAGCCATTGTTGAAAAATTAGGAGAAACATCTTCAAAAATTCTGCAAAAGTCTGCGGCTTTGTTCTTTTTTTCAACTCGGGTTGCTATTTTGTTTGTTTGGTGTAAGATCGCCATTAGAAAGATTGTCGACATCGTTTTTTGGAAGAAATGTCCAAGCCTAACCATATAAGTAATACATATTGGTTGAAAACTTTTTGCTTCAGGTTCTTAAGGATCTTTCCCTTCCAGAACTTGCTGATGATAGCTTTGCTTTGCTCTTCTTGCAACTTCCACTGTTTTGTTGCCTTTGTCGAGTTGCATTATGTGTCAGGTAGGTAGATGTAATTGTTGACTTCCTCCAGAGAAAAGCTGTCAATGCTGACTCTAGATTCATTTTCCATTACTTTTGTTTTCCCACATTCATCTTCAGACACATTTCTGTCGATGCTTTCGAGTCATCATTTGTAGCCCTCCAAAATTATTGGAAATTAGTAGGAGGTCATCTGGATTTGTAGATGATTTAGTCGTTTACCGTTCATATTTCTATAGTAGTAGTAGTAGTAGTAAAATTATCGGTTTAACGTTCTACGTCTTCCAATTCCCGATTTCCAACCATCTTTGTCACTCCAGGCATACCTACTCCTCCAAACCTCTGTCTCTCGTTTCATCATCTACTCCACTACTCCAGCTTCTTCTTGGTCTGCCACGTCTTCTTCTTCTCCCTAGCTTCCACTCAATTATTTGTTTGAGTATTCTTGTATCTGCCATTCTTTGTACATGTTCGAACCAAATCAGTTGTATGTCCTTTATATCATCTACTAGTGTGTGTATTATGTAACATAACTCTCCTAACTGTCCAATTTGTTATCCTTTCTATTTTTGACCTGCCTGCCACTATCCCCCAAAAGTCCATTTCAGTTGCACTACAGGATTTTTGCAGTTCTGTTCTTTAGTGGCCAGACATCTAAACTATATGTGACTATGCTTTTGACTATGATGTTATGTATTCTAATTTTGTTAGTTTTGTTGATATTTTGGTCCCACAATACTACATTTAGTAGGTATATTGCCTTGCATCCTTGTATGCATCCTATGCCTAATTGTTTCGTCTAAGGTTCCCTCATGCGAGATTTTCATTCCCAAATATTTGTATTCAATATATTGTTTTATTTCTTTTCCGTTATTCAATTCCATAGTTCGTTGTTCATCTCCTATAGTTATATATTGTTCATAGATTTACTTCTAAACCCCATTTATAGTATTCCTCTATCAATTTACGTGTCATGTATTAGCTGCATTGTTGATCTACAGCGCTCAAAAAGAACAGTGTTCAATGAACCAAAGTTTTGCCTAAAGGGGATTCAAATTGAAAAAAGTTGCTGATCTTGACCCACAGGAAATACGCACTGGATTATGAAGTGTACACAAAATACCCAAAAAAACACTTTCTAGAATTTGTAATGATACCGGTTCTTGCTGTACTGTATTCAAATTTAGAAGATCCAGGCATTCTCAATATCAAAAAGGTGAGGCACGAGTTCCAGCATTCTCCTTGGTGCGGGAATATCTAGGTAGGGTTTTTTCTGTTAAGTTAATTGGAGGACAGGGTCTAATAAAATGGCTGGCCAGATCCCCTGATTTGACAGCTTCAGATTATTTTTTGGGGGTATTATTTAACAATCAAAATCTTTAAATTTGTCTTATTATGATGCTTGCTTACTTTTTTCTCGTGTACATCACTTCATCAAATTGTATAATCATCTGATGGGATTGTTTTTAGGTGAAGTTCAATAATTCAATTATTACGTTGAAAAAGCAGAGTTTTCTCAAAATTCGCAGATGATTATCTTCAGCAAAATTTCTAACAAATGTCCATTTTTTTAACGTATATTTCAAGAAGACAAACTTGAAACACCTAAAACAGTTTTACCTAGTAAGAGTAATAATTGGTTATTTTGAAATAGGTAGGTAATCTACGTCACTGGTATTCAGAGCTAAAGTAAAAGGGAGCCCGCTACTCGGTTCAAAAACGTGAACTCAATAAATGAGGACATATCATAACAACATTATCGGTCTCCATAATTAAAACAGAATACAAATACACGGACTTTTCCGTAAGATCCATAATATACCTTCACTTTATGCAATTTTTAGCTTTACAAACAGTTAGGAAGGTAAACTGGGAGCGCCCGCGAGCATTATAATTTTATAATCTTTTTACATATCTTTACATAAATGATTTTCGCTGCTGCTGAAAGGAATAGGTTCAGTTTTAATCGAGTTGTGGTGCAGCCACTAGTCAGGTTTCGCAAATAAATAACTAATTGAGTAGATCATTATTGAAATGTTTTGCAAAAATAGGACAATATCTACACCATGCAACAAGGTTGAAATCTATACTCTACTTCTACAGGGTGTCCCATAGTTGGTGCATCAAACTAGAGGCATTGTAACAAGTCATTTGAGTGGATAAATTCTTGTAATTGAGTGACTCTTATTTTCTATTTTCCAATTTTAGAAGATAAATTAAGTACCTATCTTATTAGCACTGGGCATTTGAGTTTGAGTCGCCGTTAAAGTATTATAAAAAATATAAATTCCTACTTTTGAGGCAGCATTTCAACCGCCGAATATGACGTCATTCCCTCCAACAACCAATAGAGATAATGCAAATTATTAAATATTGCAGCGTTGTCGTTGCCATTGTTGATTTCCAAAATTGTCTTCCAAATACCTGGTTTTATTCTTGTTAATAATGTTTTTTTGTTGTATGTTTCAAACTACAATTAAAAAATTAATGCATTTGTTTAATTGTTGGTACTCCCAGTTGTAAGTACTACAATGGTTTTTGTGGTGAACAGAAAGGATATATGCCCTGACGTCATTCTAGTTTCAAGATATCACCACCATCAGTTTGGCAACATCGCATTGTCTAATGTCTGCTGATAAATATTATAACCTCTTATTTCACAGTTTGTTTTGGTTTTTATTTTTTGTTTTGTGTTCTGGCACTGTGTCTTGTTCAGTGGCGGTCCATACATGATTTTCTGGGGGGGTAATGGATGACGGGAAAATCATCAAGTGACGGAACGTACCGCCGGTGGCAAATTTTTTTTTGAGGTGCCACGCCCAAATTTGCACCCGAAAGTCGTTTAAAAAACACGCTTGGGGCAAAAATGTTTCCCGATGCCGTCAAAATAGTTATACAGGGTGTCCACTTAGTGCGATATCGGACGATATCTTCTTACAGGGTGATGCAAGAGAAAAAAATAAAAATTCAAAGTTGTTTGATTCTCTAAGGTGCATTACTTAAAAATATTTTTAAATATACAGGGTGCTCTGCAAATGGGGTATGCGACAGAACTTTGTTATTTTTAAATGGAACGCACCCTATATTTTAGTACATTCTATCTTTCTAAAAATCCTACATACTTTTTGTTAGGAATCATCATACCAAAACTCAACCGTTTTTAAAATATTTAATATTTTTTCAAAAAATCGCAGCTTGCATGTGTCAACAAAAACCAACATATTTCATCGATTAGAGATCCTATAAACTAAATCTTTTGCAGGTTGTTAGTGCATAATGTCTGTCGATTTTAATCTGATACTCCAACGGAATTTGAGCTGGTGCCTTCCTACATTAGAACGCCAATGGATACCTGACGTCACACCTGTTTTTGCCATATACTTCATCCCCTCGCTCCTCATAGTCCTCATACGGAAAGTGTCAGTTTAAAAACGACGGACTTTACTTACATTTACTTCATGGTCCCATGAAAATCTGTTAACATTCTACAGGGTGTTAGCAATACTGTACACAAAACCAGACATTTCAAACAACCATAGCACTGTAGTAGTAAGTACGCAAGATTGTTTGAGAGAGGTAGGTTGCCTGATAATCTCATGACGTCATCTGGGGTGATTCACGATAATGAAAATCTACATAAGGCCACCAGATGCGTCATCAAGTTACCCATTACCAGACAACCTATGAACTTTAGGAACCTTGGTAGGTACGTCGGTACTGGTGAGCCTATCATATTCATACGATGCCTTTAATCCTTTACTTTGTAGAACTTGTCTCTTGTTGAAATTTTGTTGTAATTGATAAATGTATGATAAAAACTTTGTCTGGGGGGGGGGGGGGGGTAATTACCCCCTCCTTTAAACCGCCCTTGGTCTTGTTGCTGGGAATATAAAAGTTTCCATATAAGCATAACAAACCTGAAATATACATTAATGTCTATGGATCAAACACACTCCCACATGAACTTAGGTTATGTTAGAGAGCTTGTTAAAGGAATCAGGTGCAAATAACGAATGACGTCATTGTCACTCTTCAAAGATAGGAGAAGGGAGGCAAAGATGTGTGTTATAGAGCTATTGTAAGCGATTCTTATTGGACGGAAAAGAAGTCTACGTCATACCCTGATGGACCTGATGGCACAATTTCAGTAGATTCAAATATGTGGTTTGAAAACAGTATTTCTCATTAAAATAGGCATCGGTTATTTTAATTATTGCCTATACAACTGTGTTGTCGGTTTTCCAGATTCATTCCATGTTGTAATTTCATTTTAAACTCCGAGTACCACTGAGCATTTTCCATTCACCTCAACAATATACCTACAATAGGTACCAATTTCTTTTGAAAATCGTTATGTTTGCTATACCGGCATATCAAAATATCCAGTAGCGGAACTGATCGATATACATCTCTTTCTTAAGCCCGGGACACATCTATCATGCATTCTTCCGATCCGACTCCGATCATACAATCAGGGTCCTTATTCTTGGAACAAGGAGCAGCGTTACCCAGGGAGAACGAGTGTTCTGCTGCTCCCCTGTTCCAAGAATAAGGACCTTGATTGTATGATCGGAGTCGGATCGGAAGAATGCATGATAGATGTGTCCCTGGCTTTAGAGAGGCTCCTGGTAATGGTCGAAGAGTTGCGATTTCCAGATTTGACTTCTATGTTCGCCCAAGTAGTCACTTTCCCAACGTTGTCTAGCCTTCTAGTTATTTGATCCTTTAGGAGTGATCAAAGTTAGAGAGAATTTTTCGCGCGACTTTTAACTAACTTCTCACATTACTGTATTATGTGGCATAGTTGCGCATTATCGTTGTCACAACGTTGGTGACAAAACTATGGTTATGTTTCACATTTCAGCGACACTTGGAAAAATCTGTAGGAGAGTAGAAAGCAAATTAGTTGAAGAATATTCGGAACAGGTTGTTGAAATTATCTTGCTAATAGAAGGAAGAGCAATGGATAACATGGATTCCTAAAAGGATTATAAGTACGTTATCGGTGTGGTAGCTAATAATAAAATATAGCATCTTACCGTTTTAATTTCGTCCGTACAAAAATTTCATTCAACTTTCCCATTACAATATAATTATTAAATTACACATTAACTCGCCTTAAAAGGGAACATATAGACACCTGATTCAGTAAGTAGTGCTTACTGGAATGCGAATCCCTAATTGCCCAAGCCATGAAGAAGCCGAACGGAAAGATGATGTTACGCCACCCTGTTCCAACGCTCGGCTGAATCCGTATGGTAATACGTTGTAAATTAAAACTTTTTCGTTTTGTTTTGAGGCAGTCAATCAAGACAACAGGCGTTATGGTCTGGGATTCACCATATACACATAATACTCGAATTGATGACCTTTTGAGAAAATTTTAAACAATATATCTACGATTATGGGCCTCAATCAGATTATTAAAAGTTTACAGAATAAATTTTCTTTTGTTACACTTCAGTGCACACATAGCTCAAATTACTGAGCTACAGTTAAAAATTATATTATCTAATCAAATTTTGATTTTCCAAATTCATGATATAAATGTTTCGTGCTGTGGAAAATTTGCATGAAACAAATCGAACTCCTGAACATAGCCGACGAAAAGCAATCGTGAAGCGGAGTAGTGACACAGAACTGGTACAATACACCCCGATAATAATTTCCAAGAGATTTTTTTTTCACTCGGGGCGCCAATTTCCATTGAACGCCCGCCGTTTGGCGGTAACAGGTATAACGAAGCGTCGGCGTCTTCAGCGTCGAGACGGCCGCGCTGGCGTCGCCAAGCGCCGCCGGCATCCATTGATTGTTAAACGTCGAGTTTAGAGGGTAGAGTCCTGGAAATTGGTTTACAGAGATTTTTCCATGACATACTATGATTGGATAAAAATACCATTTGTCGGAGGTTTATATGTAATGTCTGTTGCCACAGACATCGCGAACCAGTCGGAGTATTTTTGATTGGTCGACAACTCGCTTTCTGATTGTTTTCAACCTATGAAATTTGCACTGACAAGTTTATGATTTCTTCAAGAACAAACTGATCAATTCCATCCACTTCTCACATTCAGTAGGCAGTTGCACAATGCTTGATTGAGCCTGTTCAGTAGTCTCAATCTTCTTCTATTCAGCACTTACTTTTATCGTCCTGCTTTCTCCAGCGCATTGGTGGATGAAGTACTTACTCTATTTCGTTTCTCTTATTGGTACGACCTTCAATGTAGCAGTCATATCTGGGGTCTTTACATCTGGCTTCATGTGAGGTATAATTCCATTTTTGGGAGATAATGGTTACGTTCACAACTCTGAATTTATTGGAGTCTTGGATGTATTCATTAATTTTCTCCTTCAATGATAGTCTCATCCTCTACCTCTCCATCAATTTTTCAGTTATCGCCTTTTTATTAGTTTAATATTCGTTTTGAAACCATACATATTATATGGACACTGGAGAAAACATTTAAGATTTGTGCAAGTTTTCTACCAGTCTTCTTTTGCGATATATCTCAACAGTCTAGTTTTCCTTTCCCAGTTTCAGTTAGTGTCCAAATTAGATTGTCAAAAATTTCCAGGTTCACTAAAACTCACTTCACCAACAGTAACAACTTATATTAAACTAATTGACTACAAAATTCACTTATCAAAATCGACGACAAAACTGCCTCCCTCCTCCCGATCTGGAACTACCAAGACGCACCACCTCGTCTTCTTCGTCTATATCTCCACTCAGATCTATAATGATTCAATTTTTTCTTTTGCCTAACATCTCTATGCCTGTTCAAGCTCACTACGACTTGAGCGCAGTGCCTTAGCTCGCTCAGCCTTCCTGACTTCCCAGATCTAATCTTATGTATGCGTGGCTTTTTTTCTCTCAGAGTGACGTCATGGACACTAGGCTACCTGTTCCTGTTCCCTGTTAATTGCAATGCTGCCAACTGTCTTTCCTGCACTTTTCTGGATGGTCGCAGCACTCGTAACACCCCTCTTCAGAGAAATCCGCAGAGAGGCCGTTTGAAGTATAACTTTGATCTTCTGGATCAACATTAGTCGTAATCTTCTTGTTCCTGGACCATAAATAGATATATACACATTTGGATGCATACCCGTTACCCAGGATTGAAGATATGGTCAACCAAATTTCTCAGTATGAATATTTCAGTTCGATAGATCTTCATAGTGCATATCACCACATATACCAATTCTAGAGCATGAACATATATATACTGCATTTGAAGCATGTGGAAATCTATACCAATAATTCACTCGAATTCCTTTTAGAGGGACTAATGGCGTTGCTTGTTTTTAGAGAAATATGAATAACATTATCAAACAAGAACATTTAGAAGACACATACGCATTTCTTGACGACGGAACCATCTGTGGTGAAAATAAAGAGCATCGTGATACAAATCTTAAACGATTTTTAGAAGTTGTTAAGAAATATAATCTGACGCTTAACAAAGAGAAATGCAACTTTGGCATGACTAAAATTAATATACTAGGGCTCAATCAAAGCAGATATAGACAGACTTAAACCACTGATTCAGTTGCCACTACCTACTAATACTGCTTCGCTCAGGAGAGTTCAAGGTATATTTGCCATTATTCCAAATTCATTCATAAGTTTTCTGAGGAAATGCATCCACTGATTTGAGTTAAAAAGTTTCCATTGTCTGCTTGTGAAGCTGCTGCATTTGAATAGTTGAAGACTGATATACAAAACGCTGTTGTTATTTGCATTGACGATGAAACCACTTTTACTGTTGAAACTGACGCATCGGAATATGCTATTGCTGCTCAACTTATACAGTATAATCTACACAATTCTCTGTCATCTTGGTATAACAAGACTGTATCACTGGGTCCGATGTAAGAATCCACCTTTCTCACAAGACGATATCAAGAGAATTTCAGCCACCTGTCCCGTTTGTGCTGAGATTAAACCAAGGTTTCATAGAAATCAAGGGGCCATCCTAAAAGCTACTGCCCCTTGCGAAAGAATAAATTTAGATTTTAGAGGTCCATTGCCATCTGAGAACCAAAACCGCTATATTTTGACTATTGTGTATGAATTTTCTATTCTATCCTCCCATTTGCCTTTGCCTGTCCTGACATGACCTCATCAACTATTATAAATTGTTTAACTCAACTTTTTTCTGCTGTTGGGACACCATCGTACCTGCATAGTATTAGAGGGACATCATTTATGTCTGAAGAACTAAAAACATTCTTAACACGACATGGGATTGCAACTAGTCGCACTAATCCTTATAACCTGCAAGGCAACGGACACGGGCAGTGTGAACGGTATAATGGTATTACATGGAAAACCGTTCAGTTAGCTCTAAAATCAAGATACATGGATATAAGACATTGGCAGCAGGTACTGGTCGACTTTTCACATTCAATAAATTCTTTGTTATGTACTGTAACAAATTGTTCACCGCATGAAAGAATGTTCTGTCATCCTCGAAGGTCTACAAATGGTTCTTCAATTCCAACCTAGTTGAGTATTCCTGGTCCAGTCTTCCTAAAGAAGCATGTAAAAAAAAGCAAGTATGAACCGATCGTGGAAGAAGTGAAATTCCTAGAAGCTAACTCTGATTATGCTCATATCATATTAGCCAATGGTAAAGAAACAACTGTATCAACACGGCACCTTGCGCCAAGAGGAGATTCTGCTCTGCATCAAGAAACGTCGAATGAAGATATGAATGTAGAATGTAGAACATATAAAAACGAACCTAATGATCGAAACAACGACCAATGTAGTGAACCAGATCCCATTCAACAACTCAATTACAATGATTCTGATGCTGGAAATCTTGATGGTATACCTGTAACACCATTAAGGATTCTAGGCGATGAAGTTGTAGAAAATATAACTGACTATTCCTTGAACTGACCAGAACGTCAAAACAAGCCTCCTGTCTATTTGAAAGATTCTTCAAGGTCCAATTAACCAGACGGTGGATGTCGGTTTCAAATTCTTTTAGGCTTTCTGCAGGTTTTTGTTGCCTTGTTCTTAGTTGTACATGGTAAAGCTGCCTTCGGTGTTGATCTCCATAACGACCCTCTAACGCATCGACATGTGCATCAACATAGTTTTGTTGTGAAGCTGGCGGAAGAGTCTCTAATAGATCTAAGGCAACACAATGCTACAATCAAGCCTGTAGCCATGTCATCGTAGCTCCAACTATTAGCCATTGCAACAGTCTCAAATTGACATCTGTACAAGAGATTCACTGATCTCAATTCACATTTTCAACTTTTCAATCTTCTTCTCAAAAGTATCAATTTCTTGGTAAATATTTCCAACTTCCTAAAGAGAATCGTGATGAAAACTCCCAACTTCCTGACGAACCTCGTGACAAACACTATCAACATTCTCAACTTCTTCACGTACTTCGTCCACTGAATTCGAGAATTACAGCCATGCTCCCGAGGCAACTTTGTGACAATATATTTTTTTCTACGTATTCATCGGGTCGACCTTCAATATTTATTCAAGGATCTGCTCGGTACATGATTTTGGGTAATTTTGATTCTACTTAAGTGGCTTGTCCATCTCTAGCAACATCTGAGTCAACTACAAGTACCATATCACCAGCAAATTCCATTAGGTAAGTCTACTTCCATTGATCAATGTACCCTTGTCTACCTTCGATTTGTCTGATCGCCTTTACGCGTATTAACTTGTATAGCTTGGGTAACATAATGTCTTCCTCTGTCAACATCGATTTCATCCGTTGCATGTTTCAGACTCGAACTATAATTATAATTTCACAGTTTACTATAGAGTCAACTATAGAAATCCAGAAAGATTCAATTTCAACATCTTTGTGATGAAATTAACAGCTTTGAGGTTTCTTCGCCTAACTGATGATACCCAGAAAGGTCGAAAGCTATAATGGGATCAATAACAACATTCAAAGTGATCTTCACTCGGATAGTAGAACCGATTGAGACCTAGTTTAACGCAACAAAGATTTCAGCAATGGAAAATTCGATAAATCCGGAGAATTTTCAAGAAACTCTGAGTTTCTGACTGTCATCTTCAAATTGACTGTTTTCGCGCAAACCAAAGGTATTCTTCGTGTTTCGGAAATGACTGTTAAGTTTACCTTGTAGATTGTATATTGCATTTGGAGTTGTTAAAGCTTGTTCCAGCCGCTCAAGCAGTGCTACCTTTCTAGATGTTCTGTGTGTGACTCTGCGTCTCGCCCAAACTAACCCAAAGGAGATCAGCTTCCTGGGTAGTAAAGTGACAAACTCTTGGGATGTTAGGGGCTAGTTGTACCCCTTCAAGTTATTTCGGTCTTTTGCAGAAGTGAGCACGGCACTCAGAGATTAAAATTGTTCTGTAGTTTCTGTTGCTTGTTCGCAAGATCGGCAGTGGTCGTTGAATGATTTTCCTATTCTTTTTAGGTGATATTTCACCAGGCAATGCCCAATAAGTGGACCAATAACGCCTGTTTTAATGTCCCTTCTGTTCATGTCAAGACTCAAGAAGTTGTTCAAATCTCTTTGCTGTGATGGATATGATTTTTTTTGCCTGACTCAGACCCGGAATGGAATTCCAATTCGCTAACATTCGGTCCTTTCTGCATCTGTTCATTTCTTCAGAGACGTGGCTTTTCGTTAGTCTACAAAAAAGCTGTGGGCCTTGAAAAGGACTTACAGCGCCATGCTTTGCGAGACCTAGCTGTCCTCTATGCACTGGTCTCCTGGCACCCACATCAGGGTTACTTTGTTCCTCCCAGCCAGTTGCTTAAGGATATCTTCTTCCTCCCAAACTAGCTGCGAATTGCACTTGATGGCTCCTGGAGCCTTGAGAGCCGCTCGACTGTCAGGCAGTATATAAAAGTGCTCTCTTTAAAGGCCTCTTTTAATGCACTCTTGGGCACAGCTGTTAATGACCAGTACCTCAGCTTGAAATAGGCTTTCAACTCATTGGTAAGGAGAGTTTTAAATTTGGTCCATTTAGTCCCAGACCGACTTCTTCCATTAGATCCGAACCATCTGTGTACTACAATGATGTGTTGTCCGTTTGTGATAGCTTTGCGTTCTTCCATGATTGATGTTCTTTTACAGTCACTTCATATGAAATGTAAAAGTTCAATGATGAGATATGATCTGTTGGTTTACTTTGGCACTTGAGCTTTATAGACTGAAGGATGCAAAAGTGGATATTCGGATCACCATTCTAGGAATTCATGAAGATAACGGGAAATCTAGAAACATTCATAAACTTTGGGCCTTTTGGAAAATTTGAACAAACTTCATATTCTCCTTTGTAGAATGAATGTAGAATCAATACTGCTAACGATTGGTTGAAAATTGCGATATTTTCATATTTGCTCCTGAAGGACGTGGTGTCCTTTCAAGAACCAACCCCTCACTATTTTAGTGCAAGTCCTTAGAAATAGGGCATTACATGCAGGAATACTCCGTTCTCCTTTGGAGAGCCTTTTTGGAACTACACCTGCATCAGTTTCAGTTATTCTCCTTTTTAAGAAGTTTACCAAAGAGCTTTGTTAACTTATAATTAACAGTTCAATATCTGAGTCGCACTAGATACAAAATGGGCGGTAACAGTCACGACTGAGCGAGCACTGAATGGAAATTGAATAATGAAAAACTAACATAACTTCACAAAATGAAGCGGCTCCGGCATGGTGGCGGGCGATGTGCGCCGCAGTTACAGTGACACCATGACCAAGGTTGCCATTTCTAAGGAAGGAATGAAGATTCTGAGGAAATTCCCCTAAATCTGTGTGGGGGAAATATATAGTCGAATGAAGGAATTCTCTATTGAATTGCTAGTGGTTAAGGTATCTTTTATTTTCTCACTATCACTTTGACTGATGCTGGTAGGGGCATCTGGTGGGACTTCCTGGGGGGAGAATATAACCCCTTATTCTCTCCCCGTGGGCACCCTACTGCTACACCGTCATAACAAACAATACATTCAACCTCGAGACTTCCAGAAAATTAAGGCTCTCACATCTCAGGCTTATTTTTATTATTCTACAATTCAAGTTGTCTCTCAAGTTGTTTTCCTCTATGAATTGTCTGCGATTTTTGTTCCCAATTGGCTTATCGGAACGAACCCCTATCAGAACATCATTTTGTTCATAATTTCGAAAATCATACATTATTCCACTCTCCATAATAAATTCACGACCACTTTGCGAAAAAACACTATTTACTCATTAAATAATACATTCGGGGCTGTACGCTGCCGATATGTAATTTGCAAAACTAAGTCCGCCACCGTTTGACAGGCGGCAAACATTTAAATTATCGTCTAGTTACCGACTATTTTGTTGGATACGTTGTATTTATCTTCCCACCAGTTTTGTTATGCGAATTGTTTAAAGTAGTACCTGTCATAAGATATCATCCTCCTACGTGTTTAGCTATATCGTTCCTCCTCGTTCGTGTTATTTCAAGAAATATGTGCATTTCTCAGGAAAAGTTTTTGTTGTTTTATTATACAGTTTGTTGCCCGGGCAAAATATGCGTTAAACGATATGCAATTTTCGTGAATTTTTTATTTAGGAATACTTACAGACTTGTTTGGCATGCAATTTTTGGTATAGTTTATATATGTTCTTAGTTAAAACACCTTGATGTATCATGTATAAGAATCAATGATTTTGTATTATTTTCACCAATTTCACCACCAGTGCGGCACGAAGAGGCAGCATAATATTTTTTCTTGTAGATATTTGAAATATTTGGTTGTTTAATGAGTGTGCAGGCTCAGTTCAGTTAGTTAGCTGCTTATTTTATTAGCGCACTTAGAGAACAGCAAACGGATGGATTAGAGCTTAAACAAGCAAATGTTTCCTATCAAAAAGCTACAAGTTCAAGCTTGACTATACCATAAGTCAGCTGTATCCATGCCTAATCCTAAGCATCTGACTTAATAGGACCATGGATTCCATGGAACATCCTCATGAAGTCAATTTTAGTCGTGTATTGATCTTCTATAGTTATTAGCTTAGATTATGTTATTAGCGACTTAGGTTAGGTTAGGTTCTAAAGGGTTTTGCCCTATAATTGACCCATTGTGATCCCTTCTTCAGGGTGGTTTCCTTCCAAATCTTTAACCTGTTCCTCCTGCATGAATTTAAGAAGTTCACTATTTCCATTGTCCCAGTCATTACTCTATCTTCTACTGTGCAACTGCGTCATGCTTTTGTCTACTAAATCCTTCAATAGTTTGATCGTTGATTTTGAAGATTCGTCTGTAGCGACTTAATAAGATGAATTCCATTTTTTTCTGGATTTTCTCAAGGATCGATTCAAGGTTTTTAGGTTGGTAAAGTATGGCGCAATCGTCAATGGCTATCTGTGTGTTCTTAATTTCTTGGGGGTAAATGGAGTGCAGAGATAAGCTCAAGATTTTGACCCCAAAGCTAGGTAGACATGGACCAAGTTCTTCTTCTAAGTACACTTGGATGAGAACTTGGACCAAATAAGTTGGCAGCCAGCCATATTAGTCGTTAGAACCTATCCAACTGGACTTGGATAAGTAATTATTGATAACATTCAAGTATTGTCCAAGTGAGGCGCGCGCAGCATCTAAGGGTATTTGACACTTGGACCATGTCAACCTGACTTAACGGAAGTTCAGCATCCAGTTGTTTGATTCTGATGGGTTGTTCTGTATTATCTCAGTCGGTGGCCCATTCGTATTATGAACTCAAAGGTCTTTCGAATTCTGACGGAATTTCTCCAGTTGATTGTTTCAATTGAAACCATGAGTTCTGTTCATATGTGATTCAAAATCTTGGGTTTATTGTTCATCAAAACTATAAGAAAAGACAAAAAATAAAGCACTAAATCATGTAAAGGAAAATCTCAAGTTTATGTAGTTTTCTTGTGCATTATGTTTTCCTACAACCTTTTCTGGTGCCATAATAATTTAGCAGTCTTTAGCATTTTATATTAAGTCGATATCATTTTCTTGGCACATTGACAAAGTAAAATGCATTTTTGAATATTATTGGCGTAAATAAAACGGCAAAAGGCCATTGATACAAAAGTCCCACACAATATACTCGCAACATCTTTTGCTTTGTTTGGCAGAATCCATAACGACAAAAACGTCTCGTTTGACTTCGAGATAATTCTTGAAATAACCTCGAAGAAGTGTCTTTTGTTATGATAAGTTGATAAGTTTTTTTCAAGAACGCGCCAAGGCAGACTTATAAATCAAAATGATAGTTATGGCACCACTAAAAGTCGATACGATAATGTCCGACACTCGTTGAGTTTTCGCATTATGGAATTCTTCAGGGTACCAACTTAAAGATTTGAAAAAATTACTCATCTTAACGTTATGCTTTGATTTGGGGATAGTATTATAGAAATGGAGTCCTATAAAATATAAAATAGCCAAGAATTTTTGGGAGAGGTTGCACATTTTTGATGATATACTTTAAAGTAGCCCTCCTCTTTGCAAAAGTTCTCCTCACATTAAAAATCCCAGTGTCTCATCCGAGTAACTTCAGGTAGGTAAGGTAGGCCCGGTTTTATATTGTCCGTCGCTAATTTGACTGAAATTTGAAGAAATCAAAAAGGCCGACCGGGCATTCTTTAAATCGACGGGTAAAAAAAAGGATCCGAAAAAATAAAGAAAGGTTTTTGTGTGGGCTAAAAAATAAAAAAAAAGCTTTATATAAGGATTCGGATCCAAAAGAAAGCATCATACGTGGCCACAAAAAAAACTCTATTTGGGGGTATCGATTCAACATTTTGCACCTGCCTATAATGGGAAAATAGGTAGGTTTAAATGTTTGATTTTAAATTGGGGCATTTTTGGGTTTTTGAGATCTAAAAAAATTGTTTAACAGGTGATTAATGAAGCATTGTAACTAAATCAAAAATATTGCCAGAAAGAGGTAGAATGAATTATAACATCCTCCCACCTTGAGAAACAGGTTTAACAATGCCTGAAAACTCAACTCATCAAAAATAATAATTACTAATTCTAATCACACAATCGTCTTGGTAAATTTACCATACGCCCTCTACAAGTAACATTGTTGGGGACTTTTTCGAATTCGGATTCTATCTTCTTTCGCGCACTACCCGTTTCACCAAGTGTTTCACTTCCATTAGTTGAGCATGATAAATCAGTCTCTACAATAGTTCGATCAGGCACTTCATGGTACTAAACTCCACCTTCCACCAGAGTAGTATTTTCTATTTCGTACTCCAATGGGAACAGTCGTTGTACCGACCGTCCGAATTCGTCCATCTTGCCTTGGTAAGAGTTCTACAACCCGCCCAATTGGCCATTCTGACCTCTTGCAGCAGTAATTTCCCATTCCCACTGGAACAACTTACTCTAATTTTACCATGGCACTCGGTTTTTGTCCTCTGGTAGACGACAGTTGCCCAAGGTATTCTATTCCGAACCTCTGCTTCAAAGTCTCTCGTAAAGGTTGTATATATGGCATACGTTGTGAGAGAAATTTCTTCTCAGCTTCGTCACAATCGGGAATTTCCACGGCAACCTGTTCACGCAAAAGACTAGCTTGGGTAAGGGGAGAATAGTTCTTCTAGGTTACTCGAAAGATAAGTCATTGATCAACTATTTATCACCGATTCGCAATCACATGTTGAAATCATTAACTCATCTTCATAGTCCAAGGACGCCCTTCCAAGAACTCTTCTTAGCAATTACTTCACCATGCCAATTAATGGTTCAAAAAAACCTCCCCACCACGACGCACTAGGGGGATTGAAACGCCACAAGATTCACTGGATTGTCGTTTCATGAGTATTTTTGTCCCCGTCCAGAGTCGCGGACGCGTTATCAGCACCTCTAAAATTAGTTCCGTGATCACTGTAGAGAATCTTGGGTCTTCCACGCCTCGCAACGAATTTACGCAAAAAATGCAATGTCGACGATAATGTTACTAGTTCTAGATGAATGGTACGATATACTGCACACATAAACAGACAAATCTATGCCTTTTCTCCATTTTTCAAAAACATTGGGCTGGCGAAGTCTACGCCTGTTATCTCAAAAGTCTCCGAATTACACACCCTATCTTCTGGTAATGGCGGTAGCTTCACTGAGAACGGTTGCGCTGTAAATCTCCGGAAATTCCACATTTTTGAAGAACCGATCCAATTGTTCGCCTTCCTCCCAAGATCCAGTACTTTTCTCGTAATAGATATAATAATCCCTGGGTGGCGACATGACACGACTTCTTATGCACATCTAAAATCAAAATTTCTCTTATTGAAGATTTATTCAAAATTCCAATTGATTGACCAACCAAATTGAGCAACCAGGTGCTGAAAACTTCGAGAATCTTCTATTGAAGTTTGCAAAGTAATGACTCAAGATTTAAGATCTTTAGAGTCTTTTCACAGAAGAATCAATCATTTTGCTAACTCAGATTTCAGTATCTAGGGATCTTCATAAAAGCATCGAGAAATTTCCAAGGTTTTCAGTGTACAGATTAGATCATAGATAATTCAGGATCTACAAGTCCTAAGAATCTTATTCTTGTAAACGAAACGGGTAGTTTGCAAAGTAAGGGTTCAAGATTCAAAATCTGGATAAGAGTCTTTTTAGAAAAGAATTAGGTTGATCATCATGAAATGGGTTAAAGCTTTTGATTTCATCATAATCGAGAGTCGAAAAGCTTTTCTTTTGAATAATTCTAAAAATGAATTGCTTAATTCGTCCACTCCACTGACAATTCACCACCTCTTCAAGAACTGTTACTTCTGCAATTATACACAAACCGATGTAAATATGCCATCCTTCTTATTGTTTTGTCAAATTCACTGAAGTATGCAAGGTGCCAATCAATATCACTCTCTGCATTTGCTAAAGCCAGTACCCTTTTCCTTTCCATTTCCTTAATAACCTCCTCTTCATCGAAATCTGGAGGCTCCGAAACCATTGTTCTTCAGGCTTATATAACCAATCTGGCCCCTCCCACCATCTTGACTCAAAAAGCTGTTTGGGTCAACACCCACGAGATGGCAGGTCAGCAGGATTTCTGGAATGTAATTCCACTCTATTGAAAACGAAGGTACCCCATTCTTCATTGCGCTGAATCCATTGTATAACCGTTAAAGATTCACTCCAGAAAAAAACATTCAAAGTCTTTGTCAGATTTTCAATGACTTGAGTGTAAAGTCTAGCACCAATGGTTGCGGCCATAAGCTCCAAGCGTGGAATTGTCAGTTTTCAAATAGGAGCAACCCTTGATTAAGCAGCCAATAAGTAGACATAAACCTGGTGCATAAGCATCCATCGAAGCATCAACAAAACTGAGGATACTTATGTTTTTAACTTTGGGGGCTTCAAATCTGCACCAACGAGGGATTTCAATCTTAAGGAGGTTCGTAGGCCCGCCATCCAATTTTTAAACAATTTGGCAGTATCACCATCTACCTCTTCGTCCCATGATATTTGTTTTTTCCAGAGACTTTGTAGCCATATTTTAGGTAATAATGATGCCGGCGATATAAATCCTATAGGGTCGAATATCTTCTGGGCTACGGACAATAGTTTTATTTTCATCACAATCATGTTAAGTCTTGATTGAGCGTAATGGCGTCCTTTTTCTGGGTACCAATTTAATCCAAGGACCAAAACTCGGACCTCTTTGCTGCTACAACTTTTAGTAAACTCCCATCCACGAAGGTCAAACTTCTGTGGACTTGATAAAGTCCAAAATCTCATAGCTCTGCACACTCGAGACACAATTGTCAACATAGGAACTTCTTGAGAGTTTTTCTATAGTATCTTTAGTATAGGCGCATGATGGCAAAGAACAATTTCCCATACTTTTAGATAGATGATATTCGATGGTCGCTCCAAGTAAGAAAGGACTGCAATTGACTCCGAAAACAACTCCTTCCTTGTTCATCGACCAACAAAAATTTCAAAAACTATCTGTCCCTTGGGCTTCGATACACTAATTTGTTAAAATGCCTCTTTACTGTCTGATATAACTGATATTCTCGAAATTTTATGAGCAATGCAGGAATAAATTCTATCAAATTCGGCCCCTGGTTTAGAGACGGATTTTCTTTTTCATGCGCAGATATATCAAAGACTGGACGCACTGCAGACCTTCTTTAATGACTGGCCGATGAGGCAGAAAATGTCCTTCTTTCTAAATCCTTTCAATAATCTTCATGAACTCGCATTCTTTGAAAACGTCATCATATCTTGAAACAAAATTGTCCCTTTTCAGTTTATGTATACTCTTTTTCGCTACTGGATAATTGGTACCCAGCACAGGATGTCTATCTAACCAGGGTAGTGCCACTTTATACACCTGCCTTCACTGTTTACTGTTACAGTCTGTGCAAACAATTATTTTGCTTACAAGGCCATTTCAGCTTTAAACATTTTTTCAGTAGGTTCCTGTATTCCTAAAACATCAAGCTGCCATAATTCTGTAATAGAAGAATTCGAGAACCAAAGACATTACAGTAATGGTTTGAGATTTCTGTGTGGGAACTTTTCCTTCAATTGACCAACCAACTTGAGTTTCATAAGCTACAATACCACATTTCAGTACATGACGATTCCCTGTAAACAACAACCCCAGAACATCAGCTCCGAACAGAACTTCAATAGGACCCTGCCCATCATAATCAGAAACTTCTATATTCAAACATTTCAATTCGTGCATCCAGGACCCATAGAAAACTGATGATATTTCATTACATATGTTTTCCTGGTCAAAGACCTCAACGTTGAAACTGGAATCTTTCCCAAAAATGTTGATGTCAAAACAATAGTGTTTATCATCCACCTCAGAGCCACCAAACAGACAATGAACAATTTTTTCTACTCGCAATGAAGCAGTCGACTTTAAAATATAGGACCTCTGTGATCAACTATCGAAAAGTGCTGGAACACTTTTTACCACACTTGGGCCTCGAACGTTGATTCTCAACGTCTGTAGAAAAACATGTATGCTGGTTTGATTCGTCAGTGTTGTGCATGGTTTTTGTCGGTCTCATTGCTAACTTCTCTTTGACTCGAAACATCTGGGTCCTTATTCTTGAAACAGGGGAGCAGCGTTCCCAGGAGAACGAGTGTTCCGTCTTTCTCAATGATATGCAAATGATCATATAGGTAACAAGGACGGAACACTCGTTCTCCTGGGAACGCTGCTCTCCTGTTTCAATAGAATAAGGACCCTAAAGGCTGCTTTGTCTGTGGCAAATTCTGACACATCAATGGCACGTGTGAATAACCACAAATTATACATTTCAGTTTTGACGACAAACGACATTTTCTAGATAGGTGGCCTTTTTTCAAACATCTGAAACATGCCCCTTTTTCATTGACTATCCTCTTTCTATCATTCAACGGCAGTTTATGTGCTTTGAATCATGCTGCACTTTCATCAAAAAGGAATTGGTCACATCAGTATTTACAAGTCCCTTTGCTGTGACAGGAGAATTACTTATTCGTGGTCTTTTTTGCCATCTTTCTGAGTGCTCAGAGGGGCCAGCGATATTATCAAGATTGGCTGCTAGTCCAAAGCCCTCACTAACCAAGTGTATTTTTTGTTCGTTCTCCACCTCGCTACGCATAAAATTCATGAGATTCTGTAGCTTGACATCGAGGGGATCTGAATTGATATCAGAACTAAACAAAGATCTCTGCCAAATTCTTAAAACTTCGTGTTGAAAACACGATTCAATGAGTGAAAATAATAATGCCGCAAACGTATCCGACGTGATACAGCATGTGTCAAGAGCTCTCAGCTGGGTCTCAATTCTGTCATAGTGTTCTGAAAGTAACAACTTTGGCTGAGACATAGAATTCTTCAATACTAACTTTAGAAGTTCTCGCACATATAACTCTATTCGTAAGTCCTCCCTCCCAAATCTTGCAAGCAGGCAGTCGATAATTTTTTGAAAATTTTCTCCCACCACAGGAAAACTTTCGCCGATTTGGCGTGCTCTACTGCCTGGCACAGTTGCTTAAATCAAATATTAGATTTTGTCAGAGTCATCAATTTCATCGTCAGTATAAGAATTTTTTGGAATTGCAACCAAAAAGCTAGCCATTCACGAATGGATGCACGAACTGGATGGCGAGGGAGTAAAAATTTTCGCTTATTATTTGATGCTGAGATTACACTGGCATTATCTTGAGCTTGATCTGGTGCAAGACATTTTTCAACTGCTAACTGTGATTTGACAAAGCTTTTATGATAAGAATCAGCTGTGCCCATTTCAGTTAAAAGTTGCTCTTCTATTGTATCATCTTCTAGTAGCTTGCTGTTATACATCGCTTTCACAGTTGCAAAGGTCTTTGAACTTATTTTCAAGACATTCCCATAAAGTTTCAACGTCACTAGATGGAACAAAGGATTGCTTAAACAGCTGGTCTACTTCGTTTGTGATCTTAGTAAAACTACAACGAAGTACTTTCCTATGTTTCTCACCTACTTCAATATCGTCTGCATTTGCCACGTCTGTTGTTAACATGAATGGTTTCTCGATATCTGGGTAGGTATTGTAATACTAGATCGTTGCATAACATGTTTTTACAGGTTTCAAAGGCTTCTAGAAATTCTGTATTGTGTTCGATGGTAGCTCCTTTCTTGAGGCATTTTGCGAATGATTTTGTCAGTATTGCAAATCCTTTAATAAATCGTTTGTAGTATCCTAACAGTCCTAAGAATGATTTTATTTCTTTTGCTGTCTTTGGAAGTGGGAATTTCTGGATTGCTATCAGTTTCCTAGGATTTGGTTCGATTCCATCTTTTGTGATCACATGTCCAAGAAATTCAACTTCTGTCCTGAGAAATTCTGATTTGTCAAGTTGCACTTTTAACCGAGTTAATTTTTCAAATACTTGTTGGAGGTCCTTTATATGTTATTCCAGGCTGGATGAAAAGATGATGATGTCATCCATATATACAAGGAATACTTTTTCCTGTTAATCCCGTAGAATGTTGTCCATGACGCGCTGGAACGTTGCAGGCGCATTTTTTAATCCGAAGGGCATTCTCAGATACTCATAATGCCCGTTCTCTACGTTGAAGGCTGTTTTTTCAATAGAACTGGGTTCATCTCTGTTTGGTGGAATCTCGAGGATAAATCTTTTTTTTACAATTCTACACTTTGTCCGTTTATTATATTAACTTTAATGTCCCGTCACGGTCGCCACAATGTCTTGTCCTCTGTTAAAAACAACTAGCCGTTGCCTCCGGTCAGACGGTTCGAATTTGGGAAATAAAAAACTAGGACTTCCACGACCACATACCTAAGTTTATTTTCACATTATTGAAATCAAACATAACGATCCAATATCAAAAATTATTGTGCGAATACTGACTCAAGAAAAACGTTATAGGCGCGATTTACATGAAAATCGAGATTTTTCTTTTTTCATTATTCGAAAACAATCAAAACTCTATAACCTCATAAAAATCAAAATTGTCAAACTTCAAAGAGCTCAGTCTAACCTAACCTAACTTCTTCTTTTTTTATGTAGGGCTTTGGCCCATCCTCAGTCGCTTTCCAGTAAAGAATTTTAAGGTGCTCCACACCCGTAGCTTCACACTCTGGTGCTCCAATCAACTTTTGTGTCACTGGAACGCATCCTACTTTGAGAGTCGTGTTTTTGATGCACCCATAAAATTGCAGGTGCTTGAGAGGGCAGGGGCGAGGAAAAACGAACAGTGCAGTTGCGCGAAACTCTAATGCACTGGAACGTCTATATAAACAGTCCGGGGCGCTCTGAAGTAGCTCATAAGTGCTTAAAGTGCGTCACTGGAAAGCGACTCTGGCAACCAGACTAAATCAAAAATATTGCCAGAAAGGAGTAAAATGAGTTATAACAGCTTGACTTACAACTTTTCGAGTTGATTTGTTAAATAATACTTTCCAATACGGAGAAAATCAGGATACCGTGCAATCTTGCCTCAAAGAATACAAATACTGATCATATTATGATCTAGTTTGAAAAACCAATGAAACATCGGTTTGTGATTGCTGTGCTAATAGTTCTGTTTTTGCAGAAATCACAAACCAGTCAGAGTGAATTTCATTGGTTGGGACTAGTTTTCTGACTGTTTTCAACCAATGAAATTCGCTCTGACTGATTTGTAATTTCTGCAGAAACATACCTATAAAGATTTAAACGGATCTCAAATTCAGACGATCGATATCTCTTTTACCAAGAATCGCCCCCAAGATTCTATTCTATAAATAAGCTTTGTTATGTGCGCTGCTGAATAATAATTATATTGTTATTGGTCTTAATAAGTGGCGTTGAAAAGAAAGGCTCCATGACTCCGGTAACCGTTTACCTTCCAACGATTGCCCAATGTTTCGCTGTAATTGGAGTGTAAATTACCAATTATGTACTAACTATTATTGTTTTATAGTTTGTTTACGGAATACCGGAGTTCTTAGAGACTTTTGAGGAAAGTAATTTTTGTTGGAACACACCATCGGTGTAAAACTGACAGAATATAAGAAATCGAAATAAAGTGCAACCGAATAAAAAATTCTTAAAAGTATTCCATTGTAAAAATGTTGTATATACACGGTGATTTACGTAGCCCGTGCATTAGAAGTTGTCCAGCTTGCAGGTGAATTAGTAGAAACAGCATCTAATCCCCCTGCAAGTTAATGCACGGGCTACGTAAATCACCCTGTATAGACCAATACCTACATGATATTGAAAATCAATCTAAAATAATAGTACCTAATGCTTATTTTTGTAATAATCCTCAAATCAACTGTTATTATCGTGAACGGCACATTACCACGTAGAAAAAGCTCACGAAGAGTTATTGTAGAAAGCACACTGATGCGATGCTGTAATACTTAAATTATATTATCTATTTTGTTTAGTAGCAAAATGGTTACTTTCATTAAAAGATTCGTATTAATCTTGAATGTATGGTTGAGAATAAAAATCAATGACATGGGCTATAAAACACCATTGTAAGCTGAAACTTTCAAATTTAAAAGGAGGAAACCGGTGTCAATTTTGTTGCTAATAAAATTGGTGGTTTTCGACTTCACTTCCTTAATACGTTTTTTGCTTGCTTGTCTGAATGGTGAGATAATTTAACACCTAATTGAACATTCTACCTCTGGAAATTCTAATTTAAGTTTTTCACTAAAAGAAAAATACGCAATCTTTTAAATTTGATCAATAATTCATTTACTGGTTCCTTAGATGTCGTTAAAGATCGATGTTTGCTTCAATTGCTACGATCTCTCTCCCTTTTTAAGTGCAAACAGACTTTATATGGCAAATTGGCTAGGACAGTCGGCAAAGCTTTCGGCTTTCGGTCAAGCGCGTCCGCAATGCTTTTAAAGCCGTAATTCCTTTGTTCTCACGCATTGGTGCCAAATTTATTGGAAAGAAGTTCAACAAAGTCACTTAAATAGGAACTTCTCCATAGTTTCAAGATAATTATCAGATAGATATAATAAATAACCATGGTCGAAATTACCAGATTCCTAAATTTGTCCAACAGTAAATGTAACCATAACAAGCAGTTCTCGATGTCGTTTGCAGTTTTGGTTCTTTTTCAACATAGATTTTTGTTGAGAGTTGGCAACGTTTTTCTCTGAAATCCGCGGTAGCTGAATGCAATTTTGAAAGATGTCCCGGATTGACAAAATGTTTTCGGCGCCCGCACGTAACCGTAAAATGCGACCGCATAGGGGAAGAGCAGGGGTTGTATGCTTACATTCTTAGCTTTTTGGTTAAATTTAAATTTCATGAGATCAAATAGAAAGGAGAGTGAAATATTGTTGAAGGAAAGATTTCAAACATTCGAATATTTTTATACATAGAGCATTATGCCGACGTTTCAGAGGGGTCAAAAAACCTCTGCCAGTAAATTTAACCTCAAAGAAAAATGTCGCCAATGCCGCATCTTTTGATATGCTTGCACAAACATTACCAACATTTTTTGAATGATTAACGGTGAGATTCTCGAATCCAACTCGGGTTTTTTCCACTTGTTTACAGTGATGTCAAAGATATAAGAAACGCCTCATCGGAAAACAAAATGTTTTAAATTCAATGACAAACTGAATTCATTACTTTACAAAATTGAAATCTTCGGTGAAAATCGTCTTTTGATTTGGTTCAAGACTTTAGATAGATGGTATTGTTCGCGGATTTGTGGCTCATTTTCAACAGGTAAAGGGCGTACCTACTCACTAAACACCATTTATCTAGTCACCTATCAACCGAGTAAAATTCTGATGGAATTTAACCTCAAACTCCGGCAATAGTAGCCCTAGTGGTGAGGGTCTTCGAGGTCTAAACCTGTATGTATTTGGATTTTCCTCAACAGCAAATAACATACCCCAGGTGGCGAATCCTTTTACCGGAATGTTTAGATGCAGCCGGGAATCATAAAATATTGATCACTGTATCTTTATACAGTGGGTTATACGTATTTGTTGAGTCAAATAGACCTATCTATTTTTACCTGTATGCGCGCGCAACACGAGGCAATGCATTTTTATTGGCTGACTAGTACAGGTGTGAAGTAATCCTTTTGCACGCTGGGCATCTCCTTGTCCTTGTTCATTGCCCATGATTTGACAAAGATAAAATTATGCTTGATATTCAACTTGACGTAGCTTGACAAGTGTTCGATTTTCAATTGTTTGTGTTTTTGATTGACAAATACGTTGCATGTCACGCGGTTTTCCTCCTTCCTTTTTTATCCCGTGCAAATAATAAGAACGGACTGCTATACGTAAGTCTAACATAAATTAGTAAGTTTTGCCTCGTCTTGCGCAGTAAGCGTTTTGCGTCTTTTTCTATCTAATAAAGTTTTCGTATTATTACCTCTTTGTCTGGTAAAATAGATAGATCTATTACAGTGTTTAGAATTGCTTTCTGTCACCGGCTCTCGTCAAAGATTTTCTACAGTAAGAGCCAGGAATAATGAAATATTGATCACCCTGTATCTCTAGACAGTGATGGAATTGTTTGCAATTACCGGCTTCCCTGAATGATTTCCTGCAAGAGCCGGAGATGATGAAATATTGATCACTTTGTATTTTTACACAGTGGTGGAATTAATTTCGATTCCCGGCTTTCGTGAAAGATTTCCTATAAGAGCCGGAAATAATAAAATGTTGATCACTCTGTATCTTTATACCAGTGGCTTATTTTTGTTGAGTCAAATAAGAGTGGGTAGAATTATTTCCTATTACCGGCCCTCGTCAAAGATTTCCGATCGGCAATTTGAAGCAACATCTAAAAACTCACTCGGAGATTTTTCCGTTCGAATGTGACACTTGTAATGCGAAATTTAAACGGATCGGCAATTTGAAGGAACATTTGAAGACGCTCTCGGATGATCATCCTTTCGAATGTGATCCTTGTAGTGCGAAATTTAAACAGATCGGATATTTGAAGCAACACCGAAAGACTCACTTGGATGTTTATCCTTTCGAATGTGTCACTTGTAATGCGAAATTTAAACAGATCGGATATTTGAAGCAACATCTAAAACCTCACTCGGATGTTTATCCTTTCGAATGTGACACTTGTTATGCGAAATTTAAACAGATCTGATATTTGAAGCAACATCTGAAGACTCACACGGATGTTTATCTTTTCGAATGTGACACTTGTGATGCGAAATATAAATGGATCGGGCATTTGAATCAACTTCTAAAAACTCACACAGATGTTTATCCTTACATTAAGAGCCAGGGATAATAAAATATTGATCATTCTGTATCTGTACACAGTGGTGGAATTGCTTGCAATTACCGGCTTCCGTGAAAAATTTTCTACAAGATCCGGAGATAATGAAATATTGATCTTTTTGTATTTTTACACAGTGGTGGAATTGTTTTCGATTACCGGCTTTCGTGAAAGATTTCCTACAAGAGCCGGGAATAATAAAGTATTGGATCACTCTGTATCTTTATATAGTAGCTTATTTTTGTTAAGTCAAATAACAGTGGGTAGAATTGTTTTCTATTACCGGCTCTCGTCAAAGATTTTCTACATTAAGAGCCAGGGATAATAAAATATAGATCACCCTGTATCTTTACACAGTGGTAGAATGGTTTTCGATTACCGGCTTTCGTGAAAGATTTCCTACAAGAGCCGGGAATAATAAAATATTGATCACTCTGTATCTTTATACAGTGGCTTATTTTGTTGAGTAAAATTACAGTGGGTAGAATTGTTTTCTATTAACGGCTCTCATCAAAAATTTTCTACATTAAGAGCCAAGGATAATAAAATATTGATCACCCTGTATCTCTACACAGTGGTGGAATTGTTTGCAACTATCGGCTTTCATGAAAGATTTCCTACAAGCGCCGGAGATAATGAAATATTGATCACTTTGTATTTTTACACAGTAATGGAATTGTTTTCGACTACCAGCTTTCATGAAAGATTTCCTACAAGAGCCGGGAATACTAAAGTATTGATCACTCTGTATCTTTATATAGTAGCTTATTTTTGTTAAGTCAAATTACAGTGGGTAGAATTGTTTTCTATTACCGGCTCTCGTCAAAGATTTTCTACATTAAGAGCCAGTGATGATAAAATATTGATCACCCTGTATCTATTACACAGTGGTGGAATTGTTTGCAATTATCGGCTTCCGTGAAAGATTTCCTACGCGAGCCGGGAATAGTGAAATACTGATCACTCTGTATCTTTATACAGTTGATTATTTTTGTTGAGTCAAATTACAGTAGGTGGAATTGTTTTGTACTACCGGCTCTCGTCAAAGATTTTCTACAAAAGAGCCAGGGATTATAAAATATTGATTGACACAGTGGTGGAATTATTTTCGACTACCAACTTCCGTGAAAGATCCCCTACAAGAGCTGGAAATAATAAAGTATTTATTCACTCTGTATCTTTATACAGTGGCCTATTTTTGTTGAGTCAAATTACAGTGGGTAGAATTGTTTTCTTTTACCGGCTCTCGTCAAAGATTCTCTACATTAAGACCCGGGGATAATGAAATATTGATCACCCTGTATCTTTACAAAGTGGTGGAATTGTTTGCAATTATCGGCTTTCGTGGGAGATTTCCTAGAAGAGCCGGGAATAATAAAATATTGATCACTCTGTATCTTTATACTAGTGGCTTATTTTTGTTTAGTCAAATTACAGTGGGGAGAATTGTTTTTTATTACCGGCTCTCGTCAAATATTTTCTACATTGAGAGCCAGGGGTAATAAAATATCGATCACCCGGTATCTCTACACAGTGATGGAATTGATTGCAATTACCGGCTTTCGTGAAAGATTTCCTACAAGAGCCGGAGATAATGAAATATTGATCACCCTGTATCATTACACAGTGGTGGAATTGTTTTCGATTACCGGCTTTCGTGAAAAATTTTCTACAAGAGCCGGGAATAATAAAATATTGTTCACTCTGTGTCTTTATACCAGTGGCTTATTTTTGTTGAGTCAAATTACAGTGGGTAGAATTGTTTTCTATTACCGGCTCCCGTCAAGGATTTTCTACATTAAGAGCCAGGGATAGTCAAATTTTGACCACCCTGTATCATAACGCAGTGGTAAAATTGTTTTCGATTACCGGCTTCCGTGAAAGATATCCTACAAGAGCTGGAGAAAATAAAATATTGATCACTTTTTTTACACAGTTGTGGAATTGTTTTCGATTACCGGCTTTCGTGAAAGATATTCTACATTAAGAGCCAGAGATAATAAAATATTGATCACCCTGTATCTCTACACAGTGGTGGAATTGTTTGCAATTACCGGCTTCCGTGGAACATTTCCTTCAAGAGCCGGAGATGATGAAGTATTGATCACTTTGTGTTTTTGCACAGTGGTGGAATTGTTTTCGACTACCGGCTTTCGTGAAAGATTTCCAACAAGAGCCAGGAATAATAAAATATTGATCACTCTGTATCTTTATAACAGTGGCCTATTTTTGTTGTGTCAAATTATAGTGGGTAGAATTATTTTCTATTACCGGTCCTCGTTAAAGATTTTCGATTGTCGATTTGAAGCAAAAAAATTTAAATGGATCGGCAATTTGAAGCAACATCTAAAAACTCACTCGAATGTTTATCCGTTCGAATGTGACACTTGTAATGCGAAATTTAAACGGATCAGCAATTTGAAGGAACATTTGAAGTCGCTCTCGGATGATCATCCTTTCGAATATGATCCTTGTAGTGCGAAATTTGAACAGATCGGATATTTGAAGCAACGCCGAAAGACTCACACAGATGTTTATCCTTTCGAATGTGACACGTAATGCGAAATTCAAACAGATCGAATATTTGAAGCAATATCTGAAGACTCTCACGGATGTTTATCCTTTCGAATGTGACACTTGTAATGCGAAATATAAATGGATCGGGAATTTGAAGCAACATCTAAAAACTCACACGGATATTTATCCTTACATTAAGAACCAGGGATAATAAAATATTGATCACCCTGTATTTCTACACAGTGGTGGAATTGATTGCAATTACCGGCTTTCTTGAAAGATTTCCTACAAGAGCCGGAGATAATGAAATATTGATCACCCTGTATCATTACACAGTGGTGGAATTGTTTTCGATTACCGGCTTTCGTGAAAGATTTCCTACAAGAGCCGGGAATAATAAAGTATTGATCATTCTGTATCTTTATATAGTGGCTTATTTTTGTTAAGTCAAATTACAGTGGGTAAAATTGTTTTCTATTACCGGCTCTCGTCAAAGATTTTCTACAGTAAGAGCCAGGGGTAATAAGATATTGATCACCCTGTAGCTTCACACAGTGGTGGGAATATTTTCGATTATCGGCTTTCGTGAAAGATTCCCTACAAGATCTGGATATAATAAAATATTGATCACCCTGTATCTTTACACAGTGGTGGAATTGTTCTCGATTACCGGCTACCGTGAAAGATTTCCTACAAGAGCCGGGAATAATGAAATATTGATCACTCTGTTTCTTTACACAGTGGCTTTATAGTCAAATTACAGTGGGTAGGCAGGGGGCTAAAACTAGTATTATGCTTAGGTTTAGTGGATATTTTGTTTTCATGACAGTGGGGGAAAGGGGAGTAGGCGCTAAAATTTGGATTGGCCTTGGGCGCTGAGGATTATACTTGCGGCTCTGAACATTATACGGAAACTTAAGTTAGTTTTGAAGTTTTGAAACAAAAAGTTGACTGACATTGAAAATGAACCAGTTGCATCACAGGAAATTTCTGAGGGACCTATGAAAATTTTCCACCACATGTTCAATTTTCCTGATTGCTCTCACTCTAATTTATCCAGTCAGAATGTATTATGGTAGCAAATATATTGGACAAGGAGACACCATCTCTCCTAAACTATTCACTGCTTTGTTACAAAGCGCCAATGAAGAACAACAATGTATATCGGAGTAAACATTAATGGAGAGTATCTAAAAAATCCGAAGTTTGCAGACGACATAGTTCTTATTGCAGACAGATGAGATCATGCGTGTCAGCTTCTCCAGGACCTCCAAAGTTCTTGTGCATGAGTTGGCTTTAAAGTCAATTTCTTAAAAACACCTTGACCAACCTTGTGGGTAATGTTCAACATTTCAATGTATGGTAAACAAATGGAACAAGTTGATTCCTTAAAACATTAATGCCACCAGATTAAATTAGGAAGAGACAACTAGACAACAGAATAGGGTACTTGCATGGAAAATTAAATTGATTATTGTTTATTGCAAACTGTAGGAAATCGAAAAAAAATCGTTACTTTTTTTTCATTTCGCCCAAATATGATTATTCCGGAAGTTATACAAATATTAAGTTTTGTATATATAGATATACTGAGCATGTGCGACGTCATAAAGTATTATACCTGATGACGTCATAGGCATATTTCATAGCGTTGTATCTCCGTCAATTTTTGACTAAGAAGAAAAAGAAAAAACACGTGTTGACTTATTTTTCATGGACTATCGAAATCAGCAATAAAAAAATTTGATGCAAGGGGCCTATTGAACAGGAGAATAAGATTGACATGAGCAGCCTACGGAGAAATGCGGGATATCTTTAAATCAGATATTCCCATGTGCTTGAAAAGGAAGGTCTTTGATCAATGTGTGTTTCTGGTTCTAACAGAAACATTGACTTGAACCAGAAAAGTTTTAAGCAAAATCCAAGGGGCACAGAGGGCAATGAAGAGATCAATGTTGAAGATATCCCTCAGAGACACAGTTCCAAATAATCCTCGGGGAAAGAACCAGGGTTGAAATAATTGCTGGACAGGTCAAATGAGTTTCTTAGTTTTCAAAAGCTTGTGAAATTTTTACCAATAGTACCTACCTATTTACTGAGATTGTAACGCTCTTTTGTCGAAACAAAAGAATGTACATAATTTGTGCTCGACTATTGCTCAGTGGTTGTTAGCATGGGGTGGTCCTTGGTGTTGGTACAGTAGAGAGAGGGCGCCACTAGTTTGTATAAATTATTTTGATTACCAAGGAATAGCCAAACTAGGCACTATTCCATTAATTAGTTATTGTTCAAAAAGATAAATTCAAAAAAATCTGAAAAGGTGAAATAAATCCAAAATCCAATAGCTATCTGACATTCGACCCATTCAATAAAAACACAAGCTTTGGAATGCTAAACACAATTATTTATTAATTAGATGTTATTAAAATTTGTGACAATATGGCGAACTTTTTTCTATGGTTCTAAGAAAAATATTGTCCACTATCCAAGTTTTTAAAAAAAATCATTAAGCAGCTTTCTAAAAGCAAAACCTAATTTAAATGAGTATAGTAGGATTGAAATTCAAAAACAATTAATAGATACCTACGATGAAATTTACCTAAGTATAAATGATGGAGTCACAATATCATTAACCTCTAATTTTTGACCTAAACTCAATCAAATCAATAGAAAACAATTTATTCAATGCAGAAAGGTAATAAATAATCCTTAGGCAGTTATAAATATCAAAAACCTGCTACATGAAATCAAGGCTTCACGGTTCCGGAAGAGCTCTTACCTAATTCTTACCTTTAAAGTTCAAATAGGTAAAACTTAAATTTGACTACCTAAAGATTTTACATTAGTAACCCTTGTAAAACTACCACATTATTGATTTGAAATTAGAAGTTAAATCAACCTTTTAAAGATTAATGAACCCACCCATATTATATCGATCAATAGTCGATATAGAGGAAACAAAATTTATAACAATTGTAATAATGCGTACCTATTGAAAATAAAGAATTATTGAGAAAACATTAATAAAAGTAAAAATCTATCATAATTAGATGAAATGAATAATTAATTGAATGGATAATTATATTTAATTTGTAGTTAGCTATTCTAGCTAAATACTACAAATACGGTAAATGAGTCGGTAATTGATTTTATACAGTTATGAATTAGCTAATTAAGCTAATCGATAGTAAGCGATAAGGAATAGATAATAATAATTAACAGTAATTAATATTATAAAGATAATAATTAGCTAATAAAGGTAATCGACAGGGAGCGGTAGAAAATAGATAATATCAAGAAACTGTAATTAATAAGGCACATAAACTGGACCCCTAGGTAAGTAATTATACAAGCCTGGACGAAATCCGTGGAAATTTTCATGAATTTGAGATCCAGAAGCACCAAACTGACGGAAGGCAATCATCCAATGGTCGGGGATCAATCTCTTACAAGACACAACTTTTCTTGTAGAGGGGGCCCAGATTTGCTTTGGAAATGCAGTACCGCATGGTCTCAAATTCGTCAAATTTTCACCCAGAAGTGTAGGCGTGGATTTTTAATGCTCTCCCAAATTGCCTCAACGGCCGATAATAACCTCACTTTCAGAAATTTACACAAAAATCAACAATCTATTGATTTTTCAGGAAACGTTCCAGCTGACATAATCACTCACTTCTCTGGCTAGTTAAATTAATATAATTTTGGGCTCGATGGCCAAGAATGAAAACCAAAGTTATTGGATTTCTCCAGATACGACCTTTTCAGTCTAACTATAAAATCGAGAAGCAAAGTCCAAAGTACCCCTGTGGTTCTGTCTTTCTTCCTCTGTCCAGCCTGTCGAAATTATAAAAATGACTGCGCTACCGGTTTTCAAAAAAATAACCCTAGTTAGGTTCGGAGTTGGAGTGGAGTGAATAAAAGTAACCCTAATATGGTAAAAAGCAGTACCCCAACAGCTGGAGAGTGAATGAAGTCACTCGAAGTTTACGGAGTGAGCAAGCCGAACGCATTCGTTATTAGGCAATTTAATCTATCTGTCAAAATGGAAAATTCAATATGACGTGGCGGCCAAGCAAGTTTGTTTCGAATATGTTTTTATGCGTATTTTAACTTATTTTGCTTAGAGCTTTGCTTGCAACTTTGATTTTGATTATTTAATGAAATATTTGTTGACTAGGTACCTAAATTATTAAATCGGGCAGAAACTAGATATTTTGTTGTGTTTTTTGGCCCATGTGTGGCTGCCACGCCATCTTGAATGTCACGTGGTTTAAATTGCCTAATTAGGTTAGGAAACAAGTCAGAAAAATCATAGATGTCGCCAGGTGTACGAAATAGTATTTTAAACTTAGAGCAGGTAAAGACATAAGGAGTAGGAACGCGCTAGCTTTTAAATTTTAAATGAGTTCTTAATATACGAAATTAATTAAGAACAATTAAATATGTTCTTGTGACATTTCAAATGTTACAAGATTCGGCTCATCATAACCTCAATGTCAAATTTCTAAAAAGCTGATACTTTTTTGACCATAAAAAACAATTAATTTTGTTTCACTCAAGAAAAGTCACTGGACTAGAGATTGTACAACTTAAATCTGGCTAAGTGCTAACCATTAGCTTTCGACCAATAACCATAATATCCAAGCTGCAGGGCCAAACTCGAAAATTTCCTCAAAGTTTCTTGACTTGTTCTCCCCGTGTTTCTCCCCTAATTCCACGTTCCGGGAGAATCGGTTCTCCGAGTTTCTCCAGGCCTCCGGTCTAATCTGCATGTAAATTGGCTAATGTTTGGTTACGGCAACCGGAGTATATAACCATCTTTGCCGGATTTATTGACGCCTGTCTCTCTTTGGCCTCTGCTAATGTCTCGGCCCGAAATTAAACTTGTAAATTCCGGTATCGCTTCTGGTGTGGTTCAGTTTAAAGACAAAATGGCGATTGTGGACAAACTTTCAATGCTCAGTTTACAAAAACATATTCATATAGGGTTAAATTTAGTTCACACCAAAAAACATCCGTAAAATTCAAATGCATGGGAAATATTTTTATATTTCATTGTTTTTCATTTATCGGGTATTTTTGCATCAATTAAGCCATTTGTGTTGACAAACCGTGAAACTGCGAAAACATTGCCAACCGTATGAATAAAAAATGTTTTAATGCAGTACTTTTTCGAAAATAAAAATCAGGTGCAGGAATTCGCGATGTGAATTGAAAGTATTATATGACATATGCCCTTGATTGAGTTACATGTTGACTGGCGTTGAATATTTTCATAAGCCGATTTTAGCAAGATTAATAATGTCTTTAAATCATTTGTACTTATTTTGTAATACATCTTTTAATTAAACAATAATTCAGATTCTATATAGCTATATGTTCAATTTTACAAATAAATAGTAAAAGCTCTATTATATATGTATAGTTAAAAACAACTAAAACTAAAATCACCAAGTCTAGCAAAAAAAGGGAGTGAAATTATTTAAAAATGATTAACGAGTTACAATTAAAAACAACTGTCCTCAGTTTAATTTTATGAATTTGTCAAAATGATCGTCGGCTCATTAACAGATTGTTACAGATTGTCGTGAGTTTACGGCAAATTAAAGATTCCGAAGCTGCTAATGTAACCAGGTTTGACTAAATGTTTGGCTGGCTTACAGCAAATTAGCACTCTGTTAAGTGGTAAAACAAGCGCGGTTAATTAATGTTTAATATGACAAGAGTATTAGCCAAAGCTTTTTCATTTTTGTTTTGACCGACAAACAATTAAATAATTGATATTTCGAACTGGAACCACTTGTGATGGCTGAGCAAACGTGCCAGTGGTCATAACACGCACCTCTCACCCGGAGGGACAGATACACGCACCATCAGGCGACGCTCGTAGACACAGCACACCACACACCAGTCAGTGGCATCCTCTGCGGGTTGTTTCCTCGAGGTCTTCGGCAACTGCCGTCGAAGAGCAGATGGGTGTCGACGGCGGCGCGTGCCGTTCAGCTGGCCCCCCCCAGGTGCCCCGCACCTGCTGTATCGGGACATTTGCCACTAATTATCCACAGATTAGGCCCATCATAACTTCTACGGTATATGTGAAGTTTGTTTTTTTGGCCACACCAAAATTTGAACATTTTATAATAATAAGAAAATAAAAAATATCATACCAACATTTACAAATCAACATGGTACTCGTAGAATGAACACCACTTTATCTAACTATTAAGTATGAATCTATCAGCTGAAGGCGCAATTACAAAAATCCAGCACGAGCATGAAAAGTATCATGAAAAAGACAACTAGGACCAGTCACATTTATACGATGAGATTCTCGGAGATGGATTCGAGGAGCTGAAGCCTATTCATACGATATCACTCTCAAAGTCAATCTCGAATGACCGATAAAAATACTATACCTTATTATAAAACACATCAAAAGCATTGTTTAATATATAAATATTCCAGAAGCATAGAGATCTACTTCTACGGTATTTCATATGCAATTTCTTTTTTCCAATTATAGTTTGTTTTAGTTCTGGAGAAAACCAAATAGGAAAACTTCTTTGCTGAATACTTTCTCAAAGGAACAAAAATATCAATTGTTAGGTAGTAAAGTAAAAAATATTAACCATATCCTCAAGAGATTTGTTCTTGAATAAATCATCTCAGTTAAACAGGGAAAGGAAACTGGATACTTCTTGAACATTCATCGACTTAAAATCCCTTTAATACCTATATCCCCAGTCAATCCCGAGTTGTTAAAACAATTTCATTCATATTCGACCTCAAAATACAGTGGTGGATGATGAATATCTTCCGGAAGTAACGCGTTCTCTACTGTAAATATCTCAGTGTCACCATCCTGCATAAAAACCAGATCGAGTAAATTGTTAACATTTCTAACTGGAGTTAAGTTAATAAAGGTTATGGTATGAACATAAAAATGAAAGAACTTGTATGGATTTAACTTCCTTTGGTGGAACTGCCGCCATAGGAGCAGCAACTGAAGACAATCCATCATTAGGCCACTGACACTACGAAAGATTAAAACCTCCCTGGATATTTTTCAGATAGATTCTCAACACTCTCACTAAACTCCACGTACTTTTCTGGTGCACTTCGGGGTGGGAAATAAGCTGTTGCAAAGATAAAATTGTTGTTACCACTTTGGACTCTAACAAACAATTGCTCAATATTTATGGTAGCTGATAAAACTGTGCTGGTTATGGTTTTACAGACAGCTATTATAGTACCCCACCTCCTCTAGAAAAAGTACTTGTATCTGATGATCTATACTTTTGATATGTTGTATTCAAACATTATAGTTCAGCATCATTAATATCGCCAGTTAACCAGGTTTCATTAAAGACTAAAACATCATATTGGCAATAAGAGGTATTTTCATGAAGAAGTTGAAGTTTTGTACGTAGGCCTCTGAAATTTTGGAAATATATCAGCAAAGAGGTGCTTTCCGGTCTTACCTTGGAAAGCCTTTTTAGTTTTTTGTGATTAATTTAGGTACTCCATTTACATATTTTAGAATGGGATCATGTTCACCATTTCGCTGTCTCTCCTTGAGTTCATTTTTCAAAATATTCACCTCGTTGTTCTGTGGTTTCATCAGCCCAAGAAATATTTTTGAGCTTCTGTCCAGTTTCCGCTTATTTCTTAATATTGAATGGAGTACTTCGGGAGACTAAAGGTAGACAAAGCGCTTGATGCCTATTTTTATCACGCTTTCCAATTCTAGCTCAGCATGGGGCATATTAAATGCCATCAGGTTACAGGATCTTCTTTGTCTCTCAGAGATCTCGTGCATTACATTACCGTGCAACAATGCACTGTTTCTGCTGTCCTTCTCCGTAGTTGAAGTAGAGGTAGTGTTTTTTATAACGATGAGGTAATTTTTAATAGGGAGGCTGAAAAGCTAGTTTTCAAACTCTTGACTTCCTTTGTTATCGCCTTAATCTGGGTATTCAACTCATCTATTTTCTGAATATTAACAATTTGAACTTCACTCAAAGTATCTTCTAGTGCCTGGACTCTGCTGTCAAGGCTCAATGCTTTTCTAATTCCTGGTATACAATCCTTGCACAGGTATGGAACAATGCGAGTGGCCAAGATTAGATATCGTATCTCAGTAGAACTAATACCAGTACAACCCCTACATAATACCCTTTTGCAAAAATTACATGGGTAGCCAAAAACTTATCTGGTGGCCTTAGGTTCCTTGAAAATGCACTTTATGGAACATTTGTTATATGAGCCAGCCATTTTGTGGTTATCTTCTGATTTTTCAATAAAAACAAAAAAATAATGGCAATTTTACACAACAGTCAGTATAAGACCGAGTAATGGGACCACAATAATCACTCGTTGTCATTTTTTAACTTAAATAACGTTAAAAAAGGCAAATTTTTAATTTGAAAAAAAGTAAACAAACATTCAAAGTGAGGTTAGGTTAGGTCTTTTCTTATTTAAACATAAATTCAGCAAAAAGTTTGAATCCACCAAAGGAAGCATTGAGCACAAAGAGAAGTAGAACGAATAGAAAAATTGGCAGAACAAAGACGAAAGTGCAGTTGAGTAGATAAAAGTTTCATGATAACAGAGATACACATTTCGACTCACTCCAAACATATTCTCGTCGGCCACTCCCCGACTTTCCTTTAGGGGGCGAACTCCTAGGTATTTTCACGTAATATATAAGACAAGAGGTCACATGTTGTTGTTCTAAATAAAATAGAAAAGACAAACAAAACAGAACGCGGATACATTTAAGGCATGAACAATTATTGCAAAACAAGCGATATGGCTCTCTCTCTATAAAACCTGGGGGTAACATCACGATGTACACGTCGGTTGTGTGGTAAACAAAACTTTTTAATTAATCGCTTATTTGAGATTACATACGAAGCGTGAGAGATTGGTAAAAGTAAAACGAATACATTTTCGTTATTTTGTCGTGGATGAAATCGTATATATTTATAAAGAGAAATTGCGACCACTTATTGACTACAGTAGAAATTGACCACATATTTTTATAATTTAATTTTGACTGTTGGTTCCTTTATCTCCATAAAAGGCACCTTCAAGGTGGCGCCGAGTCTCTTTTAAATAGATTTGTAATTACCTATGAATCCTATGATCTGTTGCAAGCTTATTATTCTAACTATGGGAAAAATTATTGTCAAACAATTAATTATTCCTGCTACCAATAGGTAGTAGGTAGCACAAAACTGTTTCCTACATTACCTTCGTATAATAATAACATAAGCGTATAGGTACACGCGACCTTCTAATTTTTAAATAATTATGTTATTTGTTATTGTGTATATCCTTCCATACTCAAAGTCTGTTCTTATTTATTATTCAGCACAAAAGGTCGATGTCGATAATAAAGATTTCTACGAACTCTCTGCTCATGGTCGTCCCCGCGATATTCGTGGTATATAAAAATCGCACTGAAAAAGGTAAAGCAAAAGCATATCAGTGCCACAGGTCGAATGAGAATTTTTAATTAGAACTGGTTCACAATGGATTAAATATACAGAATTTTATTTAGGTATGTTAAAATAGCTGCAAGTTTCATAAGAATCCAAGAACGCAGCCTCTCTACTTAATCCTGAGCATCACGATACGACATGATATGCGACGTGTATATTATGGACCAAACCGACTTTTTAAACCATCATCTTTTTCTTTTGACCGCGACTCGTAAAATATGTCTTTCTTCTTTTATCCCCCTTTTTCGAGTTATACTTATCTCTTTATGTGATCTCTCCGAGATGGTTTATTATGACTTTATTATGTGATAGTCTATTCGGAATCACTAATCAGGTTCTTTTCAGTTCGACTCTGGGTCCCAGAAGAGCTCAGTTCTTCAATTGGCTCTTAAAAGTTACGACTGTATCGAGTATGGAGGGCAGGAAAAAATGATATATTTTATTGGAATGGATCGAGTCCAATAAAATATAAGGCGTTAAAACCTGAGGATCTTTATTTGACGCGGTCCCCACAAGTTTGTATTGATCGTAAAAATGTTATACGTTATACGCACTTTTTTTGCGAATCGATATTTGATTTAGGGTGAAATTTGATATACAGAGTGCCAACAGTAGGCGTGCACGTAAATGTAGTGCGTCTATGGTGCATTCTCATCTAAGATAGAACAATAATGATATTAGTGAAATCATTTGCTTCATTGCACTAATGGTTATAAGTAGGTTAGTGCAACTATTTAGTGCTGGCATCGATTCATTTGGTCATTATTGATATAAACATCTGATCAAAAATAAAACTTTGATGATGGTGATAGCGCTTTCAGTGGAACTATTTGCTCCATCACTTATCTGTCTCGTTCTACTTCAATTAAGCTAAGATAGGGACATTACTCGAGGGATAAGTGATGTAGAGTTAGCCTTCCACTTTCCGGGACAAATGTCCATTAAACTAGTAGCTGATGATCCCCAGAGACCCACACCTATGAAACGCACCTTTTCGCTGGGATGGCCTTTCCCCTGGGTTCTTGTGTTAGCCGGGTACCTCCAGCAACATTTGACGAGTCGTCGTTCGGTACTCACTTTCGTGAATAGCTAGCACATCTCAAGTAATACACGCTTGTACCTTTCAACCGCGGAACCTGGAATCAGCACAGCAGCGAGCATTTTTACTGGTGCTGAAATGTGGTCGACCTAGTACCGTATTCCTTGTGTTAAAGGAAGTTCACTAGGTGAGACCCCGGACACCACTCCCTTGATAAGGTCCGAAAGTCAAGGTTTCCCCCTACTAGTTTTTAGAACACCTTAGTCATCCGTTACCCCAGATATACGATAGGGTTGACATTAGGGGTTTTTCGCCCGCACCAACTAGTGAGACCTCCCGCCCGTGCCCGTCATGAACCAGCTCATCGGACGTTCAGCCAGATTAACTGGAATCATTCGACGAGATCCCCTCTTCTAACGGAGGATGAGACGATACCGCTACCATCTTTCTGGGGAGAGGCTCAGGAATTTTGCCCAAAATTCTGGGATCGTTCGAGAGCTCCTTCATCCTTCTTCTATAGTGAGATAGCAGACCCGACAGTTCGTTGGCTTTTTGCGAAATTACACCAGCGAACCAACCATCGTAATGTGGGTAGAAACAGTGAGAATGGTTAATCGATCGTATCTTTCATTCCCCAAACCCGTCAAGGGCGTCAAGTCTATCATCCTACAGCGGACGAAGGAGTTTCTCCCTGAAGATGTTAACACAAATTAAACCATATTCATCAATCAGAAGATATATCTGGAAAATGAAATAGCAAGCTCTGGAAATATACAGAAAAAAGAAGTACGAAATGGTGAAAGGTGAAAAAAAAAAAAAAAAACATATTAAATCTCAGATGCTTTGAAGACCTCGTATGGAATAACACATACAATAGGGACAGTAAGATAGAAATATACCGAATGGATTGGAGATTGATATTTATCTGAGATGCTGTGAGGGCAAGGAAAAACCTCGTTTTTTCTAATCATTTTTTTCATTGCACACAGTTGGATGCTGGGCTTTGATACGCATTTCAAAATCTCGAAGATTGGTGCGTCTAAGGATTGAATTACTACTAAATGTATAATTATTGCAATAAATCAATTAGAAACCGATCAAAAACTGTTTACCATGTTTTTTTGCCAACGTCAGTTTGATTTAAATAATTTTCTATTTGCATCACAAAACAAATAAGGCGGTCTAATTGTGCTCGGCGTGTTGCCCACGTAACAGCCGATAATTTATTTATCGAACCTGCGGTCTAGACGACATAATTCACCATAACCGATTTTTACCTAAAGTATGTTAGTTTAGATTGCTGCTGAAAAAAAAAATGTTACTTTTACCTTTCCTTATGTGTAGCTGTTAGTCAACTCAACTTCTTGTAATAGGGAACATTAACCTAATTGATATTCAAATTCAATCAACGTCGAGAAAAATGGTACCTACGTCAGATGAAATACCTGTCTGTAATTTGTGAACGTAGGTTAGGAAAATATCATACGACGCTATAGGGCACACTCTCTGAAAGGAACGGACAGAAAAAGTCCTCTCATAAATATTTTTCTATCATCGTGAGATCACAAATCATACATCTGGCTACCTGTAGATTTATACCTGGGCTAGTGTCTATAAATCACGAGCAGGTACATTGTACAGGGAACGATCAAAAATAAAAAAAACTTAGAACTTAGAAGTTTTCCTCTACTATTTTTCGAGACAATATTTTATCAATATCGAGCATTTATAGAAATGTTTTACATTCTTGAGAATAGTGAATTATCAATGCAGATGCAGATGGCTCTTAATATGCACCTGATGATCAGTTGTTTCTTTACGGGAAACTGAATAAACTTAACCCAAACTAAAAGAAGCCATAGGCTTATAAGTTGTCGATGGGAGTCCTATTTTTAAGGTTATTGACGTCATAATTTTCTTGTTTCCATTTCAATTTAATCCCTACTTTCTTTCAAGATTCATAGGATCAAAATAAATATATAGAGACAGCGTTTACATAAGTCTGATAGATCGAAGAGTCAATTTGAGTAAACACTAAGTTTCTATAAAGTTAACTTTTTCGTAGTACAAGTCATACATATACATACTCTTATGTTACGGTCAATTTCTCCAATGTGGAATCATACTCATACTACTTTTTGTTCTTATCATTAATAACTTCAATCTGGAAACAAACCTTGAAAGTATCTCCATTTCCATAGATTCTTTATTGAAATTGATAAATTTTCTTGAGAGAACCTGGTAGAAAGTTAGACCAACATCGATCTTTGCAAGGCACTCACCGATTAGGCATGGGCGTGTAATCTGCCCTCGCCCATCCCGCCACATACGATATAAGTTTCTTTCTCTCGAGTAAATTGAATTATATTCTTCAATTCCTCTTACATTTTATTGTGTAATAACACCTTGTAGTGAATGTTATTATTATTTATGCTCGTCCTATTTTATCTTTATTAATATATTACGACTACTTTTACATTTTGTTGTCTAGACCTAGTAACCGATATAAATATTTTTAGATAATTTATTGCCTCAAAACGAAACTTTTATTAAAATTTTCACAACTTCCGATACGACTCAACTTTCTCTATAAGTGGAAACTTCCTACCTGTTCGGAGTTTCCGATTCATCTATCCTCCACGACCGATTTTCCGCGATCCAATCTGTTCTTTAAGCGAGCCTGTCCTTTTTCCTCTCGTAGTCTGCCTCGTTTTCCCCCTTTTCCCGGTGAGAATGTTTTGGCGAAAACCCTGCAGCAGCCGTGCTAAAACTTTTCGGGGTTTTCTTTAGTAGTTTAGATGCTCCAGAATGAATTTTCGTCTTTATTGAGAAGAGCAGTGGCGTAGCAGTAAATGTCCGAGGAAAGTTGACGCGCATTATGGTTTCATAATATGAAGATGTTTTGCTGTCAATGTAATAAGAATTTATAGATTTCTCTGCATCAATAAGGATTCAATTATTGAAATTAAGTAGATATACGCTTTATTACCTATTTGGAAGTACCAGTCGTTCTAGTGACTTAACGTATGTCGCTTCTTGAACACGCAAATAAAAATCGGTTAGGAATTTCCTTCCATGGAGATCCGAGGAATCCGTAATCCGAAGTAGGTTAATCATTTTGTAGATGAGGGCATTTCTCCAGACAGTGTCATATGCCTTCTCCATGTCTAGTGTGGCTAGGATTGTGGTATGTTTTTTGATATTGGCATCCATGACGTGGTCTATCAGTCTTGCGAGCTGTAATTCAGTCGTCCTGTTCTGTCTGAATCCAAATTGCTCGTCGATGATTATTTGGTTGTTTTGCAGGTGCTTGGTTATCCTTTTGTTCAGGATCCGCTCCAATACTTTTCCAAGGAAGTTCAGTAGCGAAATAGGTCTGCAGTTTTCTGGTTTGTTTTGGTCCTTGCCTCGCTTGGTGAACATGATAGTTTTGACTTCCTTCCAATCATTGGGGAAGTACTAGAGTTTTATACATGCTTTGTAGATGTATGCTAAGCTGTACAAAGGCTTTCCTTGGTAGGAACTTGCAATATTTGGCAAAAATGCTGTCGTTCCCTGCGGCCTTCTAGGGGTTTGATTTAGAGATAAGTCTATCGATCTTTAGGGCTGGTCAGTATGTCATCTGCATTATCCGGGGCTCTGTCCACAAAATTCAAGAAGGTGTGGAACACCTGCCTTCTGGTGGCATCATCTGATAGTTGTTCTGCGAGTCTACTTGTTTTGATTAGTTGACTTGCAAACGCCTCCGTTTTTCCTTGTGTGTCTGCGATTGTGTTTATTTTTCCTGTTGCGTCGGATACCCGTAGTGGGGGAATGTTTTGTGGGCTATTTCTGTTCCTGTAGATTTTTTATATGTTTGCATATGTTGCCTTTATCGTGGGATGCTAGCATTCTCTTATTCCACTCCTCATTTAGGTGTGCCGACATTAGTGATTTAACCAAGGTGCATTGTTCCAGGTATTCAATTCGGTCAAAGTAGTCCCTGGTTCTCTGGGTTCTTACCCTTAGCTTGTTCTGTTTCTGTGTTTTCCTTCAAATGTGTTTGGGGAACTTTTATTTGTAGTTAATGGTTATCTTTGAGATGTGTTGTTCCTTGGCCCTCGTGATGATATATACGAGGCTTCGTTAATCGCGTTTGTCGTTACGATTTTGTTGTTAATCGTAATGCGCCGGTTTATTATGTTTTTGTATGCTGCCCATTCAGCATCCTTGTAGTTTACGAATGGTTTGGGTGGTGTTGTTTGTATTATAGTTGGTCGATTTCGAACCAGACTGGAAAGTGATCGGATGTCGCTTCCAACAGTGTTGTGGCGGTTACGTCTAGGTTTCTGGTGATTCCAATGTCTATAGTGGAGTTTGCTTGTGGTCTGGTGGGTTGGTCCGGAGCATTAATCTGTAAGTCTGTTACTTCTAGGATGCGAATGATGCGATTGAGTAAAGTCCGTCGATTTTAATCTGATACTCCAAAGGAATGTGAGCTGGTGACTCCCTACATTAGAACGCCAATGGTCACCTGACGTCACACCTGTTTTTGCCATAAGCACCCCCCTCGATCCTCATACGGAAAATGTCGGATTTAAAACGACGGACAATATGTGTTGGCGCTGTGGTTTTTCCAGTCGGGGTATTTGGCGCGTTCAAATCTCCGACTAAAATCACTTTAGGTTGGTTTGTGATATTTAGCCTTTCTTGGTAGTCAAGTCGGTCGCCATTTTTTTGTAGGCCACCACTACCTTGATACCCTGGAAAGTCACTGCAATCGACTCAATGTTCGTCGTGTCCGATGGTGTTTCCTCGCATTCTATGTTACTTTGGAAATATAGGGCTATACCTCCTGACGCTGAGTTTTGATTTGGTCTGTTTTTAAAGTAGACATCATAGTCCTGTATTCTGGGTGGTGTTCTATTTTTAAGTCTCGTTTCTACAATTGCGATGCCTTGTGGTTTTCTCCTTTGGGCCAGGTCCCTTATTTCGTTTATCCGTCCCGTCAGTACGTTTATGTTGATAAGTAATATGTTTAGTGACCTTTTTTCCATAGCTTACAAGGATTTGAAGGATTTCTTGTTGGTTTTTTGCTTGGGACAATTGGTTGTTCAAAGTCATGACTTGATTTATTAGCCCCTTGATGTTGAACTTGGCATTTAGTTCATCGATCTCATTCATCGTCTGATTTGCCGGTCTGGTTAGGGGCAGTGGTGGGAATTCCTGTCATGTGTACGCTCGCGGGTTTGTCCTGGTTATTTGTCTGGATGTTGGTGGCTTAGCTGTACGATACGCCTTGCTTGATTTTGTTTGCTTCAAACCGCTTTGGCTGTGTACTGGCCATGTGTTCCTGAAGTTTGGGGACACCTATGAAGTTTGCCGCATGTTCACCATCGCAATTGGCACATTGCATTTTGATCTGGTCTTCGGTCACTCCAGGCTTCCTAAGGCAGTCTATTGCTGATTGAGAGCCTACATATTTCAGGCATTTTATTGATTGTTTAAAGCTATTAGCGCCGTGGCCGAAGCCTTGGCATCTATAACATTCATGACAAACACAAGGAGAATGAAGAAAAAAAGCCTTAGGCAAACACAGCTGAAGAAGAAGTGATGCTATATGCTGCAAACTATTGCAGTGAAATTGACGGCCAGTTGAGTTATGTATTAAACTCAGGTGCGAGAAATCACTTTGTGCAGGAAAATTCTAGAAGCCAAAATGTTTGACATACAGGTGCTACCAAACTATGTATCAATATCAATTAATTTTGCCAAAAATGAAACACAACTTACCATCCGCCTCAAAAGGACATAAGATTAAGTGGAAGAAATGTGTGAAGTCAAAAACGGAGCCTATATGTTAACAGTGGATAAATTAATTGAACATTTTGCTTACCGGTGCCATATTTTAGTGGATAAGGACTTATGGCATGGAAGATTGGGTCATGTAGGTCATGACGCACTCATGCAGCTGGGTTCATAAAAATCTGATAAAATATGCAGCAGTTGTATGGAAGGAAAGGCAACAAGGTGTCCATTTGATGCGAATAAGAGGACCTCGATTGCTATGGGAGATCTGGTGTCGAGTAGTTTTAGGAATTTTTGACATAAGAATGGTATGACTTTGATGGAGTGTACCATGCCATATACCCCCAAGAGAATGAAAAAGCTGAAATAATGAATAGAACCCTATTGGATAAAATAAGAACCAAGAATAGAGAGGTATTCCAAAAACACTATGGGTGAGGCTCTAAAATGTTATCTGTGAAGGTATGAACTGAATAGAATTCTAGCTAAAATTTTACCTAGGGGAGTAGCACCCTCGACAATTTGGCATCGACGAAATGATCTGAGTAAGCTCAAGATTTTTGGGTGTCGAGCCTAGTTTACAATAGGTTTCTTGCATGCATTTTTTTGTTTGCTTATTGGAAAGAGGAGTCAAAATTAAGCTCAACTATATTTTTTTCCGATTTTTTTCGGACTTGCAAAGGCTCTAAATTTCGATTTGAAGTTCAAATTTCTAGGTACCGTGACGTCACGGCACCAAATTTCTGATTGGTCAGTTTTAGCCAGTGTTGCCCAGATGTTATAGTTTTCATGTAAACTTTTCCTGGCGGAAACAATTAAATCGATATATCGAATCCTCGAATCCACAGATTTGTAAGTATCGGACGGAATATGGAATCGATCCTCATTCCTATGAAAAACTTAACCCAACTTTTTTATTCAATATAATCATTATTTATTTCTACTTATTAGCCTGTCGAAAACTCCAAAACAGGCAGAAGGCAGAGAATGCACACAAACCATCAAGAAACAAACCATAACCCCGCCATTATGTCGTTCATAATTGAATACCTTAGGTACTCATTTTCTAGTGTGTGCGTCTAAATTTTAGAGGTTTCTACCCAAAAAGCAAATAAGGGAATCATTGTTTGGGGAAAGGTTGCTCTACTCTACCTTCATTTTACTAATACCTACCTACCGAGTACCTACCCTTCATGTGAATTTTTTCCAAAAGCATATCCATGCTCACCTCTGGCCAGTTTCCGGAATCGACTTTTACAAACCCTTTTTCATCCTCCATCACATAAACAAAATAAACAATAATTACCTAACTATTAAAATGATTATAATTTTTCTTTTAAGTGGTTTATGGGAAATAAAACACGAGCATAATTTTTATGTGTCTATTTTCCATACCTTCCAGTTTCTTTACAGACCTTTTTAAATTTTCTCAGGCAAAAACATCTTTTTTCTTTTTTCTTCAAATTACACTGCCCCAGCCTGCTGTTTTTTGTTGTTAATTATTGTTCATTTTGTTTGTGATGGAATGGACGAACCGGGTTTGTAAAAGCCATTGTGATGATAGGTAAATTGGACAGGGGGTCACTGACCTATTAGTAAACAAAAATCGCTTTTATCGTTTCCGTACTTTATACTGTGCCGGATTAGTACAGATACCGATTTCTTTGTTTAATTCGCATTTATAGACAAGGAAAGAAAATTTTCGATACTAGTCGATACTTCAATTAATAAATTTCGTTCTTCTTTTTCAAGTTAAAAGTAGGGCTGTACCAAAGTCGATACACAAAGCGATTTTGATATATATATGCCTCCTTTTTTGTCCGATATGTTAAGAAAGAAAAAAAAAAGATTTGTTTGGAACATGGAAATTTGACAATCAGTGATTTTTGATTGGTCATTCAATTAATCTGCTTTTTTTTACTACTAACCTGAGAAATAGACATTATTCAATCTATTTTTCTAAGAAAAAATTGAATTTCTCTCCCTAGGTTAATAATGAAAATAATGAAAAAATACCTAGGTCAATGATGAAAATGACGTCATGACGCAAGGATATTGTCATGTTTCTATTGGTTCAATTTCAATTTCGTACGTCAATTTGAAAAAAAATACAGGTTTCTGTAGGTACATAGGGAGTTATATAAGCTGTTGATAGAGGGCAGCACTTTCAAGAGGGCGTTCACAAAAAATAATTAGAATACAGATTTTAAACAAATTTTTTATTTCCTACTAGCAGTAGTAAAAAAAATTCTATATATTCCTCGGTAGAGAAAGTCATTATATACCTCAAGCATTATAAACCCCGGCGCTGCGCGCCTCGGTTCATAAAAGCTTTCGGTATATCATGACCAACTTCTCTACCTAGGTATATAATATACTATTTTTTCTTTCAATTTCTGGCTTCAAGGTTTTAAAAAAAAATTAATCAACCATACTTTTATGTAGTACATAAAATACACTTTCGTTACAGATAAATTATATACCTAGTTTTGATTGAGTGCAAGAGGTCTATTCTACCCAAAGGTAATAAGTTAGACGCTAAGGCAAAGCGCAGGCTATTGTTATGGTGGGATATTGTGGTGGTGACTACAGATTGTGGTTACCAGATGAGCAGAAAATAGTGAGATTCAGAGACGTCAGATTTGATGAGAGCTTGATGGAGTACAAGAAAAGCCATGAGAAGATAGGGATAGAAAGTAGACCAAAGGAAAAAGAAAAACAGCCAAACTACTTACCTGATGAAGAAATGGTTCAAGTAGCATTTTTCCGACTTACGATTAGATTTTCACTAATTTCGACGTTGTAATTGGTAGAAATTTAGCTCATTTATCAACTTTTCAGTCGAAGTAAATACCCGACCTCCAGCCGACGTTAAATTAACCTCAGACATTTATGATAGCTGTAGTCAACGTAGATAAGACGTTTTCGAGTGTATAGTTTTTTATGGTAAAGCTCGCGACGTTGACCAAACGTTAAATTTTGACGGGCGTTCTTTTAGCAATGCATCCAACCAATATCGACCACGGTTAGACGGCCTTTTCGTATTCTTTAAATCTAGCTAAAAAATTATACCTAACCAAATTTGTTAGCTAAATTGTTGTTGGGTAAAACGTTGGCATTCGTATACAATTGAGGTTATGTAAAGAGTCGGAGGTTAGACAACAGTAGAGTGCTACTAACTTATGGCCTTTATACAAAAAACAAAAACACAAAGTCGATCAATAATTGAAGAGTATAATTTCTAAAGTCTAAGTGCCGAAATTTTGATTTTGAGAAAAACGAGAAAAATACTACAAACATGCTTATATAAAGCTTTCACTTACATCCTGCACCATCTTTAAATCAATATCAGAACCAAATACATGTATTATTGCCACATGGACCCTTTTTGATTATATTGGGGTTAAGACTTGGAACCATTTTCAAACATTTATCTTAAAGATTATCAAGGTTGCACTTAGACCCTTTAGAAGTTATACTTTTTAATTATTAATCTCCAATTTTGTGATAGTAGGTAATATATATTTTGTTTTGAAATGCCAATGCCAGTCAAACAAGCCTATTATAGGCACACCACTGATTTTTATAGAAAAAAAGCAGAACTTTTGATTGGGAAACTTGTTCACAATCAAAGATAATCCTACTCGGAGTAGGATTCCTTTGCCACAATGCATAATGATCCATCCAAAAATTAACACGCACAGCTCAGCACCAAAAATAACATACAATAAAATAATTTCAACTGTTTCCAACAGTAAATTCAAATCAAAATAAATAAACACATTAGGTTATGTTGTCGTCGTCTTTAGTAATTTTCAAGGAACCAAAAGTGAGGTCGGATCCTAACGTCTCAGGATGGTCCAAATTGGTGGTTTCTCCGACTATAAGGCTGTGCTTCGTAATTTTAGGTGGCGATGTCTTTTCCTTTGGTTAAATTAAGTAAATATTAGTTCAACTCCGCCATATTTTAAGGCTACGTCGATGAAGTAGGTATCTTGTCAGCCATTACAAAAATTTTATTTTTATTTGCAAATTAATGTATGAAATTGACAGTAAACAGGAAATTTCCAAGAAAATTTTGTTCCTCTAATCGTACTTAAAACGATTTTAAATGAAATTTCTTAGACTCTATACTTTTTTTCTTTATTATTATATACGATACCCAGTTCTCTATTATCGTTTATCTCACATGATTCCAAAAGAAGTCACATCAGGTTTGGAAAGTAGAGAATTGGTGCTCCCGGGGTGGAAATAAAATCACTAAAATTGAACCAAAATTTCAGATATTTTGTTAACATAACTCAACGTAAATTAACGTTGCATTTAGTGAATGATGCAGTACTTCGAAAGTTGGTTACCAACGTCGGCACGACTCAAATTTGAATGTTTCAAATTAGTTCAAAAAATGGTCGGCAAATGGTTAATCTGACGTCAATAACAAACGTCCCGTTTTGTGGGGCGACGTGGGGCCGACGTCCGAATGCTAGTTGGGGGAAAGAGAAGAGGGAGAAGAGAGAAAAGAAGAAAATTGTATTGAAGAGATACAAGAAGAGAAACCTCAAATGACCAATAATATGCAAGGATGCAATGGAAATTCAAGTAATTATGAGAACGAAAAACATATAGTAGTGATGAGAATGAAAAACATATGCCATGGAATAATAGGACTATAACAAGACATGAAAGAACTGCTTAGCTCCATCGCACCTACTGTAATTGAAGAACAGTATGAAGCTGTCAGGAAACTCTAAGCAAATTAGGGAAGGAAAACAAGGTAACCCTATGTGGATACCGGGACGCATGGAGGTAAGTAACACCCATTTGGCGCACGTTCGCAAATTTGAATGTAACACCCGATATCGCAACGGAGAGTTTCTTTATCGGGCGTTACTTACCCCAGACACATTTACATTCACATAATGTTTAAAATTAATGTTTTTATTAGGTAGTATAGATATAATAGGTAAGTATTATTAGTTTTTTATGTTGCAAACTTTCTGTATTTTAGTTCGCTTGTTAATTCGTCTAGACTTAGAGAAAAGGAAAACTAAAAATACTTCAATTATTTATTTACTTATTTTATGAGTTAAAAACTCACAAATTTGTGTTTTTATATACCCAATAGAAATTGAGAGTTCTCTAAATAATATATTTCGGCAAGTTGACAACATTGCCTCTTTAAACACTGCTAGCTGCTGTGGCGTCGGTGTCCGAATTTTGTTCAGACAAGAACAATTCTGGAAGACGTGCATTTGCATAGTACCTATATTTTCTATAGGTATTAGTTGAAAAATGAATAGTGGTTAAAAGGTATGTTGGTAAAATTAAAACAAAAGGAGAACTGGATGTAAGTATTATCTTTTTGTTTTAAGGTATATAATTATGTAAATAATATATATACACAGTATTGGCCCTATGTAGATTAACAGCGTAAATTTTTAAGAAAAAATTATTTTGCGACATAAATTTACAGGGTGTCCCACTAAGGTCGGCCAGGTACGATATTATGGAAACCATCTTAAGTAACTTGAAAACGAATGCAGATATTGAATTGCGGTTTGCGCCAAAATGTGGATATTTTTTTGCTCTTCAAGCACAGCAATAAAAAAATGATATCATGCCATTTGGATTTTTCAAGAAAATTTGAAAAAACTGGATCTTGGTTAAACAGCGCCCTCTAGAAGACGCGGTGGGAACTATCGACCTCGAATGAAGTAGTGTTCTTAATAACAATGAAATTCTCTTTTAAATAAGCCCAAATTGAATGAATTTGGATGAGGGGTATAGAAGATACAGCAATTTTTAAAACTATATTTCTTCACCAGCTTCCCCCACCCTTATTAGTGAAGATACGAAAAAAGGACCAAACTGACGCAAAGATTAATGAACTTTCGATTTCTGCTTTCAAAACAGTATCTTAATATAGCGATTTCTTGAGAAAATTTGAATTTTTAGTTATATCATCGTAATTGCGCCCCCTACCGGAAATCCTGGAAACTTGAAAATAATTTCCATCAATTTCTCTTGGTTGATTTAGTGAAGAGAAAAAAATCCCGAAGCCGTAAGGTCTATGGTTTTCATAATATCGTACCTGGCCGACCTTAGTGGGACACCCTGTATATGTATGTATACAGTGTATCTCAGATTTGGCTGGAGCTACAGGGTTGGTTAAATAAAGAGAAGCCGTAGACAATTTTTATTACAAATTCAAATCTGGTTTCAGAATTAAGTTATCTTTAATGTTTTTGGAGTATACATTTGTATTTACGTCTCTAAAACTGATTTTTTCGAAAAATATTCACTCTTTTATTGTTTTTATCTGCTAAATTCGAACGTACAGTATATAATTTATATTAATATAACAATATTAATTATATTTTGCACTTATGTTTTAATATTTCAATGTCCTAAAATAATTATTTACAAGATGGTAATAGGCTTAATAACGAGGGTAAGTAACACTCGATAAAGCGCACGTCCATGCAACCACGGGTGTTACATTTCAAAAACCGAACCGTCGTCGAACGGATTACCGAATGCTAAACAGGATGTTACTTGCCTCCATGCTACCGGGACCTGCTGGCTCTGCGAGCAACGAAAAAGAGGAAGCCGAAACCAGCACAGGGGCAAAGCCAGTGCTGGGCATTGCCCATAACATGGCAAATCACACCATCAAACCTGGGCTGACAACAAAGCCTACAAATATTGGCTAAACCTGCATAAGCAAAGGCAATTAGCTCTGCTGTTCTCTTCATTTTACAAAATAAGGATTTCAATCCATCATTTCTTTAGTGGCATGGTGTAAATAAACGATCAATCCTGATCATCCTCACCTTTTAAGAATCTCGAAGTTTTTGAAGGAAAATCCTTTGGCAAAACTGTTGATGAATAAAAATGTAGGGGACTTTTAAATGGTTCGGACAAAACCTGAATTATGTTCAGGCTCACAAACAATTTCCAGCAAGGATCTTCTCAAAGATAAGTGATGGTATTAGCCCAGTTCTTTATTTACATTCATAAACTGAAAATGTATTTTTTTATAGTTCTTTGCGTTTAGGTTCATTGTTGTGGTCATATACTATATTTGGTACTTCGTCTACAGTTTATGAATGGGCTGTAAATTCAATTATTAAAGGTGGCAAAAATGTTGAAATATAATCATTGCCATTTATGAATTTTTAATTTATTGAGCAAAAAGGGTGATCACTTGCTGGGTTCAAAGTATAGTTGATTCTTCTTTTGGGTTTTACTATTATTTTTATTGGTCATTCGAGATTTTGGTAAAAGACTGTGAGAGCGATTTGGATATCCTTTTCGTTAAGAGCTTGGGATACCACAAAGCTATAGGTTGGGTTATCATCTGATAGTAGTTTTGTATGAATTTTTCAGTAGGGAGCCCCTTACCTGCAACGACGCTGGAGGACGATTTGTTCCAAAATATCGAAATAAATCCTTGTTAAAGTTTTATCACACTATTGTTTTCAGGCCGGTACCAAGTGTGTCGGTGAAATATTGTTAAAAGTACCTGACTTAAGACTGTGTAGGTATTGCAGGACATTCTGCCTTCTGGGCACATCAATCTGTCGGAATATAATATACCTATTAGACGAAATATGAAAAACTATTCAAATTGGATATTAACAAGAGACCAGGACTTGATGGCCTCCCACCATCACTTATCAAACACTGTAGCTTCTTGTTTTCTAGACCTCTTTTCCATATCTTTAACCTCTCCTTAAAGACTGGGACATTCCCAGCCTATTAGAAAACAAGCTTTATTACTTCCATATTGAAGTCTGGAGATAGTTCACAGGTTAATAACTATCGGACCATCAGTATACTAAGTTATATTCCTAAAGTATTTGAGAGTCTTGTTTGTGATTACTTGTCTGCTAGTTTAAAAGGCTGTTTTATCGATCAGCAATTTGAAATCATTTCTCATCGCTCCACCGAGCTTAATCTTTTAACATTTACTGACTATCTCTTGGAATCCTTGGAGGGGGGTTATCAAGTTCATGCTGTGTACACTGATTTTGCAAAGGCGTTCGATAGGGTTAACCATAGAGTTTTAATTAATTAGTTGAAGATTCTGTGCATTCAGGGTGTCCTTCTAGAATGGCTTTCCTCTTACCTATATGAAAGAACACAGATAGTGCGTATTCAGGGATTCCAATCAATGGAAATTAAAGTACCATCGGGTGTACCCCAGGGTTCACACCTGGGCCCTCTTCTTTTTAATAATTTATATATGAATGATATTGCATCCTCTTTTGTCTTTGCCTTCTTCCTAATGTTTGCAGATGACTTAAAATTATACATAAGAATCAAGAATAATACTGCTTGACTAGAACTGAAAGCTGACTAGAACTTAATGTTAAAGAGTGCCATCTGATGGTTTTCAGAGTCGTAGCAGGAATCCCACAGAACATGTCTACACTACAAATGGTTGTCCTTTGGAATCTGTATGTCAAATTGAAGATCTAGGTGTTCTTGCGTTTTATTGAAAGGTGTGCTAAAGATTTTGTTAATATAGCATCCATCAAAATATTATTCTGTTCTCTTGTGAGGCCTCATCTAGATTACTGTTCTTGTGTATGGTCCCCCCACTAGAATGTCCATATCCAGGCTATTGAAATTTATTTCATTTAGGAATTGCCATGAAGTTGAAGATATCAATTACTCACGTAGTTTCCTTAATATAACTACTCCCCAGATCAGACGCATGCACAAGGCTCTTACTATATTCTATAATCTACTGCACTCATATAGCTTTGATACAGAGCTACTGGCAAAAGTCAATATCCATGTCCCTTCTAGACAAACAAGGCTTAAACAGCCTTTCCAAATTGGACACCATCGTACTAACTACGAATATGATTATTTTCTGTCAAGGTCGGCTGATTTGCTAATCAGTATTCTGACAGGTTGGACTGTTTTGATAATCAAAAAGTTTTTAAATCCTTTATCTAAGTGATAGGTTAGGTTAAGATTCTTACTTGTTAATTATACTTGTCTTTTAATTGTGCAATAATTGCTCGTTGATAAATAAATATATATTAATTGATTATAGCTTAATGTGTATCTCTATCAAATCTAACCTCGGCGGTGGATCCGTTACCAAGCCTGGAAAAACAACAGCTTGAGTTATGCAGTGATCTTCGCGAATGTGCCTTTCTCCTCTCTACTCTGTTTCTCTTTCGCTAGTATCGATTAGAGAGGGTTCAACTCAACTCACTATGTGCCTCTTCCTTCGCCTTGCTCACTTGTTACGAGGGAGGAACAACGAGAATAAAGCAAAAAAAAAAAAAAAATGCTAGAGGGATTTTAAATTGCTCGTCGTCGGTTGTCTTTTATCATTCCCACTGCTTTTCCTTTTTGCGAATTTTATTAATCGATTCTGATAAGTCGCTTGGAATTTCTTTGTTTTCAAAATTACGACCACAATCGCAAAAATCATACCTTTGTTGATTAGATGCAGAATTTCTCATCTGAACACTAATACCAGACAAGGGTAAAAGAACATCTAATCGCATCATTTAAATCAGCCCAGTTAACTTAAATGATAAGTTGCTAAAACCACACATTAATTATGGGATGTTAATTGTGTGGTCAGCAAATACACAGAACAATTTAAAAATCGATTAATCATACCTTTGGAGCACGTGTCATCTTTAGTTAAACGACTTTTTAAATAAATGGCGTTTTATTTTTAAAGTAAAATTAGTTTTATAATAACCTATGCCAGTGTAGTGCACCAATAACATTGTATTAAAGCTGAGCTTTTGTTATTATAACAAAATGAATAGAGGGCGGCAAAGAGCATGAAATTTCAATTATCATATCATCAGATTATCATAAATATATCAAATAAACACATAACGATTACTTATTATCAATGAATGGGAGGGATATAGGTACAACACAATTCAACGAAGTTGTTCCAGTTATGAAAACTCACTTCACATGTTGAGGAAGTTTTGGGAAAACTGGTACAGTTGTTGATAAAAACACATGATTGTCTGTCATTTCTCGGGGCTGTCGGAGCATTGGGCGATATGGATCTGGACGTCGTGTGGTTATACCAAACTTAAGCATTAATCTATGTCTCAGTGCACTGGAAGTTATACAGGAAAATTTCCAGAAAGTCACCTTTCGAAATGGCAATCAGTATCTTTGACCACCAAGATAGTGGGATCTCACACCATAAGGATGTGATCTCACACCATAAGACTTTTGAATGTGATCGTTGGTGACGTCCAATAAATAATTTACGAGGCTTCATTGTATATAGACATTGATTACCTAAAGTACAACATTGTGCCAGCCAATGGAAGCTATGTTCCATATTCTAGTCTGCTTACAATGTGTAACCAATTATAAAAATTGCTGTTGGAATGTTGGACAAACCTTTATGTAAGTTTCGTGTTTACAATGTAAGAAATATCAAAAATCATGTTTTCTTGCTTCATAAATTCTGCTTCGACGCTACTGTACGGTACTGCTGTATCACTACGGTGTCGATGGTGACATTGAAATTTCACACATCAATCGTCAGCGTCTCATAAACAATTTATAAACAATATATCAAGCGTAAACAAAATAAATTAATTAATATGAGATCTCCTCGTATTGGCTTTGTACGCAAATATGTATGGGTACCAGGTAAAATTATAATGTGCTTTTTTTCGCTTGTGCACAATGGAAAAAAATCGGATGCGAAAGGTTAAAAGGTTAAGTTTTTGTTGACGATGATAGCGATTATTGTTTCTTTGGTAATTAAGTTTTGGATTTTATTTGAGCTCGTACACTCTCTGAACGATATTCTATTTCCACTCCTCATCTTGGTCTTTTGCAGACTCAAAGTTATTCAACGACTAGTTTCTGAGCTCTTAATCTCTTGTCGTTTCAGGTGAATATCTTCAACAGGTCAATTTTTCCGAGGATTATTTCCTTGAGGAGCTAATAACTCTTCCAAAGTATTTCTTTCTTCTCTTTTTGTGGGTTATTTCCATGTTACCCCCAAATCAATCAGTTATCCAACATTATTAGGTGACACATCTTTTATTAGGTACATACTTAAGTATCAGGAAATTGTGTCACGTTTTCATTTCCCCATAGATACAATGCTAATCATGTTCGCCTCTTTGTTTCCGACAAGCTCATTAAATCCCATTTTATTCAACAAGAGATTTTTCTAAGCATTAAAAGTCTTTTCCAGAAATAGCTCAAGCCATTTCTTTCGAAACGAGTAATACCGTTGACTGTCATGGATCTAAAATAAAAGAACGATTAGGATTTACCCATTTTTAGCATAAACTTGAAACATCGCGTAAATCTTATTCCTTTCCTACTGGGGTTTCTTTTCATGATATTTGTAATACTAGATCCAAAGCTGTTAATCTCAATCTGTAAATATAACAGATTATTATTGGACAATTTCCAACAAATATCATAAACTAGTCAACGTGATTTCAAATAATTTGAAACTGTCAAAGCACGTGTTTATTGCCAATTAGAATCGCACTGAGTGAAGTGTTATTTTTGTTCTATATTACCTATCAGTGAAGGTATAATATCCTGCTAAGTAGACAGATTTCTAAGAAATATCAAAACATATATCGATAAATCAATAACAATCACTGACCGATGATTCATACATAAAAACATGTTAATTTTCTGCTTGAAAACAATGAAATGTTATATTAATTTGCATATAAAGCAACATGACCATACAAGACCGTGTTGGGTTTGTACAATGTTGTAATTTTCTACGTGGTTATAGGTGGAATGCATGGATATTTTGTAAAGCAGAACGGTTTGAAGATTCGTATGTGTGTGAGTAACTATTGGGAGGTGTATAGATTTGTATTAAAGCAACCGTAAAGATTATGGAGAGCTAAAAATAGGCACGATCCAGAACAAAAAATATGTATTCATAGAGATGAAAAAATATACTACTTGACTTATTTCTCATTCCAGGATAGAATTGAATCATCATCAAACAGCCTCTCTTCACATCAGTTGTTGGACATAAACCTCCTTTAAAATTTTCTAGTTGTCTCTGTTCTGAGCAGTTTCCAGCAGTTGCGATTCAATTTTCAGGTCGTCTGTGCAGCGAGTGAAAGATCTTCCTCGATTTCGTTTGTCAGCTCTTGGTCTTTACTTAATGAGTTTCTTCGTTCATCTCCCGTTCTCAGATCTTGCGACCTGGACCGGTATTCTGGTCCTCGAAAACGCTCACCGCTTTTTAATCGCTCGGCACTTTTAATGGGAATTTACATTAAAAGTGCCGAGCGACTAGAAAGCGGTGAGCGTTTTCGAGGACGAGAATACCGGCCCTGGCCTATCCACTTTTGTTTTGCGATACGTTAACAATATCGTTCATCCCAGTTCTTATGCGGATCTCATTATTCCTTATTCGATTTCTGAAAGTCAATCCAAGCATGGATCTTTCCATTCGTTTCTGTGTTACTTCCAACTTTTCTGCTTATACTTTGGTGAGAGTCACCATAGGTTAGGACGGGGAGGACACACGTTGAATATTTTTCATATCAGGGATAATGGAATTTCAGCCCTAAATACATCCCTCAATTTTCCGAATGCTGCCCATCCCATGTGATGAACAGCTTGGGTGACATACATTATGTTACCCTTTCGGATTCTTCTTTTGATTTAAATTTTTCTGGTGGTGGAGTGAATATTTACAGTGGTCGTTGCGTTTCCGTATATGGTTTTAGTAATTTAGCAATATCGGTAATCAACTCTACTTATAGTGATCTCAAGATTGCAGGAAGATCCACGGTTTCGAACGCCTTGCGGAAGTTTACAAACATCAATACCAAAGGACGGTTGTATTATACTCTTTTCTATGAGGGTTTTGAGACACTTGCACCAAATCCAGATCGGAAATCACCTGTTCCCGGGACAAGCTCATGGATGGTACCGAGATTAGACACCAGAACTTACAAGTATCTGGGTTTCCAGTAAGCGCTGAACATAAAAACATCGAACATGAAGGAAAACATCATACAGCAGCTAAAGAAAAGAATACAGCTCTTACTAAAAACTAATTTAAATCCAGAGAACACCTTCACTGCGATCAACACCTGGGCTATACCTTTTGAAGTGTTTAGTTTTGGAGTCCTAAACTGGTCGGATACTAATCTGAAAAAAATTAGACCGATTAGTCCGAAGTCTACTTACCTCGTACCGTAGTAAGCACCCCATATCATATCTTCTTCTGCTCCAGGACGAATGATGGACGCGGGCTCTGTTCTCTGAAGACGAATCACCTGGAACAAAAAGAAAACTTGATAAGATATTTCAGAAACTCCAACTTATCTGTCCATTCGTGCCGACAAAAACTTCAGCCCACTCAATTTAGCCCATGCAGCGGAACCCCAGATAATGAACCATGAGGAAGAGATGATACAAAAATGGCTATCAAAAGAAATACACGGCAGATTTGCAGCAGATCTACGTAGTAACGAGATCCACAAATAAGCTTTTTGCCTCTATCTCCGAAAGGCTTGGCTTAATCGAGAAACTGAAGGGTCAATAAATGCGGTACCAAGACCAGGTTGTAGCGACAAGGTACTATGTACGCCACATGATGAAAGTAGCCATTGCAACAGACTTTTGTAGAGTATGCAACCTGAAGCCTTGCTCCAAAAGAGTATTTGAGGCATAATGACATAGCGAAAATCGTATATAGTCACCTTTGTCACAAGAACCATCTCATCAAGGAAATTCCTCCGTATTACAAGTACTAACCTAGCTCTGTCATCGAAAATGAAATAACAAAAATCAAATTCTTCACATTAAACCAGATATTCTTTATATTAACAAAACAGGGAAATATGCATTTATCATTGACTTTCCAGTACCAGGAGTCAGCAACATAGCAAATTCATACACAGGAAAAGTCACCAAGTACCAAGATTTGTTATACGAATAAAAAAGAAGTTTTGCCGTTCATAATTTCTGCCACAGGTTCAGTAGAAAGATGACTTGCTAAAAATCTAGAAAAACTCGACCTGGGCAGAAAACTGACCGGACTGATGCAAAGACCGGTGGGGCTTGAAACATGTCATGTAGTACGGTGTTATGTGCTGCACGTAACCTCGAAACATTTTCCCTCTAAAGGTGAATATGAAAAAAAAAAACAAAACAAAATAATAATAATAATAAAAATAATAATAATAATAATAATAATAATAATAATAATAATAATAATAATGATAAACAACAAGGAGAACTTACTAATAGAGGCTTATGCTGGTCAAGTGCCCGTGGGCAAACAATAAATATTAAATGCACTAGTCTTTCGCGTCATGTTTCGCAAAATTTCAGCCGAACAATTCAATTTATTTTTAGCAAAAAGATATTTTGACTTATTTTTGTAAAACATGTAGGTATAGCAGTGGCTTCCAATATATCAGGAATATAGTTTTTTTACATATTTTTTTTGCGGTCAACTTATAAGATAAGGGGCTCCCTAAAACTTCACTAGCCCCGGGCCCCATGAAAGCTTAATCCGGCCATGAGACCAAGACTGAGCCAGTCTTGTCTTGGTCCCGAAACATCAAGACGAAGACCAATACCAAGACCGCATTTATTTTTCGAGACCAAGACTGGCCAATATTGGTCTTGGTTTTGCGAAGCCCTAATGATGCCACTCTGGAAGACCCGATTTACAATAAGTACCACAAAGGTGTCGACTGAATTGATATCATTCCACCGGGGAGTGTTTCAGGGGGATTCCCTTAGCCCACTCCTCTTTTGTATCTCGCTACTTCCGCTGTCCGTTGCTTTGCGGAACACAAGGGGATACATGTGCAATCCTACCGGCCGTAGAACGCATAGGGTTACTCACCTCTTCTATATGGATGACCTCAAGTTCTACGCGTCGACGGAGAGAGATCTTGACCAACCTCTTCAGGTAGTACAGGAGTATAGTCATGCGATCAGAATGAAGGACTCACAACTCGTAGATGGGAGCATCCTACGACATCTGGATGCCGGAGAGACCTATACCTACCTGGATGTTCCTCAGGGACGCATCCAGGATAGTGTCGCAATAAAAGGGTCTCTCCGCGACAAGTATCAGAAGCGATTGAGACAGATCTGGAATTCAGAGCGATCTGGAAAGATCGCTGCTACAAATATGCTTGCCGTCCCACTACTCACTTACTCCGTTGGAGTGATAGAGTGGAATGTGAATCAGAACCGTTTTCTTCTTCCTTTCTTTACAATCTTTCTGTAGCATCTGCACACTCAATCCTCCTTTCCTTCAACAGCAAGACAATGAACGCATGGAACACCAACTTGCACATGACATCGGCAGCAAAGAGTGACAACAACAATACACAAGACACAAGGTCACCATTGAGAACATATAGATAAGGAGCGGAATATATCAAGAAGACTCCTTATCAGCTCTACCATTTTGTGTCGCACTATTTGTTGAGGATGGAACCTAGGGAGGTTCCATCCTCAACAACTCTGAGACAGGATATCAATGCAAAAATGAAAGGGAGAAAATCAGCCGCCTGCTGTATGTAGATGATCTGAAGCTAATATCGAAGTCAGATGAAGAGCTTGCAAAACAACTCGTAAAATCAGCATGGAGTTCGGGTTAGACAAATGCGCAAAGGCAATATTCCTGCAAGCCGAATAGAATATCAAAATTGACGACCCAACAACCATCAGAGCACTACATAGAACAAACTGATGTGTAGGTACAAATACCTGGGGATAGATGAACACGACGGCATACAACGCAAAAAAAATCAAGACCACACTAAAAAAAGGGTACTACCGTCTAATAAGAGCAATCCTTAAAACCGAGCTTAATGCGAAAAACAAAATGATGGCAATAAACTTCCTAGCTCTCCCTGTCATCCAATACAGTCTAGAGATTATTAAGTGGACCCAGGCAGAGATATGGAAGCTGGATTCCCAAACACGCAAGCTCCTCATAATGTACGGTGCTCTTCATCCACGAGCCGACGTTGACCGATTGTACATACCTAGAAAAGAAGGAGGCAAAGGTATTATTAGTATTGAAACAACCTACAACATTGCTGAATAGGACTGAATCAGCAGGTAGGTACTTGGATACCTGGAGTTGAAAGAATACAAAAGTAAAAAAAATCAAAAAAAAAATTAAAACAACAGATGAAGGCAGAACAAATAATGAAATGGGAAGCACAACATAGTAACCAGGCAGCTCTACTGGAACATCTGCAGACACTTTAAGATAGTGAAAACAGAAGATATAACAGTCATATGGGACACACAAAGTGCACACTGACAGCAAAATAATTCCAAACCAGGCCAGTCCTAATAATCAAAGATAAGAAAAAAACATACTACTTAATTATAGACGTGGTCATCCCTTCTAACTATAACCTAACACAGAAGTAAGCTGAAAAGCTGCTTAAATATAAAGACCTGCAGATTGGAGTACAGCGAATGTGGAACCAGAAGGTCAAGGTAATCCCTATCATCATTGGAGCCACAGGACTCATCTCCAATGCCACCACCAACAGCATTAAAGAAGTTCCAGGAAAACGCAATCTCCTGCAAATGCCAAAAGCAGTGGTCCTGAGTACTGCGCATATAGTACGGAAAGTACTATAAAACCCAGCCCAGTCATCAGCTACCAAAGCAACACTTAAGTGCACGAAGTGCACTCGGTGCAGGCGGTGCTGCTCAATACAAAGAAAACCTTAGAAGAAACTAAGTGGCAGAAACAAATAATAATAATAATAAAGGTCTTTATTAAGAAGAATCTTGAAAGGCAAAGTCTAGCTAAACAGATTCAACTATTCAAACTTAACCATAATTTTATACAATATTTTCAATCAATAATATCACAATTATATCTCAATAACATCACAAGCATGTCCTTTATAAAAATACAAATCACAATAATAATATACATACAAATATATAAAGTTCCATAGAATTTTTTGACTATTTGAATAAGTGTATCCTCCAAAATTGAGAAGCCTTCTCTTCAAAGTTCACGTAGTTGCGTAAATAAAGCGGATAGGGTTGATACATCTGAAATCCAGGGCCTTGTTCATCGCTCTCAGTAATATTTATCTGATGGGATTGCTTCTCTGGAGGTCTTATGACCTTCAACATCTTGTCCTGAATCAGTTCAAAATATCTGGAAACATTAAGAAGCATCGACCATCCACCAACACGTTAGATTCAGTTCAATCCAAGCTGAAATTGGGGAAAAAAAGACAATCTTTGTTTAAAAACTATGGATTCCCTTATTTAAGCTCAAAAAGTCACTTCCTGATCCTGTTACCTAAATAACTATTATCAATCACAATTAATAGCAACCATCTTCAAGCTCATCGATAATGTTAAAATACAATCGACTCAATATTGAAGTATTAGTCTGCTTATATTGTGGTACGAACGAGTACCCACAGCCAGTACCTTACTCTTTTTTTACTCATTATACAAAGTGATATTAATAATAAGGAACCAGTTCTGTTCACACACGATACGACCATAACTGAACAAAATTCTTTCATAAAACAAAGAAGTCGTTCGACCATGATGATCTATAGAGAGCTGATTTAACTAGAAGTATTTAGATTATTTTTAGCTTTCTGTTCACTAGCTAAAAAAATTATAATGCTATAATACATAAAATTAACTAAGATTTTCGTCCTGAAGAATTTCTGTGTTGGTATATAATCTTGATCAAACACAAAGCTAGTTTCTCATCTACAGGTTACATGGTCTAAAAATATCTGACAAAACTAGACATTAGATCAACCGACTTAAGATCAATGACTTAACCTGAGTAATTGTTGCTAAATCATTGTGTCCGATGGTGGATCGTGATGTTTACGAGGATATTGCTCAATCGAAGGAAAAATCGACCCACGATTTACTTGATATACCGTTAAAATCGTAGGAATAAATAGATGGGATGCAATCATAAGTATTGGTTCACTTAAACATGGACTCACAACCAGTTGGTTAAGGAGAATGGAACAAGGATTAGTTAATAAAAATAAACGCCCTTATGTAACTTTGGTTGTGCAACTTTAATGATGTATCTATTGAAATGTCAAAACAATTATCTGGTTTGATTCGTTGGTATGTGAAATACTAACTGTTTGTTAAAATGAAAACTTTGAATTTTTCATACTTCAATCGATAATAATAATAGATCTGGAATAATTATTAGTTAGGTGTAGCTGAACAAGTGGCACTGGCACCCATCGACGAAAAGCTTGAACTTCCCAAGAGAAGAAGCAGTATTTGAGCTTCCCAAAAGTCGAAAGAAGAAGAGTTTGAGAGATGTTCAATTGATGATACATCGGGATTTATTGGCTTAGTGCGAACGTTATACCTAGAAATTAAACAGAAAAATATCGATTCCTCTTCAACAAAATCTAAATTTCTTTCGTATTCTATTCATTCAAATTACTCTACACAAAGACAGAATAAAAAAGCCACACAAAACGACAAGGCAACACCGCCCAAGCTAATCGACATCCACTTGCGGAGCTGAAGAATGTGATTTATTAAAAGGCATGCAGCGGAGCCATTGAACCGCTCTCCACCATCATCGGATTTAAACGATCAGGTTTACATACAACCGTATTTAGCGATGATCAAAATAATATCGTTCGCCGATTAGGTTTCGCTGTTGTTTTCAATTATTTTTCGGCATGGACGATATTATTATTAAAAAGCGGATTGAGCTTTTTTTGGGGTAATTACGCTTATGGTTCTTTTAAAAGCGAGTTTTGGAAGCTGATGACTTTGACATAAATTATAAATATTATCTCGTTATTTGCTTTGTTATTTTCAATTCGACCATAAACAATGATCAATGATTATTTTGTTTATATTATGTTGAACCATTATTATAACATTCACTTGGTAAGCATCTTTCTTCTCGATCATTGTTCCATCTTATTTTTCTTGCCGATTTATTGAGTAAGTACTTATTGACGAATTTCAAAACTTCCTCATTTTCTTAATAATTGTCCAATTAAAAAATTCATTTAACGGACGAATATTGTTGCTATGCGAATAAATGTCCCGACGGATACATCAAATTAAGATTTCCATACCACCCAGTTAAAAATATGCGGGCCACACGCAAAGGGTTGCTCAAATTTCTTTTGTGGCGACAGTGGACCCTCATATTGCGCAAACATTACCGGATTGTTCAAGTGATTTTTTAATAAACGATGGAATGCCGATAATAATTGGAGCCTCTTGAAATTAAAAGTTTGGGTGGTATTACATCATGTTCCAGGCCAGGGCAAATTCTTTTTGTTCTGCACTAGAGATAAGAGAACTCAATCAATAATGAAAACGGAGTATTCTGGAGTCTGTTTAGAAAGTTTTCCATACAAATCAACTTCAATAATCGGTCCTTCATTATCTGGACAAAGGACGGAATATAAAGCTTGGTATGTGTGTAACGGTGTCGGTCTCCAAATTGTAGACAAACGCTATCAAAACTGAATTTTCGTCTTCCACACCAAGAATAAATTTATTTCGCCCGCTTTCCATAGTAGAACAAATTTCAAACTGACGCCTAATTCTATTACGTCAGTTCTATGTGGATTGTGTTTTACGATACCTACTTAACAATGAACCAGGACAATTTCTTGGATTGAACGATTCTTCGTGTTGAAGTTTTCGATAAACGCTCTCTGGATAATTTCAATGAAAGTTCCTTAGTTCCTCTTCATATCTTTATGGTGTATTATTTGGATACATTACAGTTTAGCCAGTAAGTCGACAAAAAAATAGTACCCATTATATTTTGCACTTGCATATTTCTTTTAGGTGCAACAAGGTGAAAGGCAAGAAGAGAAGAAATTTAAATTTTCTGATATTTTTACTGTGTTAAATTGCCACCTGAACGTGTGAAAAGAGAAATTATATATAGATGAGGAAAACTGAAACTTACCAATAAGGTATTCTTCACCTCGTGGTTAGCGTTGAGAGTTTGGATGTTAATTAATTTATTTATTCGCACACGGGCACGGGACTATCCTATTCCAGTTAACATAATATGGTACAAAAATTGAGTTATTTCTATATAAATAGTAATAATAACAATAAATTTGAAAGGAAACTAAGTACATGGTTAACATTCTAGCCAATAGTAAATTATTCTGTTAAAAAATAACTAGAAAGGGTATTAAATGACAATTCTTCTTGAGTCAGTAAGAAACTGGTTGTATGAGATGCCATAAAGATGTGTTAATCGTGTGATGGGAGAGTTGAAGCCATAATTTGTCCTATGGATAAATAGATAAGTATTGCGTGTGTTTCGCGGAGGAAAATGGAAGTTCAGCCTTTGTAGTAGGTGTGGATCGTATAGGATCTGTATTTGATGATGTTAAACAAAAGTTTCATATCTTGTTGTCTCCGGCGTATTGATAGAGTGTTCATGTTGAGTTAACTCTCTAGATCAGCATAGTCAATCTGTTTACTCGGTAAGTTTAGTTTATATGCTGCTGCATAAAGAAGAAATTTATGTTAGATATGTTCGATTTTATTTATGTGGACTGCATAATACGGATTCCAGACAGAAGAACAATGCTCCAAATGCGATCTAACTAATGAGAAGTGAGAAGTAGTGAATGTTTTATTGAATTCTGAGGTGGCACGTTTCATGAAACTTAACATCTGCAGTGCCTTATTACAAATTTTATAGATATGTGAAGCAAAAGATGAACTGCTCTTTATAATGATGCCCAAGTCGGTGATTGTTTCAACAGTTGAGAGTAGTATAGGCAAATTAGCACGAAAAATGGGCTAACGTCAAACTAATTGCAATAAAATTTCTGTGAGTGGTTTCCTAATGGAAATTTTCTGTAGGAAACGATAATGAAAAGTCTACCCCTCTATGATGACGCGTTTATCCAAAATGGCGAATTTTCCAAAATGGCTGACGATTATTTGATACATTAGGCATAGTCAATCTGTTTACTGTATAGAGCTTGGAATTAAGACAATAAACAATAATGATTATATGAAAGTAAGCTGCACACAGTTTTAACATTTTCGGGGGATTGGGGCGTGCGGTGCATGGATTTTGGGAATGTTATGTATGATACATGTAGCTTGTTTCCTGGGCTGCATGTTCACATAGGTTCAAAAATATACGAGAAACATCAGAGTAACACTACATAAATAGAGAGGGCAAGTCATTCATAAAATCACTTGGTTTCTGCGGCCATCAATCCTAAACGATAATAGTGGATTAATGAATGAACTACATGGAGTGGGGATAAGATTGCGGCCAATCCGGACCAATTACAAACAAAACCCTTTCGACATTTCTTACTACGAATACTAGGGCGCATTCGCGATTATGGTCGGGCATGCTCTAGTAATATTTGCATCCTTCTTTATCTGGTTATCTTAACAAAGATAAAACGATCAGGTGGGCGTTTTCGACGAATACAACCAGGTACCGAGTTTTTAGGCAGTGTTGCCATTTTCAGCTAGCACAAATTCTTATTCAAATTTTATTGAGATACTAGATTATTATTTTATATAATAATTATTCCTATTCATTGGAAAGCACCACGATATTTTATGTTATAATTGTATAAAAATATACCTATCTAGGTTTTTATAATAACGATATATATATTTTTTTTCAATATCCAATTCCATTTTTCCTGCAACTTAGGACAATTTATAAATATGGCACATCTGCAGTAAGTGTCCGCAAGTGATCTTAGAATGGGAGTCAATGTTTGGGGCATCTTTTAATCATAATAAAGCTATCTATTTCAAGTGTTTATCTGAGCGAGGAACTCATTACATACTGCCCCAGAAAACAATATTATTGAGTCATAGCTCTCCCAAATTCGATGTACTGCACGACCCTGTGGGGTATATAGAGCATTATATAATTTGTGAGTAATAATTGTAATAGAAAACATTCATTTTGAGTTCAAAATACTTATCTGTTCATTTACAATCTCAATTATTGTCCATGTCCACTTCCATAGAATTGCAGCAACTTATCCCTCTGCACACATATTTAACAAATTTCAGTAAATGAGCTGGTCCTTGAGCTTGACTCATTCTAATAGGAGACAAGCTTCTATCTCTTACTTCAAATCCCCACTGTAATAGATGCATATCAATACCCATCCACTGTTGCACTTGATAATATATCTACCCTGAAGGAATGAAATTTGCTTGCATCCTCTGTAGGATAAGCAAAACTTGACATGGATTATTGATTTTGTTGTCTCTGAAGTGGAAGTTCGAAGTTTCATATCATGTAATGTGCTGTCTCCTGTTTTTCCTTCATAAAAAGATATAATGGCATTCAGACCGGCAGTTGAGATTTCTTCCTTGGATTTTGGATAAGTTTGGAAAATGGCACTTTCTTTGAAGGTGTCTGATTTTTTAGCAGTTATATGAAGTCACTTTCTTCTTATCCAAATGGTTTCGAGGCGGTATCACATCCTAACATGGCGTGAGCAAATAAAATGTGACAGTAGACGTCGTAGACGTCACTACTCTGTATGCCTTTACAATTTTTCCGATATCTTAGATAGCTATGGTTCTCCTCCAACAATAGCTGTAGGATGACTTTTTGCTGACTCTCTAAGCTTCCATAATGATCAAGACGTCTGCATCACTTCGAGACTATTTCGTTTTGCGCCCAGCTTCTTGTAACTTTTAAGATATTTGTGCAATTAATGGCAATGGAGGTTGAAGTAGTGAAATTTACTGTGCGGTAGCTACCCTTTAATGCACTAGTGTTTTTGAAAGATCTTTACCGCACTAGTGCGTGAAATGATAGTTACCACACTAATTTGTTTTATATAATACTAGCTGGCCCGGCGAACTTCGTACCGCCTCTGAATTATTAAATATCTATTAAATGTTGTGTTAACGTATCTAGTATTCAGTTTTTTTCGATGGTGAATTTGGCTTTGTTTGAAGAAAATTAATGCTTACTCTCTGGATCAGAAATCACCTAAAATTAAAATTTTACATCATCCCTTTTTAGGCACCTTGTGGGCATTATTCTTGTAAAGTGTACCACCAAATAAATAAACTCAGGCACAGAAATGTTCAAAGAATGTGGAGAAAACAAAAAAAAAAACATCTGAATAGTGAATAACCACTGATTCGAAAATTCATATCAATTCATCAAATGTAAACAAAATAATGTCGGCCTGCACTGCCATATTGAATCACGTGATTTGGATTGCCTAATAAAATAACATAAACCTAACCCATCATAATATTCACTTTGTACCCAGCCTTTTCGGGATCGAAAACTAAATGTTTCTATCATTTATCATAGATGGCGTCATATACGGAATGGTATTACAGTGCAAATGGTATTACAACAGTTACTAATAAAGCTCCCGCCGTCATTTTGTGCCCTACCTCTTGCTACTTTTAAATATGAATATATCTACACTTTATTTTTTCCCAAGATAGATTTTGGCATTGTCAACTTTGAAACATAAACAATGACGCTAATGCCGCTTATTGTAAAACTGATGTCAACCTGCAGAAACACCTCATTTTGCGACCAATCAGAGTCAAGCATTATTGTTTATGTTTCAAGTTTCCAATGTCAAAATCTATCCTGGGAAAAAATAAGGTGTATATATATTCATAAATGTCATGTAACAATCTAGATTTCAACTACGATTGTTACATGACATCCTCAAGGTTTAAGTCTTCTGTGAAAGTGCATTATGCATCTATCTATTATATAGTGGTTATTATTGCAATAGAGCTGTCTTGAAGTTTCAAGTAAGTTTATTGGGCCTTCTGCCTCCAAGTAAAGGGTTAATCTGTCTCTTAGTAAGGAGTTTTCATTGTTATTTTTAGCGTCCCGATGAAGTCTGCAATGGTAGACGAAAGCTTGATATTTGAATAAACAGACACTTAGTAGCACATTACATCGTTTTACTTTGGCTACCTCTAGCATTTTGGGGAATCTCATCTATTAACTTATCCTTTGTCCTTTGTTGTTACCAGTACCCCGTTACTGTCCTCCTCTATATATATATATATAGAATGGACGTTGTTGCTGACAAGTACGAACGTCCATTCTTCTTATCATAAGATATGGGGTTCTACTATATATATATATATATATATATATATATATATATATATATATATATATATATATATATATATATATATATATACCTAGATTGATATGTATTCACAACTCGCGTGGTGAGGTTTTAAGCGCACGCAAAGTGAAGTTTGAAAAACTCTCTGAAATCCCACTTACCACACTTATGGTGTAATACCTATACTATCATCGAACGCTAAGAAAAAATATCAATATTCACATTGGTTATCGAATAATAATATGATCAAATGTGTATAACTGTCTCAAACAATGGACAGCCATTTTGAAAATTCTGCCATTTTGAATAAACACGTCACTTAAGAGTAGTACGGGAACTTTCCATCAGGAAACCACTCAGAGAAATTGTATTGCAATTTGTTTGAGGCTCCACATCTAAACAATTTTACTAGGCTAGAGTACATACCTGGCCTAGAAGACTATGATTTACAATAAAATGATTTTGAAAATGAAGAGAAAGTTAAGAAAAATTGCAGGATTAAACATTTTGGTCCTGGGCGGGATTCGAATCCGCGTCCTCAGCATTGCCGGCGCTACGCTCTTACCAACTAAGCCACCACGACCCTACAGATCTTTTTGATTTTTGTGGTGGCTTAGTTGGTGGTCCAATAAATTCCGGAGTTAAAATGCCCTCCCATTCAGATCTCCGGGAGGAAGGTATACGAGGGGAGTCTACATCAAGTTAAATAATTGAATTCTCTAAGATTATGGTTAAGTTTATTTGCTGCGTGTATCTTTCACCCAACGACTCCAGTCATAAACTAAACTTCTATTCGAAAATCTGGCAAATTCATTCAATTCTACCCAGGAGATCCATCCAAATTTAGAGCGGCTTGAATTTTCGAACAAAAGAACCCATGCTGGAAGGATTGCTGAAGCATTTGCCATTTCACACGGCCTGACCCAGTTGATAGAAGAGCCCACACGTATTCCCGATTCCTTTTCTCAACATGCCAATCAGAGCTGGGCAGTAGCTAGCTACTAAGTAGTTAAGCTACTAGCTTAGCTACTTTTTTGGTAGCTAATAACTTATTCAAGCTACTTTGAAAAAAAAGTAGCTTGTAGCTGTAGCTTTTGGTAATGTGTTTCAAGTATTCATAAGCTACTGTGAAAAGTAGCGAGCTACTAAAACAAGCTACTTAAGCTACTTTTGGTAGATAGTTAATAGTTATTTAGGTATCAATGGCGGAAAGTGTCATTCACCGCCCGAGGGGTGGTTAACGATACTTAACGCCTAAAATACTTATTACGTTTTATGCGCAGCGGACTCTTCTAGTTCAAAAATGAAATAACTATACCTACCTATAATGGCATCCATTCGACATTGTTTTCAAAAATAAACAGTTTTCCCCTTATAAAGGCACGTTTCCACCAACCTATCGCCCGCGTTTGAATTTACCGCTCGATAAAAGTTATTTTATACTTTAATTGCTCAAGCTACAATTATGATTTTCCGGAAAATTCTTATCCTGCCTTGCTTAGACTAGTTTCTAGTTATCTCTGTAGCTACATATGTTTTATGTGTCCTATTTTAAGGTAGGCGCAGACCAACGCGGGACTGCGGTAGCGGGAGCGGAAACGGGAACGATGCGTTAGATGCGGCAGCGGCGAGTTTGCATAGCATGCACACCAACGCGATAGTTTCCGCCATACTGGAAACACGTGGTATTGTCCAAACAATACAAAAACATTATCAAACTACTATGCGAACTGCAAGAAACCGCTGCACCTTGCGAACCGAAATTCATTCGCAGACATCCCACAAATCGCATGCGTTTCCTTCGTACCGGTATGCACTCCTTCATTTCCCGCTGTTGATTTACGTCCCGCAGAAGTTTCGTTCTCGCTCCCGCTCCCGCAGTCCCGCCTCTGTCTGCGCCTACCTTTATTCTCGCATTCGCAGATCACTGTGATTAAAGTGAACCTAATAAATTAATGTCCAGTGGTTTTTGACAAAAATATGAATACTACTTCTAAGAGAAAGTTAATATTGTTCGTCGATTTTTAACTGACACTTTCCGTATGAGGAGCGAGGGGGTGTTTCATATGGCAAAAACAAGTATGACGTTTGGTAACCATTGGTGTTCTGATGAAGGAAGCCACCAGCTCACATTCCGTCCGAGTATCAGATTAAAATCGACGGACAATATGTTATTTTCGTATGATGATATTATGAAATTAAATTAGGTAAGGTATGTACATTGATGGTGGCGATAGTGCACGCTTTTTTGTTTTTATCAATTTAACTTTCAAAAAAATAGCTTAAATAGTAGCTTCCAAAAATTCAAAATGTAGTTAAGCTACTAAAAGCTTAGCTACTTTTTTAAAGAGGTAGTTGAGCTACTGAGTAACTTAGCTACTTACAATATAAAGTAGCTTGTAGCTTGTAGCTAGCTACTTTTTCCAAGTAGCTTGCCCAGCTCTGATGCCAATTTAACTCGATTTGTTCCTGGCCACTGATCCCAATCCTTACAAGTTGGATCTGTTTGCACTTTTGGGCCTCCTCTCGAAGTTCATTTGTAATATCCTCAGCCCCTGCTCCAATACTTCGTAGGGTGTGGTAATATGGAGCTGCAGACTGGGAAGGCCCAAAACCTTTTTTTCTATCTTTCCGTGATCCGATGTTAAGGAAAATAATTCCATTGTAGTATCGTTAAAGGAAAAAGCAAGTTTCTTTGTCAGACAATTCCAAGATGGAGGTCAATGGCAGAGCAGCAGAGGTACTGCTACACATTGGTTCTTACATAAACAAGGATGTATTTAGACCTAAAACTATTAGGAAATCCTTGTGCAACTTGACACTAGGAAATCTTGTGGTCCCGACGACATTCCACAAGAATTGGCTTCAGTTCTTTGCAAACTGTTTTCACTCGGGGTATTTTTCCGTATATCTGCAAAAGTGGTGACAAAGATGACCCGTCCAATTATAGACCCATCAGCCTGACCTGTACAGTGTCCAAAGTACTTGAAAAAAATCTTGTAAAAGAAACAACATCCTTTCTCTTAGAAAATGACATCATACCTCCTACACAGCATGGCTTTATGCCAAAAAGGTCTACTACAACAAATCTTCTCAGCTGCCTGGACGACTGGTCTACAAACCTAGACGAAGGCAAGCCAACTGACGTCATATACCTCGATTTTCAGAAAGTCTTCGATACAGTACCACATGAGAGACTCTGCTACAAACTGAGCCATTATAGAATAAGAGACAAGTATAGTCTGGCAAGTGGTAACTTGGTAGAGACGAAAGGGGGAAGAAAAAAGGGGCGTAGCCTAAAAATATTCAATGACACCTTAACTGACACCACCTGATGACAGCCATGTCTTTGGGTTCAGTGGCACCGAAAACACCAGGGAAATAAACCAATAAAATTATTAGAAAAAAATTCTCTAGTTTCGCCAATAACCACGCCACTGCGTGCTGTCGTTCAGGGCTGGGATTCTATAAGGAATAGAGATATTTTCGCTATCTCCATTGACGTCCCCTCTCTATTGATTTCGAAAAGAGAGAAGAAGATAGCAAGTGCCATAGCGATAGGGATAACGATCTCTATCCGTTATAGAATCCCGCCTCAGACCCTCACCAATAGAATCATGCCTCTGAATCATCACGCCTCTCTACATCCATCATTTCGCAATGTTGCCGGATTTTTTTCTATTTCAAAATACTACCTATGCCCATATAGCAAAAAAAGAAAATGTCATAACTTGTTTATTATTGTTTCCGTCAAGTTTGGCAAAGCAGCAAATTCTAGTGGAGTTCGCCGTTTCGCTAGCCAGACTATACCTACAATGGAGCAGCTCTGCCATACGAAATAAGACTACAAAAAGTCCGGTAGACAACACTCAGAGAAAGAAGAGAAAGAGGAAACCTAATTGAAACACATAAGATCCTAAATAGCTACTACTCTACAGACCTAAAACTGGAAGATATGTTCCAAATGAATCCAAACTTAAGTCTCAGAGGACACCACCAGAAACTGAAAAAAGAGAGAACTGTTTTTTTTTTGGAAGGAAAAACTTTTTAACCAATAGCGTAGTCTATAAATGGAATTCCCTAAGCCCAGAAGCGATCAGTGCACCAAACAAAAACATTTTCAAAAATAGACTAGATCAAAATCTTTGTACCATAAACAGCACATTAGTGCATTATTTTTAAAGAAGTACCAAAAACAAAAAAACTAAAAGTGAAAAATCAAAAGCAATGGACTCATCGGTCTTAGGCCGCTTTCCATTGCCAAGAACATAATAATAATAATAAAAAAATCTGGAAATGTGCCAAAGTGCAGTCCTTCCCGGAAAAGGGCAAGAAAACTCTTCCTATCAATTATCGTCCCAACTCACTTATTACTTTTGAAAGTAACGGGTTCCTTCCTGGAAGATTCACTTTCACAAATCTACTTACCAAGGTTCATCTGGACAAGGGCAGATGACTCTAGCCAGTTTGTTGACGTATTTTACCTGGATATTGAAAAGGCTTTTGACAACATACTATTTCCGCGGCTTCCCCATAAACTTCATCCCTATGGTATAAGAGGACTTCAGTCAACCTGAAAATGGTTAAATACCTCGCAGCCAATAAGTTGATCTTTGATAAATAATACGGGGTTTCGTTCTAAAAGATTAGGAGCGGATCTGCTGGCGTACGTCAGTCATATTTGGAACTCGACTTTCGAAAAACATGGCGAATCCAGAGTTGTAGCATTGTGTTACGTTAAAATTTTGCCCTAAGGTAACTAAATATTTCGAATGAATTCAGTAATTAATTCAGTTATTTGTGAGGGTATTTATAAAGCTGTATACCTGAGGATTAATGTTTTTCAGTGATTGATAGATTACTCATTGAATTTTGCTAGATTTTTACCTTCTGTTTGAACGCGGCCAATATCTAGTTGTTGATTAAAGGTATATTTTTCAAGGTAATAATGAGTGAATTATTTGTATTCAGATGACAGGGTTGTTTTAGGATAATAAAGCCCTACTGGTAGGATAGGAATTCACTTTATTTATCTTTCGAAAGTTTTGTAAAAGGCCCTAAATGTCGGTGAAATGGTTTGTTTACTTTCAAATAAATATCAATTGTCAACACTTACGAATCTCGTATTTTCCTTTATTAAAATTTCTGCAACAACACAAATCACTTTAGCACACTCTAAATCGATTTTCCACTCTTATTTCCTTTATTTTTCGCATTCTCAAATGTTTATTTTCCTCAAAAATATTGTAGGGTTATAAGACACTTGTGGATTCGTTTCGGGCAGCACTGTTGCCGACGTCCCTTGATCACTGTGGGTAATATAGAGTCACTGTAACTGTGATCCCTAAACATTCACCGGTCTTTTTGATGGTTTTTAGACTGAAGACTAAGTAGATGCTGATTAATAACTTGTATAAGTGATTAATTAGTGTTAATTGGTGTTAGGGGAGAGAATTTGATAACAACTTTGAGTTTTGTTGGTCATCATTGTGGTTTGGAGTGTTCCGTTTCAAGGTGATTGTGTTCCGATTCAAACTGGGTGTTCCGTCTTCCTGGTCGAGATCGGAAATCTGGCACCAGAGGACATCTTAAAGAAAAAACTGGAATTCTAGAAAATTTTTCATATTGAAGCCTACCTAATAAATCGCTGAAAAGGGATCGTTCTCTTTTAAATTCGCACGTTGAGCAAACAAGAAGTCCTTTGGCAGATTTTACCAGCGGTCCTCTTGGCAACGTTACTTGGAACATCCACCTTTTTGTGGGATTTTGAAGACGCTGGGATTTCAAGTGGTTGCTGGCTTAAATTGGTTTTGGGGTGAAAGCTTTGGATTTGGTCGTACCCGTATTTGTAAGCCAACCACACAGAATTTTCTGGAAACGAAGTCTACGCCATTTTGTTGGTTTGTCGTGTGAAGAGCAGAGAGCCACGTTTTGTTCAACTAGCCCAAAATGTAACCAGGGTTTTTTTTTGTCAGGCCTTTTAGTCTGGATTTTACGGGTAATTTTACGCGCAACAATTGGACATCTCCAAGGGTTTTGATCAGGTATGGCACAAAGGTCTCATCAGCGAAGTTCCATCGTATGGTCTTCCAAACGAATTTTGCCATTGGCTAAGGAGCTTTTTGGAAGGCATTTTGTGGTGGATGGCGTGTCTTCTGATACATACTGCCTTCATATCCCGGCGAACCACAAGATCCTCGCAAGCTGGCTACCCCGAGGACCTCTAAACATAGGTTTTTTTTGGGGGCTTACTGCCCACCTCTGGAACTTCCTGCCTCTTACTTCATTTCATAAACATTTTAGCCTTAAGGTGTACAAATCGTCACCTAATTTCTTCTGCTCATAGTACCACTCAGGTAGTATATACTTTTTGCATATATAAAAAACGCAATTGGAAAATTACTGCTTAATTTTCTGTAAATGCCATATTGATATCAAAATTACCTACTTAAAATATCTTGAAAAATCTAATACAGTTCAGTTGAAGATCGCCGCCCACTCGAATACCGTTTTGTCGTTTGGACGATCATAGAGAAGAAACATTCCAAAGAGAAAGCATCACGTTTTCTCTCTCCACCTACTCGTTTTTAAATACGGGAAACAGGCTTCTTTCTTTCTTGTTTCCATAGAAATTCCACACGACGAGATGGGTCGCGGCATAACTATGTGATTTATTAAGATTAACGGAGACACTGTTATGTAATATTAAAAACACTTCCTGCCTTAGGCTAGGCATGAACGTTAGGTGAACGTTATAATTACGTATTCGGTAGGTGCATACCTAAGTTAGTAGCGGTTTAAGTTGACAGTAAGGCAATCATTTTTGAATACAGAAACTTTTACAATTAAAAATATAAATATGACAATGCGACTTTGCAACCTTCAGCCAGTCGGAAAGTTACTTTAATTAAACTTTTATTGCTCTCGTCCGTTTTGCACTTTTCGCGCAAACTTAACCCTTCTTGTATATCTATAAAGCTCGCTCTTCCTCCGCCTTTTAATTCGCTCTTCGAATTAACTTCTCAAACTTTATTCGCCATTGAAGAAAATCTTACTGTGAAGTTAATCGAATTATTTATTTACTAACAAAAATAAAACTGCCCCATCGCAGACAGTTTTCTAATCGATTGTTCGCCAGCTACTGTATATACTGCCCCCTCAATGACGGCAAATCTCTCGAACCTGATACCTTTTGTACGATTTCAAAAGAAAATAATCCTTAAACTCAAACCCTAAACTTCGAAAAGTTGAAGACTTCTAACTTCATTTTCCAGCTTCATTGTTGCCGCAAATAACTTGGCTAAATAACTGATCGTATCAGTGGAAAATTTCTATTTGGAAAACGTTTCGTCCACCCAGAAGTTCAATTTCGGACTGTCAAAACACGTAGAAAGGCAATTGCCAATAAAAAACCGATTGCTTGATCGCGATTAAAAGAATGGAAATAAGAGGTAATAAGGAGCTATTAATGATACTCATTTGTTAAGTAGGTAATTTTACTTATCTTCGTGGTATTATAATTATTAAATTGTACAACAGAAATTAAATGAAGAGAGCTCGAAATTCTTATCTCTGAAGTTAAAGGACCAAAAAAAAAACTCCCCGTCTATTCTCTCTAATCTCCGGTAAATAAGCTAATTACTCGCGAAACTTGGCGAAACTAGCGTTCCTTTATCAAATTTCCAGCGTTACACGGGCGCCCGCTCGAGTCAGACAAGGAACGTAAGCACTTGACGTGGGGTAAAAAGGGCACGCAATCTGAAACGAGATCGATACGGCCTTTTGGCGGGACTTGATATAAAGTTATACAGTTTGAGTTCCACGTTCGGAATCCGCAAAGTTGCTTCTCAGGAATAAGGACCGTCTATAGAATGGCTTAGGCCAGAAATTTTCAGAACAATAACATCGTGTATCTTATTATTTAGTTTCATAAAATATTTTGGATTGTAAATTCATAAAGATTTCGCAAATCATTGAATTTTGGTCGATCATCTGTACGATGCGACTATTTTTAGCAAGCAAATGTATGCTTTAGGTGAATGGAAAGCGAGGCCCTGTTGTTGTTGGACGAACTCTATCTTCTCCTTTCTTCGACCAGAGTCCTTCCTGCAACGTAATTTAGTTGGAGGATGGTGACTGCTGGCACCATCGCTCCGGCTTCAGCGAAAGTATTGGATATGGTGAATTCTGTTGGCTTCACTTCGTAGTCTTCTTCTGGTAGTACTTCCTAAAATTTCTGTTCCCAGGTAGTTCAATTCTATTTCCTCTTCAGCTTCTAAGGGCTTCGCAACGGGCTTGCAGGGAAGGAGCTTGTGGCATTTTGGCGCAAATGGCACAATACAATTGTAGTATCTAACCTAGATGTAATATAATGTGTGTGTTGGAGGTGTCAGTTGCACTGCGACTTAGGTGGATCTGTTGTGTCCCTCCTTGTACTGCTTAATTCAGGTTTTCTGATCCTTTGAAAATCCTTGGATATCAGTGATTTCAGAGATGAATTTCTAACTGTATAAAGAAGAAGTTTCAGATTTTTCATCTTTAAACGTCTAACAGCATCGCAATTGAGCAGAAGATGATACGGTGACTCATCATTCAAGTTTTCAGTTTCTCGACAGAAACGGTTAGAGTTTTGAGACTTTTCTTGCTAAGGTTGCTGTTCTGATCTTTTTTGGTTGAAGAATTGTCATCTTCTCCTGGCTATTTCTTTCCTGAGTTCTCCTTTGGTTGGTTGGTTGAGATGCAGAATGAACAAGCCGGGTTAGGTGACCCCAACACTTCAGCCGTCGGCTTATTGTATTGTTCTGTCCGTCAATTTAGTCAGTGAAAAGTTTCGTGACCTTGATTAGGTTTAGGAGCCTCTTCACCGTGTTACTTTTGGTGAGTTTAGAGATAGGGTCTTCTGGCCCTATCTGTCTGTATCTCCACCAGCGTAAAGCCTCACATTCGAAGATTATGCGGGTGGCGGTTTCATCCTCCTCGTCACAAAGTCTGCATATGGGTTCTTCTTGGAGGATGCCCATTATGTGAAGGTATATTCTTATGCTACAGTGTCCAGTTATAAGCTTGATTTGATTCCTGTTTAGTTGTAGGATCTCTTCGGTAAGTTTAGATGATGGTTGTTGTACCTTAGTTAACTGTGTCCGAGCTTCGGAAGAGTTTGCCAGTAAGTTTGGTGTTGTCTCGCCCATTGGTTTATTTTTGTTGAGCATCTGCTTTTTCATTTCCTTCAATTCCTTTATGTCCTGGCACTCGTTGCTGCCCATACTTAGGTTTTTGTGGTTTTCCAAGCATTCCCAGACAAGTTTGGATTGTATTTCAAAGCTGTTCAGTGTTTTAATCGACGCTTGACTGTCTGAGCAGTTAAGGATGTTTGTACCTGTGTATCCCCTCCTTAGGCGATGGTATATACTATTTGTGCTTGGAATACAGTAGTGGGAGTTTGTCCATATATTCCGGCGCCGATTCCATTCTCTATTTTGGAGCCGTCAGTAAACCAGACAATTTCTGGTTCAGGTGTTGCCCCGGTTATTTCTCACTAGGACAATTTCGATGGCGAAGGGTTTTTCAAGGGATTTTTTCGGCATCATATAGTCACTATACCCATGGTTAAAATTGGGTTTGTGATTATTATGGTGATTTCCGTATGTCCATTTGGTTTTGGGTTCCAGGTTTCGTTCAGCTGGAGACGATATGCCCCGAATCCAGCCTCCGCTTTGAGTCAATTGGTGGGAGGTTTAGGATCGTGGAATATGGCTAGCTCCAGGTTTGCTTCTCTTTGGTTTAGCACCATACAAGTGCACCATATGTTATCATTGGTCGTACAACCGTAGTGTAGATATCCAGTGTACAACTGGCGGTTTTAGTCCCCATGTTTTCCCAATCGCTCTTTTTGGTGACACCAACGTCATCTTGCTTTTGGTGGTTATCTTTTGGATGTGTTGGTTTCATGTCAGTTCCATATCTTGAATGACGCCTAGAAATGTGGCTTCCTTGTCAAACTCCAAGGTTTTCTGGAATAGACTGGGGGCGATTAAGTCCTCCAGATTTCTTTTTCTCGTGAAAGGAATGAGTTTTGTTTTGAAGGGGTAGACGCGAAGTTCCCTCTCCCACCCTCGTGCACCATTCCTCAATGATTCCTAAAGCGTCCTGCATGAGGTTTGATACCGTCCTGGTAATTCCTCCCCTAATGACAACGATTATGTCATCCGCGTAGTGTGAAGTAGCCTTATTGATCGTACAGTTTCCTCAGAAGTTCATCCACGACTAGATTCCACAAGAGTGGTGAAAGTACTCCGCCCTGTGGGCATCCTTTTGTCGCGGTTAATTTAATAGAGGTATCAGCAATAACCGAGTTTAAGCATGGATTTGATCCATTTGCATGTGGTATCATTAATCGCATGTTGCCCAGCAGCTCTGACTATGGAGTTGAAGGAAGTGTGGTCAAAGGCTCCTTCTATGTCAAGAAATGCTACTAGTGTGATTTCCTCGTTTTCTAGTGAGTTCTCTACTCTTGTCACCAGTTGGTGTAGAGCTGATTCGCATGATTTACCTGGTTGGAAGACATGATGGTTTTGGTGAAGTGTCCTCTGTTTCACTGAGGTTTCCCTGATGTGCTTTTCAACTAGTTTCTCTGTCATCTTTAACATAAAGGACGATAAGCTGATCGGTCTGTATGAACTCGCCTGAGATGGGTCTCTGCCAGGTTTTGGGACCGCTTTCACTTCTCTTCAAGACCCAGGAATATAGCCTGTTGCCAGGCTGGCTCTGCACTCATTTGCTGGGTCGTCTCCAATTTTCAAAGCGTTGGATCCGAGTACCTTGCTCTGAAGGTTGTCCAAATAGTCGACGGAATGTCCAACCAGGGGTTTTTTAATCGAGGTTTTCCTAGCCCTCACCAGAGTGCAAGATGAATCCTATTTTTCACTTCTTCCTTGCATCTATTTCTCTAGGGCCTGGTTTATTCATGTTCAAATAAGCATTTGCTGGTAAAGTAAACTATCCCCAAGTTAAATTCACCCTTCTATAATTCTCTTGGTTGGCGAATAACTAGCCGACCAATGGGATTACAAATTTTTATTGTTTCATCATCACTCAAAATACCTACTTCTAGCATTGTTAGTAGTTCTATTCAAATTTCAAGTAGTCTAACTTATAATTTATTTCAAACTTGAGGAATCCGAATATTGTACATAGATTGTACACGTTTCTATGAATTTTCCACATCCGATAAGATTTGCCATACTGTTCAGCAGATACAATTTGTGAATCGCTATACAATACTTTGAATTTTGATGTTCTGAGGTCATATAACATTTGTTGGCCATACGTAGGTTTTTCTGTGGTACCCTTCCTCCTAAAGCAGCCCTTCTAGTCCCAAGTCCTTTAGATAACCTTGGATATCCAGTGGTTATAGATGAACTGTCTTCTAACTGTATATAGAAGGGGTCGTTCCAGATTCTTCAACCTTAAACGTCTAACAGCATCGCAGTTTAGCACAAGATTTTTACAGAATCCATGCAGGTGTTTCTTAAGTCTGCAGTTTCCCGAGAAAAACCCGGTTAAAGGTTTAGACTTTAGCTCTTGCCAAGGTTGACTAGCAGTTCTGAACTTATTTGGTTAAAGAAATTATCATCATTTCCTGGATTTTCCTTTGTTTCAGTTGGTAGATCGTGTATAATTTTCCTCTGTTGGGGGTCATTTCTAATTTTGAAAGTTTTGAATTAGGGAATTTTTGATCTCCTTTCATTAGAGTCCCGACAGAGGGCTATCGGAGCAAGATTAATCTGGTTTTTATTTGACGATGATCACTCAATCCCTGCCTCTATTTCCGTTAGTGCAATAATAGACCCTGAGATAGGGCCTGTTTAGTGGAGTCATTTTTTTTGTCTGGCATTTTGAGGGATGAATGTGACTAGTTAGCTGATGAGAATATAAGTGGTTTTAATGCCTGCCTCCTGTTCGAAAAGTCCACAGAATGTTTCGCCGGAAAACTCGATTTCGAACTGTAATTACCGTCTGGCGATTTTTCAGCGTTATTTTCACAACAAAACCTTTCATTCTCTCGATTTCCAGACAAAAAGTACACGCGGAAGGTTCTTTTCTTTTCTCTTGGAAGTTGACACCTATCCCCATTTTTTCAGCTATTGAAAAGCATCTGATATTTTTCATGGATGAATTCTTTATCAATGTCAATCTTTTATTTAAAAGCTAGAAAATTTGAGATCATTAAAAAAAAATCTTCATGTAAATCAATTTTTTTCTTCTGCAAATTTTCAAACGGGAGGCCGGCATTAAAATCACACATATTCTCATCAGCTTAGTAGCAACATTCAGCCCTCAAAATGCCAGACAAAAAAAAATTACTCCACTAACCCACATGAGGAATGTGCCTAGAATGTTCGCCAAAACCATTGCGAATGTCCTGAGAATGTTCTGAGAAAAGATTGTAGAAATACTGTTTGCCATACCCAAAAACTTCCTGGGAAATCCATTGGGATATTCCTAGAATATACCTATGAGATTCTCAGTACCTCCTGAAAAGAATATTCCTGTTTGATTCTAAAAATATGCTTGAAATGTATATTCTCACATTCAAAGAATGTTCCTATGACATTATAGTTATGTTCTCAAAAGAATATTATACCAATATGCTTGAAATATTCTTAGAATATATCTACATATATCATTCTCAATATGCATCCTAGACATAACATTCTTGTTTGATTCTAGGGACATACTTGGAATGTTAATTTTCGCATCCAACCAAATAATGGCTCCTTTCAGTCCTTTTATATTAAATTGATGGACCTCTGAGTGACGAAAGATACATCAAATTTGGTGTGCCACAGGGAACTGTTCTGGGTCCTCTACTTTTCACCATCTATATAAATGACATGCTAGGCCTTAGATTGAAAGGAACCCTTATTAGTTTCGCAGATGACACAGTCTTATTTTGTAAAGAAAAATCTTGGCAACTTTTGAAAGTTCAGATTGAGGATGATTTTGTGGAATTAAAAAACTGGTATCAATATAATAAGTTAACGTTGAATGTACAAAAAACCAAATACATGCCATTTTCAACATACAAAAATTTTCTTCCAAAACTCGGAAACATAAAAATTGCAAACTATGAAATCCCAGAAACAACATCTTTCAAATACCTTGGTATCAAAATGGATAACTCGCTTAGATGGGACCTACATATTAATGAACTTGTTCAAAAAATAAGAGGGCTTCTTTCAAGTACTGAGCAAATGAGAATCTTATATATGTCTCTGGTGCAAAGTCATTTGACATACGGTATTCTTGGCTGGGGAGGTGTTTCCGAAGTTCATTTGCGGAAACTTAATACAATACAGAAATGGTTTATTAAGATTATTTTTGGCAAAGATAGAACATATCCAACAAACGATCTATTCTCTGAAAGTAAAACTCTAGATTTGCGTCAGCTCTACTGTCTGGAGATTCTTAAAAATATCAAGAAAGAAAAAATTACTTTCAACATTGGCCAAAATGCTTTTACAAGACGTGGCAAACTCATGGCCAGAGAAGTCTAAAGTATTATTCGCCAAGATTGTATAATATGCTTCCAAATGACATAAAATTAATAGAAAGCTGCAAATCTTTTAAGGTAAAAGCTAGAAACTGGATATTTTTGAAAGGTAGACAGGCTTTTAATAATTTAATTGACCTGAAATACATAAGATAAACGCTTTTTGTTTCAAATAAAGCTTTCAATAAAAAAAAATAATAAAATAAAAAAAAAAATGCTCGAAATCGACTTAAAACCTTGCTGTAACTTGTATACCCTATTAAGACTTTGAAAAACCGAATTTAGACATATTCCCGGCTATGACACACTATCACACACAAGCACAAGTGTGCTTCAGTGATACATTTTTTCACGTTTATCCTAATTTGTTCATATATCTAGCTATTTGTAACTATTTTGTTTAATAAACGTTATATTATTATTATATTAAAGGCAGTGAAAGAGTTGTTGGGAAATTTCTCTGGAGAACACAAGTGTTTAACCAAAGCTCCGGTTTCGAGCTTATTATGCTGTCGTCGCGGTAAGCACGCCAACTGAGAGAAACAGGTTCCAAGGTGATTCAAACGCGAGGCAAGATGTAGATCATTAATAGCGCGTGGCTCCCTCTCTTGGAAGTCCTACAAAGCAAAAGAAAAAGAATATACCTATAATATTTTTAGTACGTTCTAGATAGAGCATTATTGCTTAATTGTTCAATTAAGATTTTTGAGTACCTAGGTACTTTAGATAATTACGTGAACAATATGGAAATATTCTTATTATGGGTACCTACCTACATAAACTTCTCAGCACAACTTGGTAGGTATATTCTTGATACTTGTTAGAGATATTAGCCGAAAGAACATTTTTTAGGATACATTATAATAGTGTTCGTTTGACAATATTCAGATAATGTTATCTAAAGTAGGTTCTTAGCACAATCTTTCAGGTAGGTGCATAGAAGCAACATTCCTAGTACATAAATAGAACGTCCAAAAATGAATATTTCAATCGAAACAATCTAAGAATACCTATTCATTAAACATTCCAAAAAGCACTTTGAGGGAATATTCTGAGAATATGAATGTTCTTTCACTGTTATGTGGGAAACAGCCCCTATCTCACAGTCTATAATATCAATTTCAAATTCTTATTGTTTGATCTTCATTCAAAACAAAATACCATAGCATATTGTCAGTTTTCTTCAACTTTCAAATAATCTGACTTATCATTTATTTATAGGTATAAGTATTTCTACCCGAATACGCATTCAGATGTTAACTCATCTAAAACCGAATTTTCGCGACCATATACCTATTATACTGACGTATATCGCGATATTTTTCGAACTTGTGACGCAAACAATATGAGATGAAACTGATGAAAGTATGCCATCTTTGTCTAGGGAGAGTTTTGTTTATGGCTGATTTTCTCCCTTTCATTTTTGCATTGATATCCTGTCTCAGAGCTGTTGAGGATGGAACTTAGGGGAAATATTGCGACACAAAATAGTAGAGGTGATAAGGAGTCTCCATGTTTGTGTTGTTGTGCATTTTCCTTGTGAGTGGATGGTATTTGCAGCCATACGTGTTTTTGGCGCATTTTTTCTGTTCTGCAGGGAATATATTGTCTTCTGCTAGGTGGTGGTACAGTCGCTCAGCTATCAGTTTTGTCAGCAGCTTGTAGATGTTATCAGTTTCTTTAGCCAGAAGTTGGTAATGCCATCTGCTCCTGGTGCATAAAGTGCATATTTTACATTATCCTACAATTTATTTATTGAACAAGTTTTCTGGCTTTGGAATTTAAATACATTTTCTGACGAATGAAGTCAAAGTTCTTTTGCCAAAAATACTCCGCCCGCTTCGTGTGGTTCGAGAAAATAGATCCGCGGTTTTTAGTTTGCCGCAACCGGGTAAATCATGACGGTTTCGCTGCACTCCTACGCATGGGACCTGGGCCCGGATTCCAAACCCACGATTCGATAGTATCGTCCATATAAAATAGATAGACGATATTATCTAATCGTGGGTTCAGAATCCGGGCCCTGAACTTCCTGAATGGCTGGCCAGCTGAGTGGAGTTTGGAAGTAGAGCAAGGTAAGGTGAAAAAATATCCTTTTCAGTTTCGATATCTTTCAATTTCATTTTAAAATCTTTCATCGATTATAATTCTATCAGCAACCTGTGGATTTTCTAGTTTTAATTTTGCACATTAATTTGGTTCAAATCGTTTTTGCAGTGAGATTTTCAATTATTTTTTCCAACTGGAGGAATCCAAATATTGTACATGGGTTTTAACTATATAAAATTCGTTGGTCATACAGTGTCCAATAATGTATCTGGATTCCTGATAAAGCATTAAACATTCTAACAATTTGGTACCAAATTTTGTTTTAAACCTATATTTCTGGAAAGTATGAAACATTATACAGGGTGGAAAATTAAAAAGGATCCACCTGGATTTTCTAGAACATTATCAGGAAATGAAAAAAACGCCGAAACACGTCGATTTTGTTTGCAAGGGGGACACTTTTTGGCTATTTCAAAATTTTCCTAGATTGCACCCCCTTACCGGGGTGAGTTGCACACTCAAAAGTTGAATAGAGAAACTGGGTCGAGTGGTACCTAGTTTGAGAGGTATTTGAGATGACTACAGATCTGTCATTTTTTTCGAAATCTGACTTCTAGTTTTCAAGATATTCGCCTCGGAAGTTACCATGGGGCGAAAAGGGAACGTGTTTTTGGTGAAAAAATGATAAGTGGGTCATTTTTGAAAGGTTGTTCAAAAGGTTCAAACATACAAAGAAACAAAGGTTCAAAATAAACAAAATTGACGTGTTTCAGGAATTTCAATTTTTTCTTGTAGAAATGTACGAAAAACACGTTCTCTTTTCGCCCCATGGCAACTTCCGAGGCGAATATTTTAAAAACTAGTTGTCAGATTTCGAGATAAATTACAGATCTGTGAAGTCATCTCAAATACCTCTCAAACAAGATACTACTCGACCCAGTTTCCCTATTCAAGTTTTGAGGGTGCAACTCACCCCGGTAAGGGGGTGCAATCTAGAAAAATTTTGAAATAGCCAAAAAGTGTCCCCCTTGCAAACAAAATCGACGTGTTTCGGCTTTTTTTTAATTTCCTGATAATTTTCGAGAAAATCCAGGAGGAAAAAAAACAATAAACAAATTTGCTCGCTTCGTCGCGGCTACTATCTCAATTTTGTTAAATTACATCACATCTGTGTTCTGTTTTAACCCTAATACTGAATGCAATAATTTACGAAAAATTGCAATTAGAAAACCAGTATTGCAGTATTATTAAAATCGTACGCTCTTTGTTCCAAATACCAATAAATGAAACGACATATAAGTATATTGCAAAAGAGCCGGCAAAGAATAGTAACTAGACAGGTCTTATTCAATAACAGATATACAAGTCGTATTATTAGGTAATAACTGATTGATTACAATGTGTTGCACCCACACCTAGTTAGGTTTAAGTGACATTAATATTTGTTTTCTTTTTCTAGCTGTATTGCCGTAATCGCTTGAATATGTGCGATGGAATTCGTGTTCTTTCACCATTTATGGTAAAAATCTAAGTCTTGTTGATGATAAGTGTTATTATGCGTCAGATAGTGCGCATTCTTTTTCTAAAATTAACCTATTTATGTAAGGTTTTAAGTGAGTCATTTTCAATTACTTGAATTAATTGTAAAAATATGGCATTTACTTAGTTATTTTTATGCTGGAAATTTTTTCAGTTTTCTAAATGAGTTTTTGATTATCATTGGCACGAGCCTATAGGTATTTTGTTTTTAAATACAATTAATTATATTTAAATACCTTAAAAATTTCCTTTCAAATGGTGATTAATGACTGATAACAAAGATAACATTTGTGCGGTCTCATTGGGGATTTGAAGCAACAAGCTTTGTAGGTTGTATTACATTTTTCAATTTCCCTCGATGAACCCACAGGGGAAAAAGACCAACAATAATAATTTCCAAACTTTTCAAAATCACCTCTATACATCCCCGCCCAAACCGCGTGAACGATCCGCATACATAAAAGCCAGTCGTCCAAAAAATATTAACGTTTCGAAAACTTCAGGGTTAACTGGTGTAACGATAATGCCTATAACTTTATGGAATGTGTTATTAGATGGTTGGTGGGGGTGAAAGTTCACTCTGCACATGGGGTGAAATGGGGTTACCCTCGATGCTTTTTAGCTTTTTATGAATTTTATGGCTTTTATGACTACGAGAGGCATATTGCGGCTCGAGCAAAATGAACTGAAAAATGGATGTTTTCTTTTTTTTTTTTGGGAGCGTTTATGGGTTTTACATAAAGTTGAAGTCGCCGAGCAACCGGTTAATTTCGGAGAGCGCGCGATATTCGACAACAAAAGACTTTTCTAAGAAAGAGCTCTAAAAGAGCAGAGTTTTGTGAGTGGAAAGATATTTTCTGATTCTTTGTGAAAGAAAATCAGTTTTATGTTTTGGCATTTGTTGCTAGAAGCATTCATTATCATTTTATGTTTAGCTTTTTCGTTCGCCAGTATCGCATTTTGTCTTTTTTTTTGTGTTTTTTAAAGATATCAGAGTTTGTGTGTTATTCCGTCATGAAGATTTTCAAATTTCAAAGATTGGAAAACATAGGTATTATCTATTTCAATCATTGTTGATTAACATAATAAATATGTTAAGGATACCCAAGGTTGGTTGAAAGAGGTAGGTTGCCTGATAACTTTTTTGACGTCATCTGTGGTACTTATAAACATAATACAAATCTCCATTCAAGGCATCCCAGATGACATCATCTGTTTCCCATTACCAGACAACTTATTAACTTTAGGAACCTTGAAAGATACTGTTACTTATACGGGTTCGCAGATAAGTGAGACTACTTTTTCGAACTTTAACGAATTTTATTAAACACAATAACATAAAAATCTCACAAAATTTAACACTACTTTACACTCCGAACTACTCCAAATAAAGCTTATACGGCACGATTATTTTCGAACGTGGTTATTTAGTTCCTGACTTTACAGTTTACTGCACTTGACATTCAGGTATCCAATCAAAACGAGCGTTCTTTTGAGTTAGTTCATGTAAAGGCTTCGCAATCTTCCCAAAATCCTTGACAAACCGGCGGTAGTAACAGCAGAGTCCCAGGAAGCTTCTAATTTCATGTTTATTCTTTGGTCTGGGCCAATCTCGCACAGCTTGGACTTTATCTGGATCTGTCTCTATTCCTTTTGATGAGACTACATGGCCGAGGAAGCTTACTTTTTTCTGGAATAGGACACACTTCTTGGGATTCAGTTGCAGATTGGCACTTTGAATCCTGGCAAAAACTTCCTTCAAATTCGACAGGTGTTGAAATCGTTGCCAATCACCATGACATCATCCAGATATACCATGCAAGTTTCCCAAGACGGTCCTCGCAAAACTAACTCCATCAGTCTTTCAAAAGTTGCAGGTGCATTGCATAATCCAAACGGCATGACGTTAAATTGATATAGGCCGTTTCCTGCAGTAAATTCGGTCTTTTTATCCTCTTTATTGAATTCCACCTGCCAATATCCACTTTCAATTCCAGGGTTGAAAACCACTCGGATCCTGATAGGGTGTTAAGGGTAGGTATCGTCAATCCGGGGTAATGGATAGCTGTCTTTTTTCGTAACCTCATTCAACCTTCTATAATCCACACAAAACCTGGTAGAACCATCCTTTTTCGTAACTAGTACGACCGGCGATGACCATGGACTATTAGATTCTTCTATGATGTTGTCCTTCAGCATTTTCTTGAACATGCTGTTGCTTTGCGAAAGGGAGTCTTCGTGGTGGTTGGCGAATGGGTGTAGCACTTCCTGTGGATTCGATGATCTACCAAATTAGTTCGTCCAGTAATTTTAGCTTACACAAAAACACCAGCCTCTTTCTGCACAAAGTCAATAGCTTTCTTCTTTTCTTGCTGGCCTAAGTGATTCCAGCTCTTTTCAAACTTCTCCAGAAGCTCTATTGATAAATGTGCTTCATTTGACACAGGCTTCTTCTTTACGCATCTGACTACTCGTATAGCTGGTGTACATCTGCCAATGACGTCTCCTTTCTTCAATGTCACACGGTTTGTTGTTAGATTGGCTACTCTCACTGGAAAAACATTGTTGGAATTCACTAAACAATATGCCACAAGTGTTCCATTCTGCATGTTTCCTGTTGGTTCCACGATCATGGTGTTCACGCCTTCTAGCTGTTTTTCTAGGTGTGCCCGCACATTCGACTCACTATTTCCAGGAGTTTGTGTATCTTCATCAACGATTATTCTAATTTGACAGTCCTTATTTGACGGTGATGAGAAGAGTATTTCTTCGTTGCCCCCTCTCAACATTTTATAGTTAAAGTCCACTGATAGAAAATCAAAGGTTTCTAGGACATCCACTCCCAATATAAATTTATCCACTATGTCAGCAACTATCACTCCTACCTTAAGTTCGGTGCTGCCTATTCTCAATGTCACGGTGGTCTCTCCAAAAACATTTTTATCAAATCTCCCTTAGCTGTTTCTAGAGTGGCTTATTTCTCAACATCATTACAGAGTCCTTAGAAACCTTGTCGGGGCGAACCACTGATTTTGATGTCCCTGTGTCGATGGTCAAATCACATTTCTTGCCGTTGAAGGTGCCTTGGGCAACGAGACTTTCACAATTCTTCTTGATGGAAAACACCCTTACTTTGGGGGCTCGAGAATCGGTGGTCGCCAGCATTCACCCCCTTACACTGGCGAGGTGGCGTTTCCCTGATGAAGTCTGGATCCACCTTCTTCCTCCGCTTCACGATCTCCTGAGCGGGAACGTCGCCTACAGTTTCTGCTAATATATCCTTCTCGGCCGCAGTTGTAGCACTTGATCTGTTTTCTGGCTCTTGACTCTTGGACTAACTTCGCGCAAAATTCCTGAAACAGCGCCTCCAGTTTTAAGAACATATCTGCGTCTGAATTTGGACGATCTTCTACTATCTTCACTTCCCTGATCTTGCTTCTTCGATTTAAAGAAGCATTTTTGGCAGCTTCATATTCCAATGCATGGACAACGGTGTCAGCTAAGGAGTTATGCCTACTCATTCTCAGTGCTTGTTGCAGGTTTGTATCTTGTACTCCATCGATTAAGTACTGGACATTTATCATTTCAATGAAGTCTTCAGGACCTTGTAGATATGCCAATCTCACCATTCTCTCGATGTCGCTACTAAATTCCTGCAGTGTCTCAGATGGACCTTGGACTCTGCTTTTGAGTCGACTCTGGTAGACTTGACTGAGATACCTGTTTCCGTACCTCAGTTTTAAGGCTCCTACAACAGCTGGATAATCACTTTGTTTTGCCTCGGGAATATTTTGAAGAATTTCAAGCGCCTTTTCTCGTAGTGCAAGTACCAATGATGTTGCTTTTTGCTTGTCATTCCATCCATTTGCACTAGCAGGGGCCTCAAACTGTCATTTATACATGGACCATGATGTTTCGCCGTCAAAAGTTGATGGTTTGAGTTGGCCGCGTACGATTGGGCTCACCGATACATCCATTTTGCCGGTACTTTCATTGATATTGGGTTCTTCACGAATTTTTTCCATTTTCTTCTCCAGTTTTCTATATTTTTCTCGAATTCCTCTCGTATCGTCCCCATTTCGCCTTTGACTTCTTCTCGCACCGTTTCTATTTCGCCTTTAACTTCTTCTCGAACCGTTTCTATTTCGCCTTTGACTTCTTGTTGGATGTTCTGGAACAACCCAGCGATCCTGTCAATATCCCTCTGTCGTCTGTCTTCCTGTTCTTGCAGAATTTTCTGGAGCCGGTCTTGTTCTTGCATAATTTTCTGGAGCCGGTCTTGGTCTTGCTGTCGCTTGTCCTCTTCTTCCTGTTTTTCTTTAAGTCGCCTGTTTTCTTGTTCTTGAAGGGTTTTCTGTAGTCGGTCCTGTTCTAATTGTCGCTTATCCTCTTATTCTTGAAGGATTTTTTGTAGTCGGTCCTGTTCTTCTTGTTTTTCTTTTGCTCTCTTCTCGTCTGTGTCAACAAAGCGAGCACCTGGTTTAGCTGTTCTTCCATTTCGGCAGTCTGTTTTCTCGCATTTACCATAAATACAAATTTCTTCACTCACTTATCCTACTTCTGACACCAATTGTTACCTACTTATACGGGTTCGCAGATAAGTGAGACTACTTTTTCGAACTTTAACGAATTTTATTAAACACAATAACATAAAAATCACACGTGTGTTTTTTTTTTAAAGATAAAAGTCAAAATGACATTATGTTGGCAATACAATGTAAAATTGTCAATGCTTTCAAATTTTTATGTAGAAAAGGCTTGTGCTGCCAACATAGTTACTAAATTTTTGACTTGAGGGAATTATCTTAAAAAAAAAAAAAAAACAAACTTTACTTTACACTCCGAACTACTCCAAATAGAGCTTATACGGCACGATTATTTTCGAACGTGGTCATTTAGTTCCTGACTTTACAGTTTACTACACTTGTCGTACGTCAATCGGAACTGATCCTTACGCGGTGCGCACTGGGGCTTTTATAGTTATGTGGCGGATTTACAACAATACCCTTCTTGACCATCGATAAAATAACTTTTGATTCAATTAACAAAACACCGATTAATTTAAGCAAAAATCCATGTCGCAGAAAAATATATCCAAAATAAGCAAATTCGGAAAGCCTGACAGTAATGCGAGCAGGGTGTCATCTATAAAATGTCTTAGAGCCTTATGTAAAGTATAAGTGTCTGTAGCGTCAATGCAAAACAAGTGGTGGGTGATTATGTTCCTTAAACATTACTATTAGATGGTGCTGGCTTGGCAAAATTTTGTTGACAAAAATATTAACACAGGACAGTCCATTCTTGACAGTTTATAGAGTATATTTCTGTTTGGTTTGATGTATCCGGTATCCGACACAAATACTATCCACGACTTACAGGCTAGCAGGAGCAGGCAAGTAATAAATAAAGGGAGTAGCTGGAAAGTATTCCGAAGTTAATGATATTTTGGCATGTCGTTTGTCGTTTGTAGATAGTCTGTGAAGTTTTCGACATCGAGGACCCTGGGCTAACTTGAGGGGAAGTCGAAAGACCTAGAAATTTTCGAACTTTTTCAGTTTTTTGCTTATAACTTCTAAACCATGCGTTTTTAGCGGTATACATCTATCTATAAAGTTAAAGAAAATTAAATTTCTTCAAATTTCTTCCTCCGAACATAATTCAAACCAAGTATGGTATAAACATCTTTTATCCTCGTCTCTTTCACGTGCACTCAAAGTCTACTGTGCTCCTGAATTATTTTTTCATTGTATCCTATTTTAACAATTATTTTTGGAAATTAAACCTCTTTTGATTTTGATTTTGACGTCATCCGTGCTGAACTCGTCTATCTATCTGACGTAGTACACATCAAATTTTTACTTATACTGTTTGTGTTTAGTTTCATCGTGTATTGTTTTCGTGGTACTGCTGAGTTTATATGGCATCAGCAATAATGTCAGTTTGAAGCGAAAAAAGCCTGATCATCAACGGTTACTTGGAGAAGTGGAAAAAATTGAAATTCATACATCTTGTCAGAAAAATTACAATAATGATAAAGTGATTTTGGCCTCCTTGCGTCGTGAGCGTGACACCTCTACAACTATCCCCAAAGCAACGCGCTCAGGTACATCATTATCATTCAATTTCAACAAGTGCTTCTTATAGAATGGAGAGGTTACTGAGGAGTACAGACAAAAACAAATGAAGTTATCTCAGGAAAGGCACAATCCTATGATCAAAGTGACGCTTCCAGAGGTAGCAAACACGATTTTGTCGTACACAAGACAGCGAGGTGATGAATGGGGACAGAAAATTGAAGACCGTAGAAGCCTTTGATTAATATGGAAACAGATTTAGTTGCCCTCAACGCTCAAAATACCTACACGTGTCCACAAAAAGCCGGGACAACCTACTCCCAATATAGATCAAGCCATGAAAATTATATTCAGTTTTCTCGAGGAGAACAGTGATGAGTGCCAGTTTTCTCTTGGACAGTTGCTCGATAAGGTATACTCGAAAATTTTCGTCCACGCGTTAAAACTGTGAAAAAGCGCCTGGAGAAGAAGTATGAAAATGACATAGTCATCTCTGGTTCACTCAACAAACTGTCGTATGTTTCAAGAACACTGGCCATGACATTTTGTTCGACAAGTGGTACCTGAACGAAAAAAACGGAGACCCTGAAGAAGAAAGAAATCGAATTGTAAAAACTGCAGGTAAAATTATTCTAGAGGATATCCGATCTAAAAATTTTAACACTAAAGCTAACCCCCCAATTGATAATTTTTATTTGTTGTTGTTCCGGAGACATTGCTCCGTAAAATTGTTTGACATAAGTATCAGCTCTGTACAGATGTTCTGTACAGAGCTGATACTTATGTACACTCTCATTATCAGTACCCGGTTGGAATGGATTCATGGCATTGAGGGAACAAGAAGATAAATATGATATGAAGCCTCCAAGATTGTGTGCCTCCCTTTCAATAATGCACCTCCAAGTGATTACTCTACAGTGTATATATCCATCCTCACTGCAATTGAAGAATGTAAGCGAATTAACCAGAAAACATGTGTTGTCACATTTGACCAACCATTGTATTGGAAGGCTCGTGATGTGGTTGCCTCCATTCCAGAGTTCAGTAACGTCATTGTGAAGCTAGGAGGTTTCCACCTACTAATGTCATTCACTGGTGCCAAGGGAGGGATTATGGCTGGGAGAGGTTTGAAAGAGCTGTTTTGCGAGATTTTTGCAGCAAACAGTGTTGTTAAGATACTGTCTGGACATGCTTACGCCAGGGATGTACGTGCACATAGCCTTGCTTACGTAGCTTTGGGTGGTCTGAATGTCTGATACTTGAAGTTTTGGGATTGACGCAAAAAGAGTTGTTTGCACTGGATACAGTTATCGATTCTTTTCACCAGTTGAATAAAGATTTTGAGCATCCAGCATTGGATGCGGTGAGAGTTAAATTCTCGAAAGTGCTGAACGAAATTGAGGATAGAGGACCAACTGCGACTCTATGGATCCATTGCTTCCGCCTGTGTACCCTAATGAAAGTTTCATCAGAGCTGAACGTACAGGTGACTGGAACCACCACCTCTACTCAGTTATAGAAATGATCCTCTACTTCCATGCTGCAGGCCACTTGAATTACGCCAAGAGTGCACACTTGTACTACCAGGATATGATCACCTTAAAAGAGAAAATAGATTCTCTAGAATAGAAAAGTTCACCACTAAGAGATACTTCACTATTCGCAGAACCGACAAATTCTGGTCAGATATGACCATAGAACAGGTTCTCATGCGAGCTATGGCGGGCTGACTCGTGGTCGTGGTGTCAGTGATAGTGTGCTTTCTCGATGGATTGTGGGTATGATATGTCTCCAAAGTGTCAATGAGCAAATGGAACTGTTTGCTGGAGTATGCTCAGCGACTACCTACTGAGCAGCACGTGGATATGATAATATCGACATCAAGAAACCCAGTGATTGGTTGGCTGACCATCCACCTTTCCTAGATACAACAGAGCTATTCTCAATAGGCACAGGAGCTGTTACTCCTGAAGTTGTGGACTGCCACTCAGCTCGAACTATTGGTATCACCTGTATGAAGACCTGTTTAGAAAAAGGAAATTTTCAAGACATGAAATGAAATTGAAGCGGAAAGATAAGGTTGTTTGTGCATCTGTTTCCTGTTATGTGAAAATTGAAGACAAAAACTTCACAATAGATCCTCTCACTCTCTTTCAACGGATTTGCATAATAAAACAATCAGATGATGACCTTAGAAACGTGTTGAAATACAAGCTAGCCATTTTCCTGATGTATGTACAAGAGCACAAAATCAATGTTGTATGCGGCATTCACTCCTATACAAGAACCAGTCGACTCAGCAGCAAATGCGCAGTTATTAATGGGGGGTACCTGCTACATAAGGTTGTGTGGAGCAAATCAAGAGATAAGACATTCGAAGTGGTGTGCCAGAATTACGTGGATTATGTTCAAAGACACTTCGGGAGCCATCCTATAGTGGTTTTTGATGGTATCCTGTTGGCATAAGTTACCAAAGCAGTAAAACCATATCGACGATCTTTGCTGCACTCATCGTCAAAGTTTGTGTTCTCCGAAACATCTGTTCCTACCATTTCACAAGAAAAATTTCTCTCCAACGATAACAACAAGAAAAACTTCATCATAATGTTGATTACTGAAATGGAATCCAAGGAAATTCAGGCAACTGCTACATCAAAATCTGCCGACTTTGATAGTGTCATCATAACAGGAGAAGACATCGACCTTCTGGTTTTACTGACACCCCCAGTGTTTTGTATCCATCCCATTCCTGCAAAGTCAACACTTAGGATATTTTCTTTCTTCACGCAGTAAGAGTTGATGTGACACCACTTCAGCACTCTTCGGAATTGGAAAGAAGAAGGTAAGGCAAGTTTATAAAAAAAAACCCTTGGCTCTCAGAAATAGTTAGTGTTTTCAAAGATCCTGACGCAAGACCACACCTGAAGCTGGAGAGAAGTTCCTAGTGAAATTGTACTGTCGTTACTCAGACGCAGATAATTAGGCGGATCTGCACTACCGAGCATTCTCATCAAACGTTTTGGCAAACTCGAAATTTCAACTTGCCAGATTACCACCTACAAGAGATGCCGCCAAGTACCACTTTTATAGGACATACCTGCAAGTGCAAAGATGGCTGGGAATGGAAGGAAGGCCACAAAAGTTACCATCTGCTTGGGGCTGGAGCCTGACCAATCGAGGTTGATATATCTATTATAATAGATTTAGACCCTGAGATAGGGCCTGTTTAGTGGAATCATTTTTTTTTGTCTGGCATTTTGAGGGATGAATGTGACTAGTTAGCTGATGAGAATATAAGTGGTTTTAATGCCTGCCACCTGTTCGAAATGTTCACAGAATGTTTCGCCGGAAAACTCGATTTCGAACTTCGATTACCGTCTGGCGATTTTTCAGCGTTATTTTCACAACAAAACCTTTCATCCTCTCGATTGACAGACAAAAAGTAAACGCGGAAGGTTCTTTTCTTTAATCTTGGAAGTTGACACCCCTTACCATTTTTTCAGCTATTGAAAAGCATCTGATGTTTTTCATGGGTGAATTATTTATCAATGTCAATCTTTTATTTAAAAGTTAGAAAATTTGAGATCATCATGTAAATCAATTTTTTTCTTCTGCAAATTTTCGAACGGGAGGCCGGTATTAAAATCACCCTTCTCATCAGCTTAGTAGCCACATTCAAATTCAAAATACATATTTATTTATTTATTTATTTATTTATTTATTTATTTATTTATTTATTTATTTATTTATTTATTTATTTATTTATTTATTTATTTATTTATTTATTTATTTATTTATTTATTTATTTATTTATTTATTTATTTATTTATTTATTTATTTATTTATTTATTTATTTATTTATTTATTTATTTATTTATTTGGTTTGTATATCTACAGGTGTGATCCCCATTTGACAAGTTGAGAATTTTTCCCTATTTTTGAACCACTGTATCTCGGTTACTATTGCGTTAAATAAATAATACGTTTGACTAGTGAAATTTTAAGGAAATTTGATGTTTTTCAACTTTATAACTAGGTGTATTCCGCTAAAACACATGGTTTAAAAAATATAAGCAAAAAACTGAAAAAGTCCGAATATTTCGTGGTTTTTCGACTCCCCCCAAGCTAACACAGTAGGTTCCTCGAGGTCGAAAACTCAGATTTTACTCCACAGACTACCCACAAATGACATATCAAAATATCATTAACTTTCCAGCAGAAAGTTTTTGCCGCCTGGACTATTATCCAAGCCAGCAAAATCAAATTATGTATTTAATAGTATTTCAAGAAGTTCAATCGTTAAGCGAAGCACGCCAAATATTACACTCAACCTCAACCCTCGTAAATCCCTGAATCTATTTATAAAAAAAAATCTGTTACGTTTTACCGCTCTGACGTCACCGACGAGTTTTTAAGGGTGGCTCGTAGCGCAGTGACGTAGATTCGCCCACTCACATACGCTTTAATTGCAAACCCGTAAATATCGGGCGGACTATTAGCGAATGTGAATGGAAAAGCGGCAACGTCGAAATGTCGCGTGTAAGCGAAAATGGCGCCCGGAGATAAACACGGCAGCATTTTAATTAAATCCTGGAAATGTTGGGAGAATCGGGGAATTATTGAACATACTGGGAAATGACGGAAATAAATCAGCGCTGCGTTGCGCTGTCACCTGAACGTTTGTTTGGAGAAAACTTTTGCCTCTCCCCACTAAAAGTTTCACGATGCATGTGGGAGGGAGTCGAGGGTTCTAGGTACGAACTCATTGTTTGGGTAATGCTCTAGTTTCATACACAATCAAATCCAATTATATTGGAGTATACGCTACCTGAATATTCCTATACTATGTACCTACACTTTTATAGACAACGTATATCATCGTTCCATAGAATGAAACGGTTGTAGTAGTCGTAGCCTCTCCACGGACCATGGTGCATGCGCACTCAGTCACTAAGACGAGATTGTTGGCTTTGTTTTTATTACGTTGGAGAAAGATAAAAATATGTCACTGATAGGAAGCGTTCTGCCGAGTCGCCTGTGACTGATTTGTGTCAACATATGATCAAAAGTTTCAGCTATTCCAATTAGGATATTTCTCTTTTGCATAGTTGACTTTACATGAATGTCCTAACCGGATCAATCATCAATCATCAGGATTCTTTTCAATACCGAATTCGTCTTGTGTTTAAAGCCCAAAGTTTAGCCTATTCTTAGTGAAATTGATAATATACATATATTTAAATCGAATGGTAATAACTATGGACTCTTGAAGAAGCGAACCACATTGGTTTGAATTATTGAAATATCCAGCTCTATTGTTTCTTATTCCTCTGAGATAAGCTAAACTAACTCAAAGAGAACTACTTAAGTGAATTTTGAGTCAAAGTGGGCCACACAGAATTTGGAAAGTCAAAGAATTTAAGACCGAAACAAAGAAGTCCCTCGAAATCTATTCAAAAACTTTTGTTCAAAATTGTATGAGATTCTTTGACAAAGTATCTACGTCACTGACCCAACCAGCAGGAGACTCTTTCTCCCTCGCCTCCGTTCAGAGTATAGATACAAAAGCGAAAATCGGGAAAACTGTCGGATAGAAAACGGGAGGGAAGGGATGAGTGGCGTGAATATTCCAGTTTCACTGGGTTATTAGGCTGTGCAAATATTTTCGAAGCGAGTCGGCTCTGTGGCGTAGCTTTCAGTCTTTATTGTTTTATCGGTGAATGGCTGATGGGTATTTGTATTATTATGGATTGTGTCGTGACTATATGGATTCTTATTACCTATATGATTAGTTCAGGCTATACAGAGTTTTTTTTTTAAATTATTGGTCATTCTTAAAACTGAATTATTATCGGCGTAGAAAACTTTTGCTCGAGTTTTGGTAGCATTGAATTTGACTAGGTTGTTAAGGCCCCAGTTGGTAATGGTTCCAAGATCACTGTTCGTGGAGTGAATCTGTTCTCGGGCGAGGCGTGTGAGAGTGGCTGCAGTGACTGGTTTGCCAGAAGAAGATCAAGCTACCATCGTCTGCAAAGCCCGTAGGGTTTCTTGTCACATTTAACAAATCATTTGTTGAAATGAGAAACAGTGTTGGGAACAGATTTGAGTTTTGGAGACAGAATTGATCCTCTGGGAACAACAGTTTTGTATATTTTCGAATGGTTCTTCATTCGTAGGTCGATGGAGTGTTCGCCACTGGTATTTTCCTGTTTCTGACTATTCCCCCAATCTTTCCATGTTAGTATGAATTCAATCCTATGTACAGGGTGGGCCAAATTGGACACTTTCTTATGGAAACACCCTTTATTTTTAGAGATAGAAAAAAAGGGACCCCCCACTCTGAGGCTCAAATTTCATGAAATCTTGATTGGTGCAAACCGCATTTTGATATCTTCAACCGTTTAGCCGCTAGAGGGCGATTCTGGATTTTGAGCAATACTGTAAAGCCTCCATAACTTTTTTGTTTACGAAAATAATTAATTTCCGTAAAGACCTTTTGGAAGCACTTTTTCAAGCAAAATTCAGTGACGTTCTCAGTTTTGTTCTGTTTGGCTTCGATTTCGAGATATTGACCAACATCCGATTTTTTCAATGGGACACCCTATATATTGATAGCTCATTAAAAAGCTCTGCTTTTGCTGATTTCAATGATATAGGATTCGATAGGTTTATCTCTAACGGTTTTCGGGAAAAGAAAATATTTCGGTTTTTGTCATAAGGAACAATGTGTTAGAAAGAGACGTTTCTCAGTTTCCTTACAGAGATAAAGTCCTTTTCCAATACATTGTTTCTTATGACAAAAACCGAAATAACTTTTTTTCTCGAAAACTGTTACAGATAAACCTATCGAACTTTATATCATTGAAATCAGCGAAAGCATAGCTTTCTAATGAACTATTAATATAAAGGGTGTCCCATTGAAAAAAATCGGATGTTGGCAGTGGTGTAGCCAGCCTTGCGGGGCGGCAGGGGCAAACATATGAGGGGGCGCATAATTCTTTTGGTGGAGGGGGGGGGGGGGTAAAAAATGGATGTTTGTATGCTTTTGTACTATTTGCTTATTGGGGGAAAATACTGAAGACGAAAAGCCCGCCGGAGGCGAAAAATTTCCCCGGGTGCCACGCCCAAAAACGTTTATTTCAAGCCTTCAAAAACTATTTTTTTTTGGGGTGCCACTCCGAAAAACATTTATGTATTAAAAGAAGTAATGTGTGAACGTAACGTTAACTTAAAAAAATCCTTCCGGACGTCTCCGGACGCCTTGAAAATTAGAACAAATCCGTGAAAATCCGGAGGGATAACAGCTCCTAGTTTGATAAACAAATAAATACATTGAAATTCATAAAAATTGTTTTTCAATTTTGTTTTTCAGAAATTATTAGTGAAGTGGCAGAAAAAATCAGCGGTATACGGTACTTTTATTTTAACTATATCAACCATCAAAACAGAAACTATCACGTTTCCTTTGATTGAATCGAACCATTTGCCGATAATGCCAACTTACGATAAATAATAAAGGATGAAGAGGACAATAAAATAAATAAGAAACAGCATAATTTTATAATTTCTTGTTTTTGTTTTTTAAGCGCGGTAGGGGCGCCATACGTGTAGGGGCGGGGGGGGCCGTCGCCCCCCCTGCCCCCCTACTGGCTACGCCACTGGATGTTGGTCAATATCTCGAAATCGAAGCCAAACAGAACAAAACCGAGAACGTCACTGAATTCTGCTTGAAAAAGTGCTTCCAAAAGGTCTGTAAGGAAATTAATTATTTTCATAAACAAAAAAGTTATGAAGGCTTTACAGTTTTGCTCAAAATCCAGAATCGCCCTCTAGCGGCTAAACGGTTGAAGATATCAAAATGCGGTTTGCACCAATCAAGATTTCATGAAATTTGAGCCTCAGAGTGAGGGATCAATTTTTTTCTATCTCTAAAAATAAAGGGTGTTTCCATAAGAAAGTGTCCAATTTGGCCCACCCTGTACAGTGATTGAATAATCATATAGTTTCCTATGTACAGTACCTATTGAATAATCATACAATTTTGTATATTTTCGAAACCAGAAGAATTCCTGAGGTTTTTCAATGAAGGGCTAACTGAGGCAGACCATTAAAATTACTACTAGCTGACAAATCCCACCAAACAACCCACCGACATTATTAAAACAATTTAAAGAAATAGCAAGCACCATAGATAAAGCACCTAAGAAGAGCCCACAACAAAGCACACCCAAAAAACCCTAGATTACGAACTACCTTACCACACAACCAATAATGGAAGAAGGAAACACATGATGGCCCAATGCAGAAGCCGAATGCGAGTAGACCTGGCGAAAGCTTCAACACCACCAGCAACCATCAAACAGTGCTGTAACTGTGGAAAAATGGAACATTTTGCAGCTGTCTGCAGAAGCCAAAGGTTAGGCGGTGACAGTAGTGGCAACTCAAGAAACCAGATAGGGAAACCAAACAGATAAAAAAACCAGGAAAACAATAATACAAAATAGGAGCAGCAAAGGATTACACAATAAAACCGGGTAAGGAGACAATCGTAGAACTGAAAATTATGGGAGATACAAGCAAAATGATGGAAAACATGGGCTATAGTTGTGCATACAACCTAGATGGATTGGCGAAAAACCAGATCAGTATAAAATCACATATTTTTGGAGGCGAAAACAACCTTGCTATTAAATTAGAAGCAAAAATCCGAGTGTCATTATTTGAGGGAACCACAATAGCACGGTTGGAAGAAGAAACAGGAAAATCACTCATATAATTTTTCAATATAGGAAGAAAATAATAATAATAATAGTGAAGGAGTAACATTAGAAGATTACAAGATAGAAAGTATTAAAGACGAAAGAACCAAGCAGGCAATTTCTCGAATACAATGACATTTTCGCCAAATCAGCAAAGAATATGGGCAGGACAAATCTGACTGAACATAAAATCGAAACAGAGAACGCCAAACCAATGAAAAGTCGACCATACAGAGTATCACAAAAAGAGAAGAAAATAATTGATGAACAAATTTAGGAAATGCTAGAGAGCAGTATGATTCGTCCTTGTCACTCACCATGGGCTAGTCCAGTAGTGCTAGTCCAGAAAAAAATAATTGAAAAACCAGATTTTGTGTGAACTACAGAAAAATGAATAGTGTGACAAGGAAATCAACGTACCCATTACCCCAAATCGATGATATTCTATCATATTTAGGGGAGGCTTCCTACTTCAGCACTTTAGATATGTTTTCAGGTTACTGGCAAGTACCTGTCCAAGAAAGCTCTAAACCATACACTGTATTTATAGCACAAAGGCATGGATCTTATGAATTCAACGTGCTAAGCTTCGGACTATGTAACGCTCCAGAAACATTCCAAGAACTAGCTGATAGAGTCTTTTGTGACCTAAAATGTAAGGAAATATTGATCTACCTGGACGATATAATTATCTTTTCCAAAACTATAGAGAAACATCTTAAAAAACTAAGAAAGGTTTTTGAACGACTGCGACAGGCAAATTCGACCCTCAAGCCAAGCAAATGCGAATACTTGAAGCAAGAAATTAAAATCTTAGGCATTCACGTCAGCGGAAAAGGAATCCTACCAGATGAAGAAAAGATAGATTGCGTCAAGAGATTTCCCACACCAAGAAAGGTCAAAGACGTCCAGAGCTTCCTAGGATTTTGTAACTTTTACAGAAAGTTTATAAGCAACTTCCCAACAATTGCCAGGCCGTTACATGATATTACGAAAAAGAGCACAAAGTTCCAATGGGGTATTAGACAGGAAGAAGCATTCAAGGTTCTCAAAGACAAGCTCACCTCAAAACCAGTACTAAGGCATTTTGACCCAAATAAAGACACCATCTTACACACTGATGCATCGACATGCGGAATCGGAGCAGTAGTATTACAAGAAAGCGAAGGAAGTGCACATCCAATAGCTTTCATAAGTCGTAGTCTGTCAAACAACGAAAAAAACTATTCAATCAGCGAATTGGAGCTATTAGGAGTGGTCTGGGTCCTAAGCTACCTGAGGCATCTAATATACGGCCGACCAGTAAAAATCGTGATTGATCACCACGCGCTTTGCTGGATGGATTCAATAAAGGAAAGCATTAGACGCTTAGCCAGGTGGGCACTCAAGTTAGCAGAATTTGACTATACAATTGTTTATGAGAAAGGTTCAACGCATATAGATGCTGATTGTATGTCACGCAACCCAGTACTCCAACCAGAGATCAAAGAGAATGAAGGACAGGAAGAACTTCCGACTTTTGTATTGAGAACAGAGGAAATGTGTACGTTACAAAAAAATGACCAAGAGGTGAGACAACTTAGAAATGCAGTAGAGAATCCACAAGACCCAGACATCAACATAGGCATTTGAAAAATCGCAAAGAATTTTAGAGTCGAAAATAACCTATACTGTATAAAATTAACAAAACGTAAAGAGGCTTAGAGAAAGTGCTAGTGATTCCAAAATCAATGACAAGTGAAATCCTGTGGGAACTCCATGCTTCGCCAACATGTGGACATTTGGGCTTAAGCAAAACAACGGATGAGACAAAAAGACGATTTTTATGGGACGGAACGCTGAAAGACATAGAAAAATATATTAAGGGATGCCAAGACTGCCAAGCAAAAAAGGGACAGCCATATAGGAAAACCCCAGGGTTTTTACAACCAATCCAGGTGGGGACGATATTTGATGAAATAGGGATTGATCTTCTAGGCCCGTTCAGAAGAAGTAATCAAGGGAAAACGATGATAGTAGTGGTTACGGACTATGCATCAAGATACGCGATCACATCTGCCCTACCAAATGGAAAAGCAGGGCCAGTAGCGAAGTTTTTACTGGAAAGAGTAGGTATTTTTGATATATGGAATGCCAAGACACTTACTGAGCGACAGAGGAAAAGTATTCCAGTCAGATATAGTCAAGGAGTTGGGTAGAATAATGGGTGTTAAAAGCCAGTTCACAATGGCCTACCACCCTTGCTGCAGCGGACTGACAGAGAGACTAAATAAAACCATAGCGGACATGCTATCCATGTATTGCAACACGCAGCAAACAGACTGGTGTAGCTACCTACCGTTTATTACATTTGCATACAATACGGCACTACAGGACATCACAAGATTTAGCCCGTTTATGCTAACTTGTGCCAGAGAACCCACATTACCTGCGGAAGCTACGCTAATGGAGGCTGAGGAAGAAAAAGACTCACTCCAAATAAGGGAAAAGGCACTCTCGATAAGAGCTATAGCGGTGGAAAACATACAGAAGAGACAAGGGAAGGACAAAGGACATTTTGAGGAGAGACACAGAAACCTAGAGTTTGAAGTGGGGGAACAAGTTAAGGTGTTTTTCCCAATAAGGAAAATTGGAAGAAGCGAGATATATTTTCGTATCGTTCTCCATTCGTAGGTCAATCGAGTGTACGTCACTGGTATTTTCCAGTTTCTGACTACCCCCTCAACCTTTCTATGTTAGTATGAATTCAATCCTATGTACAGTTTTTGGCTGATCATACAGTTTTGTATATTTCCGTATGGTTCTCCATTCGTAGGTCGAACGAGTGTAAGCCACTGGTATTTTCCTCTTTCTGACTATTCCCTCAACCTTTCCATGTTAGTATTAATTAAATCCTATGTACAGTTTTTGAATAATCATACAGTTTCCTGTGTACAGTTTTTGAATAATCATACAGTTTCCTATGTACAGTTTTTGAATAATCATACAGTTGGGAATGCTGGCAGAGTATCAGAAGACACACCATCGACCATAACCTTTGACTCCCAATGGCAAAATTCGTTCGGAAGGAAAATTACTTCTATATTCGAATGCAGCCTCGGAGCAATCTTTGAATTTGAAGCAAACATCGGCCGAGAAAAGGAGTTTCAAGGTTTTTCCAGTCTGCAGCTCCATCATGCCACACCCTACGACGTATGGCAGGAGGAGCTGAGGGTATAACAAACGAGCTTCGAGCGAGAATCAATTTTTGGTCTGAGTCGCCCAAAGGTGCAAACATTTCGATCTTGTAATGATCGGGATTAAGGGCTAAGAACAGATCGAGAAAATTAATGTGCGATATTAAAACTGGAAAATCCACAGGTCGCTGATAGAATGGTAATCGATGAAAAATTTTGAATTGAAATTGAAAGATATGGAAACTAAAAAGGATATTTTTTCACCTTACCTGGCTTTACTTCCAAACTCCACTCAGCTGGCCAACTCTTCCAGGAAGTTCAAGTGCAATGCGAAAGAGTACAAGCGAAACCGTCTTGATTGAAACCGGTTGCGGCAAACGAAAAACCGCAGGTCTATTTTCTCGAAGTACACGAAACGGATGAACTGTTTTTGGCGAATCCGTATGGGTGGAAGATACACGCAGCAAACAAACTCAACTATGTTCATAGAAGTAATTTTAAGTCAAATTACATAGTGACCAGTTCAGTTCAATGCGAGAAAAGACGCAAAGTCCTCTCTCAAAGCAAAATTGCGTATGAAGTTCATAGGAGATGGATTGAGTTGACAGATAGAAGATTTTTACTCACGTCTCCATTAAGACCAGCATGTGGATTTTTATGCTCAAGATGTTGATGCACTGAGTTGATGCACAGAATTCAATTATCAAAGTTGATTTAAGCAGACTCTCGTGTGTATTTTGAAATAATTTAATTGGTTCTTCGTTTCTAAGCAACCTAGCTACTTATATAGAGAAATTCCTGTAGGCACAAACCAGTTCCATAGTTTAACAAATCATCTTAGAAGATCGAAGACATTTAAAACGCAGATAGTTATAATTTCTTCAATATCCTAAAGCACCATCAGTGTGCGTTTGTAGGAAATTGCAAACAATTTCAAATGGAATTCTTTAGCACCATTAAACTTATCAATATGTCATAATGAGCCTGTGCAAAGCGGTACTCGAATATTCATATAATTATGGCACCTTTGCGCAAATAATAACTGTTGATTTGTAGTTTTGTCATTCGATACGCATTTTTTTTTTAGATGTCTCCACTGAATTTATTATTGTAGGTACCTACGTTTTGTTGGTACATTCTCTGACCTGTATTTAATGCAATTTTTGCGCTTTCTCTACATTGGACGATGAAATATTGCCATATTCATGTACGTAAGAATTTTGTGCCGTTCCTGGCTTTTCGCGAATGTCATTTTTTAATTGACTGTTTGCACCATCATTATTTTCAAAATTCCTTAAATATATTGTTGTTGCCCCAATTGGCCTTCCCAAGTTAAGTAGAATATAATGAAAATTCCATTAAAACACCTGTATATTCTGTCGCCAAAACATTTACCCCTCGTATTTCCCAACGGTCTAGCGGCAATAACCAGAGGAATGAAAATTCAAATTCAGGAAAAGGCCTCCGGGTTATGACGCGCAAGCGCACCTCGCCCGGTATTCAGAGGCAGGGCCACATAATTATTAGTATAAGGCTGCAGGCGAAACGTGCCAGATAAAGCAATTAAGTAATTGATAAACAACCCCATCGCAGGAGAGCGTATAGCCCCAGAGTTCGCGACGTCTCAAAGAGCCTACGATGTGGATAAATGTTTGGGAATGCTTTGTGGATTATTGTTCTTGTGTTGTTGACGATGGATGAAAAATTATGTTTTGATACGTATCTTATGTAGAGCTTTTTTCCTCGAATGATACTTTAAAAACTTTGAAATGTTCAGAAATTTTACCAATTAGATCAAGAAGGTCGTGAAAAAAGTTCTATAGAGGTGAATTGTCTACATCAGCATTTGAAGCCACACATATGATGTATCGGTTTAACTTCCTCTTCGTTTGAGCTCCACCTCAAGTTACCAGAGGATAAGGCTGTAATAACGTCGTCGATACCAGGTTTCTGGGCTAAACGATTAAGCTAGGTATTAACAATTAACATAACGTAGTTGGAAGTCAACTAGGCTTAGGATAGGCAGTGTGTTCTCAGGTGAAGAGGCACTCCACCGATCATCTATAAACAAAAATAGGCAGCTTCCTCTCCGATCACGCTATTGGTCTTATGAGAAGTAGTGCAACTGAAAGCGATCCTTGATACTGGATGTTCGAGGTTATTGCGTAAAAGACTGGGTGTTTGGTGTTGAGTTTCCACTATGGTCTCTATAGACCAGGCTTTATGTCAATTGAGACATATTTCTGTAAGAACTGGTTTTAGCAGCGTCAAAACACCATATTTTTTCACTGGTGGAACAAACTTTTGGTAGTGGGTACGAAATTTCTACATGAAACACATCTTGTAGATGAATTTAATCCACGATGGAAGAAAAGAGAAAACATAAGTTGCCTTTGAGATGTTTTTTGATTTGAAAATTGTCCAAGTAGCTGAGAACTGATTTTTATTTTCAGAATTTTTCATTATGCTCAACACAAGCTCAAGCTCAAAGAAATCACTCGGTCACTTGGTGTTACCAAAATGCCACAACTTTGTAAGATTCAAATTTTAGCAGGTGCTGTGGAGCATAAACTGAACATATTTATCTCTTTAGAATGCAGAAGGTTAGAAGTAAATAAAGGCTGAAATCCCAACCAGAGAAGCAGGAACCAAAAACTCGTTTGTCGAATACATTGTATGGGTTTTTAATAATCCAGAAAACTTAGGATATTGAAGGATAATGAAATATTTACCTTAGTCATAAGCTACACGAACATTGAACAATCAAACGAAGTCCCTGAAGAAAATTGATTTTGATCAAAAAGTAACAGGCTAACGAAGATGAAATTTCACTAAATATGTAAATAAAGCTTAAATTAATGGCTGAGGAGAACACAACTTCTGATTACTCTTTATTGCTGAAAGCAGGGCAGAGGCTTATCTTTAATATCGTAAATACGAAAACAATAAAAACTGTCAGGGGATGCGTGGAAGCAATTTAATTAATTAAATTGGTAATGACTTAGTCAGACACTTTTAATCACTTCTCCACTGGAAATGTTATAAGTGTCAATGGTAAGAGCAGAAATCAGCGCAAGGACAATGACATGACCCTACAAAAAATGTGCCACTAAGAGGCCTCCAAAACTGAAATGTATATTAACATTATTAACTCGATATCTAGGTCACGAATAGAAGGTATACATAAAACGAAATTGTTCCTTTTATTGCCTTATTTTATATTTAAGACCCTCCAATATTCTACTAGTCCAAAAGACGTAAACCTACAAATAAGGAAAACACGAAGCATTGTTGTGAAAATACTGCAACGGTGAGAACAGATAATAAAATTGTTTACCGCCTCTGCTCTAAACTACACTAACACTCTTAAATAAACCGCCTTTTTCTTCGTCTTATTTTTTAGTTTTAAAATCAATACCATCCGTGGGAATCGGATTTCTTCTGCACTGGGTGTTTGGTGCGTTACACCTACTTTTATTATTCGAAACGCGACGGTGGCGACACGCTATTAGACAAACAATTTGTTCGCGACCCACTTGCGACTTTACAACCCAAACCTAATATTTATCAATTATCTTCCTTGATGTGTGTTAATAGTCTGATAATAATTACAAGGTTTCCAGCCTTCGTGGAAAATTCACGTTTTACTACTTTCACGCTATCGTTTCTGAAGTACCCAATAACTTTCGGAGTAATAAATCACAATTGTTGCACTAGGAGAAGATGTTCACGAATGTCGAATTTCATGTCTTTTGCACCCTTATCTTGGTGTTGTTTTTTTTTTTCTCTCTTTCTCAGGCCTTGTTACGGGATGATTTTTCCTGGGCCAAAATGAAAGGGAATAAGCGTATTCGCCTCATTGAACAGCATACCTTCGTCGAGCCACTGTTTTCATTCCAATAGTTGTGGCCACACTTTTCATGATATTGAGTTAGAGGTTGAATTATTGAGTTAGAGGTTGAAAAATGGAATTGATTTCCTTTTAGTAGGGTTAAAATAAATAGTCAGTTAATTTATTAATAAATAAAAACGCAATATTTATATTGGAACAGCTGATTGTCTGATCCGATTAGATTGACTAGATTGACAGCGCTCCAAATAAGGTCAATGGCCGGTACTAACTTAAGTTAAATAAGTCCCATGCCCCAACTACCATCAAAATTCCCCAGAACCTTTCACCGTGGAGTTTTGACAGAACCTTTTTAAAGGACATTGAAGGGACAAATAGAGGTCATTCAGGTCGAGGACTTTCCACGATTAAGTGTTCGGGAAAATTCCTCAGGCACATTTTGCCGATTTCTGAGTTGTCCAGTTTTCGCTCATAGATCCAGGGTGGCTAATCCTTTATTTCAGCACCAAATCGCCTTGTGCGGATTTCTTTGTGAGCCGAAAAAGAGCAACGTGATCAATTTTTTGTTCCTAAAGGCCAAAGTATTTTGGTAAGTGGTTTTTCTTATTAGTCTTCTCTGTGTTTCTCTATTGCCTATGTAAAAGCATAGTTTTCTGTTATATATATATGGTTAAATTCCGAATAATGGACATACCTACCTATCGCTCCACGCCCAGTCTCATGAAGTCCATTTGTTTCAGGCCTTTAGACGTCACCTTTTATTCGTCACACCTTAGTCTTTAACTTTGAGTAGAGAGTTAACCGTTAAGCTTACTGTATATTTCAAGTCCTACCTCCTATCTTCAGCCTCCTCTAGACAATCGGAAGCTTTAGTGACTCCTAAGTACTGAACTTCAGTGCCCAGGGCCAATTGCTTCTTGTTGCGGCCCTGATCCAGTCCCAGGCCACCGGAAACACTGGAAGATATCAATCCAATCCTTCAGGTTCTTCCCAAGGGATTAGGGACTACTCAGGTTTGATAAGTGTGTTGTATTGTCTCAATATCTGGAACCTATCAAAACTTACCAACCCCTTGTTGAAATAAATCACCACAGCAACGCAGTTTTACTACAATATTAAAGCCCTTCAGGTTGTGTTGTTATTTCAATTTTAATTAATTATTTATATTACCTATATTATATTAAATTTGCCCTTCAGAGTTTATGTATTGTTAATTCAGTTTTAATTATTTATCTATATTACCTATATTATTCCATAATATTAAATTTGCCCTTCAGGTTACGTATTGTTACTTCAACTTTAATAATTAATGATCTATATCTCTCTAATATCCCATAAATTCATGCTGGACTGAATACAGGAAAATACTTGGGTTAAATGGCCATTTACGAAGGTACTGCATTTAGTAAGCTTCTTTAATAATTTATATTTCAGGTATTATTGCTGTTATAAGTGTTATACAATAATCTTTATTTCTTTATTTAGGGACTCAAGTTGAGTCAATTTATTGTAAATATTATTTTTAGAACATAAGATTAGGTACTCCTAGTCGATTTATTTTGTTCTTGTTCTGGTTTTAGTGTTAATAATTTTCAGTGTTGCAGGGCGTTCGGAATACCCCAATCATCCAAAAAATTAAAAACGCAATTTTGGCGTACAATCATTCCATCCATTCTGTTACAAAATTTAAACCCTTGGACGTCATAAGTGGTCATATCAGTAACAACGACCCATTTAATATAAATTTAGACCAATTACTCTTATCAGATTACGTCGCGGGGCACAAAGACAAAACTAAACTTCTATATTCCAAAATCAATGAACACCAAAGAGAAAGTAATTGGAAAAATTAACGGAACCCCTGAAATGCCTTCATTATTTGCCCCAGATCAAAAAATCTACATCCGAACCTACTCTAGAGTCAAACCTGTTCTGATTCAAATTAAAAACCCGTACCTGATTGTAGCAAAGCGTTTCACTTCTGCCTTCCTTCTTATTTAGTTTTATATTTTAGTTGTGCTGCTATAGGTCCGTAGAAGTTTCCTGCTTTCGTTATATCGGTTGACTTCGTGTAGTGCCGGGAAAAGCAGGTGGCGTTCTATATTTAATTATTTAATTGATCCACACCCCTCTCCGCATTGGAAGCTAGTCGGCAACCATTCACACGAAGTCCCGTTTCTAGATTACAGCCACCGACCAACCCTCTCTTTTTTTTTTATTTTTTGTTTTAGTTACCCGTTCACTGTCTCACTTCCTCAACTTTTATTATTTACTTTTCAATCTCGGTTTGACGGGTAATAGCCTGTCCGATTTATTGTCCCTATGTAGCACTTAATCCTGACGAGGCTGGCTATTGTGCTTAGCCTGTACAAGGTTTTACAGTTCTACGTTTGGTTGCCCGAAAATGCTGTGTCTTCTGCGATCCAATGCCTCACAGTTTACCACTGGTATGTTGGATATCATAAGGCTCGTTATAGTCCTTGGGCGGCTCCTACTCATTTGTAGCAGTTCTGCGGCCCTTTTTCTGGTTGGTCGATGAACTCCCTACCATGATTCTGCCTGAAATGTATGCAGTAGTGTCGATGTTCTTTACGAACCCAGTCTTTGATGTAGCTTCTGGTCAAGCCTGCTCTTGGATCCTCTCAGCTCTTTTTGAACTAGTTCAACGTGATTCTATATGTATCCCACTGGTCGGTTCTTCTGGCTTTGTTGAGTTTTATTCTCCTTATACTTGAAAGGTTCTTGGAGTTCTCGATCTACCAGGGCACGTTCCTGGTGGATTGTCTTGTTATAAGTGGGCAGTTCTCATTAAAGGCTAAGATGATTGCATCCTTGAATTGATTCAAAACCATCTCCAAATTTTCAGTGTCTCTTATTGTCTTCCTGATGTTCGGAAGGCTCTATTCCAGTTCATCTTTCAAGGGTTCTGATAAGTTACTGAAACTGATCTCCCTGAAATTTCAAATTTGATGTATCTGTGATCCGAACAACTTTTCTCATCACATACCTACATATGCCAGTTTTTGATGTAAATACTCATATGGTTTGAGGCTAGTGTGGTAGAATTACTTTCTACATTAACTACATATATCTAAATTGTTTGCTATAATATATTGTGTAGAGACTCACATCTGCCGTTGACGTTGGTACTTTCCCAAACTATGTGATGACCATTCGTATCACAGCCGATGAGCAGCTGGGTGTCATTCGTCCTACAGTGTCTCATCAGGCCTCCACACTTCTGGTTGGTGTTGATTCAGGGTCATCGTAGGGTAAGTAGGTCAATCCGATAATAATATTCCTCAATGGCCTGATTCTGGCTGCCGTCAAATCCCTAGAACAGAAAAGAGTTAGGGGCAGTACATTGACGTTCTTCAGGCTGGGACTCTGTAACAAATACAGATATTTACTCTTTCTCTATTAGCGTCCCGTCTCTATTGATTTCGAAATGATAGAAGAAGATAGCAAGTGCCATAGCGATGGGGATAACGATCTCTATCCGTTACAGAGTCCTAGCGGGGGACCCATTCGTCCTACAGTGTCTCACCACATCCTCCACACTTCTGGTTGGTGTTGACTTAGGGTATGACTTCCAGTGAGATCGCTTCTGACTCTGGCATGAAAACGAGGTATCTTGACCTTGCTGGAAGATCCTCAGGGTTTACAACCATCAGTTCTGATTCTACGCTTTTCCTGCCAGTCTATTATCTACTGGTTCGCGCAGGTCATCCATAGGATCCCTGCCCTGGACGATATCCTGTTGAATTGGTGTTGAGTCTTGCTGTATTCCATGTTAATCATTTCAACATTATATGTTTTTGTGCAGTCTAGGTATGCAGTGGCGTTTCGTCTTCTCTCTCATCATTCTCCATGGTTATTTTCACAGCATCTGCACTCATCTCCTTTGGGTGTCCGGTTTTGGATTCTTCAATCTATGACAAAGACCGCCAATATACCATTCTCATCCCAGTTAAACTTGATTAAGAAACGAAACAAGACACAAAGTAAATTGAGCATGCCTAGTTTTAAAAAACAAATCAAACATCAAAGTTCGGTTACACCAAACACAATATAAATAAATGCATGATACCAAAAAAATTATGCATCAAATGGAAATTTCAAAAAAAGAAGAAAATTATTGCACGTTACAAACGTTCTCAATATGCAAACACAAGATCTTAAATAGTTAATCAATTCTCATCCATTTTCAGTTTGTATAAACATTAACTGCTCTCGAAATAAATAATTCTTCAAACGACCCATCAACTGGAACATTATCCATTAAACCTCTTGTCCAACAAAAGAAATCGGCATATGACGTCCCATACAAGACCGCACTTCAAACCCATTCGCGTCCGTTCAATAACCAATAACATCCTTTTGAATCAATATTAAAACCCTAAAAATCTTCCCAAAGCTGGGGGCGTACCAGAGATTCAGACAAAACAAGACCGAAACAAAAAATAAAGCGTTTTTATTGACAGAAAAGCCTTGTTTTCGATAGAGCAGGTCGATTTTTATAAAAGTTTACACACATTTGGATCACAATCAAGGACGGAGCTGAGAGAGATTGAAATTTGAGAGGTAGAGATTTTACTGGGAAATGAGTTTTGGTTTGAGGAATTTAATTATTTCAAAAGCTTTAGGGTTTATATAAAACATATTGCATATTCAATAGTTTTAACAACTTGAGCTTATGTAGTAGGTCTACATATATAGATTTAAAATTTTAAAATAAATTCTAGCAATATTTTCTCGTTTTGACGGCAAATCAAGTCTGTTTCTTTGATTTTCATTGTCCACATCTCAGGTAGAATGGCCAAGGCATCAGGCCAGGGGTTGTTGTTCTTTTCGGTGATGTAATTTGGCATAAAGACTGATTTAAAATACATATTAAATATGGGGTATGGTGTTCTGCTTTATACGAAAAAAAGCCTTTGGGCTTTGGGAAGCTTTAATCAGGTCCGGAGTCAATTATTTTAATTTTTGTATATTTAAACCCAAGAGAAGTGATATTACTGGAAATAGTAGGAAGGATGTAACACATAACGTGGAGAAAGGTTGACATCATTTTGCTTAGAAAATCTAATAGTTCCAAATGGATACATATTTTTGAGACTTGCGCATTATGTACTGGATAGATTTTTCCTATGTACAGAGCAAATTTTGCTTGCCTCATCTTCCAAAAAATAAACCTGAAGTTTCCACTGATTCTTCAGCCCATAGAGAATTTGTATTTTGTATAGTTTTCTGAAAGCTTCCAGTTTATATTTTTTTAAATTTGATTCCACTTCAATTATTGGGAGATTATTTCCTGGTGGTCTCATTTACTCTTGTACTTATACCTAGCATAATGGCGCCCTGTTACCATTGACATGCCATAATTATTGACACAAGCCTCTCAGTTGAAATCCAAACAATTCTATAATCCCAGATAGGTACTTGATAATGTCTCAAAATAAAACAAACAAAAAAGCCGATGAGATTAAATAGCTCCTCATTCAATTTTTCTCATTTCACCAACGATTATTAAAACTAACATCCCATCCAGGCAAAATGTAATCAACGTTCCATGGAAAATAAAGCACGGACGTACCTTTATATACCACGGTATTGAAATAAAACCTTGCGGCCGACCCACGGAACCAGTTTGTTCTTCTTCTTGCTGATTATTTTCAGTGTTTATAGATTAAAATAAGAAGTGAAAAGAAGAAGCGAGCCGGCATCGGCATATCATCGGGTCCATAGTAGGGCGGCAGGGCGCAGGTGACGGACAGTCGGTAGTGGTCTGTAATCAGCGCGGTGGCGGCCCCAGGAATTGCTGGGTCTCAGCAGAAAGCGGGAGAAGAAATATGTAATGTTAAAAGCGCGAAGAGATTTTGAGCAGCGGTTATGGGATAGAGCTTTCAGCAGGATATCTTGGCTTGTCAGCGGGTATAGGCTACGAATGAACCTGTTTGTGAATCATTGAGCTTTAATTCTTGAATTATGAAGAAGTTTATAATATTATCTAAATGTCTGAAAACACTCTAAATAAAAGATGATTATTTCCAGAACGTTTGACATAAGCAATGATGTCCTCTTAAGAAAATTCAGATTTGAATATTCTGCTAACTTTGTTTTTCGTATTTCATGTAAAACATCATCAGTATAAACTCATTGAATAATATCATCATCATACCAAAAGTGGCAACAAGAAAAAAGTTAAGTAAGAAAATAAGAAAAGGTGATGAGTTGGAGCGCTACAGGTTATGTTTGTGGCATGGTCAATTTGTCTGAAAATCACATTCACTTGTGTATTCAGGGATCTGTCATTCAGTAGAAGTTCCCTACCAATCTCTTGTCTTCCAGAAATTTCTGGAGGAAATGTTTGTGTTGGCTTCAGGGTTAGAAATGTGTTCATTAAAAGATGAACTACATAGATCAAGATGTTCGTCAATTCTAGTTTTTAATGTTCTGCAGGTTCTACCAATATAAATTCTGTTGGAAGACTCACAGGACAATACACCGCTTTCTGAAAACTGGTGTATGTATTTTAGTGCTGTTTAGATGCTCCTCTAAGAAATCTTCAAGTTACCAAGGTGGGTTAGGAAACATTCAATTACTCTCTATTGAAGTTGGGTTTACATAGGGTGAGATCAGAGACCGTAGAATAAGGAGGTCTCGATTTATTCTGCTTTATTCTTGCGATGCAATGCATACAGGTTCAAAGTTGTGGAACTTATATAACAATTTCGACCTCATTATAATATTTACCCGATGAATTGAGACTGATGAGTCTGCGAATATAACAATTAAATGCTGCCTTTTTGTATTGATGATTGATGTCAGTCATAGGATTAAGATGATATGGTTTGATTGTATCGGTTTTCTATGTAAAGAGAACCTACAGAGATTTTCTACCATGTCAAGTAAGACTATTAACTTAAACTACCTAACCTGAGACAGCCCCTTTTATAAAATTTTTAAATTCCGTATGTAACACATTGAAAAATTCTCATGTCCCACAAAATATATTAACATTGGCGGACACTCTATTAACAGAACTATACAATAAGTACCAAGAATGACAAATTGGTATATGCATCAAGGCCCGGGTACGTATTGGATAGCGAGATATACGAATCCGGAATATTTCCAAACATTCTGGACTCTTAATACAATGGATCAGGACATTAAATGTGAAGCATATATCATATATATATATATATATATATATATATATATATATATATATATATATATATATATATATATATATTCTCTTCTGCGGACAAGACATGCTAAATCAACGTAGGTATAACATAGTCTGATCATTATCAAGTTCAATACCATTGCAAAGAAATTTAAATTTAGCATATTTTATAAATTTGAGTTGAACATTTTCAAGTTTATATGAACCTGATAATATGGTGTCTATGGTGACCAAACTATGATCGAAAATTCCAAAATGGATCGAACCAGTATACAACAACTTCAAAGCAAATACACTCCTAAAGTCGTTAGAAAGTTTTTTCAGGTAATGACCAACGTCAAAAACAGGGACATAAGTGTCCCTGTTTGGGAATCGACCCACTGAGTAGTGGACCCTGCATTCCCGTGCCAATCCTTGACGCGTTTCGTCCTTGTTAGGACTCATCAGAAGGACATAGGCTGAAGCTCCCTGTCCAAGCAAAATTGAACTTTGTTGACCAATCAGAAACAACTACTCCGAGGGCAAATACCCCTACCGGCGTTGAACTACACTGATTGGTCTGAGATTTCATTGGCAATGAAAATTGTTAGAAAGTTTTTTCAGGTAATGACCAACGTGAAAATCAGGGACATAAGAGTCCCTGTTTGGGAATCGACCCACGGAGTAGTGGATCCTGCATTCCCGTGCCAATCCTTGACGCGTTTCGTCCTTGTTAGGACTCATCAGAAGGACAGGGACTCTTATGTCAGAGGATAATCAGTTGAGGTCTCTCCCTTTTTGGGACTACTGTGGAAAGAATCGAGAAGTAAAAGGAAAGAAGCAAAAACTTGCAAGACAGGTTGAGTAAGCTCAATTTGTCGACGAGACGAGGTCCAATAAATTCTTCAACTAACACTATGAGTTAACATTCATGATGTCATGACGTGTTGGGTGGAATTAAAAATTATGTACATCGGAGTGTTAGTGAAACTCACAACTGATCTTACAATTTGTGTATTTTAGGAAGACATTACAATGTGGACATAGAAAGGTTGCTGAAAATTTCGGTTTCAAGGGCCTCCAAGATTTTGCTGACCAAAACTGTCGAAGGTTGTTTTGATTCAAGAAAGGAGATCACTCAATGTTTTCTGTGATTTGATGCTCTATCATATCCAGAATTTCGAGACAGTGCTGTGAAGTAAGCGAAAAACTCATAGAAAGATTCTCCTCCTTACCATGGAGGAAGATGTTCAGGTATTTACGCAATTCCGGATAACATCCAGTTTAACAGCCTAATTATGAAGATCATCCTCAACAATTTGAGGCCCAGCCAAATGTTATTTAACCTAACATAGATCTCTAACTAACCCAAACTCACTGTTTGAGATTAGAAGAGAATATACACTCACAAACCATTTCAAAACCCACATTAACTGGGAAAACAAAATAGAAAACTCACTTGTCCAGAATGGAAAGTTAGCATGGTCCCCTGATGGCTCCAAAACAGACAGTGGAACTGGTGCCGGCGTATATGGCCTATCCCCAAGAGCAGAATGGCTTTCTCCACTGGGAAAGCATACCATCGTATTCCAAGCCGAAATACATGCAATAGATATATGCCTGCGGGAAAATCTTATTGGATATAAGTTTTGATGCTCACTGTATCTGTAGAATTCTTTCACCTTGCACCTGTGTCGTTTTTTTACTTTTGTAGACCAGTTAGTTTTTGTTGATTGTCAGTCTGTCAACGTGTTGTTGAATGGTAAATAATAAAGCAGATTGCTAACAAAGTGTTGTTATAATTCCTTGGCCTGAGAAGTGTTATTCACCCTTTAAAAGGTTATGGGCCCAGACTTCAGTTAGTTCCAGTGAGCACTCTTGAGTCCGGAAACGATAAGTGCCAAAAATAAGTCGAAAAGTTTCAGCATTCTGAACGAAAATTCTAGTTGTGAAAAATGGCTGCGTTTAATAGTTCAGCAGTACCTATTCTGGAAGCATCTAATTTTAATAATTGGCATTTCCGTATAGTCACTCTGTTAAAAACGGAACAATGCTCTGAAGCCCTGAATGATCCACCACTAGCAAGAGCAACAAATGAGGAGAAAAATAAGTTTTTTCGACTAGATACTAAGGCACAGTCAGTGATTGCGCAAGGTTTTTCGGAGAAAATTACTTGGAATGAGAAGTTGGAATACCATTTCCTAAATTTCGACACGATAATGAGGGAGCTCAAAGACTGTCGTTACCCTCGAAATTCGACGCAGTTATTACTGCTTTAGAAACCGTAAGTGACGTAAAAATTGATAATGTCAAGGCCAGACTTTTCGACGAAGAGATAAAGTTAAATTCAAGAACTGAAAATGGGGGTCAGGAGAATGAAGTTAGTTTTAGGGCTACAACTAGCAAAGGCTGTTTCATATGTGGTGATAAAAATCACTTTAAAGCACAATGTCAAAAACGAAATATGTGGTCTAAAAATATAAGAGGCAACTACCGAGGCAATTACAGAGGCAGGTTTAGAGGAAGAGTATATAATTCAAGAGGACATAGAGGTGGAAGTTTCAACCAAGGAGCAAGTGGATATTATAATAAGCAAGAGGCTAATGCTGTTGACGATCAAGTTGTGCTGTATGCAGCAAATGTATGTAATACTGTACCTGAGGGTAAAGTAACTTTTATATTGGATTCAGGTGCAAGTAACCATTTTGTTCAAGAGGAATTGGAACAGTATATGCATGATGTAAAAATCTTACCACAGAATGTATCAGTATACATTGCCAACGGAGACGTTTTGAAGACAAACAAGGTGGGGAAGTTAAAAGCAAGTTGTCAAGGGCAAACTGTTCATATTGAGGCTTTGATTGTACCAAAAATAAAGCATAAGTTGATGTCAGCATCAAAAATAACATCTAGAGGACACCAGATTTTAGTGGAAAAAGACAAAACTACAATTAGAGGTAAAAAGTTTGGTTTAACGTGCCAGAATAGAAACGGATTGAATATACTTACGCTAGATAGCATTGATAGGGCAAAAGAGGAATGTAATCTAACCATAGATGATGATATATGGTACAGAAGAGTTGGGCATGCAAGTAAAGATGTTCTGTCACAGCTAGGTTTGAAAACTTCAGACAGAATCTGTTCAACTTGTGTTGAAGGGAAAGCCACACGTTCTCCATTTGTAACCAATCTTGATGATTACTCGCATTTTGTTATTGTGAAGTTCCTTGAGAATAACGATGAAGCAGAAGGAAATCTGAGAGATTATGTACTCGAGTTAGAGACACAGCATAATGTAAGAGTGAAACGTTTCACACTAGATAATGGAGGAGAGTTTACATCAAGAAGTTTTAAAGATTTTTGCAGACAAAAGGGAAATAAATTAGAATATACAAAGGCCTACAGACCTCAGATGAACGGTAAGTCTGAAAGGATGAACAGAACTTTGTTAAATATGATAAGAACAAAAATAATTGATTCTGGCATTCTAAAATCACTATGGGAAGAATCTTTGAAGTGTTCTGCATATGAACTCAACAGAACTCCGACATCAGTTTTACCAAAAGGAACGACACCATCACAGATCTGACACGGAAGAAATGATTTGACCAAATTAAGAACTTTCGGTTGTCGAGCATGGTATATAGTGTTACCAAAAAGAAGCAAGATAAATCCAAAAGCAGTAAAAGCAGTGATGATGGGATATTATGGAGGAGGCTTCAGAATCTGGTCACCTACAGAAGAAAGAATCATTCGATCAAGAGATGTTAGGTTTGATGAGTCTATTATGGAATTCAAGAATGTAGAGGAACAGGAAAATAATTATATACCTATAACAATAGAAGAATATAGAAATTCGAATGAGACAGAGAATACTCAAAAAGAGAGAGACAAATTGCGGAAGATAAAGATATGGAATATGAAAGTTTAGATGAAAGCAGTGGACGCTCAAGTGATCCTGAATATATACCAGCGAGATATTGCACAGTAAGTAAATCTAGAAGAAATACAAGAAAGCCTAAAAACCTGGATGATTATGAGCTGTATGTGGCATATTGTTTACAAGAAGCCAGTGAATCTGAAGAGTGGCTAAAAGCAATAAACAATGAGTTGGAATCTCATGAAAAATTACATACCTGGACGCCAACCGAATTACCTCAAGGACAAAAAGCAATTGATACGAGATGGATTTTTAAGGTGAAAGAGGAAGACACGAAGAAAGCGAGAGCAAGGGGTTTTCAGGTACCACAAAAGGGCGAAGAGCTTATTTATGCACCAGTGTGCAGACTTCCTACAATTAGACTTTTAATTTCAGTGTCAGTGCAAAAAGACTGGGTACTGAGCCAGATAGATGTGCCAACCGCGTTCCTAAATGGCGAATTGGACAGTGAAGTGTATATCAAGAGGCCAGAGGGACTCAGAAGCGACTCAAAGTATTTATAACTTAACTGGGCATTGTATGGACTGCGTAACGCACCAAAGTGTTAAAACATGAAGTTCAGTGAAGTAATGTTGAGACTTAATTTTAGAAGATCACAATATGACTATTGTTTGTATGTTAAAGACGATGTTTATTTGATGTTGTTTGTGGACGATGCATTAATAACGGGACCAAAAGAAAAAGTGGATTAATTAGTGGACAGTTTGTATAATGAATTCAAGGTTAAGAATATAACTGAAGTGGAGACATTTCTGGGAATGGAGATAAATTAAAATGAAGGAGGTATCAAGATTACCCAGACAAAAATGATTGAACGACTATTGAAAGAGTTCGTTATGGAAAATAGTAGACCCATAGCAACACCGATGGAAATAAATTTCCACATGGATGAAGGACAACCTATAGAAGAAAATATCCCGTATAGAAGACTGATTTGCAGCCTGATGTACCTACTTGGCATTGGTGACAAGACCAGATATCGCTTATAGTGTTTTTTACTTAAGCCGATACCTGGACAAGCCAACAATACAAGCATGGAAAGCTGGAAAAAGGATTATGGGCTACCTTAATGGAACTAAGAACTATGGATTGATGTATGGGAAAAATGATAGAGGCTTAGAAGCTATGTGTGATGCAGATTGGGCTGGTGATAGGCAGACAAGGAAGAGCGTAAGTAGTTTCATATGTTTCCATGACGGGAATCGAATAGCTTGGCACTCATGAAAGCAGAGTTGTGTAGCCCTTTCTTCAATGGAGGCTGAGTATGTAGCAGCTGGTTGCGCAGCTCAGGAGGTAGTCAATTTGAGAGGTATTTTAGCAGACTTTGGCGAGTGTAAACCTGTTACTTTAAAAATAGACTATCAAAGTGCTATTTCCATGATTAAAAACTTTGAGAACTCCGAGCGAGGTAAATTAAGTATCATTTCATTAAAGACCTTTGTCAGAAAAAGATAATAGAAATTATTTACATTTGTTCCAACGATAACTGTTCTGATGTTTTTACGAAGTCGTTAGGAAAAGAAAAGTTTGTGAAGTTTAGGCAGAGCTTATTGAGCCAGTAATGTGTTTTTACTTTTTATATTGTTTTGTGGCAATTTAAATGTACATATTTGTTTTCTTATTTTATTTTGTTATAATATGTATATTTTAATTGAGGTGGCGTGTTGCATATAAGATTTGATGCTCACTGTATCTGTAGAATTCTTTTTACCTTGTACCTGTGTCGTTTTTTGACTTTTGTATACCTATTGGTTTTTGTTGATTGTCAGTCTGTCAACGTGTTGGTGGTGTTGAATGTTAAATAATAAAGCAGATTGCTAACAAAGTGTTGTTGTAATTCTTTGGCCCGAGAAGTGTTATTCACCCTTTAAAAAATCTGAGAAGGGGATATGTAGGTACACAAGGATATCAAAAACCTCGATAATACGTGGCTGCTTAGAAAAGTGTATCCGAGAGGAACACAGAAACCACTGGTATCAAACCCCGAGACAAACCACAGTAAGGCAAAGTGAAATATCGTACGGCAAGATTAGCCTCTGATATCCTAAAGCTAATGAGAAATCAGATCAGAATTGTGACAGGACTCTTCACCGGTCACTGTACACTGAGAAAAAACTTACACAAGATGAGTATCTACCTAGATGGACCCATGTGTAGGCTGTGCGACGAGGACGAAGAATCAGCCTCTCATGCACATCTTATTCGAGTGCCCAGCACTCGCTTACTGGAGAACTCGACAACTCCTGAAGGAGGAGCCTGGCCAGAAGACGCCAATAAAGAGGCTACTGCACCTGATGGCGAAGGTGTCAAACTTATTTTAGCAGAAATTTACACACCAAGGGATACAATAAGCTAACTAGCTGCAGTGTCAGGGAATCACTGAACCTTGCCTTGCTGCGGTATATCAAATCAATCAATCAACCCTTTAAATAAATTAATCACTTTCTGAATATAATTAGCAGACATTCAAACCCTCAAAAATAAATAGTAGCAGAGGCACAGCGCGTTCACAAAAAAAACATCCATGCCAAGTTTTTCCTGTAAACATTTCAATTGTTCAATTGTTACAATCTCTACCCTGTTTTCAGTAATGTACCGCCTCTGACCATATAGGACTTCCGAGCGAAGAACTTTACCATCCAAAAACAAAAAACACAAATACGAATAAAAACCAAAACTGTCTCGCGCTGATCTGGGTTCGCATATGGGCATCGTTCAGCTGCCGGTGCCGGTCACTTCTTGTAAAAAGTGATTTGCTGTCACCAAAGATGGTGATGCGTCCTCAAGGTCGAGCCTGACGGTCGTGGGTGACCGAAACGAGAAAACTGGTTGCAGCATGGGGCCGGTTAGTGTTGTCCAGTACTCCCCGCGATGGTTCCTATCTTTTTATATATGGAAATCAGACTGGTCCTTTTTCGCGCGTTATAATTACTAAATTTGTAATTGTCACACTTTTGAAAGTGGTTTAATTGTACCTACGTTTCGTTCATTTGATAAGCTTTTTTTACGTAATAAAAATGTAAATTATTTTAGATGCTTTAATCAATAAAGATTGACGTCTGATTCAGTTTCACTTAGGGGTTGGTTTGCAGTCGGCCAGTTGGTGGAGGTTTAGGGTCGAGTAAACTGGAATGACCTCATGCGAATTTGCTTCATCACATGAACTGATAGTAACTTTCTATCAGCTTGGATGGTGGTGGTATTGGTAAGTTGCACCCTGGGCGAACGTAAAAGATGATCATCATCTTATAATTTGTTCTTTGAGCAGCAAATTCTACGGGGAACTGCTGAAAAAGTAAGAAGCCCCAGAAAACATTGACAGAGATTAAGGTGACCAAATAATAACTCTAAGATCAATTTGACATTTAAAACAATTAAATCATAAGTTACCACTCATTTTCGCAAATTTTACGAGTGGGAAGTTATTGGCATCGATGAATTTGCAGAAAAACCTTCTATTCGACATTCGAACCAAGCCACTCTATAATTTAATAATTTATTATAACAAAATCGGATTTATTATTCCGTAACAGCGCACTTCGTTTTTATTTATTTATAGTCGCTCACCTAATAATCGGTATTCAAATAGCGTGCCCCAATCCGTAAACGGTTGCGATTCGCCAATTTTTCAAGGATAATACCATTCCGGCTAATTTGTTTCCGGCGGTATTGTTTTTAGTCTTTAAATTATAAATATTTCAATTTATTAATATTCAAATGCAATATGACTTGTTCAGCATTTTAAGGTCAGTTTATTATATTGTTGTTAATAATCATTGTTGCGAGATGGGTGGTGAAAATGGTGAAATCAGCAATAATAATAATTTTATTACTATAATAATTGTGATGTAAACAAAATGATTAAATATATCGTTAAAAGTGATTGATTTTTTTCAAAAACTTTAACTAATAGACTGACTTTTGTCTTGAATTTATATTAGGTAGGTACTTATTGAAATTCACGTTAAAACATAAGGTCTGTTCCAACACCAAAAAACCGTCCCATGAACGGTTTCGAAACCACTCAGTACACGTGTTTCGGGTTCTACGCACAAATTTTGAGTTCTGCGCAGAATCGTGACGGTACATTGTATGGTTTTCTGGTGTTTTGGAACAAAGCTATCACCAATTGTATTTATCCGGGTATTCGTGTCCAAATAAATACCATACTCTTGAACCGCATCAGGAATGCAAAGTAATCAGGTCAATGATAAAAAGATCAAACGGAGAATTTGTTGATTATCGAAAACAGAAGATGGAATCCCAAGGAGCCAACACAAGGCAAGACCGAGAAAAACAATTCAAGAAGTCAGAAGCAACCGATAGTGAGAAGATCCCAGAGCTCAGCACCAATGACCACTCTGCGAGGCAAGAACAGAAGTACCTGAGAAAAGGGAGAAATATCATTCAAACAAGATGATAATAGATGTTCCTAATAATAAATCGATTACTTGTTAGAAAAAGGCTCAATAATCATTTCCAGTTCTTGATAGGTTTGCCATTCTTTCAATTTCCTACTGCATTTGATCAATCAAGAGCTTACATCTTACATGTCCAAAGCCATCAGGAAAGATCTAAGGCAGCTTAAAAAAGACCAAATCAAACAGATCCGACCATTGAAAAAAATAACAGCATGAAAGTGATGAAAAGGAAATTCACAAATGACAAAAAGTCAAAATTTTCAAAAAGGACGAAACCGGAGAATCCACGATAACAACCAATACAGAAAAGTTGATTCAAATGTTCAAAAAAATCTGCGGAACTTTGTATAACAAGCAACAGACAATGAAGCAAACAGACTAGGTACCTACAAAAAAAGTCCAAAACCAAGAATCGGAAGTTATTCGGTATGTTTTCATAGATGAAATCCAAGCAACAATAAAGCTCTGGGGGAAGATAGTGTATTCGCAGAGTCATAACATTCCGGAAACTCGAATAACTTAGTTGTGATCTTGCTACATAAAAAAGGTGATTGAACAGACCTCGAGAACTCCAGACAAATAAATCTACTGAATCACCTATATAAATTATACTCGCATTAACACGTTCACTACCGAGCGTTAAAGGGCTGTCACTTGTTATGGACCAAGTATAATATCTTTAAAAGTATTATGAATATTTGAATGATTTTTAGACAGATAAGATCAGTTGGTGTTACTAAATAAAATTCCGGCATTTTGTGTTGAGGCCATTAAATTGGCCACTGGTCTGTGAGTGGTGCTTGACATCAGAATAGACCAACGGCCATTTTAATGGCCTTGAACATAATATAGGAAAATACATCAGATTCCATGAAATATATTACAGAAAAGTATCAGTCTCAGTAACCCATATTTTACTTATTAGTATGTGAGTTTGGGCACCTAATTCAGCAGGAATGCCGTAAATACCAGCTGATTTATTGTTCTGTAGTTGTCTGATTGTCTTTTCAACCTCCTCTAATCTAGGAACCTTGCTCAGTTCTTGTTGTATTGGTTTCTGTGGAATTCCGTTGGAGATATCATCTGTAATTTGTGATTCTCTGTTGAGTAGTTCCTGAACGTGTTCCTTTCAACGAAAATTATTAAAGGAACTGTCTTTAAGCGATCTTGTGCCATCTTTGGATCGTACGAGATTGAGTCCTTTACCTTGGAGTGGTTGGTCCGATGGAAGTATAAAAGGAAACGTACTATAATACACCTGGCATGTATCACAAAATGCAGCAACGCTAAAGAACCAGAGGCCACTATAGTGGCTCTGCGCGGAGAAGAAACATTAGGAATGGACCAAAGTACCTAATAACCGCACCATTCACGATCCGCTTCAAAATTTTAGTGAATAAAAGAGTAGGAATATATGGCCAGATTAGTGGCCGCGGTTCAGAACAAGAAACCGTTATGACCACTATAGTGGCCGGCGGTAGTGAACGTGTTAATTGTAAATCTACTTGACGCTAAATTGGGCTTTTATCAGTCATGGATAGGCTGGTTTCCGCTCTGGGTTCGGTACCAATGATCACCTTCAGTGTCTCAAAACCGTCATATAGAAAAGAGTGTTGAATACAACCATCCTCTGGTATATTGCAAATTATTGAAAACATATACGGAAACCCATAACGTCCATCCTAAATCTTTACTCTACCGCCGGAAAAATTAAAATCAAAAGAGGAGTCCGACAGGTTGACACTATGTCAGCTGTTCTTCACAGCTCTCGAACATGCTTTTTAGAAGTTGCATTGGGAGCGAAAAGGAATAATCACCGATGAGGAAAGTCTTTCTATTCTTCGCTTGAAAGGAAAAATGATATTGTCCCAATATCATACAGTCTGGTCAAAGCTGAAGAAATGCTCAGAATTTTAAAACTCCACGCAAGAAGTGGACCTGAAAATGTACTTCTCCAAAACCAAAATGATGACTAGTCTGGTTCCCAGTGGGCAAATACAGATAGGAAATAATGACATAGAAATAGTGGACAAGTACATAAACCAGGGTCATGAGATGAGAATTCACAGAGATAACCAAACATGCGTATTACCAGAGGAATAACCTTGAGATGGGCGGGATTCGGGAAAATGAAAGATGTGTTTAGGGCTGACATTCTGTTGGAGTTGTTTCAATCCAGAATTACCTACCGGCTATTACCGCGTGTGGCTAAATTCAGCTGGTGTGCACCGTGGTGAAATAGTAGAAAAAGCGGTGTTGTTAAATTAAACAGGGTTGGCCAAGCTGTGATTTGGCATTGACATTAGTGAATTTTAATCACCGCATCCGTGGCGGTGCAACATTTTGGTGAATTTAGCCACACGCAGATTGTGAATTCAGCTGGTAGCACAGATTGCTGGTACTTATATGTACTTTTTACGTTGAAATAAATATTTGTTAGTTTATTGCCCTTAACTTTTTAATCGCCTTTTTTATGTAGCAAGATCAGAACGTGTGCATAAAATGTGTGTGAAAAACATAAAATTCAAGTAAGAGTGTTACGAATCGCGAAAAATTCAGTGTATTGTTATTTTTTCATGTATTTGTGGAAACCAAGATGGGCGAGTCGACTTCAAATCTCCATTTAAAATTTGATAAACTTGCTGGTCGAGAAAGTTATAATAATTGGAAATTTGGCATGAAAATGGCTCTGATACATGAAAATTTATGGCGATGTATAGAGGGTTTTACTGTTGAAGATAAATCAAAGCAGGAAGAACGAGAACGTTCGAACCAGAAGGTTTTAGCTAAAATTCGCCCCATGGTTCATCCCTCAGCATATCCTAATGCCATGTCAGCAAGCACAGCAAAAGAAGCATGTGAAAACCTTGAAAAAGTATATGAAGATGGAGGTCTATCTAAGAAGGTTAACCCTAATACGTGGTTTAGTTCGAGTCAGACTAGAAAACTTCGGAACTATGGAGGCATATGTAAATGAAACTATGTCACTTGCTCAAAAATTCGGTGACATGGGTCAGCCAGTGAATAATGAGTTTTAGGAGTAATATTATTGAGTGGACTAACCGCAGACTATGATCCAATGGTAATGGCAATTGAAAATTTAAGTGCAGTAATCACACGTGACTTTATCAAGGCTAAGCTTCTCCAAGATGACAAATATGGAAAAGAAAAGTCTGAGACAGCATTGTATTCCAAGTATGAAAAGCATTTTAACAAGAAAAATGTGAAATGCTTAAACCGTAGGCTGTTTGAACACTTCAAGAGTCAGTGAACCAAAGAAAATAATAAGACTCATGATAAAAACAAAGACTTACTAGAGCTGGTCCATACTGATTTGTGTGGTCCAATGCCGGTTTCATCATGGAGTGGAGCAAGATATACGTTTATTTTAATTGATAATTACTCGAGGAAGAAGACAAGTCAAGTTATCTATTTTTCAAAGTCAAAAAGTGAAGACTTTCATGTATTGGTAGAAAACCAAAGTGGAATTAAGTTGAAGAAACTTAGAAGCGGAGTATGTCAATACTTCTTTTGAAAATTATTTAAAATCAAAAGGTATTATAGAACACCAATTAATTAACCGTAGGATATACGCCTGAGCAAAATGGTGTTGCAGAAAGGACAAACCGGACAATAATTGAGAAAGCAAGGTGTCTTATCCAAGAAGCTAAATTGAAAGAAGAAATATGGGCAGAAGCTGCAAATACAGCTGTTTATTTGAAAAATCGCTCTCCTCACAAAATTGTTCAAGCTTCAACTCTACAAAAAAATTGTCAGATGAGAAAGTAGATTTCACCTCAGAGTTTTTGAGTGTATTGCGCATGCGCACATTCCTGATCATTTGCGAAAAAAAATTGATTCTAAGAGCAGACAATATATCTTTATTGGCTACTGTGAATAAACTAAATGATATAGACTCTTTCATATTCAGGAACCAGGTCATATAATAAAATCTAGAGATGTGGTGTTTTTTGAAAATACTTAAAAAGGAAACATTACAGTATCTTCTGATATTTCGCAGCAGCAAATAATTCAAGTTGAGTCTAAACTAGAAGTTATCAATGATATCATTGCTGATGATTAAGCTGAAAATGATAATACAGGAAATGATAGTAGCAATCAATCCTTAGACGAACCAAAGAATCCAGAGCAAATGTAACAAGAGTTAAGACATACTCAGAGATCTAGGAAAATTTAGTTATTCCCTGATCATATACTCTACTATGCATCGGAAGAAGTAAGCGAGCCTTGTTCAGTGCAAGAAGCCTTAGCTAGTGAATATGGTGATGAGTGAAGGAAAATTATGCACGGACTTTAGTGGACATTCCCAAAGACAGAAAAATTTCACAGTGTAAGTGGGTATAAAGATGATGTGAATGGGAAGAAAAAATTTGAAGCTCGTCTCGTAGCCAAGGGGGCTACTCAAAACTATGGTGAGGACTATGCACTCTATTCAGAAACGTTTTCTCGAGTGGTAAGAAATTCAACCATTCACACAAAATACCAATATATAAAATATCCAATAACTTTATATTATACATATAGTTCTTAAACCCGGATTACAATAAAACAACAAAATTGAATAGGTAGGTACCTAACTATTGTTGAAAGTATTTTGTCTTCAGATGCCTTCTCTTTATTAAACTTTCTCCTGCAAGGTCGCTACAAAACGATTTTATTTTGCGATAATAATTCTTTATTTGCGACTCAGAGATTTCGATCTGATTTTGAAAGGAACTCGACAAATTAATTTACATTATTTTTGTACCTCAATCAAAATAGATGATCAGTCTGGGGTCAATCAAACTCATAGCGCATTTTGTAGTGTTTGAAGACAATGAGAAACTAATTTATATATATCTAAAATGTTTTCATTTCTTTTGGCCTTAATTTCAAGTACAAAATGGCCTCTGCATCCAAGTGGGTTGAGATGATGGCTTGAATCTTGTGTAGGCGTTTTCATGAAGACAGATTTCTGATCCAGTCTAGTCTCTGGTCAGTCAATTTCCAAGTGACATTTTGAAATATTTGCGATACATAAAACAATTTTTAACTTCCATTTCAGAAGAAGTTATGGGAACAGACAAGTAGTCGCCTAATCTTGAAGTAGTAGCAGCAACGATACAGAAAGGAATGTTATACTGGAACAAGTTACGTCTTTGAAATAAGATCTACGCATCGCATATTTTAAGCAATAATCCAAAAAATATTCACCTTTAACACTATGGTCCAAGTACCTACTCTAAAATTTGTATTGGTTTAGTTTCTCTTTACTCAACAATATTTTGCCATCGCATCTCTATTGAACTATTCCTATTTCAGAATCATTAATTACTCCATCAAAACGAAAGTGTGAACAATAAAATCTAGCAAGAATAAAAGGATAATGATTAGCCAATTTCACACACAATATAAAACACTTTTAGATCTCGGCCAATCGATTTAATGATGCGGTTATGTCAAACAGAGTATCTAACGTAGCTCGAAATACGAAAGGTTCAATTACGTCTTTGGTTTATGTAATATAAATTGATCCGGTTGTATTTAAATACCTTTTTTTTTCATGCATTTGGGTAATTGCAATGGCAAAATTGATTGTTGATTATGGTTGGAATATAACTTCCGGCGTGCACTTATAAATTTTGCATAAAAATTGAATAATTATTGTCAATCCAATTATGGTATATCGTCACACCGAACGAACGGAAAATATGGTTTACAATTAAAATTAGAAAATTAGTCTCTGTTTCCGTTCGTATTATATCAAGGCAGGGACCAGTTTGGTGCCCAAAAACAATTACATTAGATTCAATCGTATGTATCTATGCGGCGAAACTTTTGAACAATGTCCAAATTACAGCCAATTTTATACGTTTGTAATGTGTTTTTTAACCTTTGTTTGTTTGGTGGGTCGCATCAATTAGACGATTTATTATATGGAATATAAATAACCATTTGAAATAACATTGAAATATTGCAAAATAAAACTAAAGCAATTTTTTTGCCAGATGCCTAGTTTTGTATTTGATGCTGTCTATTTCTTTTTATGCTTTTATTCCGATTATATTGCAATTTTGCATCAGTACATTTTTTCAAAATCAGCAATTATTTATGTAACAATCATCTATTATTATCGTTGATTCAATGTCAATTCGTTGACACGCATGTGTTCACCGCAAAATGCGCGGTGGGTATATCTTTGTAATTATGTCAAAGTTTTACACAGGTTGCATAATTTCTGATAATTATCAATGTCAAACCTAGAAAGATAATTGGTTTTATAAATAACATTATGGTCAGACCAGGGGTACACTTTTATTGCTGCCTAATACCATATATCTACTTAAACCCTCTGCTATGGTACGCTCGGCTAGCCATACCGTCTGTAGCCACCAAAATTAATTAACATCAAGTTCGAAGCAAACTGGCAAAGAAGCTGCTGCCTTGTAGCTGGATGATGGATCATCAAAGGCTAGAGGAAGACAACCTTGATCACAAATTACCTGGTCCTCCTCGTAGGGCGTTGAGGCATCGGGCTAACTCCCCGTTACTCGGAAAAAACTTTAGACTGTTAAAAGACCCAATCAACAGTCTCGGAACAGGACCGAAAAACGAAGACGAACTAGGCAACGGAAACGGACAATGAGTATCGGTACATGGAACGTCCAAGGAATCTCTAGAAAAATAAATTAAGTGATATCAGAGATAAAATATCAAAAACTAGACCTGCTTGTCGCCACAGAGACCAAAAAGAAAGGACAGGGCTCAGAAAATCTTGGAGAGTACGATGATTTCTTCAGCGGAGTTTAAAAAGAAGTCAGAGCAAAAAAAGGAGTCTCGATCTTCATACACAGAAAATGGATAAAACATATAACATCATGGGAAGCAGTGAACGAAACAATAATAAAACTAAATGTATGTATGTTCTGAAGGAAAATAACAATTTTGGGAATATACGGTGTGAACGACGACGAACCCGTTAATATAAAGGATCTATTTTATCAACAATTAAGTGACCAAATCATAAAAGTAGGAACTTCAAGGGAAATAATATTGCTGGGAGACTTTAACGGACGAACAGGAAGGAAAATCAACGACAAAGTAGTCGGAAAATTTGGAGAGAATGTAACAAGTAATAATGGAGAAAGGCTTATAGCAATATGCCAACAAAATAACCTAAAAATCCTAAACGGTTACTTTCAGCATAAAGAATAACATAGGTACACATGGAGAAATGAAACTAGACAACAAAAATCGATTATTGACTACCCTATCGCAAAACAGAGCTCGAACATAAAATTTCAAGATGTGAGAGCATATACGGAAGCGACCTGTGGTAGCGAACACTACCTCCTGAAAACAAAAATCTTTATCCCGCGAGCAGAAACACCGCCAAAGGAAATGGAATGGAAAAACAAGAAGACAATAATGTGCCTGAGAAATACAACCTAAAATCTCTAGAAGAGCAAAGCGTAAAGGGGTTGTACATGAAGAGATTGGATCAAAAATTACAGAGTAGTATAAACTTCCAAAGCCTTGAAATACATTACCAACATATCAAAGAGAGTATTCACAGTGCAGCATTTGAAGCCCTAGGCAAATATGAAAAAAATGGAAGAAGGCCCTCACCTTATTGGTGGGATCAAGAAATAGAGCAAGACATACCAGATAAAAGGAAGAAATACCAACAGTATCTAAGTTCAAATAAGACACGAGACAAAGAAATATATAAAGAAGCACAAGCAAGAGTACGAAATAAAATAGTACAGAAAAAAAACGAGTCATGGGAAAGAAACTGTGTGCATATTAATACTTATCTGGGAGGTAAAAGAAACACAGAAAGTTGGAGATTACTAAAAAATATGAGGAAAACAAAAACCAAGGATATTATCAATACAATAACACCTTAGCAATGGGAAGAGTACTTTGAAGAATTACTGACAGAACAGCGAGCAGAGTTTAAAGAAGAAAGGGAACAAAAACTGCAGGATCACCTATAAGAGTTATGCAAGAAGAAGTTAAAAAACACTGTAGCTTCTTGAAAAACGGTAGGGCACCACGCCCAGGAGAAATATATGGAGAATTGATAAAGTATGGGACAAATAAACTCTACAAACATTTAACAAAACTATTTTAAAATGCATAGATAAACATGAAGTACCGGAAGAGTGGAAAATAAGCTATTTAACAACAATATATATGAAAAGAGATAGAAGCAAATGCGAGAACCACCGAGGAATTGCAGTAACAAACACACTGAGCAGAGTGTACGGAAAACTCATGAAAGCCAGAATAGAGAACGAGTATAAAGATAGTGAAGCAGAAGAGCAGGCCGGTTTTAGAGCAGGAAGATCAACTGTAGACCATTTATTTAGTTTGACCCAGGTAATAGAAAAGAAACTAGCGTATAACCAAGAACTCCAGTTACTCTTTGTACATCTAAAGAAAGCATATGACAATGTTCCGCTGAAAAAGCTCTGGGAAGCACTGGAAAAGACCAATATCAATTTAGAACTGATAAAGGCAGTAAAAACGCCCTATAGTGATTCAAAGACCAAGATTAAACAGGGAAACATGATTAGTAAAGGCTTTATAGCAACTAAAGAACTTAAACAGGCATCTGCATATCACCAACACTTTTCAAAATATACTTAGAACAAGCGCTTAAGGGGTGGAAAAATAAATGCAGACACATGGGAAAACCGCTCAGTGAATACAATCTATATACTTTAAGCTTTGCAGATGATCAAGTAGTAATTGCACAGGACTATGATGACCTAGAGTACATGACTCGAAAACTGATAGAGGAATACGAGAAATAGGGTTTGGAAGTAAATCTAACTAAAACAGAATATATGACTATAGGAGGCGAACAGCAATCTCTCAAATTGAATAACGGACAAGAAATAAAACAATGTACTGAATACAAATATTTGGGCATGACAATCTCACATCAGGGAACCCTAGACGAAGCAATTAAAGATCAGAATATAAGGCAATATCCCTACTAAATGGTCTACTGTGGGACCAAAATATCAACAAAACTAATAAAACTAGAATATACAACACCATAGTCAAAAGCATAGTCACATATAGCTCAGAAGTCTGGCCACTAAAGAACAGAACCGCAAAAATACTGGAAGCAACTGGAAATGGACTTTTGGAGGAGATCGGCAGGCAGGTCAAAAATGGAAAGGATAACAAATCTGAGAATAAGGGAGATTATGGACGTAAAACACACTATAGTAGATGATATAAAGGACAAACAGCTGATTTGGTTCGGACATGTACAAAGAATGGCAGATACAAGAATACCCAAGCAAATTATTGAGTGGAAGCCAGGGGGAAGAAGAAGACGCGGCAGACCAAGAAGAAGCTGGAGAAGTGGAGTGGACGAAGAAATGAGAGACAGAGGCTTAGAGGAGGATGCCTGGATTGATAGAGATGGTTGGAGATCGGGAATCGGAAGACGTAGAACGTTATAAAGCGATGATTATATCATTATATAAATAACATTAAAAGTTGGAAACGTTCATTGGATAATTATCATGCAATGATAAGGCATGATAAATATCAAACAATAATACAAAAAAAAAAAAAATTGAGGGAAGATTACTATAGAGAATCAGAGCTAAGGCAAGGCAAAAAAGTAAAACTCAGTTGAAAGTGAAGAAGACAGTGAAGAGAAGGCAACGGGGAAAAGCAAAAATAGAGGAAAGAAAAGAGAAAAAGTTATTGAAGCTTTTACTGTTTGGCAACCAAATCAGTCTCCATTAGTATCAGCTCTAAGACTTCCAGAGACCAATGGAACCAGTGTTGCCAGAGTTGTACAATTGTACAAATTTTGTACTTTTTCGCCCAGTCTTGTACGCTGGATCAAAAATTTGTACGACTTCACCTGATCTAAAATAAGTCCTGAAATAGGAGTAGGGTTGCCAGACGCCCCGATTTAGGCGTGATTACCACGCTTTTCCACTTGCTGCCACGCGCCACGCCAAAGTACCCCAATGCCCCGCTTTTCAAATTCAAAGGAAAATACAAGAATAGAGCTTTTCAGAAAACGCCTAATAACGGTTAAACCCGACAACGCTGTGCCACAGGGGTCATGCATTTTCTATCATAAAATGATAATTGTATTGTTATTTTTCCTTCCCATATATTAAAGTCTCTTTTTTTTATTGAAGATAAAACCCCTGGGCTGAGATCACGACAAGTAGAATTCTACTAGAATTCTACTTTCATGACATCAGGTTGATCATAAATTATCTTCAATTTTGCGGCAGACCTTTTATACATTATCCTTTTATTTTTATACGGAAATGAAAAATTTAGCCCCACTGAAGGTGATAAAAAAATAAAATAATACCCCCTCCCGTCGTTGCCACGCTTTTCCCTCTCGTAAATCTGGCAACCCTAAATAGGAGAATGCGGCACTCTTCTTGATTAAGCTTAAGACGTTAACGTAAACCTAGCACCCCCTGACTCTGTGAACTGTGATCTGTTTGAAATTCAAAGGTTTGAACAATTTTTTTTTCAAAATTCAAAGGTTATGGTCTGCAGGTCTGCTGAAGCTGAATTCTGTCAAAATTTTCATTACTTAAGGTTATTGTTGGCCAACCAACACTACACAAGAAATTTGTACTCTTTTAATAGGATTTGTACGTTTTTCGGTTTGGTTTAGGACGACGCGAAAAAATATTCTGGCAACACTGAATGGAACATAAAATCTGGAAAGAGGCGATTAGAAGGAGAACATGTTACGGGTCAGAATTTACCAGCTTCTATTGCTTTAGAATTTGGCAATAAATTAAATATAAACAACCTCTACCTTATCTTCAAATTGGCTATTTTGGGATTGATAATAAACAGTGATTTATTCGCTCCAAAATCATTTATTAATAGTCCTTTGCAGGGTGCTTGAGTAAATAAGGAATCTTCAAACATCTTCCAGGGTCGCCCTCGAACTTCCCTGAAATAAAATTCACTGTTAAGTACCTCGATAGAATTCTAAATATAACTAACTAGTTAAATAAAACAGTTATATATCTTCAAAAGTAGTCATTTGGCCAAAAATAAGGAATTTAAATTTTAACTTCAATTTCTATATGGGTAAAAAATCATAACAACAAACCATTGAGGTTCAGGTTTTATTTAAATAATGAATCCATCGCATCGGTTTGATTTTTGGCTCGAAAATTTAAATCTAGGGACCATAAACTGAAAATCCCTAACTTTCCCCTAGAACTTGAATGACTTGTTTCAAGGTACCGGAAAAAAAAAAGTAGCCAATTCGTGACCCGACAAAACCAGATTTCAGTGAGAAGAAGCAACACCTTTTGCTTTTCTCGTGGCTTTTTTGGCCAATTTTTGAAAGGTTTAGGCCCAAATAATTTAACCACTAATAACCCTTTATAATAGCACCATAGCAGTAGTTTGATTATTTATAGTTAAATTGATTGGAAAAAGACTTATACACTTTGGTTCCATGTTCCACGTTTTTGACTTTGTGCAAGGAAAGGCCAATTACTCATTGGTAAGTTTCTTTTTTGACACTATTTCCATCTTTCTCACTTCTGAATATTAATTCGAGCCTTTACTGGAAAAAATATTTAAGTAAATACGTACATACCTTAGTTTTCACGAGCCTGGTGCAATGTTCGTTCTTTTAGGCCTTTTTTTTCGTTACGTTCTGTATCGTTCCTGATGGTCACCGTATTGCCGCCCTATCAAGTGTGTTGAATCCAATCCTATCTTGGCGACCTTGATGTTCACAGACCCTTAAAGTGTATTTGGAGGTAGGTTAGCTCCGGATAGGCAGTCCTGGATCTGGTGGATCGCCTGATTTTATCAACCATGCACTAATCCTCCCAGCTTATATTAATAAGGTTTGAGTATTGTTGTGCTGTCTTTGGGAACCATCCAAGCCTCTAAATTAGCTTTCAAGCACCACCAGCTGAACTTTAGTTCCATTGTACTAAAATTAAATTATTATCCCTTCAGGTTAAGAACTTAAGGTTAACCCTTACTTACTTACCTATAAGTATTTATTAATCCCTTGGACACAAATAACACACACAAATTTGTACACTTTTTATTATTGTACTGTACACCAGGTATAAATAGATCTATTTACGAAGGTATTGGTTTAATTAGTTAAGGGCATTAACATACCGAACTACCGCCCCAAATTGTTTTAAATTACGGTATTTATTTCAGAAATTAAGAATTATTTTAGTAATCACCACCTACAGGAGGTGGATTCAATATACTGGTTCGGCAATTGTATATATTTTTCAGTGTCTATTTTAACAGTGCGGTGTTTTTTTGGGTATAATTTGTTCACCCTGATTTGAGATATTTAGATTTTTTTCAGCATTTGCAGATGCATGGAAAATTATTGCGAGAAAGAGTAGATAGGTACTAATTAAATTAATTAATTTAATTTAAGGTGTTTCTTTTGTTTTCCTTTGGCCAATTTCAGCAGTCAAGGATTTTAGTTTGGCAGATACAGTACCGACCTTTTGTTTGAGATTTCCTGTTTTCGAATTATCGGAAGCTCTGTTTAACTGAAGGGCATTAAAACAGGTGGCGCTCTATTTAATAACCCACACCACACTCCACTATAAGAGTTAGTCGTCAGCCCTAAAAACAGAGTTTCCATCTCCAGGTACTATAGCCACCATTTCTGGCTTGTCCTTTTGTTTTTAATATAACAAATTTGGCGCCCAACGTGGGGCCTAATACCTAGTAAAATAAAAAGTTGTTTTTTTTATATTATTTTTTTATTAACTTGTGGTCGGGTTTTCCATTTTGGACTTTCATTACAAGACACGAGTTCTATCTCCTTGGACTTACGAGCTCAAGGACCGGAATGGTCGCCCTATAGGTAACTGGCACGCCAAGGATCTCAAAGCTTATCCATCCGACGATAACGCCATTGCAATTCAGGTTCAGCCAAATCCTTTTTCTAGGCATAGGTACATGATGTTTTTTTTTTTTTGTTGTTGATAATCGAGTACCTATTTCAAATCAGTAGGTATTAGTTTTGATAATTCCGACTTGGATTCACATTAGTTTAAGGCCGCGTTAATGGCCGCCATCTTTAAACTGTGATTGGTTGATTTTTAGAAACTTATTTTAAGGTCTTTAAAAAAACGGCACATCAGAATTAGCTCAAATTTGGCATAAACATTATTTGATCGATTATCTACAATTCCTTATTTTGGTTTTTCGATATTCAGCCTTTTTTTTTAATTCAAAAATCATGTTCGCAACCACCAAAACAATTAAATGTGTTGGTGGTTGCATATTTGCATGTTTATCAAGCTTGGATCCGTGAAAAGCATATTTTATTGATAACCACGAAAAACTAACAAAAGCCAATTGTAGAGATTGTAGATGATATATCAAATAATGTTTATACCAAGGGATTTTGGAAATTATTGCGGATTTTTTGAGATTTATATAATAGGACAAGAGCTAATGTGATGGTGTCTCAGTTACTTTTGATGACGATGGTACGTTAGGAGCTTCGATGAGGGGTATCCTTTTTTTCCTTGGCTTCAAATTGTCAACTGTAGGTATCTGACTGGTTCACCTATTAGAAAAAGTTTGATAAACTTTTTTTTATTGACGGGAGGTGTTGTTACGGGTCAGAATTTACCAGCTTCTATTGAACATTATCATGAATCGTTATCACACGGGCTGTCTTTTTCCCTCTTATCGAAATCAAGAGATAAGATACGGGAATTTAGATAGAGTTGTTGTAGGTATTCGCTACAGAATTCCAGCCCAGGAGTTTGTGACATTGTTTAGTGAGCAATAAGTCTGAAATGACGTTGAGCGGTACACGTAAAGCTACTCATTTTTATTAGCATGAATACTGGTTGATTATTATTTTCTAGTTACCTACATTTTTAATAAGTGATGGAGTAGAGATATGCACGCAGCTCGCCAAGTTTCCTGGTTGGAGGTTTTGGCCTATAAATTATTTATAAATGACCAACTTTATTGAGAAACAATAGCGAATTTTCGCAAAACGTTCAATAAAGTTTACGGGATTTTGAAAGTAGGAAATTTGTATGGACAAAGTTTATGCAACTTCATCGTTTAGCAAGGAGATTCAAATATAACATTTTGAAAAAGCAACAACAAGTGCAAATAAAATGTTTGCTAAAGAACTGTTTGCTGAAAGCTGGTATCGCAAAAGCTCAAATATAAAAAATGGAGAGATTCCAATCTTTTGATCTTTTAACCTGTTCTTGTAGAGGAAATATTCGGATCACTTAAAATAAATCGTTTACGCGAAAACCACTAAAAATTTTAAATAGCCATCAACAAAATAGAAAATAGATCACAAGCAAATAAACTTTGCACGGGCGCGTTCCTGTTGCGGTTGATAATTTTGGATCCTCCTTGGTAAGTATTTATAACGCGTGTTGGAAATTAATCGCTCGACTTCATTAAAATATTATTTCTATTAATCACGGAATAATTAGAAACACTAAGCTGATGTTTTTATAACGGACGATATCGTGTGCGGATTTTGCCAATCTTTAAATAACAGAAACAGATGTAAATATATTATATGTATAAAGATATGAAACAAAGAAACAAAATAACATAAAATTCAAAGGGTTAGATTTTTACTGGAATATTTATCGAATTTTATAAGGTCAAGACCATAAGTGATATTTTCATGAAATGCTTGCTAAAAATATATAGGTTTTTCCTTTCCTCACATGAATTTTTAAAACGACAACAAGCCATCAAGATTTTCGGGGCATTTTCAACGATTTTCAAATTAAAACTTGCATGTCGAGGAAATTTTTCATTCAGCGATATGCTCGCATGTCAACCGGTACCTAGACTATTTAAAGATTCAAAACCCCCTAGCTTAAGCTATATATGGGTTTCAGAAATCTAATTTAATATTACCGTCCTGGCGTTTTAAAATTTTTATGGTTTTATATGCTTTCCGTATAGCACGAGAACAAATCGGAGATTACAAACAAATCATAACTTGGTTAAAACTTGAAATCTATTTAGCTCAATGTTTTGTTTAATGACTGGTATTTGGAGCAGCTTTTTAACCATTAATTATAAGAGTTGAGTTGAATAATTAAATGAACAAAGTTTGTGCATGGAAGTTTCAGCAATCACCTTGAAAATGATAACTTATGGGGTATCATTCATAAAATAATTCTAGTTTAAAATAAATAATTTCTTTTCGGGAAAATAGGTATAAGTGTATGTAAGGTATGAAATAATATTTACAAACGTAGAATATGCAGATATTTGTTTACGAAAAGTCGTTACAGCTCATTTAGCCGCCAAAATTTACAAGGAAAGATTTCCTCATAGGACGACACCTAATGAAATAACGTTTTTGTCCGTTTTGCAAAGATTGCGTGATACGGGAAGTGTAAGTGTGCAAAATGTTAATCGAGGACCTGCAAGGCAAATGACACCTGTCGATGAAGAACAGATTTTAGCGATAGTCCTGGAATAAGCAGTAAGCTAGATATTCCCACTCAAAAGTTCATCGGACCCTCCGACAAAATTTGCTATAGCCGTATCATATACAGCTTGTAAAGGCATTGTCTCATGGAGATTTTCCAGTCAGAGTTCGTTTATGTGGATGATTTCTCCAAAAAATCCTAAGATATCCGAATTTTGTACAATCTGTTCTATATATATTGATAAGGAAGCAGTTTAGTCAGACCTTTTGAACTTCCACCACAATTAAATGGCGTGGTATATCGAGCTTGGATATACAGTAGAACTCTGGTTATCTGAGATAAATAACTGAAAACTTGGATAATCCGAATACATACAGGGTGGGGACTTTAACTGGAACTAATTCGCTAGAACCTTCGGATAAAATATGTGGACAAAACGCAAAAACACGTCAATCAAGATTTTTTGCTTGAGTTTTTTCACATTAATTTTTTCATACAGGGTGTTCCAAGAACAGCTGTACGGTTGTTAACTTTATTTTTCCAAATGTTAGCCCCTGTATATTATGACATTTCTGGATTCTGCGGAAAATTCTAGACATATTTCATGTACAATGTCATATACCTATCTTCAACTCTTTCGGAAATATTGACAGTTGAAAATTGACTTTTTTGCAACTTTGACAGGCTGTAAAACCTAAACGATTAATTTTAGAGGACAACCGGTTTTACATTCCTATCTTAGATTTTCATAAACTATCATTTGACACTTACTTCGAATTTAACTGGAGATTGAATTTAACTGGAATTTTTAATCATGGATTAAATTCAAAATTGGTGTCAAATGAAAGCTTATAAAAATCTAAGATAGGAATGTGAAATCGGTTTTCCTCTAAAATTGACCGTTAAGGTTTTACAGCCTGTCAAAGTTGCAAAAAAGTCAATATTTCCGAAACAGTTGAAGATAGGTATATGACATTGTAAATGAAATATGTCTAGAATTTTCTGCAGAATCCAGAAATGTCATAATATATAGGGGCTACCATTTGGAAAAATAAAGTTGACAACGGTACAGCTGTTCTTGGAACACCCTGGATAAAAAAATTAATGTGAAAAAAATTCAAGCAAAAAATCTTGATCGACCTGTTTTTGCGTTTTGTACACGTATTTTATCCGAAGGCTCAAGCGAATTAGTTCCAGTTAAAGTCCCCACCCTGTATAATGTATACAGGGTATACCATTTAAAACGAAACAGGCTAAATATCTGATGTCACTTTTTTTGTTCAAATCGTTCGTATACGTAATTTAATTGTGTGAGTGTTTGAAACATCTTCAGCACTAACTTAGCCCTCTAGCGAGAGTGGGACCAACCCTTACCATTCCAAATGGAACAGGGGTTCGAGTGATACCTGTTTCAAAAGAGCGCTCAATTTTTTTTCAAATGACATCAAATGAAAAAGAATTGAACACTCTTTTGAAAGAGGTATCATTCGATCCCTTGTTCCATTTGAAATAGTGAAGGTTGGTCCTACCCTGCCTAGAGGGTTAAAGTTGATATGCTGAAAATGATTGCAAAAAACTTCCCCCTTTGAAAATCAAATCACGTGTAGGAGCGATTTTTTAAAAAATAAACGTGGCATCAGATATTTAGCCTGTTTCGTTTTAAATGGTACACCCTGTATGTATGTACAGGTTTTTTTAAAATATATATTGACCCCCACCTACCTTTAACTTGACAGGTAGATGAAAGGTGTAAATACAAAAGTTGTACAGTATTGGCTAAATTTTTAGAAGAAGGAGAAATAAAAATTGAATGTCAGAAATGTGAAATGTTGCATGCTTTCAGCTTTTTTCAAATGGGATGCGCAATATGTGGTTCTATATTCTTGAAGAGCATAATTTCCTGATTCCAAAACTATATAGTTTGTCTGTATTTGGTTGAGCCGTCTCCAACATATTTGATACTTAAAATTTTTAAAATATCAGAGAAACCAAGTACCTCAAATTTCACCTATAGCTTTCACCTGTACAGGTAGAATGGTTCACAAAATCAGTAGTAGGATAGTATTTTTACAATTTTTGGAACCGAATATATGAGAGATTGCTCAATCAAATATAGATCGGGGCATTGTGCTCTTCAAGAATATAGGATGAAATATCGGGCATCCCATTTGAAAAAAGCTGGAAGCATTACAACTAAGTGGATTATTGCGGAACTTATGGGTAGGTGGGCCTCTGCGGGACGAGCGCAGCGAGCAGGACCGTAGCGATATGACTATCCGAAGGGGGGGAGACTGAGATCCGGCGCCCCCTAAGCGCCGCGAAGGCAATTCAGAGGCGAGGAAAATGGGACTTTTTTGCAACTTTGATAGACTATAAAACCTAAACAGTTAATTTTTAACTTTAGAACAATACCCCAAGACAGTTATGATTTTATTGGAAACAAAATAACATAAAGCTGCGACTATTCTAAATCGATAGGATTTATGATCCTGATGAACATACTAAAAGTCCCCAGACCTCCCCCTAGGGGAACATTGTCAAAATGGCGCCGCCATCTTGGATTTTTGACATTTTTTTCTTAATTTACGTTTTACTCGAAAACTACTCATTTTTCGAGAAAATATGAAAAGGAATAAATTGGAGAGCATAAAAAAAGCTTTAAAAAGAGTTATTTTTGAACTTCCTGGGTACTACCTTTACTGAGATAGTAGCCGAAGAAGTACCATCGAAATACCGCATTCCACATGAAAGCTAATATAACTTGAATGTTGTTGCGTTTCGTAGGAAATCTGATATAAATCCATTTAAAACGCTTCAGAATAGCTTTTCCTTTACACTTTTACGAAAATTTTATTGTTTTATACAACAAATTCGATCAACGAAACATAATATTACTAACGTGTATTCTACCTACATGCTACATATACATAGAAACTTGTTTACTCTGTTAACCTCAATGCTCTGTTATGATAGGTAAAAACACATAACAACAATAGTTATTTGAACAACAAATTTTGAAAACGACTTTTTGCGCACGGCCAAGACAGTTTAAACGAGTTTTTCAAAATGCTTCTTCTACAACTGCAAAATAAGGCAACCAAAATTGTATTTTGAAGGAAATGACTAATAATTTCACATAGATAAAAAAAATTAAACAATTTGACAAAAATTGACTTCACTTTTGTGTCTGTTTGTGTCAAGTCAATATAGGGGGGCGTTTTTTTTTTTTCGCACGCTGTGTGAAAAACTAAATTTTCAGTGGTACCCTAGCGTGAGAAAAACTCCTCAGCAGTCTCAAAAAAAAACTTTCTTAACCTAATTACATACTAACTAAACTAAATACACTACCTGGCCTATTTACATTTCTCCATAGGACTCAGTATTGTGGGAAGGAGAACTTTGTTGAAGAATATTTTCGCAGGAATTTCCCTGGCAAAAACCGCAAATATTTGAGCAAAAAACGCTTGATTTTTTGCAACTACATTGCTTCGTGCATCCCGTTTTGCAGTTACAAAAAATCATTCTTGAAATAAATTCTGGAGCTACCTCTTATTCCATTGTGATAGCATGTTGCTCTTCATTCACATCTTTCCATCCCCATTCCAATAAATCAGGGGCTGGATTCTCGTCTAAGGGAGTAGAGCTCCTCGAAAGAACGAATGTTTTGTTTTTGTCAACGTAATCGAAAAGTAAATGAGAATAATAAAGACGGAATATTTGATCTCTCGGGAAGCTCTACTCCCTGGCCCAAGAATCGGCCCACAGGAGAGTATCCCAAACACTCTTGTTGTATTTGAAAATAAATTCTGTAGATATGGAATTTTGCGACATCTGTAGTGGGAGGAAGAGCAGCCAAATTAAAATTGATATTGTGATAGCATTCTATTTTTTGAATCTAAGTTTATTCAATGTTTTTGTTGATGTGTCTCCGTAAAGGGATACTAAGAAGCGCTCACCATACTTTATTATATCATCTTTGGTTGCTGCGGAAAGGGAAAATATCTAAAATTGTATTTGAAATTAGTAGAGGTACAAGTATCAATTTTCATCTAATTAGTACAAAAAATATCGTTCCATACTCGTGCGGAAAGTCTCTTTTCCTCATTTGATTGCTTGGCAAAACTCCGCTTCGCATCGTTCGGCCCACTGTAATCGCGTGCGGAAAAGTGACACTTCACTTTCCGCATGCGAGTACTCATATCAGAATAGTTATTATCCTAACAAGTGCAGAAAGTTATACTTTCCCGCACGCGACTGCCGGACAAGCAGTCAAGGGCGGGAAAGATACTTTATGCATGAGTTAGGATCAAATTTTTTTCTACGACCATGGCAAAATAGGGCACAAAGAAAATAATGCGTTTTTTCATTGAACATATTATTGCACACATTTAAATAATCCACATTTATTTATTATCATAGATACTGAATGTGAAAGAGCAATTGGATGCATTTTGTAAATTATTCGCCGACGACAATTATTATGTAGGTACTGATTCTTCAATAAACTGGTAATATTACTACTGCTGGAATGAGTGGTCGACGCCATTGCCATAAGTTATCGGATACAAGTGAAGTCAATAGACGAGGTTTCTGATCTCAGCTCTGGGTGCCTTCTGCGATTTGCGAATGACTGCTTGACGATGGATATTTTGCGTCAATTGTCAGAATGTTTTTATGTATAAAGTTGTAATGGGGATTGGGATCTTCTACGTTCTATATAGTGTTTTTTCTATTGAACTATCTTCCGAGTGTCTGACTTGCCAAGAAAACGGATGTGCAGGATATTCCGATTAAGAAATTTATTGAGTAAAAATGATCACAAAATTTAAAATAATGTGACAATTCAACAAAAGTTTGACACACACTGCCATTAACATTAAAAAACCCGTACAAAGATTGACTGGTAAAAAACAGGTAATGCGGGTAGTTTGTTACAAAGTTACTTTCCCGCACTGAATGCGGGAAAGTGACACTTTCTGAATTAAAATGAGTGCGGGAAAGTGGGTAAAATCGCACGGTCGTAGAAAAATATGTTTTAAGTCACGTTCTTGAAATTTCCTGCTAATGCTTTTCTCTCAAAAAGAAAAATAAAAAAATTCTATGTCGGCGGTACTCCATTAGCTCCTATCTTGGTAAGGGTACTACCACGGATGTTCGGTGGTACCTATGTAGCTCATTTAATTCTTCGATTTACGTCTCTTTATATTTCTTAAAAAGTGAGTTTATGAGTAAAATGAAAATTAGGCAAAACATTATTTTTTGACAGTACTTCTTTGGCTCCTATCTCAGTAAGAGTAGTACCCAGGAAGTCCAGAATAGTTATTTGTGTACCAAGGCCGTAAAGTTGATCTTTTTTGGCCGAATCAGAAATTTGCGGCCGAGGCGTAGCCGAGGCCAAGCCAATTTTAGGTGAGGCCAAAAAAGATCATTCGGCCGAGGTGCACACAAAATTTTTTAGGCGAGTGTTTTTTCTTGAAAAAAGACGAAAATTCAACAGGTGCTTTAACTTTTTATTGATTAGATAAATAATCCAGCAAAGATAGGTAGATACATAATAATTATTAGTAACAAAAACTTCAATAAAGGAAGTGTGATTATAGAAAATTGCCGACTTTTTCGCATGGTATCCTATATTGTGCTTTTTGAAAAAGTAATAGGATAGGGCTAAAATCAAAAATTTGGTTCCATTGTGGTTGCTAACTATTTATTGGTTGTGTTTATAGTTACGGACCGCGTTTCCGATTGTCTGTTTATATATTTTCACCAAAGTATATAGCGGCCGTAAAGTAAAAGCGGCCGTAAAGTAAAAGCGGCCGTAAAGTAAAAGCGGCCGTGAAGTAAAAGCGGCCGTAAAGTAATAAAGCAAATGCAGCCGTGAAGTAAATGCGGCCGTAAAGTAAATGCGGCCAAAAAAGATATACTTTAGGGATGATATTGAATCCGTAAAACTAATCTTTTTGTGACAGTCGCCTAAAAAAAAACTTTTTTCAAAGGTTTTTTTGTGCTCTTCAATTTATCTTTTTTCATATTTTCTCAAAAAATGAGTAGTTTTTGAGTAAAACGTAAATTAAGCAAAAAATGTCAAAAATCCAAGATGGCAGCGCCCTTTTGACAATGTTCCCCTAGGGGGAGGTCTAGGGACTTTTAGTATGTTTATCAGGACCATAAATCCTATCGATTTAGACTAGTCGCAGCTTTGTGTTATTTTGTTCCCAATTCACCATATGAGAATTTTTAACTGTCTTGGAGTACAAAACCAATTTGACATTCTTATCTTAGATTTCCATAAACTATCATTTGACACCAACTTTGAATTTAATCCATGATTGAAATTTTTTTACAGCCTGGCAAAGTTGCAAAAAAGTCAATTTTCAAGGTATAGGGTATACCACACGAGATCTGCTCAGAATTTTACCACAGCATATGCACAAACAAACAGCAGGTTAACTCTTACGCGCATCTCTTCTGCGCACGCCGCCATTCAAGGATACAGACCTCAAATTAGCCTGCTGATTGTTTTTATATATGCTGCGAATTTAGTACAGGGGCCACAGGGGGTGAACTTCATCCACAGCCATCTACTCACCAATATACCTACTGTTGAACTGTTCAGATAAGACACTCACCTGAAACGTGTAGTTTTTGAACTAAGGAGAAAAATTCACAACTGAGTGAATCAGGTAAGTATTGTACTTGAACAACATATTGGTGAATAGATGGCTGAGTCCACCCATAAGTTCCGCAACAATCCACTCGTTTGTACTTGAATAACTTGTCACATTATATTACTAGTTTGGTAAAGTAACATTACTAATTCCTGTTCAAAGGCAAATTGACAAACAGTGGATAATCTTACAAATTTTGACTTTGTATTATAGGTCTGTTTCTGCAGAAATCACAAACCAGTCAGAGTGAATTTCATTGGTTGAAACTAGTTTTCTGACTGTTTTTGACTGTTTTCAACCAATGAAATACGCTCTGACTGGTTTGTGACTTCTGCAGAAACAGAACTAATACGTTATTTTTCAAGTACAAATAAGTGGATTATTGCAGAACTTATGAGTGGACCTCTGCGGGACGAGAGCTGCGAGTTCCGTAGCTATCTACTCACCAATATACTGTTGAACTGTTCAAGTAAGACATTCACCTGAAACGTGTAGTTTTCAAACTAATAAGAATAACTCACATTTGAGTGAGTCAGGTTAGTAATCGTTATTAAATAACATATTGATGAATAGATGGCTGCGGAACTCGCTGCGTTCGGCCCGCAGAGGTCCACCCAAAAGTTCCGCAACAATCCACTTGTTTGTACTTGAATAACTTGTCACATTATATTACTAGTTTGGTAAAGTAACATTACTAATTCCTGTTGAAAGGCAAATTGACAAAAAGGGGATAATCTTACAAATTTTGACTTTATATAATAAGTTATTGTTCAAGTATAAATAAGTGGATTATTACAGAACTTATGGGCGGGCAGCCATCTACTCACCAATATACTGTTGAACTGTTCAAATAAGACATTCACCTGAAACGTGTAGTTTTCAAACTTATGAGAATAACTCACATTTGAGTGAGTCAGGTTAGTATCGTAATTAAACAACATATTGATGAATAGATGGCTGCGGAACTCGCTGCGTTCGGCCCGCAGAGGTCCACCCATAAGTTCCGCAACAATCCACTTGTTTGTACTTGAATAACTTGTCACATTATATTACTAGTTTGGTAAAGTAACATTACTAATTCCTGTTGAAAGGCAAATTGACAAAAAGGGGATAATCTTACAAATTTTGACTTTATATAATAAGTTATTGTTCAAGTATAAATAAGTGGATTATTACAGAACTTATGGGCGGGCAGCCATCTACTCACCAATATACTGTTGAACTGTTCAAATAAGACATTCACCTGAAACGTGTAGTTTTCAAACTTATGAGAATAACTCACATTTGAGTGAGTCAGGTTAGTATCGTAATTAAACAACATATTGATGAATAGATGGCTGCGGAACTCGCTGCGCTCGTCCCGCAGAGGTCCACCTATAAGTTCCGCAATAATCCACTCATTTGTACTTGAATAACTTGTCACATTATATTACTAGTTTGGTAAACTAACATTACTAATTCCTGTTCAAAGGCAAATTGACAAAAAGTGGATACCTAATCTTAAAAATTTTGACTTTATATTACGTTATTGTTCAAGTACAAATAAGTGGATTATTGCAGAACTTATGGGTGGACGCAGCTATCTATTCATCAATATGTTGTTTAATTACGATACTTAACTGACTCACTCAAATGTGCGTTATTCTCATTAGTTTAAAAATTACACGTTTCAGGTGAATGTCTTACTTGAACAGTTCAATAGTATATTGGTGATTAGATGGCTGCGGAAATTATGGGTGGACCGTAGCCATCTACTGTACAACTTTTGTATTTATACCTTTCTTCTACCTGTAAAGGTATAAAGGCTGTAGGTGGGGTGTCAATATACAGTGACCGCCAAAAAGTTTGCAACAAATGGGAAAATATTTTATTATTAGGATATCAAAAAAAATGATACGTGGAATCAATTCAGCATACCCATCAACAAAAAAATCACTGTGACAGATGTCATGTTATCACAGTCATGGCGACAAATTTAAAAAGTTCGCTTTAAATATGTGGAAAGTAGGGTTAGACGACCAGAAATCGAAAAATTGTAGAGAGAAAAGTGGTTCAGAATTCGATTTTACGTTCATATGTCAACTTTTAGACGGGTACAAGGATTTTTAAAAAATATCAATTTTTTGGCCTGTTTTCTGGTAATTTGAAAAATATCAAAAACTTTCCGCCTGGTTCACATAATTCAAAGTGAAGCTAACAAAAAAAAATCCAGTGCGGTAATTATCCTCAATTGTCCCGCAACAAATTGTAAAAAACCAAAAATTCATTTTCAGACCACTCTGATCTTGTTGCAATGACCTACAGAAAACAAAAATTTAGAACAACAAATTTAGAATTATCATGAAATCTTTCTAAATGATTCAATACCTTTTTTCGAAATTCAATTAAGCCAATATTTTTGCGAAATGTTTTCGATATTTTTCAAATTACCAGGAAACAGGCCAAAAATTGATATCTATTAAAAATCCTTGTACCTTTTTAAAAATTGACACATGGACGTAAAATCGGATCCTGAACCACTTTTCTCTCTACAATTTTCCGATTTCTGGTCGTCTAACCCCACTTTTCACATATTTAAGGCGTACTTTTTAAATTTGCCGCCATGACTGTGATCACATGACATCTGTCACAGTGATGGGTATGCTGAATTGATCCCACGTAACATTTTTTTTGATATCTTAATAATAAAATATTTTCCCATTTGTTGCAAACTTTTTGGCGCTCACTGTATGAAAAAACACCCTGTATATTCTAGAAACTCGGTTGATACGGAGTATGGACGTGCGTACCTCGGATAATCAGGATTTTTGGGTTTTTAGACTGGCTCGATTAATCCAGAGCACGGATAATTGCGACTCGGATAATCGGGGTTCTACTGTACTTGAACGGAAACTATCCCCTTAGAACAGCGGGCTAACGTGTGGTATCTTCATGACTGCGCCGCTGTTCAGGTTCAGATTGAAGGAACTGTTGTCCAACATCTATAAGATATACCTACATTTGGCGATCGTCCGATAAGACGTAATGTGCCAGAGCCTCAAAAATAGCCTGCTAGATCACCAGATCTTAATCCCCTTGATTTTCATTTTTGGGGTCATATGAAATCTCTATTTCACAATGGACGTGACTTCGATACGAAACTGACCTCTGAAATCGTATTGTCACAACTGCCCGCTTTACGGGGGTGACATGGGGGGATTGTAGCTTTGGGGGTTGATGGAGAGAAACTCGCTCAGGTTATATAAAAATATAGATATATATTTTCCCAAATATAACCTTACATGTACGCTAACCCTATAAGATACATGACCCTTCGTACACTGGGGTCCTTATAGGGGGCCACACGTCAATGCTGCTTGGGGGACTGTAGGTTAGTTTATCGTCACCCTTATGCCTTGTCCAGAGGGGCATTCCCAACGAGAGGTAATTGCACTGGACAACGATAAGGCTGAAGATACCCAGAGGGGCGTTCCCAACGAGAGGCACTTGCACTGGGGAGACTTTATTCCAGAGGGGCTTTTCCAACGAGAGGTACTTGCACTGGTTTAAGTCTGCCTTTGCTGTGGCTTGCAGCACAATTTATATTAATTTATTGCCGAATTGCAATAAACATTCGATCGAATCGGCAATTAAATTAATAAGGTTGAATACCGGGTCCTCCTTTCCCAAGCAGCTAGTTGACAGTATTTTCGCTGCAGCAGACCAAATTCGGTAGCAACCAAACCTTTTTTAGTTAGTTTGTGATAACTGGATTCGTCGTTGTCGAGGGTGCTTGAACGCTAATTATATACCCTTTGAATAATACTCTAGTTTTTTATTGGGAACTTTGTAGTGTATTTTGTCTTGAATTAAAGTGATGATTTCAGTGTTTTAAAAACCTTGTTATAAAAATTAGTATTTCCAATAGTTGAAGATCGTGCAATGAATAAGATTTTGAAGATTAGTTTTGCAAAAGCTGCTAGGGGTTGCTTGGTGGAAGCATCATAAGAATATCAGAAGATCTACCAAAAAAAAAACACTTGGATAAGAGGCCTAATCTCAGCTTGATTTGCATTATTACCATTTAGTATAAATTAAGCTTTCTCAAAATTTAATTTTAAGAAATTTTCATTGAACCATTGCCTCACATGATTTACATACTTCGAAATTATATTATTTCTAATCTTGTTTCAAAATACTCTAGGCTAAGAGACTTTGTTCCAGAATTTGCCGTGGCCACAATTTACTTTTTGAGAACACGATGAAGGGTGTGTGTCTCATCTACAAACAAATGTATTTAAGTTTTGCTATTTCTTACAAGTAGACTTGAATGATAACAGAAAAAAAAAGAGTTATATACGGCCCTGTTTGTAAATGAACATCATCACAAAGAAAACATAAAGGAATGCAACAAGAAAGATAAAGTCGCATTGGGACGGTGAGACTCAAAGGCATAGAAACTGGTGCACCACGCAAGCTGGCGTCTCTTCTTGCATGGCAATTATGTTTTCACGAATCGATTACCCACCATTATTTATTAGGTTGGTCGGATTACGAGTTCTGCTGCATTTTTACGCCAGCTTTTTTTTTTAAATTTTTGCCGCCGAGGTTGCCTGCGCTGCTCTGCTACTACCGCTTTGCTGCTGCTGATTTTTTCACTGCCGCATTTGCCAGGCAATAATGTTAATTAGCTGTTGTTTTTTTGAAATGCGCCATCGTGATCCATTATTTTTAAACAATCCCTGGAATATTTTTCAATGGCGTACATTTTTCGTTTTGGTTCAATCGGTTTTAATAACAAAGATAAACTATTTTATTTTCTACTTTACTATTATAGATCCATAATACCTAGCAAACGAAATACGTTAACACACCTATAACAACCTGATCCATAACGCCCGATTTTGCGGGCGTTATGAACTATAACGCCCGCTTATAATACCTTAAGGTGTTTTTGTTGTTGTTGTTCTATTAATTTGCACTTTACCCTAGGCAGCCACTAAATGTCTGACCGAAGATAATTTTCGGTCTAGCCAGGATTCGAACCCGGTCTACCATCAATGTTTCCCATGTAGTCCAGCGCGTTAACCCACAGGACCACCACCGTTGCCTTGCCTTATGAGATGTTTATAGATATATTAATTTATTTCGTTTCTATGTACAGGTCACAGGTACAGGTACATGTCAAAATACAAAACAATATTCTGTCACACAAGTTTAACTGATTTTGTTAATAACAAATTGATGAAAAAACATTGTGTTGAGTAGAAAATAAAGCATTGTATGCACCACGGGGATTTCAAGATTATAATGCCCTTCAGGCGAAATATATCCCTCGGGCCATAGGCCCTCGGGCTAGTTTCGCCTTCGGGCATTATAATCTACACAATCCCCTTGGTACATAAATAGCTATTTCAAATTTTAAACAAATGTCCAGTTGTTTAGCTTAGTGTTTAACATTAACCTAATATCTGAATATTATTTAACTATCCCTAACGCAAAGTGTATTTTTACATTGTGACTAATTTTAATCTAATAAATCAGGATAAATTATGTTATTGTTGAAGTGCAGTCTCGGAGTTCAGATATTCAGATTATCTCTCCGCCCGTTCTACCTGATCCATAATCCCTTCACAACCATTTCCAGTGTCTTTATACAGCCATATTTCGTGTGAACTTGCCGCTACGACAGGAATGACAGTGAGTTTTGTGGCTTTGACCCACACGCAGTCACTTCACGAGCCCGGGCTTCGCTCCCAGCTTTTATGTCGACTTTAGTGCAAAGAAGCTATTCTTTTCGAAATTTGAAATCTATTTTCCTTTCGGTTTTTCGAACCATCAAGACTGAATCAATCAAAAAAGTACATTATGGTCCAAGAAGTATTATAGCTGCAATAAATCTTATTGACAAAGCATAAGCATAATATAGTAAAATCAAAAAAATATCAACATGACCCACTGAATCAATGGATAGTGAAAGAGACCCTTCAAGAAAATGGAAATAAAAAAACAAAGACAGTGCAAACAAATACAGCATACAAAACAAAAAAATCACTGAATAGCAAAAACCAACAGCCTGTCAGAATTAAGGGATAAAATGTACTTCACCTCGCACTCGAGGAATTCATCCATGCTGCAATCAAGGAACTTTTCAGGACCCGCCGATAGGCCTCAAGTGATTATACGCCTTTGTGTACAAACACAGTGCAAGCAGGTTTCCGCATACCGGTAACCAGCGCCGACTCGCGCTTATAAGCGCGAAAAATGAATGCATGTTTTTAAATCGGCTAGAACACAGTAAAAAGCAGGTACTCTACCTGTTTGTTACTGTGTACTAGCCGATTTGATAAGCGCGAGTCGGCGCTGATTACTGGTAAGCGGAAACCTGCTTGCACTGTGTTTGTACACTTTGGTCTGAGTACCTACCTATCAGTGTTGAGTGAGATATTGGCAACGGAATAGCATAAGCTGACGAGTTATGTTTATTTCCATACCTATTAAGCAAGCAGTCTACAGAATAGATAAAGACCGGCCGCGTCAGGATATTGTTCCCTATAAAAAGGGGCCGGCATTGAGTTGTAGTATAACATACCCAGGTTCGTTCAGTAAGATTGAAAGATGAGAATTTTTATTACCTTCTAAACAACAAATATTCTGAAAAAATAAATGAAAAACAAATAGGACCTACGTTGTGAAAACTTACTCAATTTTACTTACTGGACATGCGCCCGACATAGCAAATATTTGGGAAATTTAAGGGAAGTTGTAATATGTAAAAGAAACAAAAAATTTGTGAAACGTCTCCTTTATTATCAAAGAAAAACGTACCGTTCTCGACCTGGAACTAACGAGGGGAAAGAGCACGGCAGAGAAACCCTCGGTCTAACATTCCTCAAAAATCGAAACATACTGTGTCATTTTAATAATAATTGTGAGTCATTAACTCAATAATTTAAGTCAATAAAAGTTTAAATTAGGTACCGCGTCTGTTCTTGTGCTAAAATTTCAATTACACACACTTCATTCAATCAACACTACCTATAATCAATACTGAAGAGTTTTTGGTTAGTTCGCCCATCTGTGGCAGGTACCGAGGTCCCTGGTTACGTAAACTCACGGCTATAGTTGCTTTTGAGCCAATATTTCTTTCCTTTGTTCGGTAGGATATTCGCTCGTCAGGGTAAAAAAATGTTAGTAAATTCAACAAGGCCCTAATGCACGCTCTGAATACACAAAATTAAAATCTCAGCACAAAAAGACAGCATATAATTTCTTAGGTTTTAATTTACTCTTAATCTGTGTTGTTTACAGCATGAAACGATTTTGGTTAAATACATAAACAATGCACATGTTATAAAAAATTGTTATAAACAAACAAAAATACATAAAAATGAACAAAATAATAGGAACTTGCATAAATTGAACTCTCAAAATCAAAATAATAATTATTTAACTGACCTGGTGATCGCTCCTTGACACACACACCACACACTAATAACAAATTGGATTGAACAATTAATTTTAATGCAAAATAGAAATTGAATAATGAACAATGGCGGACCAACGGTCTTAAGGGACCAGCCCAAGCAATAGCCCAAGCCAAGCGTCTTCTCTATGTTCTCGTCATCTTCTACCCTTTCAGTACGCTTTTTGGTTGAAGCGCGTCTCGTCCCTATAAACTTGTACGGCGCATACATGGTTGCAACATTTAATTTTATTCAGTAAACATTTTTTTAAAAAGTTAAGATTTGTAGAAATAATATTTTAATTAGGTGGTTTTCCTCAGAGTCCTTGGATGTGCGTTTGAGAGGTTGCGCACTGCCCTCTTTTGCAGCACGTAAACGGATAGAAATTGATGTTGGAAACATGTTCCCCAGAATGGTAAGTCATACCTGAAGTGTAGTTGGTTGGTTGGTTTAAGGCCGGGTGTTTTTCTTAAGCAGCTTCCGTCCCTTTGGTGAGATCTAGCTGCTTGTTGCTAAGTTTCATACATGGGAGTCTCTCGCCGCGTTGTATTCCTCCAAATATAGATTGTGTCTTCTGCTAGCCAGTGGTTCACAGTCGTATATTATGTGTAAGACGATTTCCTCCTCTTCACCACACAGTCTACATGTTGTTGGGCCATTGAAGACTCTCATTAATTTTATGCATATGTGCTTTAAGGTGGCAGTGTCCTGTTAGTAGTCCTATCACCTGTCTTATCTGAGCATGCGTTAGTGACAGTACTTCAACTGTTAGGATCTTTGAGGGCTTTCCGATTATCCCCCTCGAGTGTTTTGCTCCAGGTGTGAACTGCCAATAGTCGAGGTGTTGATGGGTCGACCACCTTTCAACTGCTGTCTTTATAACCTGCTTCGATATCCCAAATGCGGGTTCTGGTCCTGTGTAGGGTGCAGCAGCGCCCGCTCTGGCCAGTTCGTCAGCCTTTTCGTTGCCTTTTATTCCCGATTACCCAGGAACCCACAGGAGCATTATTATGTTATTTCTTGACGACAGAACTTCCAGGTCGTGTAGGCATTCCATCGTTTTTTTCGAAGTAAATCGATGTGAGTTCAGAGCTTTTAGAGCAGCCTGACTGTCTTAGAGAATGCTGATGTTCTGGTTGTTATAACCCAGCCCTAGAATCTCCTGTACGCAGGCTTGATTTGCATGAATTTCTGCCTGGTAAACTGTGATATTTTGCCCCACAGAGATGCTTTGTTCTGATCTATGTCTTCCTCCATAGATGCCAGCGCTAGCTTCATCCGCTGTTTTGGAGCCGTCTGTATACTACACCAGGCCTCTTCTTATTATATGAAACGTTCCTTCCTGTCATATGCTTGGATCGCATATGACTGAATGATTTTTTAAACTTATGGATTCAGTTTATGGACTGTCGTTACTTGTTGTGCTTTTGTCCACCATATTGCAGATCCGTATACAACTATGGGCCTGATAATCGTGGCGTACAGTCATAGCATCATCCTTGGTCTCAGACCCCATGTTTTTCCCAGCAGACTTTTCCATCTCACTAGACACATTTTTGCGTTGTTAAGATTTCTCTATAGATGTGAGTTCCATGTCAACTTGGAGTCCAGGATTAGACCTAGGTATTTCACTTTGTCAACTAATGTAATCGAAGATATGTAATAATAATAATAAACTAGTTTACTTATCAAATTATTTATAGGTACATCTCAATACTATTCTAATTTTAAATGCTAAGGTTGTATTCACCCCTGTTTCTTCGTCTAATGAAAGGTACTATTGCGGTCTTCCTGGCGTCGACCATGAGGTTTATTTCCTCGCACCAGCGTTGTACAGCTATCAGGGCTGTTTGCATAACTAGACATGTTACAGTGTACTTTACTTGACTACCATTTATTTTATGTGAAATCTCCGGCAGCAGTTCTGTGATATTAAATGGAAAAGTTACTCTTGCCTGACTGACCATCAACAACTGAGCTAATTATTCCTCTTTATTGATTTTTAATAAGTACCTATCTATTCCACATAAAATTCTTAAGTTCACTGCCACGGAATTAATTTATTTGTTGATGGGGTAAATTGGCGTTCTAATATCCCTATTCCTATTTGTTCATTTGAGTTTAAGGTGAATTACAGTAAAATTTTCAGGATGTGCTTTTATTTTTAGGTTAGTTTCTCCAAAAATTGTGAAGAATTGATTTAAAAATTAGTTGAGTGAATGTCAAGCCAACAAGGAGATCGAAAATGTACAAAACGCACTCAATTTCGAACCTCGCTAACCTCAACAACCTTATAAATTCAACATGAAGCCTGGTTTTAGTGAAACTGTACAGAATATAAATTCTATATAAACAAAGCAAAACTACTAGACTCCGAACCCGAATAAATTTCTTTTAATCTTCCAATATAGTTGGGCAAATGCAGCCTGTATCGTAACTTAAGCGTTATGATTATTGCCCCGACACACCAGAACGCCGGAGCTATTCCCATATTGCTGCTTTACGGTATTAAAACTCGACATGATTTAATTTAGTATGTTCAGTCGAAAGACACTTGTATTCTAAATGGTATTTATAGTCGAACTGGCTAGAAATGCAAACAAATAGAGATTTCACATGAAGATACAAAGGAATTCGTGAGTGAGACTGCGGCCGTTTAGCGCTGGAGTAGGAATGTGTGATCTGAACATCATTTATTCGATACTTTTTAATCGTTATTGTATTTGACTGTTTCTAGATGAAGTCGTTAAAGGATATATTGATTCTTTTTCAATCACTGATTAACTCCGAATGGATAATTTTTCATATTCTCTATATATTCTATGGTTGAACTACTGTAAAGTAGTTCAACATTTTTGTGTAGAGAGTCTGCAATCTGGAGCCAAACTAAAAGATACGGCTCCGAATTTTTAGGAATAAGGCTTATTGAAAAACTTAGGAATGTGGAATAAAACTATCTGTCAAATCATTTGTTTAACTCATTCAACCAATTTACATTGATGTTGATGTTATAATCAACTAGGGAAATTTTTCTGCCACCAAATTTCATCAGCAGAAGCTTAAAGACTTGCAGCATAGTTCTTGTGAATTTTTGGGGCTTCTTCCTGTTCTAAAGAGAAAACGACGATGACATCATATTCATCAGCAACTGAGGATATACTTAGTACCTACTGGTTATTCTTTTTACGGTTTTCTCCAGAAGCCATGTTTAATGTGTTTTCTTCTTTAAAGCAAAATTAACAGTCCAACCAGTTTCACAACTGCAACAAAGTGAGTGATGTGGTTTTCAAAAAAAAAAAAAAGGTAAGAAGTAACTGCCACCGTTTTATACCTAGATATTATTCAACATCTAATAAGTATTATTATTGTCGATCTCGATTTTCGAATTACCCATCTCTAATATCCGTTACTCGTTCGTCAGAGGATTGAACTCATACTTGCGCCGATGTTTTGACCCCGGTTAAATTCCTCTTGTTATTGCTTCTTGTGTCTTTATGCTCAAACCTTAAATTAACGTTGAAACGAATTACGTAAAATAACCAGAATATTAATCAGTAGCGTGCCATCCGGGCCATCTTTGTCTCCGACCCGTTATTCAAGTTTCTTTTTTTCTCGTGAAAAGATTTATTCATTTATTTAAAGCTCTAGCTAAATATCGAAATTCTTCAAGTAGCTCTCAGCGATAAATTAAAAATCTCGCGGAAGCTTCGGCGTGTAGAGAAAAAAATGCAATAAATAATCGGAACATGTTTAATGGGTTCTTTTTTCCAACTGAGCCAATTAATAAGTCCGCAGCTATCACAATAAGATGACATTTAGAATTTATTGGGTGTTAGTTTGGTAACTAATGTTGGCGGAATTATTATTGTTATTGTTTTTGTGTATTAGATTTTATGAAGAATTATGTATTTATCACGTTTTTCATATTATAGTTTTTCGAAAATTTCAACCTGTATTTTTGTCAAATAAATGAATATGCCTTAATTTGTTTGGTAAATTTGGTATGATTCAGAATGTGGCTGGCTACTCTATTTAACACAATACGAAAACTTGAAGTCAGTAAATAAAAAAAATAAATATAAAAATAGAACACACTAACAGGGAAATATCAGAGGCCATTAGAAAAGACATAATAATTAAGGAAATACAAAAATGATCAAATAGTGCCAACCATCAAGAGAATAAAAGAATGGAGAAAGAACCTTATGGAATAACTCAACTACCATATTATTCCATAAAAAAAGAGAAGAACTACCTGATTACACGTCAAGGCTTTTTAGGGAGATTTTGGATCGAACACAGGACACTTCTGAGTTGACTATTTGTCGTGCATGCAAGCTTTGTTCCGACGCTATGGTACGTCGTCTGATGATGTTCAAGTCGAGATTCTTATAGTCGCAATTTGACTCCAATTTATTCCACCCAATTACAACCATTGCAGAACTTGAGGAAGAATGCTTTAAGTTAGAAACGAAGAAGTATCGTGTTGACAGTTACGTCCTGCCTTCTCTACGGGCAGTGATCGAGACCTCATCTCACCTGTCTGCCCCTGTTCTCTGCGCCAGAGAAAACGAAGAGCTTTCCGCTCATTTTGTTCGACAGAAGTGTGGTGACTTGCTTACCTTGCACTTGGAGCGCGTATTAGGCTAACAATACTTTGCGTGAGTCCCCTCGCTATCGGGATCACTTTAGGTGGCCAGTGGACGAGCTTCCTGAGTATTGTTGGTGCGAGCTGCTTTCGAGCACGAAGAAAGAAACGAGAGAGCCAACATTTAAATCCCCCATCAGCAATTTGTTGAGCCTGATTTTTCTTTCATAGGAGTTGAAAACTCCCATTTCCAACCTCAAACACCATCTTGTTCTTATTCAAATTTTAACGAACCAGACTCAGTGGCGGTCCATAGATGAATTTCCGGGGGGGTTAACGGATGATGGCGGGAAAACCGAAAAGTGGCGAAAGGCTCCCCGCCGAAGGCGAAATTTTTTTTTGGGTGCCACGCCAAACTTTGCACCCAAAAGTCATTTAAAACACGCCACGGGCAAAAATGTATCCCGATGCCGTCAAAATAGTTATACAGGGTGTCCACTTAGTGCGATATCGGACTCGGAAAATATATCCTTATACAGTGTCATTACCTAAATGTGCAACATATGGGATTTTTTTTTAGTAATAGCACAATCAAAATACAAACAAGGCCAAAAGTTGGTGCATATCTGATAATCATATTAGGTGCACTTAGAATGGTTGCAAGTCAAACAGCATACAGGGTGGCTCAAAAAATATCAAAATTCTACTAATATTTAAATAAAATGCACTTTAAGGAGAGTTTTTTTAATATGGCTATTATCATTAGTAATGTTTTAACTTGTTGAAAAAAAATTGCGACATTTTAAAGTTGTGTTGAATATCATTGCAACAAACATGAATTTTGTGATTCCATAAAAAATTAAAAATCCAAGTTAATTTTACAAATATTCTTGAATTTGAACAAAGTTATGTAAAATTGATTTGATTTTAAATAATTTTTGAGGGCGAATCCCCACGGGCGTATTTAGCGCAATCGGCATAAATGTCAATTCTACGCCAATTTTGGCGTAACATCCCGCATGTAGTGCATCAAAACCAAAACAAAAACATTTTCTAACCCAAATATCTTGTTTATTTTTTGCCAGGTTGTAATCAAAATTCACTAATCTGTTGTTGTAGTCCTTTTCCTTTGGTTTTTTTTGTGGTTTTCTGTGATTGTTCTATCATAGCGGGGTTCGGCTATTCAGCACGGAGTTGGAGCTGCTCGTTTCAACAGATTTATATTTGAACCACAGTTAACTTAGGTGCTGATTCAATTTAAAAAAAATATTTCATCCCCAGCAAACCCGGGAGCGTAAAGCCCTGTGTAGTACAGAGCGCGCGGTCCAAAAAATACTCTGTAGCACTCGGGGCTTTGTTTTTGATTACCCTGGGTCGCGTCGAACAAACCCCTGTGTAGCACAGAGCGCGCGGTCCAGAAGGTGCTCTACATCACTCGGGGCTTTGTTTCTGATAACGCTGGGTCGCGTCGAACAAATTCCAGTGCGATACAGAGCAACCTCTAATTTCTTGACTATTGAAAAGAATCGCTCATGTACCTACGACTTTTATACCTATCTTCAAACAATCAGCAGAATGTAAGCAATTATTGTTATAAAAAAAATTGATATTTATAAGCAATTCCATTTCTTTAAACGTGTAAAAACAAGCTTCCAAACTCATAATTGTATTAATCCAGAATATTCTCTATTTCTTGTTGTATTTATGATCGGATTTTTTGATGAGATCTTTTAGGCATTTCATGTCTTGTTTTAAACCACGAACCACCGTACCTACCTATTATTGTCAACATTTTAAAGTATGATAATTGTCGATGAGAAAGAAATACTTTTTCAGAGTCAAATATGCGCTCATCGAAAAAATCCAACTATGTAGCAACTCCTATTCTGCGTGAAACGTCTAAAATAGGCATGCGTGCTCCATGTCACACTGGGATAAGAACAAGCTTCCAAATGCAAAATTGTATTGAATCAGAATATTCTGTATTTCTTCAATAAAAATAGAGTTATTAGTATATTTTTTACAACCGTCCGCGAAATGAGCTTTCGCGGCCACCACATCTTACGTGCGAAATTAGTCAAATCCATACAGTTTTTCTGTAACTCAACATAATTTTTATAGTTGCCAAAAAAAATAGTGTGTATACCCATGACCGCGAAACTTTTTATCGTCCTCGAGATTATCTTGCCTCGGCCGCAAGCGATAAATTTTCTCCACATACGCTAAAAAGGCATTTCACGGCCTTGGTATACAAATAACTAATGTGCGACTTTTGCTTCAAAAATACCCATCTTGATCAGCAAAATGTAAACAATTGTTAGATATTTATAGTCGGATTTTTCAATGAGAGTATTGACTTCATTTTCTGTTATCTCCATTAATTGTTTTAAACCACGAACAACTACAATAAATTTACAAAAAACTTATATAAATATGCGTTCATCGAAAAATCCGACTATATAGCAACTCTTTTCCTGCGTAAAACGTGTAAAATAGGCATGCGTGCTCCGTAACACACTGGGATTTGTCTTATGCGACGCACCATAATGATAAACAAAACCACGACACGAGTGATTCAGAGCATCTTTTGGACTGCGCGCTCTGTACTACACAGGGGTTTGTTCGACGCGACCCAACCCAACCCGGGACAAGGGGTGCAACTGGGGCCTGGAAGCATATTTTTTCAAATATCTCAAAATCTGCTCGTTTTAACAGATTTATATTTGAACCACAGTTAACTTAGGTGCTGATTCAATTTTAGAAAAATATTTCATTCCCAGCAACCCTGGACAAGGGGTGCAACTGGGGGTTGGAAGCATATTTTTCGAATTATTTTGAAATATTTATCTCGAAATCTGCTCGTTTCAACAGATTTATATTCGAGCCACGATTAACTTAGGTGCTGATTCAATTTTAAAAAAATATTTCATTCCCAGCAACCCGGAACAAGGGGTGCAACTGGGGGCTGGAAGCATATTCTTTCACATATCTCAAAATCTGCTCGTTTCAACAGATTTATATTTGAACCACAGTTAACTTAGGTGCTAATTAAATTTTTAAAAAATATTTCATCATCAGCAACCCGGGACAAGGGGTGCAGCAACTGAGGGTTGGAAGCATATTTTTTGAATTATTTTGAAATATCTCGAAATCTGCTCGTTGGAGTGGAGTATGAACAGTTTTTGGTCACGTGATCTAGGAGTGATTAGAGTGAAAAATTAATACACGAATGATATGTTTTGTTCCAAAACAACAGTCTGTGACTTTACAACGTTCCGGGTTTCCATTTTTTTTTTTTTTTCACTTTTGTCTTTGGTCTTTCGTGTACTATAAATTAACTTCAATTCCTCCACAATAATGAATAATATGATGCTTTTGCGGCTGTTTAACTTTGTCAAGGAAAAACAACACAAGCTTGACAGTTTCGACATTTTACCTCTGCGCATCATGCTTACTCTGAAAAATTCTCTTTCCGTGGTGGAACTTTTGGAGTGAGCTCCATTTACTCCACTCTATATACCGCATGTGGCTAAATTCAGCTGGTGTAGGCACCGTGGTGGAATGGTGGAACAAGCAGTGTTGTTAAATTAAACAGAGTTTGACAAGCTGTGGTTTGGCATTGGCCGCATTGGCATTAGTGAATTTTAATCACTGGATCCGTGGCGGTGCACCATTTTGGTGAATTTAGCAACACGCGGATAGTGGAACGCTAATGGAGTCACCCCTAATTCGCCAAAAAGCAATAAAGTTTTTTTTTTTTTTAAAGATAATTCCCCAAGTCAAAAATTTAGTAACTATGTTGACAACACAAGCCTTTTCTACATAAAAAATTTGAAAGCATTGACAATTTTACATTGTATTGCCAACATAATGTCATTTAGACATTTATCTTTAAAAAAAAAACGCATTTTACCTGAACGGCTGGAGTGTGAATGAAGTCACTGGGAGTGAGCAAGCCGAACCCACCTCATATATCAGAAGAAACAAAAACAAACGTCACAACTTCGCCACGATTACGCCGAAAAGTTCAACAAAACCCAACTTTTTGCCGTAGTGGCAGCGTAATGTCAAAAATTCAAGATGGCTGCACTGCCGCCAATGAAATCGTACAAATTAAATCACGTGATTAGTTACGCTTACGTCAATAACGCCCGTGGGGTCTCGCCCTGAAAGTATTAGGGGCGGAAATAAAAAATAAAAAAAATATAGAAATTATAGATTTTTTTTGAAATAAAATAAAAAAAATCTTAGGAGGCTATGTTTTGGTATTTAGGCATAACTTTTAATTCCAAACAACTTTTCTCTATAACAATTTGCTGACTTTTTTAAAATAAGGGTACTTTACAGTACAGCTTTGATATTGTTTGAGCTACCCTGTATGCTGTTTGACTTGCAACCATTCTAAGTGCACCTAATATGATTATCAGACATGCACCAACTTTTGGCCTTGTTTGTATTTAGGTTGTGCTATTACCTAAAAAAATTCCCATATGTTGCACACTTAAAAAATCACACTGTATAGGGTGATGCAAGAAAAAAAAATTTATTAATCACAAAGTTGTCTGACTCTCTAAGAAGCATTAGGAAGTTAAGTCTTTCTCCTGGCTTGAAAAAGTAACAATTGAACTTACGAAACGGTGCCAGGAGAAAGACTGTTTTAATTCCTAACCAAAGTTCCTATACCCAAGAATCAATTTAATTAGTTAAAAATATTTTTGAATATACAGGGTGGAGAGCTCTATATAAATACTATAAATGAAGTATGCGACAGAACTTTGTTATTTTATATGAAAATCTGATAACACATTCTACAGGATGTTCGCAATACTGTACACAAAACCAGGCATTCCAAACAACCATAACTCATTTTTCTTCAAATGGAATACCCTTTTTTTCACTGTATAGTAGTAGGTACGTACGTCGATACTGGTAAGCCTATCAATTTATACAATGCCTTTAATGCTTTACTTTGTAGAACTTGTCTTTTGTTGAAGTTTTGTTGTAATTATTATTCAACGTATTTAAAAAAAAATTGGTCTGGGGGGGGGGTAATTACCCCCTCTACCCCCCCCCCCCCCCCCCCCATTTAAACCGCCCTTGACCAGACTTGTCAGCTGCTGAAGTTTCAACAGAGCGTCGAAATCCAGAACAATCAAGTAAACCTTGCTGAAATTGCCAGAAGGTCGGCCATTATAATCGGAATTGTCCAGAACTTCGTAGGACTCACTGTTATCGTTGTGGCGCTCCTAATATTACTGTTAGGACATGTGAGAAATATTCGGGAAACGCATCCCGAAGGAATCATTAGGCCGTACTGTTCGTTCTTGCTTTAGCCTTTCGGCCAATACAATCTATCTTCAAAATAAGAGCCTCATAGACTACATTGTTTCTCATGCCCAAGGTGATCAACGTCCTTATTTATAAATCGATATTATGGGTTATTCTTTAGTTGGACTTTTGGACTCCGGAGCCAGCAGGACTATTGTTGGTTTGGGTTAGTTATGAGGTACTTTTATCCCTTGGCTTTAAATAAATCAAACAAGCTTATTCATGTAGAGTCGCAAATGGTCAGGTCTGCAAAAGTTTGGGATATATGCAGGTACCAATAACTTTAATGGGCAAGACACGCATTATGGATATATTGGTCCTTTCTGAGCTTGCTCATGAACTTATTTTGGGTATCGAATTTTGAAAGTCAATAGCGATTATTCCCGACCTTCGACAAGACGTTTGGCAATTCTCAGAAGATAGGTACTGATCACACGGAAGTTTTAAACTTTCAGGATATTGACAATGTAACTCCTCCAGAAAGGGCAAGTTTAGATGTCTTGATTAACAATACAATTTCTGAAATGTGTTCTGGCTTGGGATGCTGCAAAGTTGCTGAGTATGAGATTATCGTTGAGCCTGGCACAAGACCAATAAAACAGCGTTATTACCCCGTTTCTGCCTATAAACAGAAATTTATTGATGACGAGGTTGATGAAATGTTGCGTCTCGGAGCCATTGGGAGATCTAACAGCCCTTGGTCTAGTCCTGTATGTCTCGCCAAAAAAAAGACGGTACTTTTAGGTTCTGTCCTATTCCATATATTTCCAACATTTTGGATAATTTGCGTAATACTGGTTACATTAGCTCCATAGACATCAAAACGGCTTTTTGGCAAGTACCATTAGCAGAGAATTCCCGTGAATATACTGCGTTCACTGTCCCTGGTTCGTCTCTTTCAATTTGGGCCAATGCCTTTTGGCTTATCAAATGCCCCTGCTACCTGGCAGCGTATAGTTGACATTATTTTGGGACTCGAACTTGAACCTTATGTAATGGTTTATTTCGACGACATCGTAATCACATCCAGCATCTTTTCGGAACAAAGTTACTAAAACTGTCATCGAACGCTTGCGTGAATCCGGACTTATGATATCTCCTCAGAAATGCAGTTTCTGTAAACCCGAATTAGGGTATCTGGGTTATCTGGTCGATAGTAAGGGGCTCCGACCTGATCCTGAGAAAGTTGACGCAATTGTAAATCTTCCACCACCTACAAATGTTAATGAAGTACGTCGCTTCGTAGGCGATTCGTCCCAGATTTTTCTTCAGTTTTAGCACCAATTTTGAATTTCACCAAAAAGAATGTCAAATAGAACTGCACGAAAGACTGTCAAAAATATTTTACTGCACTCGAAGAATGTTTAGTCACAGCCCCTGTTTTATCAGCACCTGATTTCAAGAAACCATTTTGCCTGCAGACTGATGCATCTTCCTATGGACTTGGAGCTGTTCTAACACAGGATTGTGATCAGAGTGAAAAAGTCATCTGTTACCTATCCAGATCTCTTTCCGAATAGGAAATGAAAGAAATGCTTGACGGTAATTGGAGTATCGAAAATCTTCGCCATTACTTAGTCCATATTAATTTCACAGTCATCACAGATCATGCTTCCATTTTTTTGGTTGCATAGACTTAAAGATCCACAAGGACGTTTGGGTCGTTGGCAGTTGCGCCTTCAGCAGTATGATTTTAAATTTATTCGCCGTAAGGGGAAAGACCATGTTGTTCCCGATTTTCTTTCTAGATGATTCAGTACATTTCTTTGAGCCACTCTATTTATCTTCAATAAACACTAACGATCAATGCTATTTTAATATAATCCAGAAAATCGAACTTCATCCTGTGAAATGTCCTTTGTGGTGCGTACAAAATGGAACTGTATATAAATCTATAAAGAACTCTTTTCCTGAATTATCCGCGCCATCTGAACAATGGAAAGTAGTCGTGCCTAAGGAAAAACGATTGGAAGTTTTGAAACGCTGTCATGATATTTCTGCAGCTGGTCATGTTGATGTTTTTTAAAAATCTATTGCAAAATTCATCAGAATTATTATTGGCCTAAGATGAGGACAGACGTTGTTCGTTTTGTCGGAAAGTGTTCTTTGCGTACTCAGAGTAAGGTGGAACAAAAGCGCCCAGCAGGTTTGATGGGAGAACGTCCTGAAATCAAAGAACATTTCCAATCTATCAGTCTTGATTATATCGGTCCTTTACCTCGCTCGAAGAAAAGTTATTGTTATATCCTTGTGATATCCGACTATTTCACCAAGAACGTTTCCAATTCCCCTGTAGGTCAGCAAACGCAACCCGACGGAATATATAGAAAGGTTCCACCTATGTTTCTCACATGTGATAACGGAGTACAGATGAGATCCAAAGAGTTTCAGGGTTTGTGTAATCGATATAAAACTCGTATCATCTATACCGCAAATTATAACCCACGCGCCAGTCCTACTGAGCGTCATAATCGTGTTATCAAGACCATGCTACGTATTTACGTTCGCCAAGAAGACCATAGGACATGGGATCAGCACTTCAACGAAATTGCTTGCGCAATCCGTACTTCACCAAGTGAAGTGACCAGTTATAGTCCTTATTTTATTTTATTTTGTAGAGAACATGGATTGTTGGGCAATGATTATGCTAATAAGTTTAACAGTGCTTCCACCGATTTGAATTCCCAAATTGAAACTCGTCAAGAGGGATAAGCTAAGCTATACAGGCAAATACAAGTCGCAAGAGTAAGAAATGCCCAAAGGTACAACCTTAGTCGTCGTCCTCTGTCTTTCGAACCGGGTCAGAAAGCTTAGCGGAAAAATAAAATTCTTTCGAACGCTGCTGACTATAATAACGCTAAGTTAGCTCCCCAATTTGTAGGTCCATTCATTGTTAAACGAAAGTGTAGTTCGTGGTCTTATGGACTTCAGGATGATGATGGCAATTCGAAAGGTGTCTGGCATGTGCAGGAATTAAAACTCCATAGTGATCCATTGTGTGATGAGAATATGCTCACCACAGACAACCTACTTGATTTGACTTAACTTTGTTTTGAAATTTAATTTTCTGATAATCACCCCGTCAGTCCAGGTTCCTCCCACCTGCTATGGTACTCTGGGTCAGCCATACAGACTGTAGTCTGTATGGCTGCCACATACTGCATATTACCGGGAATCAGAACATCGGATATAGTATATTGTTGTATTAGGAGTAGAAGCTTTACTTTTTTGTGCTGAAGCAGTAGGTTTGCGAGCCGAACGTAGTGAGGCTTGCAATACTGCTGAAGCACAAAAAAGTGCTTCTACTCCGTATGCAACACGCTATTTTTTCTCCAAACTAATGGGGTAAGCTCGGGGGCAAGTGGATGGTTGAGCGGCAGTAAAAGTACGAGCGGCACTAAAAGTACTTTTACTGTCGCTGGGGTTGCCAAGCAGCATAGAAATTAAACTTCTACCACCTCGACAGGTGTTAACCCGCTAGACTTACCTAGCAGCATAGAAATTAAATTTCTGACATCTTGACAGGGGTTAACAAAGTGACGTTTTTTTGACGTTTGGAGAAAAAATAATAATATATCCTTTCCCAACCTTTATTTCATTGAATCCTTTCCTCAGAATCTTGAATAATTTATCATTATCATAATTCTCAGCGCGTTTCGGTCCACATTTGGACATACGCCTCTCCACGTTGTCTCCATCTGGTTCTGTCGTCTGTTCTACTCATCCACTGTACTCCTGTCGCTTTCTGGATATCGTCTTTCCATCTGGTCGTTGTTTTTTTTGGGTTCCTTTTGCTAGTTCTTGGTCACTGTTCGGTCACTTTCCTTGTCCACCTATTGTCCTCTGTCCTCATGAAATGTCCGGCCATTTCATTTTAATCTTGCTGTATGATCAGCAATATCGATTATTTTTGTTTTCTGACGGATCCACTTGATAGTTTTCCTATCTCGTAATCGTATTCCCAGCATATTCCGTTGCATCTTTCTTTGAAGTGAACAGGATTAGCACCAACTGGATAAGAACCACGCAAGACAGAAAAATTGGAAATGTCTCGAGGAGGCCTTTGTCCAGCAGTGGACGAACTAAGGCCAAATGATGATTCTTCCATTATTGGGTATTATTAATTTTCTTAAGTCGCTTCTTATACATTTGGAATTTCCTCGGACACAGATACATGCTTTGTTGGTGGGTGACTACACTGGTTTGTATAATGGAATTTAATCTAACATCAAAATCTAACTTTTGTAGTTGAGCCAGAAAACAATAAATCTGTAATGAAATAAATATTTTATTTTCAGAAATAACCGCCGATTAATTTTGATAAATACGCCTATTTCGAATCGCTTAATTACCACTGACTTTTACGACTTTATTATGTGATATTTATGTTCACGCATGTCGTGCTTACCATTTTTCTCTTTCCGTTACAAAATATTTGGATAGTTTCAAACTGTTGCTCATGGATAATATATTGCGCGCGATAACATATTTCATAAGGCTTTGGTGTAGGGATTGGAAGCCTCATTGTTTAGTCTTGGAGTAGGGACAATTTCATGGTTCAGAATAAGTACAGGTATGTTCTGTAAGCAGCTGAAATGAAAATCAACCAATAAATTTGGTTAAACGGCAAACGCACAGCACAACCAAATTGGCAATGCGATGGACAATATCAAATCTTCCTTCTACCAACTGCCTATTATGACCATGTTGGACTTGCGGATTTGCCAAATAAGATTTTATTGGTCAAACACAAGTCCATCAGTCACACAATTAAGTCATTAAATCATTAGTTAAGTTACTATCGATACAACTCGTCGATTTCTTATTTGTGAAGCACACAAAAAAAAAACGTGTGTACCAAAGCCGGTTGATAAGAAGAAAAGAACGCCATCAAGTGTGTATACATCGAGTGTAATTTATGTAAGTTATTTCCATTTACTGCGCAATGCGGCGCTTTGTAAAAGGCCAACGATGTTGAGATTATTTATTGGTTCATTAGTAATAAATCCAAGTCGATATTCTTCTATATCGAAAGGGTATGTAGAGGCGGCAATTAAGCTTTAAGATTGAGGACACTTTGGTTTAAAAATAAATAATTTAGGAGTGTCTTACGGTTGTTTGTTGAAGGATTTGTTAATGGTGATGACAGATTTTGTCTAGGGGAGAGATTTTTATATAATATGCTGACATTTTGACCTTTTCAAGTTGTTTTTAAAAACCAATTATAATATACAGGGAACGTCAATGTGTTTAACGATTTAAAAAAATGTTCCTTGAGAAACCTAAACGACTCACTGTAAAAATATGGGGTCAAGAAATGTTTCTCTCTCTCTTGTGAAATCGTTAAAAACAGAACTGGATTAGTGATGCACCATTATTTTCGAAAATGTTAAAGTGTTTCCAATAAATTTCGACCCAATACGGCTCAGCTTGTGTGTGCGTTTACGCAATAAGGTGACGTGTGTTTACAAACAATAAAAATGTACGGTTGTGAGAAAGTCGCTTTTGTCACTTTGTGTTAATGTTAGGAATTTTTTTTCTTGGTAGGTGGCAGAACTTAAGATTAGAGGTTGATTTTTAGATGATACACGTGTGTTTGTATATAAACATGATGAGAGGAACATCCTAAACTTTTCTTAACTAGGTATTTTGAACTTCCCCGCCGATCTGTACAAAATCAATATTGCACTCTCACCATACATTGACAAAAGTCCGACATTACTCTTTACTTAAACTTTCGTTTCGACAAACTTCTTGTCATCCTCAGGAACAGCAACGTCAATATTAACAAGATTTTCTTCCAGTGTACCGAATATAGATGTCTCTTGAATCTACAACCAATCGTATCGAGGCAATTCAACATTTCGTGTAGAAAATATAGACATTTAACTAAACATGAATAAGGAAACCTCCAATTAACCCAAAAGTAACGCGAGCTTGAACCATTGAACAACAATCGACTTTCATTCTCCATTGAAATTTTCAATTTAATTTCTAATTGTTCACGATCTGTGGAATTTCACTTACCTATACAATCGCGACCACCGTTATGTAAGTTTCTACTAAAACCGTTTCGTAAATAAATAATAGCGGTGACTTTTGCAATAAATTTGTTGTTATTATGCATTGTACCCGACCAATATGACGATTATTTTCATAATCTTCTTCCATTGTTTGTAATTAGGTATTATTTAGGTTATTATGATCGTTGGCTTATATGGTATCAATTATTTGATAATCTTTGAAAATGAGCGATCGCGTTAAAGCTACAAATAAGAAATCGTGTATACAAGAATTCAGATTTTTCAAATAAATCATCACTATAATAAATTACAATTTATGGTAGCCGTAAAGCACGTGTTTCTTCATCCCTAAAATCACCATTCGGCACTTAAACATTGTAGTGAGTAGGTACCAAACAAGAACGTAGGACAAATGAATAAGTACCATCGGCGGGTACCGGTTGGTGTGTTGTTCGTGGCCGAGGGGCAACCGATTGTTGACCCATTCAGCTACGGGGCGTCACAAGGCTGCCACAACAAGAATCGTACAATTTGGGCGTGGATAAACTGCATAGTGAACAATGAACCGTAACTGTTTCGATCCGATTACAATCGTTCTTTAAAAATCAATAGTAATTTGGGGTTTGAGTGAGAACTTTTGATTATTTTTTTAAGTATTATCCGTTCACAATCCGATGTCCACAGATACAGGTAAAATGTATCACCTTTCAATGTTATTTGATAGGGAAAGGTGATACATTTACCTGCACCTGTGGACATTGGATTGTGAACAGGATATATGTGAGGACGGAAAGCAATATCACTACTCAGGGCCGCAACTAGAGTCCTCGGCGCCCAAGGCCAATCGAAATTTTGGCGCCTACCCCCCTCCCCATCGCTGTCTTTAAAACAAAATATCCATTCAAGAGAAACTCTAAGGTTGAATAGAGAACGAAAGATAACGATTTCCCCTGTTCCACCTCCAGCATTCCCAGCACGCTTTGGCCACCTTGTTGTTGTCTCCCTCTGCTTCGCGACGGAAGGCAAACCACATCTCGTTCTAAAATCTAACACTTGTTTCCCTTGTATAATGAATAAATATTATTAATGCGATGTTATATCTTTCGGTGTTAAAGTTGCAATATATTGGGATATAGAATATCATCTCATGACTCTTTGGAAGGTAGCCGGCGTGTTCTTCAAACCAAAGGGCATGCGCAAGAATTCATAATGCCCGTTTTCTGTGCTGAATGCGGTTTTTTCGATGTCGTTTTCATGCATCTGGATCTGGTGGAAACCGCTAGCTAAATCTCAAGTGGTGAAATACTCTCAGCGTACGAGCTTGTTCAAGAGATCCGATATGTTGGGTAATGGGTATCTGTCATTTGAGCTTTTTGTATTAGGGCCCCTAAAATTTACTATACTATACTAAAATATTCAAACTGTTTGTCAAAGTCGGTATAGCAAAAACAACAAAAACATAAAACACACAAGTTTGACATAAAAATAAATAGTTAGGAATGGTAGGACCAGGAACTTAATATTTCCGCCCCCACAGCAAATTCACTACGGGGGCTCAAGCCACCATGGCTCCCATGGTTCCGGCGCCTATCGTTTCTTTTTGATTGAACGCGAAACGATATGTGGGTGTGAAACAAGGGTTAATATTTTGGACAATATTTTGGCGCCCAACGTGGGGCATTTTTTTTTTCTTTTTTTATGAAGGTATTTTTTGAGCTTATCATAAGGGTTATCGCAGGGGGTAATTGTGATGAGATGCGACATAGGTTGGTGATAGCTCGGCAGTTAGAGATGAGTGGTGATGGTGTCAGGTTTCCTGAGTATCCTTTTACATTTGAGGAGGACGCGGAGGTGGTTGATAAGAAAATTAAGGAGATCATTCCTCTTATAGGCAGATTTTCAGGTGATCGGAAAAGCGGAGAGTTTTTGAAGCTACAGACTAAGTTGAGTCACATCCGTAATCGTTTGGACCATATGGATACTGCTGCAGGCTGGTGGTTCTGGTATAGGTATAGTGTTACTGCCAATGGCTCTGAGGATAACGAAGAAGGGATTTTTCATGCTAACATAGGGGAGGCTGTCAACTCTCTATTTTTCATCAAACCTCTTCTCCATCGCTTAAAAGAATAGTTCTGGAATTTGCAATTCTCCGGGGACAAAAAGGGTTTGTCTCGAAGTGCTTTTCTCGAGAAAGCTGAGAAAGTTCGGGTAGCTCGACAGGTCTCTAAGGCGGTGCTTTTAGATTCAGGAATTGATCTTTTTGTTGGGAAGGCATATCAATTTTGTTCGGCTTACAGACGTGACGTCATCACTTGGGATGAGTTTGTAAACTTATTGCCTGAGGAATTCCAACCCTGTAATTATAACGAAAAACTTTTTGATGAGATATTTAGCAGGACACAGGGTCAAGATGAAAGTATAGGTATCTACTTGGCCGTCATGGCCGGTTATTTCAAAAGACAGTCCAGTTTCGGAGGATGCCAAATTGAAAATTTTGCTTCGCAATTTAGCTCCATTTTACCAGGGTCAGTTGGCTTTGCTTGATATTTCCTCTGTTAACCAATTGTGTTCTCTGTGTCGTCGACTAGAGGAGAGAAGGGAATCCGTTGAGCGCTACTCACAACCTTCTAGACGTGCCAATCTTTTTGAGCCGGATTTGGACTATATTCATGAGGTCCAGTAAATCCACCAGAACCCTGGATTTGTATGTGTATCGCCTGTATGGTAAAATGAGAGATTCAGCTTTCAGAATTCTTTTTGTCAGGGCTTGCTCTGAAATTATCCTCTCGTTTTCAGCAAGTTGATTCCCTTTCCGTGGATGAACATAAAAAAATACAAAACTTGCTTGAGACTAGTAGGGCTAGGTATGAATTATTTTGGAAAAAAATGTTACAAGCAAACTTACTCCAAATCCTTACATTGTTGAAGCTAATGTAAAACCCAAAAAAAAACTTCGTTTAGGCATTCTCAGCTTCATCTTTTAAAAATTATTACCATTCACATGTTTTATTAATCGACCTTCTTTTGGAATCCTTTTCGTTCGGGCTCGTTCACAAATCATCTTCTCGTATTCAGCTCGTTACTTAACTTATGTTCGTTCTCTTTCCGTATGTAAATTCCTTCGGCTTGAAATTTGGCGATACACGAACCCAATAAGTCGTTAAGCTTATTAAAATTGTACGATGTATTTCACCGTGCATGCATGATGTCCCAATCTTTATAATACAATCGAGTTTTCGAGTTCGGAGGTTCCTTGGTACTTGTATAACGGTGGTGCCAGATGATTAACCTCTGAAATCCTTATTACTTTCTAGGATCAGTATTAAAAATGCAATAAGTACAAAAAGCTCCAGTACTCATAATAGACGAATTTCTACACTTATTACAATAATAATGCTATCTGAGGAAATTGAAGGTACAATTCAGTCAAGTTCTGCTGAATATTCTTAATCAAAATAGTATAATTTTCTTGAAAGAGAAAAATAAGAATAATTTCTTCATTTGAAGAGAATATTCTTAAACTGGCATCACTGTTAATTTGTATGGTGTCTCGGATGTTCATGTTTCTCGTTCATGTTTGACCTCTCTTTTCTCTCAGTTCTCAGACCTGATATGGATATGAAAATATTGGACGATTTACGCGCCTACGTGTGCCCTCCCGCCGGGTATGGCACCTTGTTTTTCCTGTACTCGTTTAACGCTTCAGATTTGTCTGATGGTAATTTAATATTCATAGTTTTGGGCGGACGGTTTTTATTATTATTTTTTTTGTGTGTTGTTATAATGAGCCGACGATACTCTGGGTCAATATGATGCATATATTTTTATTTTAAACAGGTTTTAAGTTACATTCTTCATTGATTAAAATTAGGCCTAGAGATCCACAAAGGCGTAGGTTTTGATACGGTTATGGGTTATTCAAATTTACCAGAGCATCTCTGGAGTCTCCTCAATCTAAATACATATATTTGCTTGTCTCAGAAGTGAAGGAGTGTCGTTAGAGGAATTCTCGAGTGAAATGGTAAGATAGGCCTCAACTTCTTCTCTCCAATCTGTCCAGTTGATGAAGATATCATGAACTGGAGAAAAATAGCCTCATCCTCAAGATTTCAGGAGATTAAGGCACGACTTCACTTACATTTCTGGGTTATTTATCAGTCAATAGTAACAGCAACTGGAGTACTAGTAACTACTGAACCATGTTTCTTTTTCAAAGTAATCTCCATTGTTTCGTCGCGAAAATCAAGAAAGTCTGCTGAAACATCAAATATAAACTTCTACCAGCTTTTCTACCCAGAAATGCCTTGAACTTATAGGATGTCCTTCATGATGACTAACAATAAAGTTTCAATATTTCCATATCTGGCAAAGAGCAAAATTTTCATGGTCAAATGGTCAGAAATCATTGGAACACCAATATTCATTGAAGAAAGCAGCCAACCATACGTATCGGTTTCTTTGTCCGAAATTTTCAAGACTGATTTGAATATGTAAAATTATTTAATCAAAAATCGCTACCATTTGGTCCATTTGTTTTTAGATTAACACGATCATCAAATATTCTAGAATTGATGTTGAATCAGCATTGTTTTTCTCAAAAACTCACTGTACTACTCTCTCTATATTAAGCCCATTAACATACATGACAATTTTCAACCAAAGAAAAATCATCATTAATAATTGTACATTAGTTTTACTGACCCTGGCATTAATAAACGAATGATCTAGACGTTCGTATAGTCGAAAAAAGCTAGACCAAACTCTGCTCGGATCACTTCAACCTGAATTTATGCAAATTTATTCAAATCTAAAATAAACAAATTCTAGTAGATATAATTTATAACACTGTATCTACACCGTCTGATAAATTGTTATGTCTTAAGCTTGTTAATTGGAAAAAAAAACGTGCAAACTTGACGAGTGTTTGCATTTTATTGACTATTTGACTTCTTTGATAGTTTATGATTAATCTGTTCCGTCAGTTTGAAGAAGTTATTCTGGTTTTTATAAGAACAGATATTTTAGGCAAGTTTCGGACGCTTCCTTGAGATTTTGCATAACGCATAAGTATAAGCCGCGAGCAATCACATGTTGTATTAAAGGTCTCCTGACTGTCAACTCAAATACAGTTGACCTTTAATACAACCTGTGATTGGTTCAAGTGATTCTCTCCTATATTACCGAGAGGAATAACAGGGGGAATGATCACCATTGGCGTTTACAGTTATGCAGAATTTTGCGCTTTTTTGTTTCTGTAGAAGATTGTAGACACTTTGCTATTGGTTCTGTAGTTTTAATTTCTCAATTCTTCTACAGTATCGATTGGTAATACCTACACAAATTTCCGGTTTTTCAGATGCCAAGACCCTATTGTAGACTGACTGAAATGGCATCTTGGATCGAAAAAAAAGTTCTTGGCAGCTATATAAGTTGGTAGGTATGGTAGGCAAGTTTGAGAAGTTGTCAAGACCTTCAACGTCCCTTGAAGTTGCCTTTTTAAAGAAGGACGAAGCTCCATGTTTTCAGCAGACGACGAAAAAGAACTGCCTGGAGTGTAACCTATAACAAGTGTTTAAATATGCTCGATACAATCCCGAAAACTTTTGATTTAGTTACTTTAGGATTTAGGGAATCTTATCTTCTTATCTGTTTAAAACTGCATGCTAGAACAATGCTATTGATAACATAATTACCAACCTACCTGTTCATTTTTTCAATTCAATGGCTAATTGACGTTATCTTAATTCCATCATAAAAAAGTGAGTTTTTGATAATTCGTTTTTCAATTGATTGATAAGCCTCTTTAGCTCAGTGGCAGAGCACTGGTCTTGTAAACCAGGGGTCGTGAGTTCAATCCTCACAGGAGGCAAGAAACTGTCAATTTTTTGCTGCAGCTTTACCATCTTATCTAGTTGACATGTTGGGTCGTGAGTTCAATCCTCACAGGAGGCAGAAACTGTCAATTTTTTACTGCAGCTTCATCATCTCAACTAGTTGACATGTAAGGAACAAAAAAACACGAACGATAACTACTAGGTATCAAAACGATAATTTTTGCCTCCTGTGAGGATTGAACTCACGATCCCTAGTTTACAACTCAACTCAAAGCTCTTTGTTTGAATAATTAGACAGTTACAAATTTCAGGTAGGGGGTTAGGCCCCCCTCAAACTAAAAACATATAACATTTTAACTTTCTAGGACATGGACTTAAACTAAACACTCAGTGGGATTCAGCCCACTGTACGCACAGTCACGACTAACGTGCTGTTCGCGCAACTTTTTAGTTGCGGTGAAATGTTACCAGGTTGCCATAACACGCCGTTTAAATGACCCTAGGTTCGCTGGAAAATACCATGGATGGCAAGCACTGGGCTATTATCCTGGCCTACCTGAAGATGTTCGGTGATGCTCGGAGTTGGTGTTGCAGAGCGCGCAGCGCCCTTTGTGTGGAGAAAAATTTAGTTAAAAAACCCCACTTTTGATCAATTTCAGGAATAAATAAATGTTTGCGCGGGTTTGGATTAAAGGGGATAGGAGCTGTGCACCGTAGCCAGTCCAGTGATCTGATGAATCACTGATAAATCTCTGATGCAAGTGAGAGAGTTTGTATGGGATGCCAAAGAATGAGGATTGGAGGGTTTTTTTGCAAGAATTTACCAGGGGTTATGGGGGTTCAAAGTATATCGACAAATTCTTGTATGGAGGGCCGTGCACTATGGGGTTGTCTGGATCATAATATCTAGTCGCAGTGAAGCTGCGCGTCAGTGGGGAGCCTTGGATTTGTGATCTGTAGAATTTGTCGCTGACATTATCCAGGTAGTCAGAGATATAAGGAATGTATGCTTGCGCATGCATGTCCCTTATTCTGGCGTACCTGGACTCTGACAGGACTCCCCTAAAAATGTTTTGGAAGCGCTGGAGGCGGTTCCTCTGTTTTCTAGATATTATGTTCCAGACAGGGGCCCCATATGTGAGTATTGGTCTTATGACCTGCTTGTAAATACGATGTTTTAATCGGAAGATAGAGAGGAGTTAGGACCTATGATGGGGTATAGTTTTTGTTGCACACTGAAGGTGCGCGCCAAATACGTGGTGCTAAAATTTTATTCTCTGGTCGGAGATGATGCCTAGGTATTTTACTTTCGGGGATAGCCTAACTGGGATGTTATTTACGATAAGTGGGGTGTGCATGGTGCTATGTGTGTGCTTCTTGTGGAAGCATACCAGTTCTGTTTTCTGTCCATTGATACCAAGCTTCCACTTATCATAATAGGGTTGAAGGATTGAAAGGTGATGGGCTAGCTGAAATTTTGTTGCTTGGGTGTTAAAGGATTAAGCGTAAACATCGGTGTCATCTGCGTACAGCGCCAGATTTATTCTGGAATTTTGGAATATCCGCAGTGTAGAGAGGGTACAGCAACGGACTAAGTGCCGACCCCTGCGGCACTCTGGCCCGAATTGGTTTGCAGATTGAGAGGGCGTGGTCTTGTTTGACGCAGAAATTGCGGCCACTGAAGAATGATTGTATCAGGGAGATGAATGTGGGAAATCGAATTGTGCGAGTAGTTTGTAGATAAGGCCTGAGTATCAGGCCCTCTCGAAGGCGCTCTACATATCCCAGGAGCAAAAGTATCCTGTTCATGCACCGTATTTATGATAATAATTAATTAATTTAGATGAAATCAGATAAAGCTTTAATAGTCAAGAAAATGTGTCTCGAGTTTGCAAAGAAAATTTGAGGTTAATAAGGTTATGTTTTTTCCTGTTGGAAATGGGGTTTTATCTGCCTCGAAAATACTCTGGAAATGTGGATCGAGGTCTATTCGAAATCCTGGAGTGAGAGAGATGGTCTTTACTCTAGTCTTTAGGACAGCTTTTCACTAATGATTGAATAGAAAGTCAGAATCCACTGTGGGAAAAAAACGTGCAAAGCAACTTACCACATGCAGTTGTAAAAATTCGAATTAATCGGCGAAAATTATAACACTCTACGGAAACGTAAGGCAACTAAATATGTTATAAATTCAATAATTGAGAATATAAGGTCGAAATCCTACAAGGGCAAAGACAAAATTTAGTCCTTCAAAAAAAGACCTTATTTTTCCAACGTCCAGATGTGAAAAGAAATGTGCTACACATAAAATTAATTAGCTGACCTAAAGGTAGGGATTCAGAGATGATTCAGAATAAGGACAAACGTCAAAAATTAATCGATTCGATAGTATTTCCACGTACCAAAAATTGCACACAACAACATAATCAGAGAGAAATTACAACAGATGAAGACTAATGATAATAACAACAAGGAATTATCCAATAGAACAATCATAATTTGAAGAATAGGACATGGAGTAAAATAGGGAGCGAACAGAGCAATCCGGTGGTGTGTGGAACCAATGATTGAACCGGGTGCAGAACTAGAAATGGCAATGAGAACAGTAGTCAAAGTCCGGTAGTTCGGTACACACACACGGTCGTAGTTCGGTACATACACTTTGAAAACAGATTATATTATGATTTGGGAACATAACCCCAAAAGAAATAATTGACAAATGAATAATATTTGTTTACATGGAGATTGATTTTGAAATTGAATAAAAATATTGATTGAAATCGAGGAAAATCATTAGCCTTCACAAGAACTAATAACAAATGAAAATAGAATTTAAATATTAGAAAATTTACAGGATCTGCAATTGCTGTAATTGTTGTTGATGTTTTATAGAGAGAAAATGTTAACAAATTTAAAGGAATTTGAATAGAAAACTGAAAATAGGTAAGAATTAGTTAGGCAATTTTGGCTTGTTACAACTCTCCCTCTCCTACGATAGGAGGGAAAGTTAGAAAGAAACTTTTCCGACGATAATCTGAGCAAACTCGAGAACTAAGGTAATATAAAGAATATAAAATATATGTATTTATAATTTGAACTTAAATGAATTCAAAATGACTATCAAGATACAACAATTAAAAGGTATGGATATTAAGAAAGGTAGTTGTATCCCTCCAGAACGAACATCTGCTTACTTTGCCTTGAAAAACACAACGGTAAGATAAAAGGTAAGATAACCAAAGTCAACGAAGCTAAAGGTAAAGGCAAAAATAAGCAAAGTCGTGAAGGAAATAAAAGTAGAAGAAGTAAAGGAAAGAAAAGAAGTTATCGAAGCTTTGGCTGTCCCGCGACAGATAACACTAGGCAACCCTCTCGCTGTATCTAGTGTAGGCGGAAAATTCTAGAGCATTTTTTTGGAATTTTTAATTTTATTTTGGTTGCAGTTGTTAGGTGAACTTTCAGCCAGCGTTGCGTTACCACCTATCAGGTATTGTGGAACCTCTTGCACTGGTCTTACACCAGACACCAGCAAGAGAATCTCCCAAAGCTCTCCAGCACGAAACAACCAAAGAGTGGGTTGAAGAAAAAGACAAGAGAGTAGAGATTCAAATTTAACCAATCAGTAGCGAATTATAGCATACGCCAAGCTGAAGGATGCGCCCCCTACGACGGGTAACGCACTGAGCAGTCACAACAAAACATATTGTGGACAGCCAAGGTAATGAAATTGAATAGGGTGTTCCAAGTGGTGGCACCGTCACCGATGGCCAAAAGCCTAATAGGCAAAATGGAGCTGAGGTGGAACGCAGTAGTACCTGTCCAGCATTTGGCATCTAGTAACAAAAGAAAATAGAATTTAAATATTGAAAATTAGAAAATTTACAGGATATGCAATGGCTGTAATTGTTGTTGAAATTTTATAGAGAGAAATGTTAATAAATTCAAAGGAATTTGAATAGAAAACTGAAAATAGGTAAGAATTAGTTAGGCAATTTTGGCTTGTTACAATTTTTGAGGGCTCGATATGGAATGCCATCTGGTCCGGGGGGCTTTTTCGCTTGGGAGCCGGCGGATAATTCGAGTCACCTCGCCGGGCGTGACAAGAAGTTCAGCGAGTAAGTGCTGGGGGATGGGGCTGAGGCTGAGCTAAAGAGGCTTATGAAAAAAAATTAGTCATGAATTCAGTCGTTCTAGACAACAATACAAGGTTTATGATATTTTGTTACCGACAAAACTTCATGTAGGCATAGACATAACTAATTCCTAATTCTAGGTCAGGTATTAGGTTACGGAAAATATATGTATACCTATAGCAGGTATAACATGGGAAAGGTACTTCGTAAGAATAATTATTATAAATGAAGTATAAGAAGGTGAGAGATAACTACTATTATAATAAGAGGTGAATAAAACTCAATAAATAAATAATACTTACCAAAATCTTGCAAACTTTGCTAATCACTTTCGCAAAGGCGTCTCAGTCATAACCTGTGATCAGTGGCAGCGGGAACTTTAAAGAAAAAACTTACCAACTAAAGGTCCACTACGAAGAACATGACTGAAGGTCATGGGCCAAGAATCCACGACATGGGATCCACTAGCCTAGATACCACGGCATGCTTGAAACGTTGCTAGAACATCTACAAAAACCAATTGTTTGGACCAAGACAACAACGTCCACAAGAACAACCTAGGTCAATCACTAATCTAGATGCCACGACATGTGTGAAACTAGGCCAGAACATCTACCATCTGTCAACCCTACATGGGACCACGAGCTATAACCAAATTTAATACACCGACCCACGGATTAAAACAAATAACTGAAACTAAGCAAGAAAACACAATCAGACTAATTAACCTAATTATAGTCAGCAAATTATTGGATATGAAAGCCACGGGCCACACTATATGGCAAATTAGTTGTGTATCAACGCTTTTTTGTATTAGTAGGTGCCTAGATACATCTCAAAATCGGGAGCTTTTTGGACGAATAGAGATTGCGTATCGTATGTCTGCCCGAGCAGATTTCATCTGACGACCCAGACCCTGATCTACAGTACAGGCTTCCTAGCTTCTATTGTAGTGTTGGTTTGGTTTTCTTAGTAACTGCTGACCATAAATATCAAGCTTGGGCTTATACCCGGTGGATTCGCTCAGGTGCCCTTAGACCCTTCTCAGGCTGGCTCGGGATGATAGCAATTTGGTAATACTTGTGTGTTGTACAGTCTAAATGAAATCTCTGCCCTAGAACATTAAATATATTATATTTATCTTAAATTATTCTGGTGTTCCCTTTCCTTTCCCGTTCTGCTTTTCAGGGTGAATAGTGGAGCGAGATAGGCTTCGTGACAATATCTGTAGGTCAAATATTTTTTAAATCTAGTCACTTGTTAAGCAGAAATTACATTTTCCAAATAAATCACAATAAGAATCTGAAGTTTTTGTAATCGCAACGTCCTTAAAACCCATAAAGCAAAAAGCTAATTGGTCTATTGCCATTTAGCTTGAGCCGTCTAAATAAATAATCGACGAAAAGAAAAATTATTTCTTCGATTTAATACATTCAAACCGTGATAAACGCGCAGTATAAATCAGTCTTCATGATAAAACACGAAACGGTCTATAAATTATTTCAACCAATTACATAATTTCTCAGGTCGAAATAAAATATGTCCCAGTGTTTGTGAAACACGGCCTGTTCACCTGCCAATTTCGAATAGACGAATGGCGAACCTGTTGACATTGGGATTTTAAAATCAGTATAAAATTAGAGGTGGGTTGCGATTTCACGAACTGTGACTTTGTCACTGCTACTCGTCTGTCACAGTCACGACCTGCTCCAGTCCCAGTCATGTAGCAGTGACATTTTGTCACTGCCTGTTCAAGCTCCGACGGACGCACCGCGGACAAAACTCGAGCTAAGTGATGTAAATGAAATAATAATATTATAAATCGCATTATGGTCACACCAAATGGAAACTGCTAAACTGCTACTCCAGAGGGCAGGCTGGAAAGTGGAGCATCTCTCTCAGCCGTGAATGCGGACTGCGACTATGCCATTTTGCGATGTAGCATTAACATAATATTAGCAGTACGGCCGCCAACTAATGTAAAACTGCTCCAAAAAATCACTGCTATATGTCACAGTGACACAACTGGAGCAGTCACGTCTTGTCACAGCTCCATTAAAATCGCAGGTTGGCCCACCTCTATATAAAATGACTATCGATGATCACTTGGAATAACGAATTTAGGAAACTGCATTTCTACAAATATAGTATATGAGTCCATTTGCGTCATCCCAGCAAAGTTTTACACTCGAACAAAAAATGTTTGAAATGCATCAAATTAGTTGTAAACATTAAAAATGCCCGCCGCTTCAGTTTTATTTCTACCATCGCCCACTTAGATGGCATGACAGGTTCTTCCACGCCTGACTCATTTTGAGAAATAAAGAAGTTGCTAACTTAGTTGAAATGTTTTAAAACTCATTCTGACAAATAAGTATGTAAATCATTTAAATTTACAAAATTCGCGAAATGATGTTATCATGTTTTCAAGGAATCCACCTACCTACCCGTTGACTGCCTACGAAAGAGACGACAAACGATTCAGGGACCCCGAAGAAGTAAGTAATTTGTTTTCGTTCTCTCCATAACACGAGAGAGCAATAAGCAAAATGGTCACGTTTCTAATAATGAGGAAAGAAGATTTCTGTCCTAGATTTTCTGCCGCTGTGCTGGAAAAGTCAACGAGAGGAGCCCCGGCGAAGGTAAATCATAATTAATATTGCCGTCGTCGTTTTTACTCTTTTCAAATTTATGAGTTTTACGTTAATTGTGTCACAGGCCTGATGGTATTTGGTTTGAAAAATTATTAGGTATACCTACGCACACAAATGGATTTATTCTAAAATATAAATAAAAATCGCTAATATTAATGAAAGCAAAATAATGTTATAATAAAATATGCTTCAAAAGAAATAATGATAAACTCTTTTACACAAAAACATAAGCTAATGTTAAAATAAGTACCAGAGCAATTATTTAATAACCGCATTTATTAATTAACTTCCGTTGACAAATTGAACGCTAATTGGAGCACCAAAACATCTTGTAATATAATGAATAATGAATTTTGAACTAATGCTCACGCCAAATAGGTTCGAAAATAACCTGTACTGGGTGTGGCAACCTAAAAAACATCTCGCAAGAGTGTCAATAAGTCTGTAGGAAATGATTTTGGGGGATTATTAATGAAAGAAAATAGTTTGAACGCATCTGCACTACATGATTCGGTACATACTACAGTTTAAGTTTGTTTAGAATTTATCCAGATGTCATTGATTTATCCTAAAAAAGTAACTCCAATATTCACCAGGCTGAAGATTCTTTCCAGGAAACGTCCAACCACAATTCCAACTCTGAACCTTTCATGTTTTTATTGAAGTAGATAGTGCATTGGTCTGCTGCCATCATTGCTTGACAACCAATATCGGCAAAATGAGTTTTGATTAACCTGAATGAAGCAAATCAACTTTGTTAGGTTAGGCTTATAGTGGTTCAGTCAAATTCGAATCCCTAATAAAAATTAGCCCACAGTAAGACGTATGTTTCGAGGCAAATCATTTAATTATTTTTAAACGTGTCGGTCCAGCCAAAATATACCCAACACGTTTATCCAAAGTATAAAATAAAAAATAATATTTAAAAATAACGTAAAATCCAGATCGATATTGCGATCTATACTTAGCTGTTGTTTTTAAGTTATATTGAAGCAGTTACAAAATTTATATAGACGGTTAAAAATAAATCGACAGATTATAGGGAGCTTGAATACCTAGGTACCTTAGCTACCTATGAAGTATATTGATTGAATCAGGTGCTTGATTTAGCAGGAAAATTGTATTGATCTTGTGAAAAAAATACTTTCGAGATGCTGCGAAGCACAGGAAATATTGCATTGTAATTACAGTGACCACCATATTTATTGAAAACATATCCAGTTTATAGGTACTTAGGTGGTGCCTTTATATGTATAAAAATTGATAGGGGTCCATGTTAAATTCTTAGTTCTGTCTGGCTTCTAGACTCGTACAAACTCGTACTCTCTTAAATCTTGTACTGTCACCTCTCCTGACTGACTTTTTATTTGGAGCATACTAATAAATTTAAAAACTCTTGCTGTTACACCTATCAAACAGAGCCATTTTGGAAAATGTTCTATGTTAGGTAATAACTGACATGTTACCACAGTTAATCCCAAAAATGTTGGTTGTAATTCTCGTGTGACTTGAGACACCAAATTTTCATCAAATATAACATTTTTAGACCATAACAATTCGTCATTTTCTTTGAGAAAATCAGGAGGAGTGCCATATGTTTTGAAATCTGTTATAACTAGGTATACTTTGTGTGTTGTAGGTACTTGTTGCAATGTCAGCTGGATTTAATTTAGAAGGTACCCATCTCCAAATTCTGCTATCAGATATTTCTTGAATCTCCTCAACCCTGTGAGCTTCAAATTATCCAATTTTTATGTCATGTCTTTCAATCCAATGCAAAACAGTAGTCGAATCAATCCACATGTAAATTTGGTGAATATTGATGTTCAGTCACAAGCAATCTGCTTCCCAGTACCGCGGCTTGCAATTCAGTGTCGCAATAATCCAAATAATCGTCTATGTAATGTTTTTTAATGATGCATCAAGAATTTCTGGATCGTCTGTATGGTCTTTGGCATTAAGATTTTTCACAAACTGAGCACATACGGGTGAACAAGTTGCACCAAAAATCATTACTTGCAGTTCGAAGGTTTTATATGGCGATTTAGTGTCAGATCTCCACGAAAATCTTTGTGATGCCTAGTCTTCTTTTTTATGCGAACTTGGTGAAACATATCTCTAACATCAGCACAAAAGGCTGTTTTGCTTTGGCGACATTTCATAGGTACCTCCACCAGAGGCTGCAAAAGGTCAGGACCAGGTAACAGGCTATCATTTAGGCTCATTCCATTGAATTTAGCAGCAGCGTCAAATACTAATCGAAGCTTGTTTGGCTTGTTTGTATTAAATACTGGGAAATGTGGTTAATACCAACATCTTGGGATTTCGATTTTGGCCTCATTGTCTGTCAACTCTTTAGCATATCTTTTTTGAACGTAGCTTTTAATTTGGTTACCGTATTTCAGTCTCAGGGTAGGGTCCTTTTCCATTTTCCTTTCTATGCAATTAAGTCTTCGGATCGCTGCTGACTTACTTTCAGGTAAATTTAAAGTGTCGGCTTTCCATAAGAGTCCAATTTCATATCTGTTGTCAAATTGTCGTGCTGTCTGCGTCATAATGTCCAGTGCTCTCTTCCCTTTCATAATAACTGACGATACGTTGGAAACTCCAAAAGCGTCGGTCGAAAATGAATGTCTTACTAGTTAACGTAATTCTTCGTCGTATATTTCATACTTACAAATATAAAAGGAAAAATGTGTTCTGGGTATATTTGAATGCTGATCGTTGTAGTGTCCATGAAGAATCCAGCCTAACATGGTTTTAGTAGCTATAGGTAAATAAGCAGCGCCTTGAACAACTTTTCTAGGTACAGTCAATCGTATATTATCTTGGCCTATCAAAACCAAAAGTGGATTATTTATGTCTTGAATAGGTTAACCTGTTAAATCTGAAAAAAGTTGCCATTGACTTTTCAAAACGTGTTGATTTGGAAGAGCAAGATTTTTCACAGTCCAAGTATACGCCAAGGAAGTACTATGTCGCCAAAATTATCCACGTTTTTATTGGAATATAGTTTTCAAGATCTTTCATAGGAAGATACAAAGAGATCAAGATCGAAACTAGGTTACTTCAGATTTACGAATTACTATCGTATCAGCATCATCATCATCATCATCATAGTCACAATGTCTTTCCAGACATGTTGTGAACTGAAAATGCTCTAACTCACAACTGGAGGAACCTGAGAACGGCCTACTGATGTTATTTCAGGATGATTTTCATACTCCTATCTTCTCAACAATCATGAACTTGGATATAGTCACATGCTACACTATGTTGTTCTTAGATATTAAGTAAGGTTAAAAATTCACCGTAAGAAGAAGCAGTAAGAGTAGTAGGTATCCTCGGCAAACCTTAAATTAGATATCTTGAATTCACCAAGAGTTACATCACTCTGACAACCGTCCAGTGCCGGTAACATCACGAACTCCGTTTCTTGTGGTAGTTTGATCAGACATGTTATCGTCAATTCTTACTGCTGTGTTGGACTCTTAGAGCTGTTGTATGAGAAATATCAGGTGGTGAGGAACTCCCATGGAGAGAAGAATTTCCCATAGTTTGGGCCACTTTGCGTTGTCAAATGTCTAAGAACAGTTCTCAAAGCAGATATAGACTGGAAAGTAATGCTTTCTGGCTTTTTGAGTAATCTGCTTCAAGTTCAAGATCTTTTCGCACGTACCACGTCCCTTTACGAAACCTGCCTGCTCTGGAGATATTTGCCAGTCCACAAAACCCTCCAAACGTGACTGCAAAATATACAGCCTAGCATTGCTTGAATGAGATCAATGAGAGTAGACGATAATTGTCTGGGTTTACCGGAGATCTCTTTTTATGAAGTTGAACAAACATTGAAGTGCTCCTTTAGTCTGGCCAGACACCGGAGGACCAAACTTAGTGACGAATACGACGTAAAAAATGTAGGCCGTCATCATCCAAGAACTTCAGAGTTTCGGCAGAAAGGGCATCAATGCCTATTGCTTTACCAAAGTTTGCTTTACCGACTTCCGAAAAAAGAATATCCAGCTCACGGACGTAATAATTAAACAAAGGGGCTTGAATGTTAACATCGGCATAAAGGTTCTAACAAGATGCACGCTCAATGACCTCGTCCAAGCTGGTGATAAGATGTCAATCGGCGTTTTCAACTGACCAAGTTTTGGGTTTAAAGTCCTGACAGAGACATTTTGACTTTAGGAAAATCTCTGCTGGATGGCCTGTATTAGCGTGGGCCTGTATCTTCCTGCATAATTCCTGAAGAGAGGAGTTTTTATCCGGACGATACACTGAGAAAAAAAATAAGGTTTTTGTTACTCTACATATGGTTTCTGCAAAATTGAATAATGATCAATCCAGTAGGTCACCATATAGTGATAACCATTCACAGTAAATCATTTTTAAAATATCGCTTCATATTCAGAATTTGCATGGATTATAAATAAATCCAAAATTGATTATTACGAGCTGATTGAATAATAAGCAAACCGTCTATATAATATCTTTTAAAAATATTATCAGCTTCGTTATAAACTACGCTGATTTGTAATAAATCAAATTATGTCTACTTTTAAAATCAAATCAAGTTAACGAAATAGAAATAATCGAAAACATTGAATAAAAGTGTAAAGTTTACTGAGAAATTAGTTTTACTAATTGAAAGTTATTATTGAGTGACAGCAACTCAAAATTTACTAGAGCAGAAGCCGAAGCCGATTGTCGGCCATTTTTGATAGTTGCGCCGTGTGGTATGTTTGTGAGTTGGTGTGGATCGTTGAGCTGTATAGGTTTGAAATATAAAAAATGAAGCTAAAATATTCATTAGAAATTTTTTTGAAAGAAGCTGAGCTTTTTAACAACTGTGTGCGGGAACAGTTAGCAGGTAGGCAGAAATTTTTATTATAGGTACGGTAAAAACTTTTTATTCCCAAATGTCATATAGGTAGGTCTATGCTGCATTTACGATCTTGAAACGTTTCGGGAGCTAGTCTCTGATGACGAAACGTTCAAACTTATCTTTCCTGTCGTTAGAAATAGACTTAAAATAAAAGGAAAACTGAAAACTAAGAAAATTTGAAGCATCTACATCAAATATTAGTAATACTACTACTGATAACGCTATCATCGAAGCTCACTTTGACATCAATGATCAGGACACCACATCACTCGAGTGGGAAATTGAGGATGATTCCTCCAATTTGAGGTTAGTGTAATTTTTATTTTTCAATTTAATTACCTACCTACTATGCCTATTTAAATTGTAATAAATCTATTATTCTTGGTATATTCTTCAAATTTGAACAAACTGATTGTAATCACATAAGGTTTGTTTATGAGGCGTCAAAAAACAGTGTTAGGGCCAATAAAATCGTTGTAAAACCGGATGATAATTGTTTGAAACAAACCTCAAGTGACTTCGATCAGTTTGTTCAGATCGAAAAAATACCTCTTTATGCCCATAATATTCAGTTCCCATTTCAGTTTTGCATCACCGGTTTTTCCTTCAACGACTTCAACATCACGTCAGGTATCTGAAAATTCATTAGTGGTTTGAGCAGCTCCTGTAAATGTGTAAGCTTCTTTTTCATTTTTGTTATGATGCGTTGTCATAGAGTTTTTGTTAATTTAATGTTTTTGGTTTCTGTTCAATAAATTTGATATAGTAATTTGGGTATTTTTTTTGTGAGCCCCTCCCTCCCCGCACCCATCCCGTATACGTTTATTAGTGAGTAATCAGCATGACCACAAATGTAGACTATGATAGTCTAATTATTACCTATTGATTAAATAATTACAAATCAGTTTCTTTATTTATTACACTACAACTTAAATAATATTTTATCAAGTTGATTTATTATTAATATTTCTGATTCCAGATAACTCAAAACTATGATAGGTTTAAGAAAACCCCAATTTGATTATGTCGGATTTTAAATGTAATTTTGAGTCGTTATTATTTAATTTGGGTAATAAAAATTCAACAGTTTTCTCAGTGTAGAGTCTTTGGATTTCACGTGTCGATTGTCTATAACGATCGTACTTTGTACAAGAATTCAGGCCTGAGATCTTAAACTCCCTACGTGCCTCAATGACGAGCAATGTATGGGTGGTAGTCCATGGCTGTTTAGGTTGAGTGCTGCATTTTGGTTGAGTTGTTTGGCCATATATTCACCTTAGGCTGAAGTTCACAAAGAAGGAGCTGATGGTCTGAGCCACAATCGGAACCTAGTAGAGACGGTAAAGTTTTACAAAGTCTTCCAATCAAAATGTAATCGATTTGATTGCGATACTTTCAGCCTGGTGAGACCCAGATATACAGACGTCGTCTGATGTCTGTGAGATCGTTATCAGATACAAGAACGCAAAATGCTTCACCAATTGAATTGGGAAAGGTGAGTTCAAATATGATATAGGTACCCAAAGGCAAAACAAATGAGACGGGGAATGCATAAGAACAAATGGACGTCGAAAACATTACACCCAACATATCGGAGAAAGAAGAGTGCAATTCCTGGTCAGCTTTCGAAATACTCTCCTGAACAAAGTTGAACATACAATAAAGGTAAACTAAATTACAACCCATTTACGATTTATCAAATTTCTCCCAGCTTCATTTTTGTATAGTATGTTCTTTCAAGTGCCTACTAAGACGGTCTTTTAATTCTACTTGGTTGTGGATTTGGATCATGGCAGAATCAATAATTATGTTGAAGCCGCATCAAGATTTCAAATTGAATGATTTACCACCTGGTTGTATCCGAGAAAGTGGTAATTTGACAGTATAGTCCTTGAAGTCAAATATTGGAAGATCTGAAATGTCTATGGGTGGTGATGTTTTAGATACGGACGGAAAAAAATGCAAATACTGCAAGTCTGGTGTAGAAAAAAAGTGTTTTGAAGTGCAATTTATGTAATGTTTATCAATCACCAATCATGTGCCCTAAGAATCACGAGGCTAGTAGTCAGCAGTGGAAGTAAAAATCTAATTAATTGTGCGACATGTGCCAAGATCGTTCGCGACACGGAGATAACAAAGTTATGAATAAAGCTATTTCCGCCCAAGAAGACGAAATCTCAACCTTCAAAGAAAAAATTGAGGAAAACATAAACATAAATATTGCTTCCCTGGCCTCCCCAAACAAAGATGACGTCAATGGGAATACTAGGCAAGGGCCAGCAATATGTAGCAACACTGCCAAACCTCTGAAGCAATGGCCAACGAAAATAAGAAGTAAACGAATTGTGGCAACCTCGACAACCAGGGACGGTAATTCGTCACACAACAACAGACAACACAGCCAAGTTGGCAATCCCGAAATCTGTCACACTACACGTTACTAGGCTTGACCCAAACACAAAGCCTGATGACTTGAGAAATATGTTAGCTTAGCAGTTTCCCGAGATAATATGTAAGCAACATCCATCGAAACACCCGACTCTATACTCCTCAATGAAAGCTACTCTCAGGCAATATAACTTCCGTAATGCGTGGAAAAGAGAGATATGGCCAAATGGCACTCGTTTCTTGGTTTTTTGCAGAGGAGTAACCTGTCACAAATAGAGGAGACAATTCCTAGGAGAAAATGAGAATAAAAACAAATGTAATAGATTCGCAAACAAAAAATCCCACTTCCACTTATGTTTCCGGTAACCACTATCAGGTCTACTATCAAAATGTGCGTGGTCTAAGGACCAAGACTGAAGCGTTTCATACAAACTTGTTATCTATGGATCTCGATATAGTGGCTCTGACTGAGACTTGGCTATGTGATGGAGTTTTCACACAAGAGTTGATTGATAATAGATACAATGATAATAGGTACACGGTGCTAAGAAGAGATAGGAATACTGCTGCTAGAGGTGGAGTCGTGTTGGAGATGGATCCTCCAGAAAGTTTAAATACAAAACCTGTATATGATTTCCTATCAGTTTTGTTTGACGCCCAATCAGCATCTACGTAACCCTCTAAAAGCTCACCATCTTTTAAGAAAACCAAGGAATAAGTCTTAGTATCCTGCAAATATCTTAGCAATCGTTAAGCACACTTCCAGTGATATTCTGTATAACAATTATTGAACTGAGACAAAAAACTAACAGCATATAAGTTAAGTCTGGCCTGGTCAATACTGCAAGGTACATCAAACTTGCTATAACTCTCTGATACGGAATGTCTTTATCACTTGCTCTATTTTTACTGTTCTCAGCACTAAAATTGCTGTCTATAGGAGTGGTTAAACTTTTACAATCTATCATGCCAAATCTTTCTAAAATTTGTTCTAAATAAACTTCCTGATCTAACATAAGCTGACCCTTTTCTTCATCATGCCTAATTCTTACTCCTAAATATTGTTTTGCCTCGCCAAGATCTTTGATTTTAAATTCTGAACCTAATTGTTGTTTTAAATACTGTACAGTTTTATCATCATAAGAAAATCATCAACATACAATGCAACTACAGTAAGCAAATTATTTTGTCTATTAATATACAAGCAGGGCTCATACTTTATTGATTTACTGAAATAATTCTTCAATTCTACACGTTTGTTCCATGCACGAGAAGATTGTTTCAGACTATAAACTGCCTTTTTTAATTTGTATACTTTAGTTTCAGACTCTTTGATGAAACCTTCAGGTTGTCTCATGTATACAGTTTCTTCTAAAAAACCATTTAAAAAAGCCGTTTTAACATCTAGGTGACTTATACTTAAATCTAACTGTACTGCCAACGCTACTAAAAGCCTTAACTTGATCTTACCACAGGTGCGGAAGTTTCTGTGTATAGTCGATTCCTTCCTTCTGAGTAAAGCCTTTAGCTACCAATCTGGCCGGATAAATTGGCTTATTTTAACTGTCGCTGTTCACTTTGAAGACCCATTTACAATCTACAAGTGTCCCTTTTTCTAGAATATTCAATAAGTCTCAAGTATTATTTTCTTCGAAAGAACTTAGCTCCAGCATCGCTTGCTGCCATTTTTCACCATCTGGCCGAGCTAAAGCTTCTGAAACTGTTGCTGGTATATCCTCAAAATCAAATTCACTATTTGGAATCTCAGAGCATTGGTTAGTTACGTACTCGTCAAATGTTTTTGGTACTCTCTTTCTCTCAGATCTTCTTATTCTCAATGGTTCTTGAACTGTGGCTGGAAAATCATTGTCGCTTGATGCACCTAATTCTGATTCATCTTCATGACAATCGAAGACATCAAAATTATCATCAACTGGAGATTTCCCCACTGAAGCTGCATCTTCAGCTTCTGGAACCATTGCAAAACTTTCTTCTAAGCCATTTTGTGTTTTATTTATAACAATATCAACTTATTTGCTAACCCTTTCGTTAATTACCACATCGCGGCTTATTATGACTTCATTCTTGTCAGGATTAAACAATCTATATCCTTTTACACCGTGTCCATAACCAACTAAAATCATCTTATTTGCCTTTTTGTCCCATTTAGTACGTTTTTCTTTGGGAACATGAACTATTACTTCACTGCCAAGTATTCTTAGGTGACTTACGTCTGGTTTTCTATTGGTCCATAGCTCGTACGGCGTCTTCTTATTTAATCCACTCGCAAAACTGCGATTTCTCAAATACACTGCGGTACTAACTGCTTCGGTCCAAAATTTTTTGTTCAAACCATCATCAAATAACATACATCTAGCTTTTTCAACAATTGTTCTATTCATGTGTTCACACATACCGTTCTGTTCGGGCATGTACGGGTTGGTTTTTTGATGCTCGATGCCATAATTTTTCAGAAACTGTTCAAATTGAACGCCACAAAATTCTCCACCATTATCCGTCCGTAAAAATTTAATGTTTCGATCCACCTGATTCTCTACGAACTTCTTGAATTCCTTGTTAAGGGTTTCATCTTTTGTGCTCAAAAAATATACAAAACTCATTCTACTGTAGTCATCTACAAACAACAAAAAATATTTCGAACCTCCTATGGATCTGTGTTCTGCAAGGGTCCACAAAGCTCTGCATGAACAATTTCTAAGCATGCTGAAGCTCTATTGCCTTTAGACTTGAAAGGCAATCTTGCTTGCTTGCCTTCACAACAAACTTGGCAGAAAATGTCATTGTCTATTTTTCCTGCTACTTTTAAAACCTTCAACTGAGTCATTTTCCATTACTTTCAGGTTATTGTAGTTGATATGTGCTAAATGTCTATGCCATACTTCATTTGACACTGTTAAAGCAACGAAAGAGTCCTGTGAACCTTTGTCAAATACTAGCTTATATACATTATCATTTAATTCGGCTACTGCCACGAGTTCATCAAGATTGTTGTAAATTTTACAACTACTGCCATCAAAAAACACATTGTTACCATTTTTAATGAGCTGACTGACAGATAGAAGGTTTGTTGTTATATCTGGAACATAATGTACATTTTTTATCACTATGTCATGTTTTTTGTCATCTACAATTGTTTGGATGATCAAAGGTACCAGCAAAAGATGTGGGCGAAGTTAAGCCCACATCTTTTGCTGGTACCTTTGATTTGTCTGCAATCATGATTTTCTGTAGTCCCGCGGAGCCTGTATTTTCTAACCAGTCATTTCTTGACGTTATATGGAAACTGGCTCCTGAATCCAGGTACCAATCTGTATTGTTGTAGTGGCCATTTTTAAAAACTGCGATAAATGCACTACTTTTGAAACACCTGATGTTTTTCTTATCAAATGTTCTGAGTGCTACCATTTCTGCTGTTGTTTCTAAACTTGCCATTCGCCTACAAAAGCACCTCCTGTTTTTGTGCCTATGCTACTATCTTCCTGCATGTCTAGCAATTTAGTTTTCACAGCGTCTGCACTTATTTTCAATCCTGAATGTTCGATTGCCATGATCATTGGGGCAAACTTGTCAAGCAATCTCGCCAACAAAAGAGATCCAATTCATGTGTCATCAATGACAAATCCTGTACGTCGTAATTTTTGTGAAGTTTTTATAACTGAACTTACATAGGACTCCATCGAATCACAGTTTTCAAGGCGCAATGATATCAACGTACGCAACAAATATATTTTTCGTGTGAAGCCTGAGTCAAAAAAACATGTTTTTCAGACACTCCCATAATTCCTTGGTGGTTTTGGCATTTCTCACATGTACAAATAACGAAGCGTCCAACTTCAATACCAGCTTTGCTTTGGCCTTGGCATCTTTATCTAAATCTTGTTCCGTACCTTCAATGCACTTGGAGAGTCCTTCCAGGACTAGAAAATTCTCTACGGCAAACGCCCATCCGTCATAATTTTCCCTGCCCAAGAGCTTTGGTACACTGGACATGTAGTTCACAGACATTTTCAGTTTTCACTACAGAATTCACGAATTCGACATCGTATACTGAAAAACAACGAATTAGTATGTTTTTCCCCACTTTATTTGTTTTATTATAAATATCTGGGCAGCATAACACAGAGGGAAGCAATATAACAATGTGGTTCGGTTGAACTCAAGATAGAGATTGAGAAACTGTCATTTATTAACCAGCAGAATGTTATAAATTAGTATATTACAGGTGACCAGTCAATAAACTAATGTCTACCTGGAAAAACTTGTTACAAATTTCAATTATCCAAGTTGTAGTCGGCTTGTTTCAATCACCATAAAGTTATTCAGTAGATCCCTAATGGTTTTAAAAGTTTTAAAAATAAAAGCGAGAATGTTTAGAAAACAATTGAGGTGGCGGGAACCGCAGTACATCTGTTGTACAAAGTTGTGCTCTTTAATTTTACAAGCGCTCTATAGAAATTAACATTGCATTTTTGTTTTAATGGTTTTCGAATAGTAGTGTAAATAGTGGCATTCTCGTTTGTCAGTGGCTCGGTTATAAATTAGCTTTTATTTCTGTATTACCAACACAGCATGGACCAGAGACTCAACCAATTAAACAAAAAAATATATATATTTTATTTTGATTAAAAATATATTCATAAAAGAATCCCATTCGTCAGATAATCAAAAATATATATAAAAGCGTGCCCTGCAGAGCAAAATACTATTTATATTATTCAATATTTTAGTGAAATCACGATCAATCACTGAAATAGCAACAGGACCGGAAAAAAAAATCCTATATTTTGACTTTAAACATCGGGTCATATCAAAACAAAATTTTCCGCTGGATTAACGATAATCATTTCGGTTTGAGTTATTGATTGGGCTTGGCTCTCTTTATTACGTTACCATCGTAAGCTTTCAAAATAAAACAAAACATACCCAACAGTCTGTTTGTTTTGATGTTTGCCGATTGGTTAACACATAGTAAATAATAAATTTTAATCTCAGAAATCGGTTAACAATAATTTTTATTTCGCGATTTTTGCAGCTCCAAGAGAAGTGAAAGCCCAATGTTAAACGAAATCATGTAAGATTTGACATTGTTGATACTTCCGTGCATTCGAACTTCTATTGTACGTTTTGATTTGATCCACACCTGTATGTTCAGTGACAAAAAAATATTTGAAAAGGAGGAGTTTTGAATTGAACGGTAAACTAGTTTCAAGAGTTGAATTTGACAGTAAGGGAATCAGTTATAGTGATATGGTTTTGCGAATAGTTAAGCTATAATTGAGTTGTAGTGGTGCTAGTTTTTTCGTGATTTTTGTGTTATTTCATCTTAAATAAACTTTACCTAAGTTAGAAAAAGTAGTCTAATATTTCTGTTACGATTATTTTTGATGTTGGGGACTTGGGAATAATTAATACGATTTTTATCGCATCCTTTTAGTCTATTGGATCACTGTGATCTGTATATATTAAGCAATATGCATTGTAGATCTTATAATCATTAAGATATTTTGGTTTATTAATCTGTCTACCTCTAGATGTTCCATCCGTCGTTGGTATAGTTTCTTTTAGACTCTCATGACTATCCATTTCTTCTCCATTACCATCATTTGATTCGCTTTCATCTTCATAAACTTCAATCTCAATATTGTTTTCTCCTTCTTCTATACCTAGTTCTTTCTTTCTATATTATTATATCTTTTTTGTCATTAGCATTTTCATTTTTTAATATATTATTGTAATTTGTCTGCTTTTCATTAAACCTTACTCTTGAACCAAAAATTATATTCTTCTTATCATCCCATAATCGATATCCTGCTCCACTATATCCTATCATTATGCAAGGCTGTGCACATTTGTCCAGTTTATTTTGTCTTGGTAGATTTACTGCCCATGTTTGGCTTCCAAATACTTTCAACCTTGACAAGTCATTCTTTTTATACCATCTCAAAGCCGGTGGTTCACCTAGGTTCACCATTGTTCGCTTCAGTAGGTTACCTGTTTAGTTCATACGCAGAACATTGAATTGCTTCACCCCAAAGTTCCTTAGGTATATTTGTTTCTGCACATTTTGTCCTGACTTTGTCTATTCATTCTCTCTGACGTTCCATTTTGTTGTGGAGTATATGGCAACGCGTACTCAAGTTTAATACCCTCATCCTTACAAAAAATTTTAAAATAATTTGAGATAAATTCTCCACCATTATCAGCCCTGATTCGTTTTGTTTTAAGCCCAAGTTGAGTTTTAAATAGTTTAATAAAATCGATATCATTCTGATCACCCTCACTTTTGTTTTTCAATAATTTAACCACCAAAAACTGAGAAAAATCATCAATTAAAACCTGAAAGTATTTATATCCTTCTGGAGTAGGTGTTGCTATAGAGCCGGCAATATCTGAAAGAATCAACTCACCAATTCTGACAGTTCTTTTTAGACAAATATAAAAAGGTTTCCTAGAACTTTTACCTTCTATACAACTTTTACAAATTTCATTACTGAACGGCTACTATATTCAACCGAGCATTCAACAGTTTTGAAATCTATATTTAAGAAGAATAAATCATTTTCTGAATTACAATAAAATGCAGAACTATTTTTGGAAAGAATGGCACAATTTTACCCGATTTATTGTCAAAAACAACTTTAAAATCTTTTTAATAGTTATTTACATTACAAGTGCGTTTATGAACATGATTACAACAACGAGTGTGAAAGATTAGAACGACGAGGTCGTAGACCGAGTCGTTCTAATCACACGAGTTTTGTAGTCATGTTTAAACGCACGTGTGATGTACAACGTTTTATCTACAAAGCGAAAAATAAGAATGTTTTTTCAATTATTTTTGTTTATTAGTAGTTGTCTACCTTCATTTTACCTTTACAGGTTTACCTTTGACATTTGTCAAATCACCAAAAATAGTTGTGTTATAGATTCATAACCTCGTCTATAACACCACTAGTTATGTTATGAATTCATAACCTAGTCTATAACACCACTAGTTGTGTTATGAGCCTCATAACACAACTCAAATACTAGAAAAATAGTTATATAAAAACGTCATAACCAAACGCTTGTAGATAAAGTAATTTACCTACTGATAAAAGATTATGTGACATACCTTCAACCAACAGTGCTTCTATTGTTATTTCTTTCTTTGACAAATACCTTTAATTGTACCTTTCTTTCTCGCATATAATATTTCTTTACCTTTGACCGTCCCTATTTTAACTTCATGTTCCAGTTCTTTGCTGTCTGACATATATTTTTCTAGCTCGCCCATTACCATGTGTTGGGTACAACCTGAATCTAAAACAAAACGATTTAAATTGCGTCATATATTTCCCATGTTCAATGCAATGAATGCAATTTCATCTGCCTGGTTTGCATGAGATCCTGCTTGACTTTGGCCATTATTGGTTCGTGGTTGTCCTCTACTTCTACCATGTGGATAAGAGCCTCTATAGGTATTTCTTCGACCTCTAAAATATCCTCTAGATTGATTCTGATGACAGTCTGCAATTTTGTGACCAACTTTCCCACATTTATAACAAGTATAAGGTTGTGCTTTGAAAGATGCTTCTAACTGATTACTACTGTGGCCTTGTTTTGTTCTCTGCTTCATTTCTTCATCCAGCAGACGAGATTTCACAAAGTCCATAGTGACTGTACTGTTCATGGTTTCTATTGCAGTAATAACCAAGTCATACTGTTCATTGAGGGTTAATAGAGGGTGGCAAACTTTATCTTCTTCTTCCACTTTTGACCCAATGCTTTCCAGCTCTCTAATTATATTATCGAGAATCTGAAAGTGGTCCTCTAGCTTTTCATTTCTTTTGTGTTTAAGTGTCAGCAGTCTTTTCTTCAGTGAAAGTTTGGTAAAAACGCTTCTTCTTTGGAATACATCCTCTAAGGATTTTATCATGTCCTTGGTTGTTTTTGAATCCTTGATTATGTCTAAGTGTTTATCACTTACACATTGCACAATGATGGATGTCGCCTTCGCATCTATTAATTTGAAATCTGCTTTTTCTCTATCTCCAGAGAAATCATTAATTGTCTTTTCCAGTGCATCTTCTAGTTGTTTTTTCCCCAATAGTGCCCCAACTCTGAAGATCCAATTATTGAAATTTTGTGAGTTTACCTGTCTGTCTTAACAGTAAGACATTCTTTTTTTTTTCACTGTTACGTAAATGTTTAGGTACCTGCTGCTAATTTCAATTAGTCTTTACTTAACTGCAATATACCTCTTGTCTCTTGTGTTTGGGAGTCTGGCCACATAACATATTACGATTATTTTTGATATTGGGGACTTGGGAATAATTAATAGGATGTACCTATTCCAAATTGATAATTTAAAATTTGTTAACAAAGAACAAAGAACCTACCGTGGAACAAAATAACGTGTCACATTGACGGTATTTTCTTGACAACCAAACAAAAAACTAAATTCTTCTTATCATAAACATATGTTGGTACAAAACTACATCAAGGTTACTTGCTAAATTAGGAAATATTCTCAACAATTTCAACGTAATACTTCTAATTTAGTGATCCAGCTATTTACTTTACAAGCCCCAGGAGCTTCAAGGAATTCAAGTTCTCTACTCATGATTAGCTCTCTCACTGAAATTTAAATACGTATCTAGTATAAAATCTTAAACCAGAGGGATCATTTCAGGCATATCTGCAAAAAAAAAAAAAAAATACGAGTTTAAGGGCCAAATTATGGACTGACTGGTAAACGTGTCTGGTTGTTACCTAGCAAGTACTTTTTATGCTCTAGATAATAGAAAGTACCTGCTAGGTAACAGCCAGACACTTACCAGTTGGTCCATAATTTGGCCCTAAATGAGTTTTCTACAGGCACTTCAAAATTAGAAAAGTTTAAAATCATAATGCGCCAAACGATGACGTATAAACATCATACTCATCATACCATTCAAATTTCAGACGATAAAGCTCAAACAGCTGTACCGGTTGTCGCTGGTAAAAGGTTCAATTGTGCTGTTGCAAATTGTGACTAAATGTAGTGCGTCGTGAGAAAAAAAAAAACGCTCCCAAAATGCAAATTGTGACTTTGTAACGATAAAGCCTGTGTTTTTATTTAGAGAGTTTTCTTTTTTATTTATTTTAGTTGCTTTATCCTATGCCAATTTCAAAAATTAGTGAAAGAGCCTGACGCTCGCCCACGAAGGATAAGCATGGAGAAATGGGGAGGCCCGTGTCCAGAGTTGGATGTTCGAGGCTGATTTGATAGATTTATAGATCATACGATGGTTTAGGATTGGTGTTTTTTCGTCCATAAAAGCATTTGTTTCTCTCTTTTTTTATCGTGTCGATTGTCTTCGCTTGGGAGAAGAAGATGGCCGATGGGGCAGACCGAGAAGAAGCTGGAGAAGTGGAGTAGACGAGGAAATGAGAAACACAGGCTTGGTGGAGGATGCCCGGATTGACACAGACAGTTAAAGATCAAGAATCAGAAGACGTAGAACTTTATTGACCGATAATTATATATATTTTATTATTTTATGAAAAAATTATACAGACATCATGTTCATGTCCGACCGATAAATTAAAAAATAATGAAGCAACAAGGCTATCGAATCGTCGTCTGGTAGAGTCTAATTGAACCTGAACAGCAATAAAACTCGTTATCCTAATGTAAGCAAAAAAAAATCGACCGTAAAATACATTTACTTTTGTTGAGTTGACCAGATAATCGGGCGTGACAACCCAGCACATATTGTCTCCGCATCAGCAGGAGTCAGCGACCTGTGTGAGAACGATCCTGCCTGCCAAGAGCGGCAACGACGGCGGCTAAAAGCTCGCTGCCGCCAGCTTTCGAAAGCTCTCGCTCTCCGCTCTTCTTCTTCTACTTTAGCCCTCGATGCCGCCGCCGCGATTGTTCAATTCGCAGGAATCGCGGAGGAATCCTTTTTATTTAATTTTTGGGGCGCATAGCAGGAGTAACCACAAGTTTGGCCACGGGGCTTCGCCACATGAAATTGGTTAGAGGATAAGATAACGAATTGCTTCATTTATCATTTAGAGATAATGGAAAAAAAAGCTTTGGTCGTGTATGTAAACGTATAGCATAGTTGTGCCATTTTTTTAGATGTAACCGATGCAATTTTCACTCACCTATTTGCTTGCATGCAGAAGGACAAAAGCTAAGTAAAGACATTACCTAACACAAATCTCATCGTTATATTGCGGTACAAAGTCTCTACATAGTATAAACTGTACCATAATCTTCATCATTCAAGAAAAGAGCAAGTGACAAACGTAATATTCATCTTCCTTTTCTGATTCTGCATATTTCAGATTTTCCATTCTCATGTTACACATCTCATAACGTTTTCTTCTTCGCTTAGCTGAAGCGTTCTTTACTGCAACTACACTGATGAACTTTCGTCTTTTTTGCATAATTTTTATTCTGACAATTTTCCCGAAATTGTCATCTTCTGTTCTTCAGAAATACTTTACTTTTACTATGTTCTATTCTCTGTCCTCTACTCCACCCTGAGGCATTTCTTGATTTCTTGGATCCATACCTCAATGAATTTTTTCACTTGGAAATTTGCTCAATTGCCTTTGATTAAACAACAAACAAAAACTTATTCCATTTGCCTCTTTTCTTCAATCTCATCATTTGACACTTTAGAAACTACTTGCGCAGTACTTAGCACAGGCATGAAATCTGACTCGACGATTTTAGCTTATTTAACCAATTTTGATATTTGCCTTCGCTAAAACTCCCTACAATTTTCAATTATCGGCTGAATATCGAGAATATCCTCGCTAGTTCGACAAAGACGCGCTTGTTCTCCGGGGATTTGATGGTGTAATAATATCCTCGTCTAACACAAAGGGCAAATGGATTCCTCTTTTTCACAAATAGCTCGAATCTGGAAATCCATCTCTATTCTCAAAGAACATTGATTGCCAGCATACATTTGATTTTTTTGACGTCAATTATGCAGATGTAATCAGGATTATCAATTGAAAGACGATTATTGCACGGTTGTTATCCATTTGGTGCTAATCCTTTTCACGTCATCATTCCATCTGGTGGGCGGACGACCTCGGCTTTGCTTGTCTGCTCTTGGTCGACATTCCAGGATTTTTTTTGGTCCATCTACCATCGATTAATCTTGCAATATGCCCTAGCCATCTCCATTTTGCTATTGTTATGCGCTCCAGAACATCATTAACCCCTGTTTTCTTACGAATGGCGTCATTTCGTATTCTATCTCTGAGACTTATACCAAGCATCGAGTGTTCCATTTCACGTTGTGCTTTTTATAGCTTGCATACTGATGTTTTGATCAGAGTTAGGGTCTCTGCATCAGGGAGGACGCATTAGTTGAAAGTTTTTCGATTAAATGTAATTATTGGGACATCATTTTTGAAGACATCCCGAAGTCTGCCATATGCTGCCCATACCAATGTTATTCTCCTCAATAATTCTGCTGTTTGGTTATCTCTACCAATCCTCACTTCGTGACCCAGATATATCTTGTTGTTATTGACCTTTATCAATTTGTTGAGGACTAAATTAGTCAGCATTTTTGTTGTTTCAAAATTGATCTTCAGGCCTACCTTTTGTGTAGTGTCTGTCAGTTCTTGAATCATGATATCAGCCTCTTATAAGTTGTCGGAAATGAGTACAATAGCATCCGCGAATCTGAGGTGGCTAATAAGTCTTTCCCCGTCAATGTTAATACCTCTGTTCTCCCACTCTAAGTTTTTAAAAGCATACTCTAGGACGGTGATGAATAGCTTGAGCAACAGAAGCCAGGCAAGGTGAAGGCCATTCCTACCTTATAACGACCGAAAAAGAAACCAATATAGGACTCCTAAAAAGGACAAGAAATATTGAGCATTCATTAATTAACTGGGAAACCTTCCATAAGAGGAGTACCATAACTCAATGCCATAGATACCAAGGATCAGGCCACGAATCAAGGAACTTGAAGACAGGCTATCAAGTGCCTGAAATGTACAGGGTCCCACTCGGCAACTGATTGCCGCCGAAGAAGAGGAGAAAATGAGGAAGAAATCCCTATATGAAGTACGCTAATTGCAATGAAGGACATACAACCAAGTCCTCCTGATCCTAGCTAGCTATGCCAAATAGGAACTTTACAATTGTACTAATAAATGCTTATGGCATAACCAAACTAATCCACGAAATCTGGGACCTAGTGGAGAGGAAGAAACCCCAAGCCATTGCCATAGTTGAAACCAAACTCAAAAATAGACTGCCCCCAAAATTACAGGATATGATGTGTTTTTCAAAAACCGCCCCAACCAAAATAAACCCGTCGGAGGAATAGCCTTGTCCCTGTACCTACCTACAAAATAACATCACCTGCGAAGAGTTGATAACAAATACAACAAACATAGAATCCTTGGTAGTAACACTCCAGGGCATAACCATTGCAGTGGCCTATAGTAACAGGGGAGAACAACTAGATATTCAGGAACTGACTAATATCACAAAACACCGCAATTTAATCTTAGTGGGCGATCTGAATGCGAGACACGTGTTTTGGAATAATACCAGCAACAACATAGCAGGAAGAAGCCTATACGACATGATAGAAATCACGGACACACAAATAATAGCCCCAGAATTACCTACAAGGCCCCATGCACACTGCACACTCAATTTTGGACATAGGATTAACATGAAACCTGGTAGTTATGGCAGACACACTGCTTGAATTAACATCAGACCACTATCCAGTACCGTTCAAAATCCAAAAACACTTACTGGAAACTATTCCCCTATTATAATAACTGCAAAGAGGCAAACTGGTGAGGATACAAAGCAGAAATTACCAGGAACATCAACATCAAAAATAACATCATAAAAACAAGGGAAATAGACCAAGAAATACAAAACCTAGTTGAAATAATCATAAACGCCAAGGCCAACCATGTACCGAGAGGGAACGTAAAAACTTTAAAAAAACTTTTGGAAAACATACAAACGGAACAGGCGCAACCAACTAAGAGCCAAATACCAAAGAACGAGGAACGTTATGGACAAATTAGAATATATTGACCAAAGCACCCTAGTGAAAGAACTCATCATTTCATCACACTATAATGAAGAGTGGAACCATAGACTTCAAACAGCCAACGATATATGGAAGCAAGTTGAAGGATACAAGAACCGCAACAACCTCCAAAACATCCCACCCATACAGATAATGGATGACACAGGAGCACAAACCACCATAACAGACACACAAGGAAAACAAATGCCTTCGCAAACCAAAAACTCACAGAATAGCACGTCACTTTACAGATACTAGAACCTGATGCACACGGAACCAAATAATACAGACGATATCCTAACCACTCCCAGGAAAGTCCACCGAGTGATAGTGAAATCCAAACCTTTTAAAGCAGCAGGGAAGGATCAAATAGTAGCTAAAGACTGCAGATTCCTTCCTAGGAAAGCAGTAGTTCAAATTACATACATCTACAACGCGTGCATAGAACCACATTATGTTCCCAATGCCTGGAAAGAAGCGAACATTATTGTCTTCCGCAAACCAGGAAAAGATCAGAAATTGCCCGAGAGCTATAGACCAATCTCGCTCCTAAACTATCTCGGTAAAATGTTAGAAAGAATCATCAGCAAAAGGATTACCAAGTTCCTGGAAGACAATAATATTCTTATAGAAGGACAATTTGGATTCAAACCAGGCAGATCTACTGAACTACAATTGGCTAGAGTAGTAGACTACGCCATGGAAGCAAACAACATAGATAACACGACCACTCTAGCCACATTAGATATGGAGAAAGCCTACGACACTGACTGGAGGAGGGCCCTCCTGAACAATAGACGCTTCGCAGTAAACATTAGAAATACCACTTCAGAAATTAAACCCATTACTCAGGGTTAAAACCTTTTTTTGAGATCCAGTGTAGAATATAACTCTAATCTGTAGATAACTTCTGAGATAACGTTTCAACAGCAGGAAGTATTTGATATCAATCCGAGGGGTAAACCACCTTGAAAAATGTGTAAGTACACCAGAATCCCACTTTTAACGGAATCCCAGGAAATCCTGCTGGAATCCCATGATATATATCTAACTGGAATCTCTCGGAAGACTACTGAAATCCCACACAATCCTACTGGAATTCCACGGTATCCTACTGGAATCCCACTGGAATCCATCAATGGAAAGCCTCGAGAAATTCCATGGAAATGTGATAAACTAGATGCTGGAAACTACAGGCCGATAAGCTTGCTACCCATTGTGAGCAAAATCATGGAATCCATGGTTTGAACATGAACAATTATTGATTTCAACCCAACAACATGGCTTTGTATCAAAACGGAGTACCTCAAGTTGTCTTCTTGACTGTCTTAACAACTGGGCAAAATCATAAGATCAAAAAACTCCTATTGACGTCATATACTTGGATTTTGTCAAAGCATTCGACCGAGTACCAAACCAGAGGATTCTGCTAAAACTGGATCATTCTGGTGTGACGGGGGATTTACTGCTTTGGACCAAAGACTATCTTACAAAAATGGAGAGGACAAGAAGGTCTTCCGAAACATCCCCCATTTACAAACCTGTACAACATTATACTGCAGGCCAATCCTAGAATATGCAGGTCAGGCTTGGCACCCAGACCTCATTAGAGACCGCAATAGCCTTGAAGCTGTACAAAGAAAAGCAACAAGATTTCAACTTGGTAGACGAGGACCTACATATGAGGAAAGACTAGAACAACAATAACTGCTGAGCTTCCAAAATAGAAGAACAAGAGGAGATCTTATCTTCATCCACCAAACACTCTCCAACAATATTCAAACATTTAGACATCTTTATGCCTTGAAGACAGACCAGAGACTCCAGGGTCACAGTCTCAAACTTAGAAAAGAAAACTACTTCACAATGTGTAGGGAGAACTTTCTACCAAATAGTCTTTGCCCTCTGGTATCAACTCTCAGCTGAAACAGTTAGTGCTACTTCGGTGTCAGTATTCAAGACTAAACTTGATAGTTCGCATAGTGCTTAAACCAAAACAACACTCAAAAACTAACAGTTCCCAAATAATTGATAAGTAACAGAGCAAAAATGGGCTTATAGTTCTCAGCTCAGCCCATATTGATTAGATACTAGATAGTAATAGATTAATAGTAGTAATCCCACGGAATTCCACTGGAATTCCAAGAAATCCCATGGAATCCCACAGAATCTCACGGAATTCCACTGGAAGCCCATAGAATTCTACTGGAATCTAATGGAATTCCTCGTGAATTTTTAGAATTATTATTTTGAACGCTAGCAAGCAAAGACTATAAAAAAAATCTTGGTTTTCAGTTCAGCCGCCACTACATAGGTTCTGACTAAGATATCGACTCAACAAGCAAATAAGAAATCCCATTGGAATCTAACTGGAATTCACGGAATTTCACTAGAATCCCACATGCTTGACACTATAATTCCAAGGTGGTTTACTCCTCGTAATAATCAATATTTGGACATTTGGATTATTACTAAACCGTGATTATCTTTAGAAAAATTGTTAAGATAACCACCATTGACCAACATCGCGGTCTATGCCGACGACATAGCGATATTCACCAGATCAAAAAGAAGTACCCACATATTAGCAGTCAAAGTTGAACAACACACCAGAATAATAAACGAGTACCACCATAAATGAAAGCTCAGGTTAAACCGTGACAAGACCAACATCATCCACTTCAACCAAAAAAGAAGGTCAGACCCAAACCACATTACCATAAATGGTAATAAAATAACACCATCTGAACCTAGGAGTAAACCTAGATAGGAAACTCAACTTCAGAGAACACTTCGAATGGGTCAGAAGAAGAGCAGGATAAGCAATATCATCCATTTACCCTTTTCTCGCCGCAGGTTGTAAGCTAAACTCAGAAACAAAAATAGGCCTATACAGAGTATATGTCGGGCCTATTATGACATATGCATACCAAATTTGGAGCTCCGCGGCCCGATCAAACAAGACACATCTTCAGAATGGGACCAACTCGTAAATAACCATATAGTCCACCATAGAGCGAATTTCAGACCCATTGATGGCTGTCTACTCGACAGGACCAGACAGAGTGTCACCTTGTCTTAAGCCTCTTTCCAATTTAATTTTTTGTGTAGGGGAGGGAGTGTAGGTTGACCGTTGTTGTGGCGTTTTTGTATACCTATATTATTTATATCTGAGTATCGATAATCGATTCGGCATTCGTTTAACAGTTTAATCCCTTTATGGTGGCATTCAATTCAACCGTATCGAATCCCTTATGAAAATCGACAAAGATCAGAACAAGAGGTCTGTTATATTCGACAGCTTTTTCGTTGAGGGTTTTTAAACATTGGAGGTGATCATTGGTACCATAGCAAGCTCAGAAACCAGCCTGTTCTCTTGGTTGGTAGAGCTCGAATTTTGATTCTAGCCTGTGTTTTAAAATAGCTTCTACGAGTGGTTAAGCAAGCTTATTGGCCTGTAATTTTCCAAGCTTGTTTTATCTTCTTTTGTATGGAATAGTATAGAGTTATTCCATAAGGTTGGGTTATCCTGGTTGCACAGGCACAAATTGAAGAGTTCCAAGATTTTGTCCATCAAAATTGGCTCACCTTATTGCTGATAACATTAATACAATTTAAAGCTAGAAATAATATATCAAAGTTTCTGACAACTTCTAGAGTTTCAATGCATATTCTGTTTCTTAGAACTTCAAAACCAGATAAAGTTATCAATGATGATCTTCTCAATTACTAGAACATTTATGTATAATTTTCCTGCGTTCTTATTGCATAAATTGGAATACCAACGATATCTACAAAGGCAGGGTTGATACAGATTTTCCTCTCATCGAAAGATCTGGAAGGATATCTGATATCTTCTTCTTCTTAAGCTTTTATCATCCATCTTTGGATATAGTCCTTTCCCAGTAAACTCTATTTCGATACACTTCTATCCAGTGCAATGAGTTGGAGGTCATCGATCTATCTCATCGGTTATCTGCCTGGTCAATTGTTGTTTTTCGAATCGTTTAGTGCCATCGCAATCTCAAATTCTGCGATATCTGTTATATTTTCGGAACGGAAATTTTCTATATTTCGTGGATTATTGGTTTTGGTTTCGAAAGAAATTTGTGGCCATACGTTATAGCACTCTGTATTTCTAACTTAACCTTAACGAAGGCTATGCACTTTGAAATGAACCACAAGAAAATGAATGTAACTTTAATGTAACTTATTCAATCATTAATAGTTAATCTACTAGGTAAAACTATAGGCTCTTGAAAAAATATTTAAATAATTTGTATATGGAAAAACAGAAATAGATATATCTGGAAGGAGAGAAAATGTGCTTCAAGTTTGCAAAGAAAATCTGCCGTTATTAAGTTATGTCTCATCTGTTAGAATGGGTTTTATTTGCCGAAAATAATTTGGATTAGCCTGGATCGAGGTCTGGATTCGAAATCCTAGAGTGAGTGAGGTGGTCTTTATTCTACTCCTTAGGGCAGCTTTTCACTAATGATTAAATAGAGGTCAGAATCGACTGTGGGAAAAACGTGCAAAGCAAAACCTACCGAATAGATGGTTGGAAAAATCCGAAATTATCGGCGAAATTATGTTACTTTACGAAAACGGAACGCAACGTAAGGCAACTCAATGTATACCATAATAATTGAGAATATTAAGGTCAAAATCCCACAAAGGCTAAGACAAAATTTAACTTCTTCGGAAGGACCTTTTTCTCGAGACCACCAAACGTGAAAGAAAGAAGCACCACATAAAATTAATTGGCTGTCCTAAAGGTAAGGACTAGAGATGAGGTAAGGTATCGACAAATGTATTCTGAGAAAAATAGCTGACGACTAATGATAATAACAACAAGTTATCCAATAGAATAATCATAATTTGAGAAATACGACATTGTAAACAATTCAAGTTGCAAAACGTAAACGCTCACAAAGGAATCGATGATCTCAAAAGCATTACTAATCGAAGGACCAATTGACAAAAATGTGCCAGGCTTTTTCGCTGATTAAGAAAAGTTTATTAAAAAAAAAAAAAAAAAAATTTAGAAAAATAAATTTAAAAAAAAAAAAATTAAAGTCGAAAATAAAAAAAAATAAAAAAAAAAAAAATAAAAATAATGAAAATTAAAAGAAGAATAAAAATAAAAATAAATGAATAAGGAACTTGAGATTGTAGGACTGAAGGTCGAAGTGCGTGCAAATTAAGCCCTAGCTCAGAACTAAATAATTCGGAGAATAGGGGTGGGTTTTAGTTTTGGGCGCCACCGACTCTGAACAGATGAGTCGGACTCTCCAGGATGGTATCTGGCTTCAGGTCCTTACAATCCAAATAATAATTAATAAAAATAACCAGGCTGTGTGCATAAAACCAAATAAAAGTCAATTCAAATCAAGTGCTACAGTCGTTTATTTATCAAATGGCTGCAGTCCACAATGAACAATAATTTGAATTCAAGAGGAAAAAAAGAAATAATAATAATCAAGTAAATTAGCAATTAATAAAATGACCTTGTCATGAAGCGTTAACCAACAAATACAGAAATGCTATACTTTTTAAATAATTGCTATAGTCATGAACAACTAAATTTAAATGCCAAAATATGTTATTGAAACTCGATAACCCAAATGAATAATAAAAAAAAAGGTATAAATAGAAAAGTTGCAAATATAAATTGAAGAGAAAAAAAAAACAAAAAAAAAACAAAAAATTAATGACTAATAAGTTGGAACGGTTATTTTACACTTACGTAACCAGAACTACCAGTAAGTTGACATTAATTAATCAGGTTATGTCTAGTTAAGTTACCTATTTAATAATTCATTTACCACACTGGGGGCAAGCAATGAATTTTACCCTGAAATACCGAGGTGATCACCGGGGTGTACAAATAGGGACAGAATGCAAATAAACAATAATAATCAGGATAACTAAAACTAGCACGATACCGAAATGTTCCAGGTGATGGTTGTTCTTACAGTTAACCAGATTAGTCCTGGCTACTGGTTGTGGTTAACTTGGTTGAAGACTCGAGTAACCGTCCAATTACTTAGGCTGGTGTCTGTTAGCCTTTTGGTTCAATTTCAGTCACAATTGAACGTCTATTGGTATAACCGTGAGGGTAAACTTGATGGTTAAAGTACAACCCCTCGCTAAAGAACAACCCTCGTGAAAGAACCCTAAGAGAAAAAATTTTTATACACACTGTATTTGTAATTGAACCAATAGCGAAGCACTTCATGAATAAATTGAATCAATAAGAAAAAAATGAAACTATAATGATTAGTTTCTAATAGCAAATTTACTTGATAAAAGACTATAGCTCTTGAAAATTATTTTAATAGAAAAATCGAATATTAAGGTATTAATTAATTAAATTAGATTGAATCATAACAAAGCCTTGATATTAATTAAGAAAAACGTGCCTCGAGTTGCAAGAATTGTAATAAGGTTATGTTTCTTTTACCTGATGGAATTAGGGTTTGCCTCGAAAATCTCTGGAAATCTGGATCGAGGATTGGATTTCCTAGAGAGAGTGAGAATTCTCTACTCCTTAGGGCAGCTTTCAACTAAATTAAATTGAAAAAGTCAGAATCTACTATAAGAAAAAAAAACGTGTAAGCAGCTTACCACACATGGAGTTGTAAAAATCCGAATAAATCGGCGAAAATTATAACACTACGAAAACGTAAGGCAGAAAGGCAACTAAAATGTTATAACTTCAAATGAGAATTTAGGGTCGAAATCCCACAAAGGCGAAGACAATCTTCATAAAGACCCTAATTCTCCAACGTCCAGATGTGAAAAGAAATGTGTTACACCTTCAATTAATAAGCTAACCTAAAGGAAGGAATTCAGACTCAGAGATGATCCAGGCTAACGAAAAACATCAAAAATTAATCGATACAATTTTCACTTACCAAAAATTGCACACAGCAACATAATCCGAGAAAAAATTACAACGGCTAATGAATTATGATATTAACAACAAATAATCATCCCATAAAACAATCAAAACTTGAAGAATACAAAATAGAGTAAGTGTTCCGTTTTCAAAATTAGAGGGCTCAAAGAAGAATCGACGATACTGAAAACATTACTAATCTACCGCTGGTTGACAGAAATTTTTGACAATCAAAAGTCAAAAAAAAAAAGAAATCAAAGGGTGCGTTCAAGATTTCTTAAAGAACATCGAACCAATGCGCGACGCTGGGTTCGCTGGAATTTGCGCCGAGATCAATAGCGCTCCATAACCAGACAGAGTTAGTACGAACGGAGTAGTCTTACGGAACACAACCCACGAAATATTTTTTGACACATGAATTATTTTTGTTATGAAACAGATGATCGAATTTAAAATCGAAATCAAAATATTGCTTTGTTTTGATTTAGAATTGAATTAAAATATGGATTAAAATGAGGAAAAACCATTACAGCAAATAGAATTTGACTATTGAAAATTAGGAAATTGGAGGATCTAAAACTGTTGAGATTATTGATGAAATTGAAATTGAGAGAAAATGTTGAAAAACTTAAGGAAATCTTGAATATAAAATTGAAAGTAGGTAAGAATTACTTGTGCAATTTTGGCCTGTTACAAATGAACGACATTTCTGCCGTCGGCTGACACACAAACAATGAACTATAAACTATACGTACCTGGAATGGCCCGGCCTATCTCTAAAATGCGGCAAATTGAGATGGAGAATGTAGGGGATTCCTATCTCTATTTACCTTATGGGTCACTTATGAAAATCTTTCCTTGTCTAAAAAATATTAAATTTGAGGTTAGGAATATATACCAAACCTAACAGCAATGAAATAGAGAGAGAAAGGGATCCCCCACTACACTCAACCAAATAGTAGCATAAATAAAAAGAAGTTGTTCTTTGATTTAATGAACAATTCATTAAAATCGGTCCAAAGAACGACTTCTTTGATCACATGAACTCTACGTTATTGAAGTATGAACAATTTCTTAATTCCTATTTCGATTCATCTTGTGTATGAACAACGAACATTAAGGTATGTAGCAAGGTTTTTGTATTAATGAAACTTTTCATAGTAACAATAAACATCGTTCTTGGTTTATATGTACTTTTTCATTGTCCTGATGAACAGACGGCATAATATTAATGAAGCCCAGATATAATTTGATGAAACCCTTTCATTGTATTTATGAATCACAGTCTTGAATACTAAGAATTTCATTCATTGTATTTATTAATGACGTTTTCAATAATATGTACCATATTCTTTATTTTTATTAAAATAATTTCATGAATTATGCCTTAAATATACTTATGATTTTAAATGGGGTAAAGGGTCATTTTTTATATTTGCGTGTCCCCTGTACTGATGAATATGAGCAATAGGAAAAAAGCTTTTAATGCAAAAGTTGCATGGTTTCTTCGTATCATCTTCCAGAATTGTCAAACAAACCAATGGGCATCCCAAAATCTGAAAATTTAAAAATCTAAGTACCTACTTATGTATTTTTATTTTAAATGACACTAACCGTATATTCTATTATCTTCCAAATCCTCCTTAAATCCTGTTTCCATAAATATAAAATATATCTATATTTGTTCCAGCTGTTTTTGAACTATCAACATCCAAAGTTTCTAAAACAAGCCACATCATTAGATTTGATGCCTTGGCTGGTTTCCTTGCCTCGGCTATGAAACACTAGCTGCGGTATTGAATCTTCTGCTTTTCTACCTAGTGAAACAAAACCATTTAACAAAAATATATCGATTAAAAAAATTACAACTTGATTTGAGATTGGGTATACTTACTTTTAGAGACTTCAGTATTCCTTAGAAATTCTGAGGAGCTCTTGACGCTTTTGTCTTTCACGTTCTCCCCGGATGACATTTAAAGCTGTAGGTCATTTCTTTCGCATTCCCATTTTGAGACTAGACCGTCTCCATGCAAGGCATCAAAGTCCTACCTACATAATAGTTATACATATTATAGAGGAGAGGTAATAGAGGTATACAACTTACCTTTAGAAAAAACTGGCGACAGGTATAATCGACTTTCTATTTAACACTTCGAACAACACAAAACCGAAAAGACCGACTTGCACGAAGTGCGTAGCAATGCACCCAGAAAATAGAAATGTAATTATTCCTATTTCAACATATTTTTCTATGTCGTTGCCCGACTGCAGCTACCTTTGCGCATGTGCTTAGGAACTGTCTACATTAATGCTATGAACTGTTTCATTGTATTTATGATTTATCTTGATGTAATGCTGGCAGCTTTGTTTCTAGGAATACTTGCTTGTTTTAAATGAACCGTACATTGTATCAATGAATTTCGTTCTTAAAAGGATAAGTTTCTAGTAAGGTTATATGAACCATATTCATATTATTCATGTTAATATTCATTTATATTATGAATATTCCGTGGAAGCTCCCATCAAAGAAATTTTCTTTAATATCAAGGTTTAATTTCATAAGATCAATGAACTTAGTTCTTGTAACCGATGCACTATTCAACATAGATTCATGTAGATGACTATTCATAACTTAATGAAGCTTCATTCTTTATTTTAATGATAGCTGTTCATGAAATCATAATACTTACAGTTTTCTGTACTTGGGATTAATGAAAATTTCACTGAATCAATGAAAATGTAATTTATGAAAGCAGTTCATTGATATTATGATCAAGATTTTTTTGAGTGTATATAGCTTTCTTTGGACGCACTGAGAGGGATGACAAATGCCATACAAATGCCATATACGACAACGGTCGGTGCCATTCCAGGTACGTGTAGTTTATAGTTCATTGCACACAAATCATGAGTGAATGACTTAAGTGTCACTATAAAATAGAGAGCAATCCGGTGGTTTATGGAACCAATGATGGAACCGGATGCAGAACTAAATCTGGGTACTGAGTTTAGCAACCGAACAGAGTACGAGCAGCATGCGGTACATACTTCGTGAACGGAGCACGGTTTGGAAGACCTAACTCAATGAATAAATGATTTGTTTATATGAAAATTAATTTTGAAATGGAATTATAGTTATTTACATTACAAGTGCGTTTATGAACATGATTACAATAACGAGGTCGTAGACCGAGTCGTCCTAATCACACGAGTTTTGTAGTTATGTTTAAACGCACATGTGATGTACAATGTTTTATCTGCAAAGCGAAAAATAAGAATGTTTTTTCCATTATTTCCGTTTATTAGTAGTTGTCTACCTTCATTTTACCTTTACAGGTTTACCTTTGACATTTGTCAAATCACCAAAAATAGTTGTGTTATAGATTCATAACCTAGTCGACTCTTTTTTTGTGTGTTTAAATTTATAATAAGGTACTGAGCATCTAACGAACAGGAAACAGAGTATAGCCATCAAAAATCCATAGATAATGATGCTGTCACGAGACTTATAATACTGGTCAGCGAGTGTGTGCCCATGATGATAATGGAGGATGAAATCACCATGTCCATTTCTTCTGTTCCATATAGAATCACTGAACTTATGTCTCATATGGCTTAGGTAAGTGAATATATATCATCACAAAGGCTGTTGCAGGATTTGTAGTCTAGATTTCATTACTTCTAAATCTAGCTAGAATTTTATAATTGGTAAAATGAGAAAATGATTGGGCAATTTTATAATTTATAGAATGTTATGTCATCGTCACGTCTATGGCATCCTTTACCACTAAGGTACTAAAACTAAACGATACGCTACACGGCCCTAGTACAAGCAGAAAAGAGACAGAATTTACAAAGTGTTAACGTCCTTTTATTCTTTTCTCGCTCTTCCTTCGATCGGCCAGCTTTACTTGTCTCGTGCGTCCACCGCTATATACGCTTTTGTTTCTATTTCCTTGTTTCTCTTGTTAATAAGTCCACGGCGCGTCCTTTTTCAGCCCGTTGAGTTATTCGCGTGTCGTCCTTTTTTGTCTCGTTAAATCGGCCGTACGGTCGATCTTCTTGTGTGTTGTGTGTGTGTGTGTGTGGATTTAGCGTGAGCGCGTCAGTTTTTCTGGTTTCCCGATGATGGCATTCCCAGGTTTATACGGGGAGGCATTTTAATAAGATTCTTTATCGGCGATCATGATTGTTACTGGACCATTTTTGAATATGGATGGTGGGGCTTTAGGGTGGGCGATTATTGGCGTTTTAGGCCCTTGAACTTTTGGTAATTGGTGGTTTTTGTTAATTGTTGCGACACACTCTTTATCCTTGCTTCATTGACTCTATAGCCAATGCTTTCAAATTTTTTATTCCATACAGCATTTATCGTTATAACCTCATAACTAATGGGCTTATTTTTGTTTCCAAAAATTTTAACATGCCAACACATGAACATTATCAGTATTTTTTTAGAATGTAATCTTTGTCTAACCTGACATCAACTTCCAATAGTCATTCATCTCTAAAAATATTGCAAAGGCCTGGAAATATTTCTCAATTCATTAATTAACTATTTTAAATTCAAGTTTCTTAGATCAGGTGTAATGTATGTAGTGTAGGGCATTCTTTAGCAACAATTTGACTTCTTTTCTCGAAGTCCTTCTATGTGGTCTGGTCGCGGGATTAACTAAGTGGAACGTTTGCGAGCAAGTGCATAATCTCGACATGCCTTTGCTAAAAGATACTCCTCGTTGTTTTTTTTTTATTATTTAGAAAAACCAGAACTTGTTTGGAATTGAACTATTATTAGAGCTTTTATGTACTGGGAGATACAAATTTATCAAGAGCCAGTTTTTTCTTCGGGTAATTAATAGAATTAACTAGAGCCACTGGAGGATTAGCGTCGAACAAGCTTGAAGACGTGGTTACGTGTTATGATTGATGTTTATTTAAAGATGATAGTATCTCACGTAAAATCTTATATATTATAATACTTTGATTGAGATATTTTTGTTTATACAAATATGTTAATGAGGCATTATGAAGTATACGTCACGCAAATTTGTTGAATCTTAGAATATTTTGCCATCGCCGATTATTCTAAATCCATTATTACATTGTAATCGCTATATTCATAACGTACACTAAAGCCAATTCAAGCATGTATAAACATCAACATCGTCGCACGGTGGGTATCTATATCTCTCGAAAAGTCTTGAAACCTGTTTCATTGTACACTTAGCTCTCTGGTTTAAATCGTTTTTCTTGGGATTCCTCACTGACTGCTGCGGCGAGGCCAATAACACCATCCTATTCGACGTGATATTGCTATTACAATTATGCGCCTCTTCTTGATAAAACAAAGATTCCACCATGGTGGACCTCACACCAAGTGTTAGATACTCACGATAACTCTTTGACTTTTTCAACTGGGTGACGTTCCGGCTTGGATATAGGAGATTGGAAAGGCACGAAATCAGGGTTATAGGAAATTCGATAACAAAGTTGATTGATTTATTTACTAGGTATGCATTGGCTGAATATACACCGGATTATGTCGATGTTTGTGGGATTTATGGATTTCAGCAATTCAATCTTGAGGTTAATCTATCGGACTCCTAAAAATGATTAACCCAGACATTCCATGAATTTGAATATGCTAAGTGTTGTCATTGATTTACTAGCTATGAGATCAATTTCACACTCTCATAACTCATATAAACACTTTTATTATATACTTACAATTTGGATCAACCGAAATCATGAGAATTTAGGTTTTGTTTCATGATGATTCACCAATTACAAGAATTCAGATTTATTTGGGTTGAGAAATAAGAAAAGCTTTTCCCTTACATCAGCAATCAGATCGGGTTTCTCTCAATCAATACCAACATTGTTATCTCAATATACGCCAAACATGTCGTCGCCTCTTTCACAACAAAGAAGGAAAGGTGTTGCAATATGCACCGTTCGGGGCCGATTGTTGCCATATTGACGCGATTTGCATTGTTGCATTGTTGGCGCCTCGCTCACAGCTCTCTATTGCCGTAACCGGTAACGAATCATCATATCTCTGACGCTCGCTGACGACAATCGCGGCCGCTATCTGTCTTTCTCGTTCTCTTTACTTCGGCTCTATAGCTGGATGCTTTTGCTTCGCACGGTTCGCTCCCAAACTCGCTCTCTCTACATTCAAACGATATGTGTATATAACTCCCGGCCTCGGTGAATTTCAATGGAGAAATCGTGTAGCGCCAGTGGTGGAGTTGAGAAAACTACTCTGATGAGTAATCTCTGATCGTATTGTCTCTTGGACATCAATACTGGGCCTTTTATTGCGAATATTTTGAAATAAAATGATTTCGCTGTTTCAGCTTATCACGCCTGCTACACTTTCTAGTTAAACAACAAACAATAATCACATCATCTCCTTTTTTCTTCAGTGTAGAGGGGTGTCATAATTGATAAATTATGACATCGGTAAGTCATAAAATCGGTACGTTTCAACAAGATGAATTGCACGTTCAACAAAACTCGCCGGCAAACAGCTGCCGTCATAACATCGTCGTAGTCATAACGTCTCTCTTTATGTCGTGTCTACATTGACGTTCGTTTTCATGTAGAAGAAAAAATGATATTGAAAAATAATAATTGATAATGACTTAAGAGAGTTGAAGAAGATTTAAGAATCAATAAACCGCTGGCGTTTATAGCATCCATCCATACTCGTTCTTTAACAAAAGCTGCTCCGGTTCGGATCGGTGGCGTGGCCGAGCGGTGCGGATCGCTAATGAATGCGTAAATTGTTTGTTACCGGCAACGCTGCCGCCGGAATGCGAAGAAGCGGGGGACAAAACGGCCTTAAATGGGGCCGAATCGGGGCTGCCCTGCGGCCTCGCCGGCTGACGGACGGACACAAAACGAGAAGAAGACCCGAATCAATCGGAGAGGCGACCGATTCGAAGAAAAGGGCCCAGCGGAACGACCTCGTGTGTCCGGTCGTTCCGAAAAAAAAAATATATCGGTTGATGGTTTCGGTTACGGGGTGGCCCACGCAGCTTGATTATTATACTGATTTGTATCTTTATGTATGCTCATTTTGATTTTATGAATATGACTAACAAGAAGATCAATGTCAATTTAATCGAGGAGCATGAGCAGGACCGTAAAAAATTAATGGAAACAAAGCAAAGAATCAAAGATAAACAAAATTATATGAACATAAAAGATGTCAGGTTTGAAAACGGCGACTATTCCCAAACATTTGATGTTGAACGCAGAATGGCAAACAGAAACACCAACGGAATTCAAGCCTCAATTTGATAGCGGAGATAGTTCCATGTTCCAGAACCATGTACCATCTACTTCTTGGAATTCAAAGGTTGTCGTCGACTTCTTTGTGGCCTTGGTGATCGTCTTCGATTTTTCTTTCTTATCAAGTATTTTCTATCTTGGATAACCTTCATCGCAATCTTTCTAGTGTTGACCATTCTCTATAGCTTAATTTTTGAGAAAATCTTCTAATTTGACTTGGTTAAGGAATTTGATCATGTAGAATCGATAATCAGTCTGTCTATTTTGACTCAGAAGGTTTTTCATCCGGTTGTATTCGAGAAAGTGGTGATTTGACAGTATAATCTACGAGGTCATCTTCTCGTATGCTTGTCTGGCGGAAAATTGTTGCTGCATCAGATATCCTACTCCAGGCTCGAATGTTATGAAGCCAAGAATGTTACTTTCGTCCAGGTCCATGGCGGCCTTCTATTTTTCCTTGAAGAATAAGTTTAGGGATGGCATATCTGTCACCTGTTAGAATGTGACCAATGTGTTTCGTTGTTTTACCATAGCCATAGGTTGTCTCTCGGTACCCGCTCTTCTCAACACTTCCTATCTTACATGTTCACTCCACGATATTCTTAATAGTCTACGTAGAATCCACAATTTAAAAATGCTTCAATGCGATTTACCGTTTTTATTACTTTAATTGAATAAGTCTCGGTATCGTACAGCAATAAGCGCCAAACGTAAGCTCGAATCGCTCTAAATCGTAGATCCAAAGATAGATCTCTATGCAACAACATTGTTTTAAGTTTCCAGAATGTTGTTTTGGCCATACCAATCCGTCTTTTTAGTTCTTTGTCACAGTCCCACGTATCAATAATGACATATCCTAAGTACTTGAACTTTGAGACATGTTCTATAACTTCTCCGTCTACCAAAATGTTAGGGTCTGCAGTCTATCTACCATGTTTCCTATTAGATTGACGTTTTATGATTTAACATAATGGTTTGCCTCTAACAGATCTAATTTGCTGACGAATATGTGCTTTTCTATAAATAATTTGTAGATTGAAAAAGAAAGCAATGAGCAAGACGATGATGCTGAAGAAGATGACGATGAAGAAAATAAAGAGTTAGACGACAATGAACCATAGCAGAGGCACAAGCACGTATGCAAAGAAAATCAAACTCATTTGCTTTAACTTTTAAAGATGTCGAGGATAGTATCAGACCTTTTGAGGGCAAAGAAGATTACCCGATAGAGACGTGGATTTCCGATTTTGAAGATATTGCCAATATCACAGGATGGAGCGATTTTCAGAAACTAATTTTTGCCAAAAAATCTTTAGGAGGAATGGCTAAATTGTTTGTTCAATCGAAAAAGGGTATTAAATCGCGGTTAACTTTAAAAAAGAAATTGTTGGCAGAATTTCAAGTTGAAGTCAGAGCGTCAATATTCATAAAATGTTAATGGATAGAAAGAAAAGGCATACAGAGACAGTATCAGAATATGTGTTGATTATGCGTGAAATTGGAAGTAGAGCGAATCTTGAACCAGAAATTATTATTCAATACATAATTGATGGGATACGAGATGAGTCGTCTCATAAGATTGTCCTTTATGGAGCGACTAATTTTTCGGATCTAAAGGGGAAAATTAAATTATAGGAACAAATTAAATCAAAGGAATCAGTAAAGTAGTTCAAGAAAGACTGATGGTAACCCAGGGTGGAGAGCAAGTCCAGGACATAGCAGAGACGAAAAAGTATACATAAAGAAAGGACAAGTCAACGAAAATCGACATAAACCCAACAAGTGTTTAAACTGCGGTCAGTAGGGCACAAATCTGTTGCTTGTCCTGATAAATTAAAAGGCCTTGGATGCTTTAAGTGTGGAGATTTTGGGCATATTGCTACTAGGTGTTCCACGAGGCCACAAGAAAATCAGAATCCAAGAAGAATAGTGAACACTGTAGAAATCGTTCCGAAAAATGCACTTGAATGTGGTATTAGGCACTGTTCATCTGAAGGCTTTATTTGACACTGGTTGTGATATAAATGCTATACGAGATGATGTACCTATATGAAAGCCAGTTACAACACATACCTTTGGTCAAAGAAAAGATTCAAATACGAGGCATTGGCGTGAATAAGGTTGAAACTTTAGGACATTTCCGTCAGGAAGTGAGAGTTAATGATGAAATGGTTGTTTTAACTTTTCACATAATTCCCAGAGAAAGTTCCAGTTACAGAGCTATCATCGGGAATGATCTTCTAGAGCACATGGAAATAAATATAAAAGATGAACATGTTGAAGTTTATCAAAAAGAAAAAATTAATTACTTGATGGAAATGAGAATAGAAGAAAACGAAGACGAAATAGCTTTAGGACACAGAGATAAAGATGAAAATTGTGTAAAAAGACGACGAACCTGTGTGTCCACGTCCAAGAAGTCTCTCGGTAATAGAAAAACAACTAGTGGAAAAACAAATGGAGGAATGGTTGGCTGATGGAATTATCCGCCCCAGCTGTTCAGAATATGCGAGTCCCTCGGAGTACGGATACGGAGCATGTCTTATGCAAAAATCAAATGATGATGGCAATTTTCATCCAGTCTATTATATAAGCAGGTAGGCGTCTCCTGCAGAAGAACGTTATAATAGCTATGAGCTGGAAGTGTTGGCGGTGATAAATTCAGTTAAGAGGTTTAGGATCTATTTGCTTGGAATCAAATTTAAAATCGTGACAGATTGCTCTGCGTTCCAGAAAACCATGGACAAGAAGGATTTGACAACTCGTGTAGCTAGATAGGCATTGTTGCTAGAAGAATATTCGTATGAAATTGAACATAGGAGTGGTAGTCGCATGGCTCATGTGGATAGTCTAAGTCGATACCCTATAAGTTTGCCCATGAATGACTTAATGTGTCAGGAAAATGGTATAATTCATAGGTTAAAGGTGGCCCAGGAGTCTGATGAGTATGTAAAAGCCTTGAGGAAAATAGTCGAAAAAGAAGAATACCAAGATTTCATGATAAAAAATGACATTTTGTATAAATATGATAACGGATTAAAATTATTAGATGTACCTAAATCAATGCAAACGGATATCATAAAAAAAGTTCATGATAAGGGACACTTTGCAGAAACAAAGACGGAAGAAATAGTTAAAAGAGAGTTCTACATTCCAAAGCTCACAGAAAAAATACAGGCTTGCATAAGAAATTGTGTAGCTTGCATATAAGGCAATAGGAAAGAGGGTAAGAAGGAGGGAATGTTACATCCTATAACGAAACGAGAAGGACCACTTACTACCTGTCATGTTGACCATTTAGAACCACTTCCCTCAACTAACAAAAATTACCAGCACATTTTTGCGGTAATTGACGACTTTTCAAAATTTGTGTGGTTGTATCCAACTAATTCGACAACATCAAGAGAGACCATTGACAAACTTATGGCACAGCAGAAGACCTTTGGGAATCCAGCTAGGATTATTTCTGATAAAGGGACTGCTTTCACGTCGCAGGAGTTTCAGAAGTATTGTAATGAAGAAGGTATAGAGCATGTAACGATTACAATAGGAGTACCAAGAGGAAATGGCCAGGTGGAACGAATTAATAGGATTATCATCCCAGTTCTGACAAAATTAAGTATTGATGATCCGAGTGAATGGTTCAAGCATGTAGACAGAACACAAAGAGCATTAAATTCCACCATTCAACGCAGCATAAATGCTACACCTTTTGAAGTTCTAATAGGAGTGAAAATTAAAAATCCAGAAGATATACAAATTAAAGAATTATTGGAAAAAGAAATTATTCAAACATTTGATCAACACAGAGAAGAGCTGAGAGATAACTGTAAACAACAAATACTAAAAGTTCAAGAGGAGAATAGGAAGCACTACAATTTACGTAGAAGAAAACGAAGAGGCTTGGAGAGTTGGTTGCAATTAAACGAACAATTTGGAGCAGGTCTGAAACTATGCAAAAAATACTTAGGACCATATGAAATAGCCAAAGTAAAGCTGAACGATCGCTATGACGTGATCAAGTTTGCTAATGGTAAAGGGCCGCGTCAAACTTCTACTTGCGCAGATTATATGAAGCCCTGGGTTTCAAATAACAGCGAATCCGAGTCGGATTGAAGGCCGAGTGTAGGAAAATTTAGGCTCTAAGTTATATTATTTCATTTCTATTATCTCATCAGATAACATCCTATTTTATTTCTTATTTTCTTCTTTAAATAAAGAACATACAACACGACGGTCATTCCATTTTTAGACCAAAAAACCGATAATATTTGGTTTCGTGGAGGCAATCAAATAAAAGGGTTCCTTTGTTTGGATCTAAAGGGAGAGACGCGCAGGGAAGAGGAGGGTTCTTTCTCGCCTAGCGAAATTAGGTCACAGAAGTACTGGGGAATTTTTCAGTAATGACGACGTAGACGAAGTTAGTCTGTTTTTAGAGGGTACTGAAGACGTACAGGTGCTGCTCTGACGATTTAAAACAAAAGACGATTTTTGTAAAAAAAAAGACGCAAGACGTAAGAGAAGACGCGAAAAGCCGTGTCGCATTTTCTTCTCTTAAAAGACGGGTTTTAAACCGGAACCGGAGTATTTGTTTTCTATGTAAGACGTGTCGATCTGTCAAACTCAATGTTTAAGGATTATCCTTTTGTTTTAAGTAGTGTCGTGTTGTATCGCACTCTTTAAATTTGAATTAAACTGTTTATTTTGTTGAGTTGACTTTAATTTCGAATCATCGAATCCTCATCCCTTGGACATTCGAAAAACAATCCTACATGAACCTTGATATGACTGCAAAACAGCTTGAAATTGAAACCAAAATACGCTCAGAATTAAATCAACGAAGGTCAAAGGGCGAATTATCCCTTGAAATTAAATATATTAAGGGCATTCCCCAAATTATCTCTGATAGAGATGAGGAAAACTAGTAACAAACAATAAAAAACTTCACATATTTCACCTGAGTGTTCAATGATTAAGAACAAAATTGACATCACTAACTTGCAACTCTATAATAAATTATTACGATTTAATTATGCTTACTGAAACCAATCTATCAAACACCATATCCAATGCTGAATTGGGACAAGACAACTACATTGTCTTCAGAAAAGACCGATCTACTGAAACCAGCACAAAGAAATCAATGGGAGGCACCTTGATTGCTGTTCACAAGTCACTGCCTTGCTATGTTGCTCCTACAAATCCAGAGCTGGAACAAATATTTGTATGTGTTGGACAAAGAAAAGCAGAATACATGGATACTTATATATTCCTCGAAAGTCCCCAAATACCACCTACCTGATGGTAAGTGAATCCACTGATTTTATTCGAGACAAGTGCTAGTGCTGAGCTTTACATTGCTGGTGATTTCAACCTACCACGAATTGAATGAAACCTTATCGAAGATTGCTCCATTGCTCTACCTCGGACTGATCTCTACATTTCATCAAACCATTGACTCTGCTGCTACAGTGTCAGATATGTGCGCATATAATAATCTTTTCCAATCAAATCATGTTTTAACATCAGTACTCTCACCTTTGATCTCAAATAATCAGTTTGGATTTTGTGCTGGCCGAAATACGGAACTAAATCTGTTGTCACACTCATCAAATATCATTGAAACCTTTGAAAATGAATTGGAAGTACATACCATATTTATACAGACTTTGCAAAGGCCTTTGATAAAGTGCCTCACAATATCTTAATCCAGAAACTTAAATCAATGGGAATTTCAGGTTCCATGCTTGACTGGATTGAGAGTTACATGACTGGACGTACCCAGATTGTAAAAGTAAACAATTTTCTGTGTCATACAATAAAGGTTTCCTCAGGAGTCACCCAAGGTTCCCATTTAGCACCACTGCTCTTTAATTGCTTCATAAATGATGCCGGATCACGCTTTAAGCACAGTAATCATAGGCTCTTTCCTGATGATATGAAACTTTCGAAATTGATCTCCGATACAGGAGATTGCTTCTTACTACAGTCATAGTTAATAAATCGCTTAGAATGTTAGGATTCCTAAAACGAAATACTCAAGATTTCAACTCAATCCATGCTCTCAAAATTCTTTATTGCAGTCAGATCACACTTAGAATATGCATCATCTATTTGGAATCCTCACTACGAAATACATACCACAAGAATAGAGGATATACAGAGAAGATTCCTTCGCTACATTAATTAATAATTTTTCCATAATGAATTAAACTACGAAGCTCTGCTCCAGAGATTAAATTTGCAAACTTTATCCACCAGGAGAAGTCTCAGGGACCTATCTTTGCTTTTTAAATTAAGTAGGTAAGCATGGTCAACCTTCATGTTCCCCATTTCAACACAAGAAATCGTCAAATTTAACATATTCCTTTTTTCTGCACAAACTATTATTATCCTTGATCAGAAGAAGTAATTTCCGGCATCCTGAAAACTTATACACTGTGTTTGCTAACATCTTAGCAATGGGCAAACGAGAATATACTCCAATATTTGTTCAAATTTCTATCTGTTCCATATTGAAGAGAGAATCTCTCCTTTAAAGTCTAAATTAAATATTCAATATTTCAGAAACATAAAGGTACCAAACGTTGGTTTGACCTGAGCACAAATTGGGTATGATGCAGTTATTGATCCCACTCCGACATCTACTACAAGGCATATTTTCAGATCGGATCCAATGTACCATTCTTGTAACCTCGGGATGACATAGTGCTTGGTGAGAATCGTACAGACTTTTCTCTCTACTAGATCCACCAAATTGTTGAGAATGTTTCAACAACGCACTAACATAAAGCTTCCACTTTGGCTTAATGAAACATCGCATCTCTTCCTGCTTTGTTTAGAGAAGCAGGAATGGAATGTTCTGCAGCTGGACAATAACGGACTCATCAGATTTGCTTTGAGATTTTCGAAGTATTAGCCAAATGTCTCACAAAAAAAACTAGTCGTTGAAAATGGGAACTATCTATTTTGAGATTATAGCAGTAAATATATTAACAGCTCTTCTAAACATGGATGTGTCAGTGGGAAATGAAAGTTTCAGCAAAGGTTTAAACTTGGAAGTATCTGGATTTGGAATGTTGTCTTCAATTAGATATCCGAGAATAAATTTCAGAGTTAATTGTGAGATTATATTTCACTGTTACGGATTACACTATTACAAAAAAAATATAAAACAATAAACAGAAACTAGATATACAGGGACATTTAAACTATAAACAACGGCCTGGTCATTGCTTCAACCCGTAGATGCTCTTCCGTCAATTGCATACCGTTTTCTCCCCTGGAAAAGACTTTCACGTTGGTCCATATACGACTCATATTGTGAATTTCCTTTAGGAAATGCTATTTTATCATCAAACTGGTTGGTCCCAAAACTTTCCACAACATCTAGAGTAGGTCAGTAATCTCCAGCAGTGTTCAGGTCTCATTTTGTTCGAGGAATTTCATTTCTCCCATCATTGTGTTTCGAAATTGCACCATCCGTTAATCTTGGAACAGCTTGAGGTAGATTTGTGGGTCCACAAAGCTTGCCAGATTTAAATAATTTGAAAAACCGGTTCCAGAGCTACTTGTAAACGACTAGATCAACTCAATTAAAACAACGTTGTCATTATTTTGTTCTTTTTTTTTTGGTGCACCAGCCTCATTGGAGCTAAATTGTGAACTAGTGGAACCCATCCAAGAAGTTACACATGAAAATGCTGACCATCAGATGTGAAAGCAGAATATTAGAGGAGATTTATTTACGGCCAGTAAACTATCAAATTCTTCTAAGCTGGAAATAATTCTATTCTGTATAATTTCTCCTCCACGTAACCGATATCCACTGTTGATACTTTCCTTTGACCTTATTTTCAGTTACTCTACATGAGCTGGGCCCATAACCTGTTATTGCTGTGCGACAACACAAAATGCAATACATAAAACTGTATGTATTATTGTTACCTTTTTTCGTACATACTATTACACTTAAACCTCCCCACCCCTGTACTAGAAATTTTCAATTTTCTATGATCAAATTAGATCATCCCACAAATTGGGCTAGGTCAGGGCACAAACTACCTTTTCAACTCAAAAACGTTACAAAAAATAACAAGTTTTGAAACCACTGCTAGCAAATTTTCAAATTTTAACGATGGAAACATTCTGTTCTCGTCACCCTGTATTTCTTCTTGACGTCCAGCCCCAGACAAAAGACGATTTTTCTCCCAGGCCTAAATTCTTTCTTATGTTAATTTCGAGCAGACGAACTTCAAAATAATTAAAGGTTGCGTGGTAGCTATTAATTTTAGGGTATCGCGGGAAGATTCGCAGAATCACGTTTGGTACGCGGGACGGATCAATTTTAGGATAGGTTAAGGAGGCAGTCACGTCGATAGTTGAAGATGCGGTCGGTATTTAGAGCAATTATTTGATGTTTAACCCTGGAGGGCAAAAACAAAATTATCAATAAATGTTTCTGAAACATTCTCCACATACATATTGCATTTAATCATTATTGATTATTGGATATTAAATTAAAATATCAGCCAGTTTACGTTTACTCAGCCCCTGTCATTACATGCAAAGCGCGGCGAGCAAAATAAAACAAAACTGATTAATTAATGCAAGGCAAAGTTTTAAAACAATCAAAATCCGCTTAACGTGTCCGTCACGTGCGCTACCGAGCGCGATCTTGGCCAGTAAATTGCCCCACTCAACACATAAAGAGCATATATATGTATCAAATTTGACACTAATGACAGATAAGTAATAATTTACTGTCCTGTCAAATGTCAACGTTGAATGTCCTTGCCTTGTCAACTGTGTGATAATTAATGAATTGTTAGTTTGATTATAGAGGGCATTTACCTCTACAAAAAATGTTTGGTTAAATTTTATTTCAAATGTCATGCTGACAAATAAAATGTCAAAAAAAAAAAAAATTGTATTGTGATTTGTCAGGCGGAAACGCCACCGGCCACTTGTGTGCGTATCTTCGTAAAATTAATTCGGTGCACCTCTTAAGTGAGTGCACTCCGCACGCTACGCTCCTGCCTGTCCGGCCCGAGAGCAATAAGTAACACATAATTTCACAATGAAATCGTAATGCGACGCGCGTGGACGGAAGGTTGGTTGGAGTGAGACGGCCAGACGGTGACGACGTGGAGAGTGGGGTGGCACAGTAGGGGAGTACGGTCGACGTGATTCAAGGATCATGCGACACCGTCGCAGAGCCCTGTTGCCACGTTGTGTCGAAAGTCTGGATTCGTTTCGAGTACTTACCGAGTCCTGGTCGGGTGCCCACGCACACTTAAAATAATTGGAGTCGGTTTAAGGAAATGAGATATGAACAGGGCTGGATTCCAGGGTTTTATTTGGTGTAAAAATTAATGAGGGGTATTTACTGGTTTGCTGGTAATAGAGGGGTTTTATGATTCTGTATCGTGTACCATGTGTTGTGTGCATCACATGTACACGACACGTTTTAAGTTCGTGCATGAGGAATTAACTGTACTTATGCAATTTCATATGCATGTTTATCTGGGATTCTGTTTGATTTGACTTCTATGAAAATACGATTATCATTAGTAGGAATTTCTTCTTAATAGTGGAATTTTACTGCAATTGTGACAAGTATAGATTATGTCAAAAAAGATACTTCTTCGATAGGCTTTTTCTCAAAATTCCTATATTAGAGAACTCTATTTTTGATCGATGATCTACCAAGTCCGTTATTATTGGAGTTTTTAAAAATATGCGAAGAACGGTGAAGAAAATTGCTATACCTGAAGAATCACGAACGGTAGTCGAGAAAATCAGAATACCGGATAAAATTGTGATTACAGGAGACTTGAATGCTAGAAGTGGAAATGAGCCTTTAGGAGGCAGAACTCTGAAATCTAATGAAGCAGCTGTTAATTGCAACGGAGATTCGCTAGAAATATTTCGCACATCAAGCAACATGAGAACCTTTTTCATGGGATGTAGAAACAAGTATCTCAATACAGAGATATTGTTAGAATGCCGATGACTTAAAGATATTCGCCCGAGTCTCCTCCCACGAAGACGCAAGATTTTCCGAATGGTGTATCACAACTGGCACGGAACTCAATGTAATGATGATTTTCATTTAATAATATGTATACTTGTTCACTTTTTGAATGTACCTTCAATGTTATCATTTCAAGTGTTCTGTACTTAGAGCAGGTAAAGCGCTGTCCTACGGACATAAGGAGTAGGAACGCGCCATTCTGCTTATGAAACTTATACACCCTGAGATAGGGCCTATTTAGTGGAGTCATTTTTTTTTGTCTGGCATTTTGAGGGATGAATGTGGCTGGTTAGCTGATGAGAATATAGGTGGTTTTAATGCCTGCCACCTGTTCGAAATGTCCACAGAATGTTTCGCCGGAAAACTCGACTTCGAACTGAGATTACCGTCTGGCGATTTTTCAGCGATATTTTCACAGCAAAACCTTCTATTCTCTCGATTACCAGACAAAAAGTAAACACGGAAGGTTCTTTTGTTTTCTCTTGGAAGTTGACACTCATCCCCACTTTTTCAGCTATTGAAAAGCATCTGGTATTTTTTATGGGTGAAATATTTATCAATGTCAATCTTTTATTTAGAAGCCAAAAAATTTGAGATCATTAAAAAAAAATCCTCATGTAAATCAATTTTTTTCTTCTGCAAATTTTCGAACGGGAGGCAGGCATTAAAATCACTCATATTCTCATCAGCTTAGTAGCCACATTCATCCCTCAAAATGCCAGGCAAAAAAAAATGACTCCACTAAACAGCCCCTATCACACAGTCTATAAAGTGAAGTTTTTGGCAGGTGTTTGGCACCATAATACAGGTAGAGCATTGAATTGCCATAACCGCCATTTTTTGTGGGCCAAAATACCTGGAAAAAAACGGCTTCATTTTCCAAATCCAGGTTACTAGTCCTTTACCTTTACCTGCTCTAAGGTTCTGTAATTAGGTCAAATTCGTTCTATATTTTTATATTTAATCCATGCGCAGATTACTGTGGCACTGTGATATTGATAATGCCAAATATAAAGAGTTTGTCAGATGTTAGAAAACGACATTAAATATTGCGAAGTTAGGTTTTGTTGAGCATGGTAAAATATATTTAATAATAAATAATAGTTCTTTAAAAGTATTAATTAACGTATTTGTGTGCTGATTGATAGATCAGAAGACCCCATATTTTAACAGGTTATGGGCCCAGGTCATCAATTGATCTGATTTTTGATTTTCTTCAGAAAAAGGTGTGGCCCAAAGTCCTTGGTGTGTTCCAAAAAGGGATTAGTAAACATCATAATAATGGCATATTAAACTGTTGATATCGCGACAGCGACAGTGAACAAATTTGATGGCCCTAATTTCTAACAATGGAAATTCCAGTTGAAGTGTGCTTTCCGAGCCAAAGGCACTTATGTGGTCATAGATGGATCTTTTATTAAACCAAATGAGATGCAAATTCAAGAATTAGAACTGTGGAATAGAAAAGATGCCCAGGCAATGTTTATTCTCACCTGGGCTATGAATCTCAATCAGATAACCTTAGTTGAAACTTGTGAGTCTGCTAAAGACGTGATGCAAATATTAGAGTCTATTTTTGAACAAAAGTCTGAGTCTAACAAGATGATATTGCATGAACAATTCGATAAATGATGGTGCAGGTGATGATGTAAGTGGAGTTGTTAGACAAGATGGTTATCATTTGAAAGTTTAAAACAAACAATAAGTAACTTAACAGCATGACTTTTAGATGAAAAAAGTAACCTTGCATCCTATGAAGAAGCCGAAAGTGCCTTAGCTCTGTTAAAACAAAGAACAGAAGAGAAAAATCCAGTTTGTTATAATTGCAGAAAAAGAGGTCACATCTCACGACAGTGTAAGGAAAACACTTTCAACTCTAATAACAGAGGACAACCGAATCAAAAAGGAAATAATCAATAAGGTCAATGTGGTTATTACAACAATGGTTGTGGTCGAGGTAGCTATTACAACAATGGTCGTGGACAAGGCGGTTATAACAACAATGGTCGTGGACAGGGTGGTTACTAAAACAGTGGTCAGGAAAGTAGTTTTTACAATAACAATCGTAGTACTGGTTCTTCAAATTATGGAGACAGTGCCCATGCTAATTCAACAAGTGGTGTAACTGATGCAATGAAACTGCTTTTGTTGCTGAAGATAATGCCTTTTACTTATGTGATTTGCCACAGGATACATCGATTATGGATAGTGAGGCATCTGCCCATATGATTTTTCATGAAGATTAGCCTGAAATTCAAGATAATCTGAATCTAGTGTATCTCTTGGAAATAATCATAATTTAAAAGTTGAAGGTGAAGGAATGATTAAAATTCGGAAGTTTGAGAATGGACAGTGGTTCAATGCCACTATAAATAATGTACCTACTTTTTGTGCCTGACCTTAGAAAATAGTTATTTATGATTTATGCTAAAAGTGACAAATAAAATCACTTTTAGCACGAATTTCATACACTATTTTTTCGACAAACGCACTAAAAGTGATTACTTTTTGCACTAGTGCTAAAAGTAATCACTTTTAACACCAGTGTCATAAAATGGCATTTTAGACACTGACAGCATTCGTTAAAAATGACACTTTTAGTGACGTTTGTAGAAAAAATTTGTTTTCAGAAGGTATATTGACAAATAATGAAATGAAAGTTGATAAAGAAGCCAAAATATATCAAAACTCAGAACTTATTGCTATCGGAATTAGAGACAATTACAATACCTGTAAAATATTATTTCGTACTGTAGTCAACAGTGCAAATGTTATAGTGCAAGATTCTTTAAAGTTATGGCATGAAAGATTAGGAAATGTAAACAAGAACTATCTCCTAGGAATGGTTAAGAAAGGACTAGTAAGTGATGTGAATATCAATAACACTGAAAATTTTCTGTGTGAAGCCTACTTGTCAGGTAGGTAAGCAACAAAAATTATCCTTTAAGCAAAGGTCAAGTCCACATGTGAAACTAGAGGACCTATGTTAACACTATCTGTACAGGGTGCAAGATATTTTGTTACATTTAAGGACGAACAGTCAGGATATAGAGTTGCATATTTCATAAGGCATATATCCGATGTTTTTGACTGTTTCAGAGCATTTAATGCTAAGATAAAGACAAAATTTGGTCATCCAGTGAAGATTTTAAATATGGACAATGGAACAGAGTATATAAACCATATTTTCAAGGATTATTTCACCCTTCTTTAGTGAAATAATCCTCGATCATCGATTAAAAATTACCCGCACCACATGTTGTATCATTCAAGGATATCGAAGTTTCCTGGGGCACACTTCTATCTACATACTAAACCAAGTACCAACTACAAAAGCACCTAATTCAAGTCCATATGAAATATGGAGTCGACAGGAAACCATCCTTAGAAAATATTGAGATTTTTGGATGCACTGCATATGCACATATTCCCAATGTTAAAAGAAAGAAATTAGATCCAAAAAGAGAGAAGTTCATATTTGTTGGTTATGACAAGAATTCCACAAATTATCGATTATTCAATCCTGATGATACACAGAAAATTTATGTATTAAGAAATGTATTTTTCTGCGATTGACAAGAAATGTCAGCATTTTTGACCGGTTGACAGGTCGCAAAAGTTAATATTCTGGTATTTTAATTATTTTTCAATAGTTGCTAAGGAATCGATGAATAACAATACGGGAATCACTTTTCCGGCCTAGGTCGGGAAAGTGATTCTCGTACTGCTGAACAATTGGAACAAAAAGACAAACATTCAACAGATATTTAACCGATCGCAGAAAAAATAGTATGTGTATTTCGGTGGAAAAGCACATTCTCGGCCTTCGGTGCCACCCTGAAACGGCAGACGGTCAGTTTTGGTATGTCCAGGTAATCAATATCGTTCACCGAAAAACCTGCCAGCTTCTATACTGATACAATTTACAGCTTCTTCATATTGTTGTTGGATCGTTGATTTCAGTAAAATTTAACTCGTATCCGCCATATCTTGATGGAAAGAGTATATTTGTTTGTGGTCTATTGGGTATATGTCTTTGCATATCTTCGATTCGGTCTTCAACATGGATTTCATCATTTTCATTCTCATAGACTTCAGGTTCTAAATTATCCATTTCTTGAACTTCATTAAATTTTGTGACATCATCTTTGTCCAATTCAATTGGTACTAAATTTCTTGATTTTATTAGGTTATTTTCCATCTTTCAATCAAAAATAGTATATTGTGTATTTAGGTGGAAAAGTGACACATTCTCGCGAATTAACAGTTTGAGGACTTATCAATATTACACAGACAGGCGATTTATTTGACAGCATTACTTCGGCAGACGCCTGTCAAATTTGTAATTTTCAAGTTTTAGTGAACGACATTTATCAAATTTTGTTTTTTTGCAAATCGATTCCTTTACTAACGTACTCTCAGAAAAAATATCGGCAGACGAAAAAGACGGCAGCGTTTTATTGGCAGACGCTGGAATAATGACAAGTTGATTCATGGTAAACAATACTGATAATAGCTGATATTCATGAAAGCGTTTAGAGCAGCTCTAGTGTATTCAAAATTCAAATAGGCAGAAGATTTATTTGACAGCACAATTTTGGCAGACACTATCAAATTTTGTCATATACAGGGTGTCCCAGCCGAGAGTGACCAATTTGAAATGCTTATAACTTCTAAACTAGTTGTGCTAGCGACCTGCGGTTTGCGCCATTCGACTTCTCCTGGCCTAAAGTTTTTTTTAGTAGGTTATAAATTTTCTTGCCTCTCATACAGGGCGTATAAAAAAAAATCCGTTTTTCAACATCGAAATTCTCCACTATGTTTAATACAACACCCTGTATATCACAACGTCAAAAAAAAAGAGTCATGCTAAAGGTATCCATGTACCAATAAGCATCATCCTTGAAACTTAAAGTTTTAGCCGTAAAAAATTGAAATCTAAATCCTGGTATTTTTGCATAAGCATGGCAGCTTCATGTTGTAGGTATGTACTGTACTTGCTTTCACTTTGGCAAACACTGCCATCCCTAGCCATAGTACCTTATATCCAAATGTACCAACGGCTACTCGTCCTCTGCCGCACAGCAATATTCACTCAATCCCGGAGCGTCCTAACATTGGTAACGACGAAGAAAATGAAAGCACAGACAGTTCACCATTAACTTAATCAATGTCAGATTTCGAAGCACCTAGTACATCATCACAGCTACACAAGATAACGCAAGCTGAGTTAAACGATCTCGTAAAAGAGCAAAACAGAATTTCTAGGCCGTAACTTCTTTCCGTACTAGACAAAAAGAGTTGATGCAATATTTTGCTATTGTGGACACTTGAGTTTTTTGTGAAGATGTCAGTGGTTTGATGAGAGCACTTAATATTTTCTATGTACAAAACGAATGGAGACTCTCCATAGATAGCTCTAAGCTAAGTTTAAAAGCTGTTTTGCTACATAACGGAAATATTTTACCGTCGATTCCTATTGGTCACGCAGTCCATATGAAAGAGTCTTATGAAAATATGAAAAGCCTTTTGTTGCGGATTAAGTATGATGAACATCGATGGCAAATCTGTGGAGATTTGAAAGTCGTAGCTCTTCTGCTTGGTCTACACGAAATTTTGTTGTTTTATCTGCGAATGAGATAGTCGAGATAGAAATGTGCATTACATAAAAAAGGTCTGGCGTCATCGTCAGTCACTTCAACCTGGGCAAAAAAATTACCCTTTAGTTGACCCACAAATAGTATTATTGCCACCGTTGCATATTAAACTAGGGCTTATGACAAAAATGGAGCTGCTTTTCAGTACCTTCGTCAGGAATTTCTAAGAAGTGAAGCGAAGATCAAGGAAGGTATATTTATCGGTCCTCAAATTAGAACACTATTTAAAGATAATAATTTTGACTGTGTTTTGGAAGGTACAGAAAAAAAAGCCTGGGAAGACTTTCGTCTTGTGGCTTCTTAGGAAATAAGAGGACCGACAACTATGCTGAACTAATCGGAAAGATGTTACAATCGTATCAAGAACTAGGTTGCAACATGTCCCTGAAAATCCACTCTTTACATTCACATTTAGACTTCTTTCCAGACAACTGTGGGGCATTTAGTGTCGATGGAGAACGCTTCCATAAGGACATCGCAATCATGGAAAAACGATATCAGGGCAAGTGGAATGTTGCCATGTTGGCGGATTATTGCTGGACTGTTTGTCGAGATGTTCCAGAAGCAGAATATAAGAGAGCAGCGGAAAAACCACGTCGCCATTCCGCAAATGAGTAAAAAATGTATAGTTTCTGTTAATTTTTTGAAAAAATGGATTTTTTTTTCTTTGAAACTAAAACTAATTTTGAAATATTTTTATCATTATGATGTTTATCAGGTGAAAATCAATAAAAAAAGTTACTCTACGCAATAAATACTACTAACAATTTGTAGACCTAGTGTAATAAGAAGCCAGATTAAAAAACGTAGAAAAAAAAAAATTAAATCGCGTTATTTAATAATATTGTTGAATGTTAAGTGTCAAAATTTAATTATTATTAGGTTTACTGGTTTATAAGTGTTTGACTATATTTAATTGTATTAATTTAAACCACTTATTTACAGATGTTATTTCCTTATTTTTCCTCAACAGAGATTCCACGCCAAACTGTTACTTTTGGGGTATCTCGCTATTCTCACTGGAACTTGTTAAGTTCTCGTGGAAAATTTATTTTAACTAAGTTGATGTCCAACTACACACACATTTAAAAATTGTTTATATATGTATGTTTATAGTGATAGCAAGTACATACCTACAACATGAAGCTGCCATGCTTATGCTAAAATACCAGGATTTAGATTTCAATTTTTTACGGCTAAAACTTTAGGTTTAAAGGATGATGCTTATTGGTACATGGATACCTTTAGCATGACTCTTTTTTTTGACGTTGTGATATACTTGGTGTTCCATTAAACATAGTGGAGAATTTCGATGTTGAAAAACGGATGTTTTTTACTCGCCCTGTATGAGAGGCAAGAAAATTTGCAACCTACTTAAGGTAGCCTTTCGATGGTTGCGGCCAATTGCGACCGCGACTGATGCGGCTGCGACTTGCGACCAGTACGATCTGTCGTATTTGTATCCCACCTTTCGACAGATGCGACTTTGTGTACGACACGACTCACACAACCGACACGATCCCTCATGTCATTAGCTGTTTTCTGACTTTGGGTGTATGGTGTGGTGTATCCAGTACAATGAATTCAAAGTTGAGATATTGCAAGTTATTACTCGAGGAGGAAGAAGATGATAATGATTCAATTCTACAATACGTATTAGTGACTAAAAAAAAAGAAAAGCAGTTAGGGAACTATTATAAATCACACGTGAAGATTCATACAACATTTTTATTGAAAGGCAATTAAAATATGATGAGGAAATATTTGAAACATACTGCAGACTAAATTTTTTCAAATATTATCGCCATATGCAGAGAGGCTGCTGTCATAAATGGTGAATTCTTAGCAACATATTCAATCAGTTTTTCATCATCTTCGTTCGAAAACGGAGCCATTTTCAATAATAATTGAAAATTCTTGTCGCCGAATGCATGCGGCCACTACGAACAATGCGACCAGACTGCTCCTAGAGCGGTTGAGTCGTTACGGCCGCCTTGGTCGTCGCTGTCGCACTTGTCGCGGCCGCATGTGGTCGCATGTTTTTAAAGGAGACCTATGTGAATATATAAAAGCGGTACATATACGACCAGCCGCATTGTCGCAGCAATCGGAACGGTCGCATTGGCCGCGACCATCGAAAGGCTACCTTTAAAAAAAACTTTAGGCCAGGAGAAGTCGAATGGCGCAAGCCGCAGGTCGCTAGCACAACTAGTTTAGAAGTTATAAGCATTTCAAATGGTTCACTCTCGGCTGGAACAGTATGTATGTGACAAAACTCTATTAGTCTAAGAGCCAGTGAATTTCTTTTCGTAAAAAGTTGCCGATGGACAATTTCTTGCTTAAACGATGTAGTTTTATGCCCCGAGATCGAAAACCATAGTCTGGCAGCATGTAGTGGGGAAGTTTGGCGTAGGCATAATTAATTAGTCATTAAAAAATTCACCAAATTCGAAATACTTGCCGATGGTCAATTTTTGCGGCATTTTATTCGAAAAAGTTCCATTAACAAGGCTGTAATAATGCCAGACGATTTTCACGGGTTCAGAGCCTTGCCAGACGCCCTCAGAGTGCAAAAAAATTACATTTTCGAAATACTTGCCCTTTTTTTTCTAATTAATGAGACAAAAATTGTAAATCAAATGGAAATATTGTTACGACGAGATTATATAATATTTTATCTACGACTCAGATTTTTGTCTTGTGTATTCAAAATGGTTTTGATTTTTCACAAAAGATTATTTGGTGACCTAAGCTCAAGGCTGAAAGAAAATATTTTCTCAACAAGTACCTACTTCAGCAAATGCTCTCATCAGCATCAGGTATCAGTTGAACCTCCAATATTCATAAATAAAATATGTAGTGCGCAAAGTTACTTTCCGCAAAGGTTAGGATCAAGATTTTTTCTACAAGCACACACTTCATATATTTTTTTAAATTTTATTTTAAATAACAACAAATGTTATTTATTAATAATATGGATACTAAAAGTACAGTTCGTTTCATTAACTTTGATAACATTTCAATCAGATAACCATAGCAACCCGATAACCACGCGACTTAAGCAGGTGAGTTTGTCATTGCTTTTAGTAAATTCTACACACACACAAGTGTTTCAGGTATGCCGTGCGGGCAATAGTATTACATCACGAGTGTAAAAAGTCACAAATTTCACGCACGAGTGTTTTTTCGCGCGAGGCGGTAGTCGAGTGCGAAAATCACACGAGTGTTTGAAAGGCGCTTTTTCACCAGTGGTGTACACCATTTTTCCTACTACCAGAAACCGATTTCCACCAATTTTCTCTTATTTTTTGTCTTTTCATTTTCAGGACACGTGCTGAAAGTACTTTCAACCCACGTATCGAAAGTAAATTGTGATGTGAATCACAAAAGATGTGTGCTGAAAGTATTTTTAGCACGCGTATTGAAAGTACTTTCGGCATGAGTGTGATATTCAGCGCTTTCTAAAAAGCCAACTAGTGCGGATGTTATCATTTTCGTATGTGGTGACCACCGTGGTCGTAGGAGAAAGATAGTTTCCGAACTAAAATGCGTGCGGGAAAGTGACGTTTTACGCTTGCTTGTAGATAAAATGACTTACGTGATATAAGGAGCTCATTACATCACTAGTACGGTAATACAATTTATAACGTAACTCAAATAGGCTAAAATGGGTTACGTAATCGTAATGAGCTCTTATATAGTGTGGGTGAGTCGAGGGTCATATATAAAACGCAAAAATACACAAAATCATAAATAAAACCTAGTTTTTTTTCTTTTTTGACATTTCAATGAAACTACAAATCTACAATTTATATTTTATTTGATTTCAATTCATAATTGTTCACTATTAAATTATTTTATCCCATTTTGACGTTTAAAAATGACATTATTGAACGCATAACAATAAAGGTAAGTAGACGTTAATCACCTCAGTGATTTTAAAACATTTTAACTCACTCTCGGCATTTTAAGTCACTCTGCCCAACTAAAAATCTGAAACCTCAGTGACTTAAAATATTTTTAACTCACTCCCGGCATTTTTTCTTCTACTTTATTTTTAAAATTTTCACAAAATGGGATAAATTTTTGTATACATCACGTGAGTTAAAATGTTTATTCATTCGAAGAAAATTAACCCACTCGCTAGGGCTCGTGGGTTAAATTTCTTCTCATGAATAAAAATTCATTTGACTGACTTGGTGTATAAATAACTATTATTTCATTAATTATCAAAAAAATATATATTTTACAAACGCTACTGTCCCACTCACTCCTTGTCTTCCCCTCTCATTTGCTCTAGTACGGGATCACCACGTATGGCCGCGGCATATTATCCTCTTCCCGTGGCATATGTATGTCTGTGTTCACATATTCGTAAAATAACGAACTTCGGTGTCGTCTGGCAAGTAAAGGATTGATCGCCGATAAAACTGTCTGGCACTAGGTTTGTTCGATTCGCTTTTTTTTCTCCTCTTTAATGTAAAAAAAGCAAGTTTCGGCAAGTTTTTCCAATTTTTATTTTATTTTTTTGCACTTTGAGAGCGTATGGCAAAGCTTTAAACCCGTGAAAACCGTCTGGCATTATTACAGCCTTGTTAATGGCTCATTTTTAAATGATATGCCGCAAAAATTGATTATCGGCAAGTACTTCGAATTTCGTGAATTTTTTAATGACTAATTAATTATGCCTACGCCAAACTTCCCCACTACATGCTGCCAGACTATGGTTTTCGATCTCGGGTTATAATACTACATCGTTTAAGCAAGAAATTGTCCATCGGCAACTTTTTACGCGAAAAGTTCACTGGCTCTTAGACTATATGGTGTCTGCCAAAATTGTGCTGTCAAATAAATCTTCTGCCTATTTGAATTTTGAATACACTAGAGCTGCTCTAACGCTTTCACGAATATCAGCTATTCGGGTCTATTCTGTAACTCAAATCGAATCGACAATCGAAAACTTGAATCGTTAACTGTGGAAAAATGTCCACAGTTATCGATTCAAGTTTTCGATTGTCGATTCGATTTGAGTTACAGAATAGACCTGAATATATCAGTATTTTTTACCATAAATCAACTTGTCATTATTCCAGCGTCTGCCGAAAAAACGCTGCCGTCTTTTCCGTGTGCCGATATTTTTTCTGAGAGTACGTTAGTAAAGGAATCGATTTGCAAAAAAACAAAATTTGATAAATGTCGTTCACTAAACTTGAAAATTATAAATTTGACAGGCGTCTGCCGAAGTAATGCTGTCAAACAAATCATCTGTGTAATATTGATAAGTCCTCAACTGTTAATTCGTTTCCGAAAATTTCGATCTTGATCAATATCGTTCACCAAAATGAAAATTCATCCCTTTTTAAAATTTAACCCCCGATTAAAACTGCCACCCTGAAACGGCAGACGGTCAGTTTTGGTATGTCCACGTAACCCTCAATCATGATTAATTAATAAAAATTTTGATCAATAGGTATCGTTCACCGAAAAACCTGCCAGTTCCTATACTATATTGAGAAAGAAGAATGGAAAAAAGCAATATTTGAAGAATTTGAAGCACTTCAGAAGAATTCAACAAGAAAATGACACGACTTCGTAAAGCCAGATTTTTGCCCTTACGACAAGATATCGTTTCTGGCCAATTTTGATTTCATCCAATCAACTGCTGATTAATGTGTGTATAAAGGTTATGTGCAGAATGCCAAAGTGTTTTTGATATTATATGTCGATGATGGACTAATTTTTTCTACGGAAGAGATAGCAATAAACATCCTTTTGAGTGCACTTAAAAGATTTTTTGATCTCACAGTAACAGATGGAAGTTATTTTGTCGATCTGCGGGCAGATCCTTGAGCCAGGGAGTAGAGCTCCTCGAGAGAACAAATTTTTCGTCTTTATCATTCTCATTTACTTTTCGATTACGTTGACAAAGACAAAACATTCGTTCTATCGGGGAGCTCTTCTCCCTGGCCCGAGGATCGGGCTTCTGGAGATAACCAGAGAATGTGAGAATGGAACAATGTTTTTAAGTCAGAGAAATTATAAAAACAGATTATTGAACGCTTTGATTAAAATGATGCCAATCCAGTGAGTATTCCAGAAGACGTACACACATATTTGACAAATCGTACAGAAAATTTTCTTCAAGAAGAACTGGCTACGTTTTTAAATTATGCGGGGGGCCTGTCACATGGAGTAGCAAACGTCAACTAACGTGTATCCCGATCGACAACCGAAGCAGAATTTATTGCAGTTACACAAGCTACAAAAAAAAGCATTTTGTCTCCTGAAATTCATACTGGATTTAGAAGATGTGCCAAAACCAACTACATTATTCTTTGATAATCAGGGTGCAAGTAAACTGATCAAGAATCCAAAGTTTCATCAAAGAACGTAACACATTGACATTAAATTCAACTTTGTGAGGGAACGTTATGAAGAACAAGAGATGAAGCCAGAACACAGATCAGCAGACAGATATTTTCACCAAATCAGAAGATTTGTAGAAATGAGGGAAAGACTCAATATAGTCTTTTCAAACAACATAACAAAAGGTGGGAGTGTTAGAAATAGTTTTGTAATGTTGAATTTCATTTAATAATATCTATATACTTGTCTACTTTTTGAATGTTATCATTTCAAGTGTTCTGTAATTATGTCAAGTTCGTTCTATAGAAGTTCTTTGAAAGTATTAATTAATGTATTTGTATGATGTTTAAAAGATCAGAAGACCCCATATTTCAATAGATATTGAAATAACAATATTTTATACAGCAATTAGACCTATCATCGCATATGCAGCTGAATCGAGATCAAACACAACAACAAATGCCCCCAGTTGAAATAAAAACACTAAGAAAAACGTTAGACAACAAAATAAGTGAGGAACTAAGACAACAGAGGATACAAGGCATAGTAAGAACGGCAAGACAAGAAGACAAGAGCAGAATGAAGAAAAGACACTTGCAAAAACGTGAACTCAGGAGGAAAGAATATTAGATATCTTTGTCCAAAGAAAGTTAAAAACTTGAAACAGGCATTCATGATATATCCTATGTTCGAAAATCAATTAAGACAATAAAAATAATCAGTATTTCGTTTTGAGTGCTTAGAACGTTACTTGGAATTGAAGCCACAGCTTTTGTCAGATAATGGTGAAGAGTTTGACAACAGTGCAAATTTGAATATGCGCATCTAATCTCTACCTGGAAAACGTAGACGTGAGATTTTATATGGAATTGTAGTCAAACATTGGCAACACGGGATGTTTTATACATCTAATCCAGAGATTTGTTCTGCACAGACGCTGATTCTTTTGCTTATCGATAGTTTTCACATCAGTGCTTTTAGCTCACACAACAAGCAAATCGCATATTTGTAGAGACTCTAAGACGGTTATGGTTGATTAACAAGACAACAGATCAACAAAAATCAGAATTTTGGGAATAAGTGAAATGAAATGCCCGAATGCAAACTACGGTGATATTCAAGAACATAAAATATACTACTCTCAGGATGTCCCGTCAAACATGAATACATAGTGGGCATCATACTGCACAAATCAGTTGCACAAAATGTCTCAAACGTTGTGCCCGTCAATGAAAAAATAATGTTAGTTCAAATAAAAAAAATTCCAGAAAATGACAACATTATACAAGTGTATGCGCCCACAAGTAAACATAAAGAGGGAGATATAAGTAACTTTTACACTGAATTAACCACCCACATCAAAAAAGTCCCTCAAAAACAACTGCTTATAATGATGGGTGACTTTAATGCAAAAGTGAGAAGATGAAGATCAGAAAACCATATTAGACCTCATGGCCTTGGAGAAAGAAATGCGTGTAGAGAATAACTTTGTAGTTTTGCACGAAAAAATGGTTTGATACCTGGAAACTGAAAAGCCCCAAAAGATGGAAAAGATGGTACAATTAGACGAAACCAAATCGACTATAGAATGGTAAATCAAAGATATAGAGATAGTTGTAAAGTAGCCAAAACATATTCGGATGCAGATAAAACTCTGATCACAATTTGCTAGTAGACGAATTTAGGGTACAATTGGAAGAAGCTAAAAATAAAACAACATAAACTACTTACAATAGCTGAAAAATCAATGAGCCAGAAGTAAGAACTTAAGTCATGGACATGCCAAGAAACGCTTTATGTGAAAAACAGCTCAAAAGTTGAGGAAAAAATAAGTAAAATAGTCAAGGTAATGAAAACAATAAAGAAGCAAATACTAAATACTAACAGTAAATGTAGTTAAGAGGAAACCCTGTATCACTGATGAGATCCTGAGCTTAATGGAAGAAAGAACAAAATAAATAATGACATGAACAGATATAGGACTATTAACAACAAGATCAGAAGAAAAATCATAGGAACAAAACAACAAGAACTCAAATACAAATGCTCAGAGATTGAAATATCACAATCAGAGCACGACACATTTGATGTATATAAGAAGGCCAAGTAAATAACAGGAAAATACAAGAAGAAATCAATAGGAAAAATGGAAAATGACCAAGGAGAAATAATTGTAGACATGGAACGAATAAAATTAACATGGAAAAATAACGTGAAAGAATTGTTCTGACCTAAAAGTAGAACAACTATTAACGAACGAAATAACAGGACCGGGCATCCTTTTAGATGAAGTTGAGGCAGCAATACGGTCACTCAAAGATGGGAAGGCTGCTGGTCCAACTCTTTGATAAAGATTTCAAGAACTGCAATTTTCAATGAAATAGACAACAGTGGAAGACTACCAAAAAAATGGTTGAGATCAGAGTGTATAGTTTTGTCAAAAAAGCAGGGTGCCAAAGAATGCAGTGATCACAGAACAATAAGCCTATAGATAGACACTTGTTAAGACTATTTTTAAAAATTATACATCGGAGATTGTACAAAATCTGCGAGGAACAAGTATCACCAACACAATTTGGTTTTATGAAAGGTCTTGGAACAAGAGACGTCTCATTCAGTGTATAGGTGCTCTTCCAACGTTGCAGAGATATGAATTGTAAGGTGTATGCCTGTTTCACTATCAAAAGGCATTTGATAAAGTGCACCACAACAAAATGATGGAAGTTCTGCAAGAATGAAGTTGACGGTAAAGACATAAGCATAATCAAAAACCTATACTGGAATCAGTCAGCTTCTGTTAAAATCAATCATGTGAAAACAGAGGAAATGGAAATTTTATGAGGAGTACGGAAGGTATGTATACTTTCACCTCTTATATTCAACATGTACTCAGAGGCAATCTTCCCAGAAGCCCTAGAGTACACGGAAGCAGCACTACTATTAAATGGCGAACGAATAAACAATTTTAGATATGCCGATGACACCGTTATTTTTGCCGACACTGCACAGGGACTACAGCTTTTAATGAACAGTGTAGTTGAAATTAGTAAGAAATACGGCCTATAGAAGCTAACACCAGTAAAACAAAAGTCATGATAATTAGCAAGGAAAGCATAGGAGGAGTACAGTTTTCCATCAATCAGAGAGTCGTGGAACGAGTGCCAACATACACTTATCTACACTACAGTACTAAATGAACAGTGGGACCATTCCCAACAAATAAGATCAAGAATTGAAAAAGCAAGAGCAGCTTTCACCAAAATGTCCAAATTATTCAAAACATATAATTTAAATTTAAAATTAAAACTCAGACTGTCCGATGCTACATATTCTCCATCTCCATCTTGTTATACGGAGTAGAGTCTTAGACCTTGACGGAGACAACAACAGAGAGACTGGAAAATAGCATGGATGGACAAGGTATCAAACACTCGAGTGCTGCAAAAACTTAATAAAGAAAGAGGAATAATGTACGCAGTAAAACGTAGAAAATTGAAATACGTGGGTCACATTATGAGAAACGAAAAAAATATATAAATTGCTGAAATGCCTTCTACAAGGAAAATACTAAGTAACAAATAAAATTACTGGAAGAAGAAGAAGACATCATAAATGAAAATCAATGTAAACTTTTGGAAACCAGTCGCGAGGGTGTTTTTCATTACTGGCATCGCCATCATTGGAAATGTTACTGTAGAAACATCAACTGGAAAAGGTTATCAGTTGGAAATCATTCAAAGCTTCGATCGGTCTAGCAGTTGTAGCCAATCAGAGATCACAAACGCCATATTTCAAAAACTCAAAAAAAGACATCCATAAATTGAGATTGAGAAGGTTGATGTCACTCCAGCACGAATGAGCTACTATATCGCCAGATCCACCGTGATGTTTTAACGACAAATTTTTGGTGAATCTGCACGTATTCGGCTTTTCACTGGACTTTGCAAACCCGGGTATTTTCTCTAGAGATATCAAAAAGCCTGTAAACCTTTAGGGACGAATTGAGGCGCTAATCCCTGAGATTTAACTTGAAGTAAAGATAACAAAGGAGATGAAAATAGGGGCTAAAGACTAACCATCTTCTTCTCCACCCTACGTGAAAAATATATTGTACTTTGCTAGTTCAATCTTGAGTCTCAGTTAATTATGTTCTATTATAATCAGCAACCCTATTGCAAATTGTATTTTTTCTGAAGTTTCTTGACCCAATTTTGTCACACTTTTACCCGTAGCTCATCTTTAAGAATTGTTGTTTTGCCAGCTACCAGTTTCATTCTAATAAAATAGGATTCAACAAAGGCTCTTCACGAAACATTTTACTGACACGGTGATTTGGAATCCCCCTTGACGACGATAGCCGATCCTCTAGGGATAGGATCTTGTTGGAATTTCTCCGAAATCGCATCATCATTTATGCATAGCTGGAAATACGGCAACTGTGCTCAGCGCTGTGCTGTGCTGTGGAATGGAGATTGTGAGAGAGTGAAGGCGAAGGCATCGTGAGCGCGCAACCGCGTCAGTTTCTCCGGTATAACACCGAGCAGATCTAAATAATTTATTGCTTGTGTGTATGTGTTTGTGTCTGTCGATGTCCACCAGGTTAATTCCTAAGGTCACAATATGGAACTGGTTTCGTGGCCGCGGAAAATATTTTATTACTCGCTGATTATAAGTTTTGAGTAGGAGGAGTTTTCGTTCGTAGTTTTTACTACGCTAATTTGCATACTATGATTGTTAATGACACCATCTGTTAATTTGTTGCCGAGAATATTCTATCATTAGCTATTGTTGAATACCAATTTATTTTGTCCCGTTTTTTATTTTGTCTTGTACTATCGAAAAATGTTTCATTGTTATGTCACACGATATCCTACAGATTGTCACATTGAAGCCAGATTATTTGGTTATCTTTAGTTAAATATCAGTACAACCTTTAACTTTACTCAAAACCTTTAGACTTGGGTGCAATTGGAAATTACTTTACTTCAGGCTAAGAGATATGATTGATTGATATATAGGTACGAAAACGAAGACACTCCTGGACTTACTCCAAATTCTTCATGTCATGTGAGACTCAATCTTATTGAACCAAATTGTATACAATGAGATTGGGATATATCAAGAAACGATAAAGGGAGATCATTTGAATATTGAAAGACCTCCATGAAAAGAACCAATATAGCCATGTTTTATTATGTTCATGCTAATTCTTTCTTCACAACTTTATCTGGGGGCTTTATTTCTGATGTCAAAGTCCTATGATCTCATATTATGCCTTATTCTTTGATCGTTTTTTCTCTTCAACAAGTACAATCTTATTAGAACCTGATGGTTATGGTGAGAGTTGATCCCCTTTACTCATATTCTGGATGAATTTAGTGAATGATCAAGTTGGGAAGTCCTCATTTTTTGATAACCTCTTTTCTTTGAAGCTTAAATTTTTGCAATTTTAATACCTAACTACCAGCGGGCCGATCCTTGAGCCAGGGAGTGAAACTTCCCGAGAGAACAAAATTTTCGTCTTTATCATTCCCGTTTACTTTTCGATTACGTTGACAAGGACAAAACATTCGTTCTATCGGGAAGCTCTACTCCCTGGCCCGAGGATCGGCCACCAGGTGTCTCAGCTCTCCATATTCAACAGGAAGGAAGATTCCCCACCAGACCTAATACAACGAAATTCTCATCTGGAATTTTTGTTGAGAGATTTGGTAGAAAGTTAATCTGTTCCCGCAATCTATTCTATAGTGTGCGTTTGAAGATTTTCTCTTGTCAATGCTAGGGTATCTATCTATATATAGATTTATTCCATCAAACCACCGCACCAATAAATTATTCCAATAGGAATAACTGGGCAATAATATGTCAATATTCATAAATTTAAATTAATTTTGACTAATGAAATTAATAGTTGATTAAATAACGAAGATAGTCATCAGTTGTTTATGATTTAAATTGAATTTTGATGAACTAAAATTTTGATCAAATTGCAATCATTAATATCGAATCCTCATTGAACACTGATCGAATGAGCGAAGATAATTGACCAATAACGATAAATTTAATGAAAATGGTCCATTATTTTGAAATCATCGTCCATATTGTAATTTCACTTAATTTTTGTGGAGCATGATCTTCTGCATAATGTGTTTTTGTATCAGTTTTTTTAAATTTCATTATTCAAGTATATTGTTCAATATATTTTTTTTTTGCTTAAATTCATCTCTAGAAAATGTAGGAACATTGAATTTCTACAAACGGGGAGTGTCTAAAGGCTTCTGAATCACATGAATAAGTGTGTTAATTTAATGATGTAATGTTGGTTTGTTAGCTGAAAATAGTTTTATCCGGAGTTATTGGTGAAACTCTGATACACTCTTAAATAATTCTATGATAAAAATAATCTCTTGTTGAGCATTGCATAAGTGATCTCGAAATGATGGATATTTCCAGCTCAAGAAGAAGCAAGGCTCGAGTTAGAAGTTGCGTGAAAATCATGTCTGGCGGAAAAGTTTTAGAGCTAGAGTTGAAAGAAATGGAAAATATTCAGTAACAGATGGAAGAATCAGATTCCTGTATAAAATAATATAAATCAATCGGTAAAGAGGTGAGCCAATTAGCAAAGTTCCAACTTTTTAGAGATGTAAGCCCTAGACTAATCCTTTTTTCGACAGTGACTTCATGGTGCGCTATGTCTTTAATGGGCAACAAAGGGCGTCACTTTTCTGAGGGATGCCACTCACTGGAAAGCCATGAATATTCTAAACTGCTTCTTTTCAAATCACATTTTTTTTGGTAATGAACTTAGCCTCAGCCTGTTACTGAACTTAATTTAATTCCATCGAATAATGAATCCCTGCAGAAAATGACCAGAATGAAAACGTATAGAGATAGGGGATGAGCAAAAAAAAAAAAACTGATATTTTTTTATCAAAAATGGACAATTCATTCGTTCAATCAGTTCTCACATCCGACGCCACCCCTCGGAAAAATAAAAACGAGAATACGTTCCTAAACTTTTTGTATACCGGCGAAACAAACGCAAAAAAAAGTCCGAAAAGTAATAACTTTTATCCCCGGCCATCAGACTCTCGCCGTTGAAAAGACAAAAGGGCAAAAAACGTAACTCCGCTTAAATTCAAACAAACTCTCCCCCTCACACCCTCGCTAGCCCGATTCTGCCACCCCCGCGACGCCCCTTTCTTGCCTGCCCGCCGCCACCGCCACCGAACGGGCGGCAGATTTACAATTCATGAAGCACCGCTGTTTTGTAACGACGAGTTTCGGAACGTGGAGTGTGGGTGTGGCTTCACAGTTTTCTTGGAAATACATATAACCTGGGAGTAGTTTTCAAAGAAATCTGGATAAAATAATTATTTTCTTGGATTTATTTTTCGGTTTTTTTTATATCACTTTTATTGATATTGCTAAATTCTCTGGCCACTATATGAGTGAATACTGAATAATTCCGTCCGTCCTACAAAATACAATAATCTCTTACGTAGGGCTCTTAATATTTCCCTATGAATACCTTCATACATTTTTCATAAGAACTTTTATCTATTATATCTGATGCCTTATGTCGTTCTTTATTTTCTGAGTCAGTGTTTATTCTCGTCCTTGTTGTATAACTCCATAAGTACCATGCTGCAACCAGTATTAGCGGAAAATTGCCTATACCTACTATAAATTGTTACCTGTCTGTCAGAAGGTTGAGAATAGTGACAGTACAGATTAGTGACAGACAGACACATTGTCATAGTTATAGAAACGTTTTAAGTACAACTAAACTTTTATTATTATTACTAGCTGACCCGGCGAACTTCGTACCGCCTCTGAATTATTAAATACCTACTAAATGTTGTGTTAACGTATCTAGTAGCTGAATTAAATTCAGTTTTTTTCGATAGTGAGTTTGGCCTTGGTTGAAGAGAATTAATGTTTACTCTCTAACCCAAATAGAGAGCGCTCTGGGAGCAGTAAAGCCGAAAATGCTATAAGATAATACTGTAACGTCGGTTGAATGCGCAAACAAAGATAAGTTCGGTTATGTAGTGGTGAGAAGCATAAAAAAATTTAAAATTTTTTGGGGTGGAGCACCCTCATCACTTAGGGGTATAAAAAATAGCTTAAAACCTATTCTCAGACCTACCGAATATACATATAAAATTTCGTAAAAATCAGTAAAGCCGTTTCGGAGGAGGAAGGTTACTAAAACTGTGACATGAAGATTATTATCCCTTCATCTTGAAGACACTAACACAACATGGTGTCAGTTATCTAAGTGCTGAAAGTGTCCAGGAATAGGAAGGAATAACATATATAGACAGTGTGAGAGTATTCGCAGTCTCGCTGAAGAACGTTAACAGATTGATACCCAATATGTCTCGAACTTCTAAACCCTACGTCTAGGTCAAAATTTAGTTGAAATAGTCTGTCATCATTATCAGTAGAGGATTATTTATCCAGTAACTGGGTAAGTTGGCTGCAACATTTCAAGATTTATATGAGAACAAGTGGTCTAGAAAACGAAGATAATAGCAGATTTTTTTTTATATTTTTGCATTACATTGGACCTGAGGCTCTCTCTATTTTTATTTCTTTCAATTTAAATATGGACACATGTGCATATAAGGATTTAGTCGATCGGTTTGAAGCACACTGCAAACCAAAAACAAACCTAACAATTGGAAAGCACAATTTTTTAACAAGACGTCAGAAGCCTGATGAGTCAATCGACGAATTTGTGACAGCACTCAAAAACCTGAGCCTTAAATGTGAACTAGACAAACTGCGAGAAAGCCTTGTCAGGGATAAGTTTGTTGTTGGTTTAGGTGCTAATAATATAATCGAATAATAAAAGAAATACTTTTACAAGAGGATAATCTAGATTTAGACAGGGCCATTAAAATTGCCAAAAGCATTGAAATCACTCATATTCAAGCCCAACAACTAGAAAAGGATTCAGAAGTCATTGTCTACAAAATTCACAAACAGAAAGTTCAGTCTTCAACGAGTCAACAAAGAATTAAATACGTCTGGATTTCATCAAAGTCCAGGATATGGTTATGGTCAAAATCATAATGAAGAGTCTTTCCAAAACCGATAGGTAAGAGGTAACAATTACTCATCACAACAGATAAGTCAAAGTTCATGTAAAAAGTGTGGTCAAATTCACAGACACAAGATGCTATATGCAATAACTGTCAGCGTAAAGGACATTTTGGCAAGTATTGTATTTAAAAAAAATCTTGTCATTTCTACAAAAATTCGTAGCCAAATTTTAGACATAATCCATGAAGGACATTTAGGAATAGATATGTAGGTGTTTAAAGCAGGCATGTGTAGTTGTGTTTTGGCCTAATATCACAGTTGATATTAAGAATAGAGTAGAACAGTGCACATCATGCTTAAAGTTTCGTAGTTCCAATCCATCAGAGCCTTCGCTACCACATCAGCCTTCAACTTTGCCATGGCAAAAGGTCGGAATGGATTTCTTCTTTTATAATAAAGTCACGTATCTCTTAGTTGTTGATGATTTTTCCAACTATTTTGAAGTAACTGTTGGAAACATGTTCCAACAATCATGCTATCTCTTTTTGATGGCAAAATATTTTTATACATATAAAGTTTGCAACACTGCAGCGTTGTCGTCATGTCTATTTTGTCATGTCTGTCAATATATTGCGCGCCATTTTTTGTCATTGCAGCAGTGTAGCTTGGAGCTTGTCCACGTTAACAAGCATCCAGAAACCTTTTCACATTTTAATAAATTTTATAATCTAGCTCTGCCCTGTTGGGCATCTAAGCAAGCTCTGGCTTCTTGTCATCTTGTAGTAGTAATTGTAAATAGTGTAAATATTGTGTAAATTGTTGTAAATATAGTGTCAGTGAAAAGCGCGTGTGTTTTAGTTCCCTATCCAGTCGATCATCCAGTCCACCTAATTATACAGTCCACTAATTATCAAGTTATTTATCTTCCATTATGTGGTTTTGCACATAATTTTGGCCAGTTCGAGCCGGATACTGGATAGTTCGGAACCTAAAAGTGCTTTAAAAACCCTCAAAAAGTGCCTTTTTAGTGGTTATTGATTGTTCCATCGTGATTTTTGGCGCCATGTGATGCAAAAAATCAATCATCCACTGTGCAGTCTGCACGTGTCTCAAACAACGTTGGGTTCCACGTGCCACCAGCGAAGGTTTCCGCCGGAACCGGAAGTGCGTAAGTAGAGTGGGGCGGAGCAAACAAACTTCACTTGTCAAATTCAAAAGGGTGCTTCTTTTTCTCGTCTGGTTCAACCCAAGTCACCCCGGGTGCAGTATCCTTGCTTGGTGCAATGAAGTACAGCCCCGGAGCAACGAACATGAAAGTGAGAGTTCACCACCCCGACAGCTTAACCTCAAATTAAATGTCAAACATTTGTTTACGTTTTGTTGTTTGTTGTTTGTGTATTTTGGATTTTTGCAGTGAATTTGAGTGAATTTGCATTATTTTTGAAAAACTGAATTTTTCGCATTAATTATTGCTATTTTTTCATTATTTATTTAAAGGATGAACAATTATCCGTTTTTCGTTTTGTTAAGTAGTTTTTAAAAAAAAAATCTAATTTATTAGGTAATTTTAAAATTTTGTTTATAGATTTCTTTTGATATTTTCTTATTTTTTTGATTGTAAACTTTGTAAATATGGCTACCAAAAAGCAAATTGATAAATTATTGTCAAAGAAAAAGCAAGCAATCGACTACATGGTTAGAATAAGTCGTTATATTTCCGATCACAAATCTGATCCTGACAGTGAGTATAAAACCGACCAATTTTTAGTTCGGAAGGAAATATTGCAGGACAGTTTTCAAAAGCTTAAAGACATTCAAGTTGAAATTCTGTGCCTTGATGGTATCTATGATGATTCAATTGATGATGTAGAAACTCTTTTTTATGATGTCATTGTAAGTATTAAAAATTGTTTACCTAAATCTAATTTACCAGGACCAGCTAATACTAGTAATTTAGCAACTAATATTGCTCAATCGGTTTCAATTCCACCTACTCAAAGTAATAATTTTATTTCTGCTGCTAAATTGCCCCCAATCGAGATACCTACCTTTGATGGAAAAAATTTAACCAATTTCAAATCTTTTATCGATATATTTAATGCTGTCATCGATAAAAATCAACAGTTAAAAGATGTTGAAAAGCTCTTTTATTTGAGAAATTATTTGAAGGGTGAGGCTTTAAGCTTAATTGATAATCTGCCACTAATAAATTCTTCATATCAAGGTGCCATAGATATTTTAAATAACAGATTTAATAATGAAACTATGATCATAAATTCACATATTTTTTCTATTTTGGATATTCCTGCCATACAAAAAGGTACAGCTCATGCACTTAGAGATTTTGTAAGTCGCATCAAGCAGCAAATTGGAGCTCTCAAAAACCTAGCCCAGCCTGTTGACAACTGGGACATGGTGATGATTTGTATTTTAAGTAGAAAAGTTGACCAATTTACCAACAGAGCCTATCAAATAGATCGTGATAGTTCCAAATTGCCGACTTTGGATGAATTCTTGGCCTATTTAGAAAATAGAGCTACAGCCTTAGAGGCAACTAGTAGTACCCCAGAGCATAAAACTAAAGAAAAGGTTTACGGTTTATTAACAAAACAAACCAATGTAAAATGTCCCTTTTGTTCAATATCTGGACATAAACTGTATAATTGTAAAAAGTTCAAATCCGTACTAGTAAAGGATCGTATATCTTTTGTCGACAGACAGAATTTTTGTAAATTATGTTTGAATATTCATTCTGGAAAGTGTAAAATGTTGTTTCGGTGTGGTATGTGTCAAAAGGAACACAATACCCTGCTGCATTTGGACAAGCAATGTGAAAATAATAATTTTCCTACTGAACGCAGAGTCATGTATTCCAATGCCTCACAGCAAGAATCTGTACTTTTATCTACCTTAAAAGTAAAAATTAAATCTAATAAAGGCAAATATATTTACGCCCGAGGTCTGGTTGACACCGGCTCTCAGATTTGTTTAGTAACAAACAGTTTAGTTGAAAAGCTAGGATTAAAAGCCTTTAATAGTTCTTTGAATATCACTGGCATATCGGAGACTAAAACTAAAATTAATAAATCAATAAATTTAAATATTGAATCTTTGGTTTTTGATTATTCAAAAAACATAAAGTGTGCGCTTGTTGACACTATTACAAGCAATTTGCCTAATGTAAGTTTTGATATTTCAGAGTTTGAAACGCCTCGGAATATTCATTTGTCTGATGACAGTTTTTACCGCTCGGGACCGATTGATTTTTTATTGGGTGCAAATGTGGCGTTTGAAATTTTTCTCTCGGAGAAGCTTAAATGCAACAATATATATTTTCAAAACACCCTATTCGGTTATATTGTAAGCGGTGCAATTTCTGCTTGTGCAAATGTCACATGCAATTTTTTTGCGTTTCACGCGACCTATTCAGATCTTGAAAAAACCATGTCTCAATTTTGGGAAACTGAGAAAGTCCCTGAGATATTTCCAGAATATCCCAGCGAGCAAGAAGCTTGCGAGTCTTGTTTTCAAAATTCTCTTGAAATAATAAATAACCAATATCTGGTGAAATTGCCACTAAAACAAACTGACATAAATTTGGGGGATTTATTTTCAGTGGCTATAAAGCGCTTTGAAAACCTGGAAAAAAGATTTAGAGTTAATCCTGATCTTTTCTCACAATATAAGAGTTTCATGGATGATTATTTGAATTTAAATCATGCCAAAATTGTCAATTACCCTGTAGAGGAGTTAACTAATGGTTCGATTTATTTCATGGCGCATCACCCCGTTATAAGGGAAGACAAAAAAACCACCAAACTCAGAGTTGTCTTTGATGGCAGCATGAAATCGAAACAAAAGAAATGTATAAATGACTTCTTGTACAATGGGGCAGTAGTCCAGAAAGACTTATTCGATATTCTTGTTTGCTTCAGAACTTATAAATTCGTAATTTTAACTGACATAAAACAAATGTACCGCATGGTTTTAATTCACCCGGAACACCGGCCATTGCAAAACATTCTGTGGAGAGATCATCTCGGTTCCTTACAGTATATTCAATTACAGACAGTCACCTATGGCTTGAAAAGCTCGTCTTTTTTAGCAACTAGGTGTTTGGCTGAGCTGGCTCACTCAGAAGGTAAAAAATTCCCTCTCGCAGCAAAAGCTCTTTTAAATAATACATACGTAGATGATATCTTATCGGGTTCTGACACAATTGAAGAGAGCATAAAGCTTAGAGACGAATTAATTTCTTTATTGGGTTCACGATCATTTTTTCTGCATAAATGGTGTACCAATGAACCAAACATTTTGAGTGGCATCCCTAAAGATAAACAAAATTTCGATGAGGTTGATATGAGTAAGAATAATTTTACCGTAAAAACACTAGGCCTAACTTATGATACCATTTCTGATCATTTTAAATTGTCAACTCCTAAAGTTATGAACATCAATGAATATTTAACAAAGAGACAAGTACTCAGTTTGATCTCCAAATTTTATGACCCTTTGGGGTTGGCAGGCCCGATTTTGGTGGCAGCCAAAGTAATCATGCAAAAAATTTGGACATGCAAACTTAGTTGGGATGAAGTATTGCCCGATGATTTGTTGGACATTTGGAAAAGTTTTATAAAGGGTTTTATTAACATGCAAACTTTGGAGATTCCTCGGAATTTATATTTCACAAACGCAAATAGCATTGAGCTTGTAGGGTTTTGCGATTCGTCCATGATAGCATATGGAGCAGTCATTTATGTAAGAACATTTTTTCCTGACAGAGTACATGTAAATTTAGTTTGTTCAAAGTCTAGAATAGTACCTATAAATAAAAAACTTACCATTCCTAGATTGGAACTTAATGGAGCTTTGCTTTTAGCAAATCTGGCAAAAAAGGTGTCTATCTTATTGCAATCAAAAATTGATAAAGTACTTATTTATTCTGATTCGACCATTGTACTTGCTTGGTTAAAATCAGATCCTCTGAAATTAAACCCTTATGTGGCAAACAGAATTATAAAAATTCAAAACTTAACTTCAACTTTTAAATGGTTATATATTAACACGAAAGAAAATCCTGCCGATTGTCTATCCAGGGGTCTCGAGCCTCAGGAAATTGAGTCAAATAATCTGTGGTTCCACGGTCCAAACGTTCTTTCTGATATTAATTTTTGCCATAATGAGATTCCTATAGAAATTCCTGCTTCCTTGCCAGAAGAAAAAATTTTAACACAAGTCATAAAAACAAAGCCAAATTCATTTTTTGAAGATTTTTCATCCCTTAGAAGACTTCAAAGAGTTTTTGCCTATATACTTAGATTTGTTCACAATTCTGGAAAAAATTCTGGTGAAAAACTTGAGGGAAGTTTGAAGCTTTCAGAACTGGAACACAGTCTTAGAGTAATCATAAAATGTGAGCAAGACTTTTACTTTTCTAATGACATTAAATCTTTACTTTCCAATACCCCTTTAAAATCCTCATTAAACTCTTTGTCGCCGTTCCTAGATGGCAATGGATTATTGCGAGTGGGTGGAAGGTTACATAATTCAAACATTCCATATAATCAGAAACATCCTGTGATCTTGCCCAAGGAAAGTCACATCACCAAATTAATTATAATACAAGAACATTCAACTTTGTTGCACGCTGGACCAAGACAAGTTTTAGGTTCCCTAAACCTCAATTATTGGCTCATAAATGGAATAAGATTAATTAAAAAAGAGCTACACAAATGTGTGATTTGCTTTAAATTCAAAGCAAAATGTTCCACTCAATTAATGGGTTCCTTGCCGGAAAAAAGAGTCTGTTCAGCCAGAGTGTTTCAAAATGTCGGGGTAGATTTTTGCGGTCCCTTCCTCGTTAAGCAATCTCGAATTAGAAAATCCGTAAGTTCCAAGGCATACATAGCACTTTTTGTGTGCTTTTCAGTCAAAGCAATTCATATGGAACTGCTTTCAGACCTGACAACCGAAAATTTTCTAGCTGCTCTGAAGCGTTTTATTTCGCGGAGGGGGAAGCCCGCAAATATTTTCTGCGACAATGGTTCCACGTTTAAAGGAGCCGAGAATAAAATCAAAGAGTTTTATAACGAAACAGAAAAAATTGAAAATTATTCCCTTCAGGAAAAAATTACATTTAATTTTATACCGAGCTATTCTCCAGTTTTTGGTGGTTTATGGGAAGCTGGAGTAAAATCGGCAAAATTTCACATCAAGCGAGTCATAGGTAGCAATGAGCTTACCTATGAACAATTTAATACTCTTATTGTCCAAGTAGAAGGAATTTTAAATTCCCGACCACTTGTAGCCTTGTCACAAGATCCTTCAGATTTGGACTATTTGACCCCTGGTCATTTTTTGATAGGTGCGCCTATCACAAGCTTTCCTGACCCTGATTTGACGGAAATTCCCCAAGGTCGACTTAAGTTTTGGAAATTGTGTGTCCAGATGCAGCAGCATTTTTGGAAAAAGTGGTATCACGACTATCTAACGCAACTCCAAAATAGGCCAAAATGGCGTGATGAGATGCCTAACCTTAGGGAGGGCTTGTTAGTCATTTTAAAAGAGGATAATGTACCTTCTTATAAGTGGCCAATGGCAAGAATAGTTAAAGCAATACCTGGAAAGGACGGCAAAGTAAGGGTTGTCGAAGTGAAAACCAAAAAAGGTATTTATCTCAGATCGGTTACCAAGATTGCAGTGTTACCGATTGATGACAATAATTGTTAATAATATTTTTGAAAATTATTCACAAAATTCTGTACATATATTTCTAAAACATTTAGATTTATATTTATATTCAATTAGCTATACTCGTATATACATACATAATGTCATACTATGTGTTCCAGAAATGTTTTTAGCTTTAATTGTTAGTTAAGTTTTCGTTTACTGGATCATCATTGAAATCACCTTTTTTTAAAAAAAGGGTTGCTTACTTTCTCTTTAATTTTTTTATTTTTTTTTGCTGGAAAATTTTACCTTGGTTTCATGTGAAACTCTAGGCCCCCCAGCATGTTGGAAACATGTTCCAACAATCATGCTATCTCTTTTTGATGGCAAAATATTTTTATACATATAAAGTTTGCAACACTGCAGCGTTGTCGTCATGTCTATTTTGTCATGTCTGTCAATATATTGCGCGCCATTTTTTGTCATTGCAGCAGTGTAGCTTGGAGCTTGTCCACGTTAACAAGCATCCAGAAACCTTTTCACATTTTAATAAATTTTATAATCTAGCTCTGCCCTGTTGGGCATCTAAGCAAGCTCTGGCTTCTTGTCATCTTGTAGTAGTAATTGTAAATAGTGTAAATATTGTGTAAATTGTTGTAAATATAGTGTCAGTGAAAAGCGCGTGTGTTTTAGTTCCCTATCCAGTCGATCATCCAGTCCACCTAATTATACAGTCCACTAATTATCAAGTTATTTATCTTCCATTATGTGGTTTTGCACAGTAACATCGATTAGTTCTATCAATGCCAGTCAAGTCATAACAAGTCTGAAGTCAATATTTGCTCGTCATGGCATTCCATAGTATCTGATAATGGTCCTCCATGTAACTCGCAAGAATTCAAGAGCTTTGTCCAGTCATGGGATATAAGTCACTATACGTCTTGTCCTAATTATTCTAAAAGTAATGGCTTAGTGGAAAAAACTGTTACTACTGTGAAGAGTTTGTTTAACAAATGTCGTGAGTCAAATACTGATCCATATATTGCCATTCTCCAGAACAGAAATACGGCCCAAGCTATCGGATATTCTCCTCAGCTTTTGATGTCGCGTTATTTGAGAATGAAATCACCAGTTACAGAAAGCGTTCTTAAGCCAAAAGTTATTATGTTCAATACAAAAATTTTGTTAGAGAGAAGGTGAATAAGATAAAAAATAATCATGATCAGAATGCCAGGAATTTGTCAGATATAAATATAGGAGACAATGTCATGTATAAAAAGACTTGCATCTTGGGAACCTGCTTTGGTCACTGAAAAAGGTCCAATGCCAAGGTCTTTTGTTGTTCGCACCCCTGATAGTGCAGATTACCGAAGAAATAGGTATCATTTATTATTTATTAATGGAAAATTTGAACCCAATACATCCGCTCCTTCTACGACAATTCAAGATCATCCTAGATCCAGTACAAGTACTATATCACACTCGCTAAATTTAAATTGCTCTATTGCTGACACACCATCTCAAAAAGCACAGACGACTAGAGTGTTTACTCGTAGTGGCAGGCTAGTGAAAAAACCGCGTAGGTTTAATAGTGACGATAGTTAAAATTTGTCATTCATTCATTTGTAAAATTATTTCTTCTCTTGCAAAAAAAAGGAACATCTTGTAAAAATCCTTAATTATAAGTTCATTGCTTGAAGCTGGTTCATAGTTTTTCAATTACTCTTCATCTGAGAAACAATGTAAGTTCCCATGCATTTGGCTAAGAGTTTTCTGGAATTTCCGATAATAATAGAAATATTCACGTCACGATAATATCTCCTTGATGAAAAATGTCTGTTTAGTAGGTATTATTTCGATTCTATTTCCGTCTCTGTTTTTGTTGATCTCTGAAGAAATTTTGTATGACTTGTCTTTATTTTACTTGACATGACATCCATTGTTCAGCTGATGCATTCTTGCAAACTCCAAAATGGAAGGTTCAGGCCATTTCAGTGTCTCTACTTCCAGATTCTCAATTGAAAAATTGAACGTGCTTTGTCAAATCTGGCATGTTCTCTTTCTGAAGCTTCTGTGGTTGCTGCAGATTAACGGAAATACTCTCCATCATAAAATCTCTTCTTTCGTTATCTGGGATCATGCAGTACCTACTCTATCAAAATTTGCGCTATGACATTCTGTTATTTCTGAGCTATTAAATTCGGGAGTAACGCTATCGTGTGAGATGCTATCGTATTCTTTATCGTTTTCAGAGCCTATTCGTATTTTTCTTCTTCTTAGCCGACTTTCCTAGTTCCTATACTGAGTTTGTCGAAATTTTAGTCATTCTAGCAACAACGCTCAGGCTTGTGTATCGTGTATCTCTCTAATGCCCGTATTACATCTGTGTATTTTTCTGTGTATTTATTCATGTAGTTCAGGGTGACAACCGAAAAACTTCAAACGCAACATAAATTAGCATTATGAAAAACAAAATAATAATGTTGGCACCCTGAACTACATGAATAAATACACGGAAAAATACACAGATGTAATACGGGCATAATAGAGAGCGACCACATTCAGTTGAATTTTTCTCTGATAGATGGCAGAGCTGTTCTTTAACATGGGGCAATTACAGGACAACTCGCTACGTTCTAGAGAGATAGCGCGACCAGCTTCTAATGATTAAAAAAGATGTCTGCGATGAAATAGATCACAGATCACTTCAACGAACTGTCACAAACGAAAGAAATATGGCTGCTGCAGGATAAACAGACGTATAAGTTTACCATTCATTCTTATGGGAATTTGAAGTAGGTACATATTCCAATATGATTTGTTAATTTTCTGTATTAGAATGCCCGCATTTTACTGTGTAGTAAATTGTAGCAGTAGTGCTAGTTGCTCGGCAACCCTCAGAGTTCTCGGCGTGTAATTGAATCACTTATTCCTTGAATATATACGTCTGTTAAAACACAAAGATATGAAAATTAGTGAAATCGGGTCAAAATTTTAAAAACGCAATAAAATTAACAAGAATAATTCAAAACGTTTTTCAAATAGACCTAAATATCACGTAGTATATGGGCAACCAACTTTGTTTTTCCTGCAGCAGCCATATTGAAATCGATTTGTTGGACTGCCCCATTCTGGTAAAGAATAGGCACTTGATCAATCAATGTAAGATCTTCAGTCCAAATTGACCCCAATGTCCATTCTTCTTTTACGTTTATACAATGATTTTGTGTTCGAAATATTCATTCTTTGTTTTAGTACAATGTTAAAAAATGTTCACTTTTGGAAGTGAAAATTCTTAGGCGACGGTCTGATATTTGGACGACAATGAAGAGTGATTTGAAAAACGCGTCACGGGCAAATTTCGGCACTCGAGAGAGAAGAAAGATATAACGTAAAGAGACGGAGAAAGATAGCTATTGATTGACTCAAACCAAGGATTATAAGCGCAGAGAGGATTGCCTATTATTGACAAGTGCGGATACCCTTGTGACGTCACTACAGACACGCGTCTCCTTTTTGTTATACTATTATTATCATTGTGTTTTGTGATTATTTTCGTTATTACTTATGGACTAAAAAACCATGGAGAACCCTGTCGAACTGGAGAAGTCAGTGTAAACAGTATCAATCTGCCAGCCCCACTCCAAGCCTGCGACAGAAACTAAAAGTGTGTCAGCAGATTCAACTCAGTTGACCTACGAGGTCTAAAACCAAACTGTTGGTCAATACAGGTTTAAGGAAAGGAGACAAGTTACAAACCAAACTCTCAAAAACCTTGGGAACTATAATACTTATAGGACGATAATTTGTTTCAGATGACTTACTACCCGACTCGAAAATGTACTTCAGAAAGCTTTACTTCCAACAATCAGTTTTGGAGGGAGACATTGAAGAGGTGGTAAAGGGGTATGGAGAGATAGCCAGGCGCAAACCAGAGCGGTAGCAATGGCGGTGGCGGACGCGGTGGCGGTGGCGAACGAATACTGCACATGTAAATAAACCGGAGAGTGCATACTGTGGCGAACTGGAAAACGCGCCCGCCGTTCCTGCTGCGTTCTACCGCGGCTCTGCGGCGGTCACATTGCGATCGGCGGTAGAACGCTGCCTGCATCATTTTTCCGCCTAGTTCGCGCGATCTGCATCAGGACAGCGAAGTGCAAACATGTCGTGTGATACGAAAAAACTTATCGAAAATGCGCAAGAGAAAAAAAAGAAAGCAAGGCTTCTTCTTCCATGTCTTGGGCACTCATTGTGTAATTTCCAACTAAAGTCAAAGCTAAGGATAAAAATTACAGTCAAGTTAAGTCACGTAGCACTTGGTAGAACAAAGATTAATAGAAATGAAGAAAAAAAAACAGTTCAACAAAATATGCCAGTAGAGCAAACTGCAACCAATCTTGATCCAGAAGCAAATATGAAAATACAGAAAGTACTAAAATTTGTCGCGGTAAAAACGCGTTGGTTTACGGACATCTAGTTCCGCCACCACTCTGCATAACTCGGAATTTCTGATTTACTACGTAAGAAGTCCGTCATCGATGTTATTGTAAATGGTAACCTAAAAATTAGGTGTCCGGTTGCATTGTTTTTATTTGCATTTGCGATGTGATTTTTAACAAAAAAAAACTGCATAGCAAAACCTTAATCATTCTATACATGAAGCAGATAATCATCATTTTAGAGGCCTGTGTCCTCTGTCTCTCAGATTTTTAAAATAATTGATCCACCAATTTCTACCAAGCCGTCTCATTTGAGACCATCAACATTCAATTCTTTGATTAGATACATGCTCTTGCCTTGTATAAAGCTTTTTTGGCGTACAAATGTATCGGCGTGAAAATATCAAAAGTAGTTTTGTGATAGAGCAACCATCGAGAGCAACACACATATTTTCTGTCCCTAAATCAGTTCTCGCAGATTCACAGACAAAAAATATTGAAAGAGGAAGATATAACTAGTAGTAGGAGAGCAAGCTGTTCATCCGACTAACCCGTTTCACACAAAGCTAGACATTTTTTAAATAATGTTTTATTCTTGGTCAATTAAGAAAGTAGATAACGTCTGGCACACATCTCGTGGTTGCGTCATAATCCCTCAAGTGTGACGATAGCAAAGTTGTTATAGGGTCAATCATTTATTACCTGCTTCCACAAGGCTGAAATTTTGAGGGAATATTCTTTTATTGATTTAAAAAGTATATGTAAATAGCCTATTCTGGCGGTTGCGAGTGTCTGCCAGACGAGTATATAATAGTCATGATGATGCTCGATGGGAGTGCTTAGCAATAAATGAGCATTTCCGAGTTATGACGTAGTAAATCAGAAATTCCGAGTTGTGACGTAGTAAATCAGAAATTCCGAGAGTTGTGACGTCAGAACTATGAATTGCACGACCGGGCTTCCATAGGTTTGCGCCTGGCTTAAAGCTGCAGCTTTTAGGAAATATTTTAGGTAGGTACCCTATCTGGCCCCGGACCCTTGTAATGTCTAGAGATGAACGTTTCGTGAAGATATCAGAAATTGTGACATGCAGTTTGGGTATATGAATAATGGAGGAAGATATTTCGTGGTTGGGTGTATTAGGGTATGAATAGACTGTGGTGAAATTGTCAGTAAACATGTTAGCAATATCCCTACCAGAGCCGCTTGACTGATTCCTGCGTCAGTTGTTTTTTTGTGGGCAATTTTCTTCTGAATTATACAGTCCTTAAGGTTAGCAGAGAACCAAATCGGGAAAAATATTTTATTTTCAACCACATATGTAATGTTGACATTGCAGGTTTTTCAAAATCTTGAAAGTGTCACATTTCTGGACTTTGACATTTATCGGGACGGTAATGCATATGCCTGCCTAGGACGGAAAAGCATTTTCCGTCCGGGACGGCAAATGCTTTTCCGTCCCCATTTCCCTGCTCGTTCCAAATTGATAATTTTCATACAGCTCTCACATATAATAATAAAACCACATGTATTACATGGAACTAATTAAATCTATTCACTTATTTACATTAATTGTTAAATTAGCATTGTTGTTTATAATGGAAATCTTGAGACCATCCTGTTGGAATTGTGTTTCGTTTGGAACTATTATCTCTTGCGCTTGCGGATGAGTTTCCGCATGTGATGTACTTGTGGATGCACTGGACAACTGAATACCTTTGGAAGTAGAGGATAGCATCAGAGCAGTCTTACTTTTGTTCTCCAAAGATGCCTCTATGTAGCCTTCAGCAACCGTGCTCGATTTCCACCCTCCCAGTCTTTTGAGTTGCAATAGATCGGCCCCGTTGTCAACCAATAAGGTTGCGGAAGTACGACGAAAAGCATGCCCTGTAAAAGTTTCAATTTTTGGAAGCTTCAAAAAAGCAGCTATTTTATGTGGAAATTTTGAGATTGAATGATAGCCAATTGCTTGGTTATGTAATTTCCCATTTCGCCATTGAACAAATAACCTGTCATTTTTCAAATTTTTCCGCAAAGTGAGGTATTTGTGGAAAATAGCAACCCAATCTGGATCGCTTATGATAAACGATCGACTTGTGTAAGTTTTTGTGTGTGGAATTTCTATAGCGATCTTTCCTTCCAAAACGTTGACGTGCTCCATTTTCATCTTGACTAGTTCATCGCTCCTACATGCACCCGACACACCAACAATTAGCGCTACCTGAAACCAGATAAAAATAAAATGGGTAACCTAGCTATAGCATACAGAAAATCATTTTGATTTTCGCATTTTTATCTTCTTTGTATATTTTTTGAAAACCTACCTTGATGCTAATGAATTCTTCAGCTGCCTTCGTGAGGAACTCGTTAATGTTTTCTCTGGAAAAAACGCTCGACTTTTTCGGCTGAAAGCCCAGATTTTGCCGCTTCAAAAAAGCTATAAGTTTTGCGTAATTGGAGATATCAACTTTCTCTTTCAATTTAATCATGGTTTTCAACATACTGTAAGTCGACCATAAAGTCGAAGGCTTCTTTTCCTTAGATAATTCGCCAAAATACGCCAACAAAACGGTCTCCGAGGCAGTATTTCTCGTTCCTTTCTGGCTACACCATGCTTCGAATATTTGAAAAGCCTTTTCGTACCGAAATTTGCTTTTTGCTGGAAGCAAACTCTCTCCAATCCTGTCTGCTGCTTCTTTTAATTCAGGTGGGGTACAATCCATCGCTTCATCTTCACTTTCCGAAATCATTTCTTTGGGGAGAACGGGGAGAAATCTAGTGAAAATCTATTATTTCCGCAAAAATACTGAGCGAAAACTACCGTCGTTAAGGCGTTGTTGATCTTATCTATGGTTGTTGATTTTGCGGTTTCCTGTGGTTTCGTCTTTTGTTTTGGCCTTTACAGGGCCTTTGAGATCGTCAAAATTGATGACATTGACAAAAAAAGTGAAATATTTTTTTCTAAGGCCAGTTTTACACTATATGAAAATTTCGTATAACAGAATCTTTAGTTTTTGCATCAGAAAATTAAGGGTTGAAAATAAAAAAGTATACAAACCTCGACGGAAAACTTCATTTCTGTCTCGAGGTTGAGTTTATCTCGACGCTTCGCGTCTCGATAAACTATAATAACCTCTCGACCAGCAATGAAGTATTTTCCGTCTCGGATTGTAATATACTATACCATTCCATTTACTACTATCCTATACCTAAATAAAATGTCCCTTGTTAAGTTGGTCTGGAAACTGTCTTATTCCATGAAAATTTGCGGACTCTCTGTGAAATCTTTGGAAGTTTAGGCAACCTTCAGAACTCATTGGGTACATTCAGGCCTTGCCAGCGGCTAAGCTCAGCCACTCAACAGAAACTTTATTCTCGAAACCGAGGAACAGCGTTCTTATGAGAACGACTGCTCTGTCATTGTCAGTGTTATGGAAAGATGAATACGGACGACGAAGACAGAACCTTTGTTCTCATGAGAACGCTGCTCCCCTGTTTCGAGAATAAAGTCCCTGCTGAGTCGCTGAACTTAGCCGTTGGCACCGCCTAAATGTACCCATACATCGTATGAATATGAAGGGGTGGGTGGATAACAGGAGGAAACAGGAAGACGTCGGCCAGGCTGACACTTGTCTTTGGGTCTTGAGTCAAGACTAGATCCAATAGGCTATCATGTGAAGACAAGAAATTATTCTGTTGGAAGAGGTTTGCAGGTATTAAACATAATTTGTATGCGGGCTGTATTCTGCATCGGTAGCTGTCGAAATGGAGTTCAATGCATTCTCCTGTCATGGACAGTGCCTCAAACTAAAATCACCAACAATATGTAAAGGAGAGTTGTGCTGACTCAGGGCGAGACTATCCATAGTTTCTGATAATGTTATGGCGTTTTCGATTGGTAGATCTAGTGCGGAACTAGCGCATTTTTTTTATTTCTGTCTTTTTCTTCTACAGGTCGATTAAAAGGATGCAAATACTCTCAGTGCGCATTGAAACTACCAATCGGAAACGTCATTGGATTTGTTTGGATAGGAGAGCTGGGAGGTATAATCTATTCACAATCTGTAGTCCAAAGGTACAGGTGAAATTTATCACCTTTTTCTATCAAATAGCATTGAATATGTGCTATTTGATAGAAAAAGGTGATAAATTTACCTGTACCTTTGGACTACAGATTGTGAATAAGATATATATACTGTTCCCAGCTAGCCTCTTCAGATCAACCGGAACGAAGATCTGTTCAATAGTTTCAGGAACTTTCAATCTTTTACGAGGTATAGATTTATGAATGACTATTAGTGCTCCACCCCGTCTCTTGAAAATACTGGTCTCTGGTGAACGATCCTTATGATAAATGAGAATATTGGTGAAGCAGAGCTCTGCGTCAAAGATGCTACTGTGAAGCCTCGTTTCGGTGAGTTAGAATATGTCATACTGGTAGATATTTTGTTGCAGATGATTTGGATTTATTCGCAAACCCTGTGTGAGGGTGTTTTGGTAGAATATAGGAAAACTTAGCAGAATTTAGTTTTTTGTTGTAATTTTAGGTATCCCTTGGTGAAATCCGAGGGGTAAACCACTAATAGTGGAAATCATTGTAATTTTTTTTGGCAATAACATAGTAATCAATCAGGGAACATGGAAATCACTTGGGAGTCCCTGGGAATCGCTAGAAATCTCCTAGGACTCCATGGGAAATACATAGGAATCCATTAGCAATCGCTAAGAATCATGTGGTAATCGCTGGGAATATCATATCATTCTAACCCATAAATCGCATATCATACATTTTAAACGATACAGCGTACCGGTCAGTGGTGAATTTGCTTTTAAGACTAAGTTTTAGCAAAGACACTGAGTCAATAACTGAGCCTCACACTATGAAGAGTTTGGAACTTGAAGAAGAAGGAGAACGAGATGAAGGTAGTATGACAATGTTGTAGATCATAAATATGAATCTTGAAACCTCCTTAAATTCAACTTGCGAAAGAAAGACACAGAATTTCTTCACACATCAGGGTTTAGCAATTGCGATTTGCTACAATTAGGAGATTATTCAATACAATATACCTTTATGGCTAGCATTCATTGATTTTAGAAAGGCTTTCGACACGGTGGAAATATGGGCCAACAGCAAGCCCTGAAACACGCCAGATACGCAAACCTAATCAACAACATTTACCGTAACGCGACTCTACAAATCCAGCTACACGAAAAGACCGACAAAGTCGCAATTAAAAGGGGAGTGCGCCAAGGAGACCCTATGTCACCCAAGCTCTTCACACTAGTTCTGGAAGACGCACTAAAAACAATCGACCTCCAAAACAAAGGCGTTAATATTTAATTAATGTTTGCCGACGACATAGTAGTAGAGCCGGAAGTAGAGAAAAACTGGCCACACTTATCGAGGACATCTACAGGGCCACGAAGCGCTTACGCCTAGAAATCAACTTTGACAAAACGAAGTACATGACATCAAACGTAGAGGACGAACGAGAAATTACCCTAGGAGACAACAGAATCGAAAAAGTAACTACATACAAATACCTAGGACAAACACTAACTACAGTCAAGGCTAACCAAGAACTCGAAATAAACCAGAGATTACGGCAAACCTGGGCGGCATATGCCAAAATAAAAGACATCTTGAGTATGGACATACCCCTAAACCTCAAAACCGAATTATACAATCAGTGTATCCTACCAGTAACGACTTACGGGTCACAAACTTGGACCTTTACAAAAGCTATACTTGACAAACTTAAAGTAAACCAGAGAGCTATTGAGAGGAGAATACTTGGGATATCATTAAGGGATAGGAAAACAAATGAATGGATCAGGAGAAAAACAAAGTTGCACGATGTCGTACAACGCGCCGCCGCCCAGAAATGGGACTGGGCAGGACACGTCGCAAGAGACCAGGATAAGTGGAGTGGTAAACTAATTCGATGGAGACCATGGAGCAACAGAAGGAGCACAGGAAGACCGCAAATGAGATGGAGCGATGATTTGAAACGAGCGGCAGGACTGAACTAGTACCAGGTGGCACAACTGGAAAAATAAGAGGGAGGCTTATACCCAAAGGGTAGAAAACAGCTAAATAAAAAAAATAAAAAAAAGATTATTCAGGGCTCAACCTTAATTTGGTTCTTTTAGAGAAGCCAGGGACGTACTTTTGTCGATTGAGTATTAAGAGCTATGGGAAAGACACGAAAGAAAAAGTCGGGAATCCAAGGCAATAAGAACTTGAAGAGGGAAAGTAGAATAAATACTGGGCAGGACAGGAAGCAGAGATGTTAGCACATCTGAATCAGAATCAGAAATAAGTTTGTAGAGTAAAACCCTAACTGAAGATGTCTCTGATTCAGATGGACATCCTAGTGAAATCAAAAGGAATATCCATTATTTTAGTTCCATTGTATGAATTTTAGTCACGCAATGTTATCTAGGGCTCAATAACTATTTATACCTACAACAAAATCGGTGTGGGTGTGGTCAACCATGAAAATAAAAGTTGCCAACTTTCGGACGAGTTGAAATACAGAAGTTGCAAATGTTTCAGTGAAAACGTGTTTTTATAAGAGAAAAGACTGATTATTTTGATCATTATCAATGCGAAGCTTAACAATTAGACATCGTTTTCGTAATAAAATCAACTGGAAATCGGATGAGTGTAGGAAATCATCGAGGAAATCAGGTAATCAATTGGGAATGATAAAGGAATCCCCAGAAAAAATGGAAATCACCTGGTCATCATACAAAAATATCTGAAACTCATTGGCAATCAGTCGCAATTCTTGGGTACATGAGATTCATTGATCAGTGAATGCCAAATATGGAAATCATTGTACATTTGTAAGCATAGTGGTCGACCTCTCGGTAAAATCTAATCTGAATATTATTTTCTCCATTCAAGATACGCTGTCTAAACTCAGCTCTAACTTTAGCCTGCATTTTTGTTGGGTCGGGATTAATAAAGACGTTTCCACCCTTTTGGAGCGGACAATGTTCTGCACGTCCACCTTTTTATGTAGAATTGCTTTAATGCTTTGTGCCAAGTTCTTAACTTCAACATTGGCAGTACCAAGATCACCGAACAAAGTGTTGATATCGTTAAGATCCTGCTGTTGGCCAGATTAATTGAAAATAATTAGGTTATTAGAATGATTTTGACGTCCCTGGAGTTCGATAAAGAAGTCATTATTCAGAGTGGTAGATGTAGCGATGGTACTTCCAGAACCTGTATTAGTGGGGGAATCCTGTTTAATGCTACTAAGCTGGCCAAGGAGCTTTAGAATGCAGGGGATTTGGACCAAATCGGATTGAGAATCCTTAACTTTGACCCTTGGGTTCTACCACTCGAATTCATTTAAACACGATCCGTACAAATAAGTTTTATTTAGTGTTGTTAAATTTACTCCTACATATTTACTTATGACATTTCAAAATATCGTCGATCAATTAGCGAAATTTACGCTATAAATAAGGTATCGCGACTTTTTTTGTAACATGATTATCAATCTTCCAATAAAACTGTATATTTAATATAGGTTACTTGCGCACTTAAAATCCACGATTTGTCCATGTCGGAAGCTACCAATTAGGACGGGAATGGCGTGGTTTCAATTTTAATTTGAGCTTGATTGTCAATGCGTCTTTTTTTTTATTAGCGATATTTGTCAAGGTTGTAAGTTTAAGTAAGTAGCCTTCATGTATTCGAAAGAGCTCCCGTGCATTTTCCGCATATTGCCTTTCAGTCACCCGGCATTTCAAAGCTCAAATATCCAATTGAGTAATAAAGATTTTAGTGTCAAACGTAATATTTACTAAACAAAACCAACCTTGAGGACGTGGTTATTTGATATTTTGCTGATTTTTAACACGTGCGTGAAATTAGAAGAGTTTTTGCAAAAAGCAATATAGGTAACCTTTATAGTTCCTTACTTACTTTGTAGGAACAAACAAATTGTTCATGCTAAAACCAAACTTATTTCTTCGTTTTCACGGAGAGCCAAAGTAGTACAACAAAACCAGCGTAGAGAAATGCTTCTTAAGGTGTGAATCTATATTGCCTAAATATGTTCAAAGAACGATATAGACAAGGAAAACTTCAAATGGTGTTGAAATGACTATAGGATTGTTAACGTAACGCAGTAGTTGGAGCAATGCACTGATTATCGAAGTTGTACTGTAGGTACAAGATACACATTATAAATTGCCTGAAATTTGGCATCCAACCCTGAATGGTTACATAATTTAATATCCAATTTATTAAACCTAATATGAAATTACCTAATGCCAGTCACTCAATCAATATTTTGCGCAGTTTCGGCAAACATTAAATTATTATCATTAAACGACACACGTAGCATGGGGAACACGAAATCAGCATTCAGTCATTTATATAAGTGATATTAATTTTGCAGTTGTTTGAAAAAAAAAAAAAACCTGTTACTAATTGCGACAATGTATACCTACATTTTTCCTTAAAGTGTCAAAGGTAGTCAATTAACATTTAATTTGTATGTTTTTGATGATTATTATAAATATTGTACTGTTGGGATAATGTTAGCATCGATTATTTAATTCTATCAGATTCAATGCTTGCAGAGTAGACTTTCTTTGATTTAAAACCTACTAGAAAAGCTATCATGATATTTAGGTACACGTGCCCATTATTACCATAATTTTTATTACCGGTTTATTACTTAGTTAAAAATTTAATGTTTCCGTGATAAAGGATAAAAATTAGCATGCATAAAAATGTTTAGGTAAGCAGCTAGAAACTAGTAACTTCTCCATGACATTTCGATGCTTTTATGTAATTAATTCCCCTATGTCGATCACACCCTAGTTTGGGCTTTCTAAAAAATTAACTCTTGAATAACTGCATTAATCGCGACCTTGTCATTATATCCTCTTGATACAATATTGAAGCGTATAGCTTGATTTGAATGTAAATGTTTTATTTTCTAGGAGGAACTTTTTAGATAAATTAATTTCAGTTAAATTTGTTAGAATAAAACATTACTGGAATGCTCTTTTGGTCTTATTGATACGTAGGTACAGTCAAGTATGTATATGTTGCTAGTACAAGGTAATGTTTCACGTACTTATGTCTTGTATCAAAGTACCAAAAGCTTTAAGTGTGCAATACTGAGAGAAACTTCAAAAATTTAAAAAGATGTAGACATTACCTAGGAAATAGCCAAAATCAGCATATTCATTGAGAAGGCGAAAAACTACAGAAATTCAAAGAAGTAATATCAAGATTTCTTAAAGATGCACTGGATGGAATTTACCCCATGATGAGTTCGAAGGGCTGGAACATGTCGAATGCGTGAGTTATCAAATCTCAGGATATTGGATCTCTTCGTGTGGCTGGTTCAGTTCAAGGGCGAACTATTAACCTTATTAAAAGAATTTGAGCTGAATTATAAAGATTATTAACAAGAAAAAATGAAAGTTGGGCTGGGGGCCCCTAGATTAGTGAAACAATGCTGACATTTTAGGGAATAGAGTGAGTTCTAATGTGGGGGTAGGAAGTCTCTGGGGAGACGGTATGTGTCTTGGGGGTTGGAGCGAATGTGAGACTCACGGACAAGGGGGTTTCCACTGACGTCCACCTTTTGGTAGTAATTGGTCAAGAGGTTGGCGACAAACTGCTCGATTGTGTCGATCTGAAGATCATCGTGGAGCACTTGGGTACGGGTGTACATTGGTGCGTCCACGATGATCTTCAGTACCCTGTTCTGAATTTTTTGAATTTTGTACCTATGAGACGCCGCACTGGTCACCCAGGTCGCCGCCCCATAGGTGATGATTGATCTTATCATTGATTTGTAAAGAGTTATTTTATTGTTCATAGTGAGTAGGCTGTTTTTGTTCAGAACAGGATATAAGCAAGCAATTTGAGCCTTCGCCCTTGCCACAATTACTTCCGTGTTGTCTGCCCAGCGCAGACCCCTGTCAAAGATAAGACCCAAGTACCTCACTTTACTGGACCAATCTATTGGCGTTCCGGCAACTCTCAGTCTTTGATTCAGCGTAGTGTTCCGACGAGTAAACATAATAGCTTTAGTCTTCGTGGGATTGAGCTTGATTTTCCAGTCCGCCATCCGTCTCTCTATTTCAGACATATGTCTGTTTAATCTGATATGAATAATGCGTTCGCATTTACGCGTGGAGAGGATGGCGGTATCGTCCGCGAAGAGGTAAAGCTGAGTATTTTTTTTTTTTTTTTAGAGTTTTTATCGTCCGTTATATAATTTAAATAGTGTTAATTTTATTGGCATGCAGACGCATAAATTAAAAGTTGATGAAAAATTTTCTTGTCTCGACTGGGATTTGAACCCAGGACCCCTACATTTCCAGTGTAATGCTCTACCAACTGAGCCACCGAGACCTGTCCCATTTCTACCCAGTCGATCAAGTCTTTCATCAATTTTTAAGTTGTTAGTTTGTGACCATCAGCAACCTTCGGGGGTTACCGTTGGTATGGGAGTGAGTTAGAAGGTATGGGGAACACATTCGCAATTAATGGTTGTTTGGAATCCATTATCCCTTCAACCAGATGCGTCGTCGACATATAGCGACATCGGCAGGCATCGGAATCGGACGCCCAACCATCAATATCAAGCCAAATATTTTTACAATTTTTTTAGAGTTTTTATCGTCTGTTATATAATTTTATGCACGAGCGGGCGGTAAGTACTACTTACCGCCCGCGTTTGCGGGCGGTAAGTTGAACTTACCGCCCGCTATTTTCGTGTCATCAAACACTCTCGAATATTGGTGGAGGCCACTAGTTCAATTTAATCCGTGTTGTCAACTATGGAAATAGAAATAAAACAAGAATTATAATTTATTATGCACCTCAACAACTATAGTACATAGGTTTAATATTAATAGAATTTAAATATTATTATTTTTTGTTAACATACAAATTAAATATACAGTTATGTGAATTATCTATCACAACACCTCCTTTTCTTATGTGCTTATCAAGAACAACCGTATTTTCTGTATCATTTATCAGAGAAACAGGATGAGGTTCATCGTTTAGTTGTCTGGATGTTATTTGGATCGAAGTCTTACCACTTGTTGAAGGAGTTTGGTGTAAAATTTGGTCTGCGAATTTCAATTTGCTCTCTATGGAGTCCTCGATATAACCCTCGGCAACCGTCGAGGATTTCCAACCTCCATGTCTTTTGAGAGCTAATACTTCTACGCCGCTATTTGCAAGAAGCGTCGCAGAAGTTCTGCGAAAAGCATGTCCAGTGTATTGAGAAGGATTTTGCAAATTTAAAAATGTGGCAATTTGTGCTGGCCATTTTCCTATGGTATTCTTTCCTACAACTTGATTAGTGCAAAAGCCGTTTCGAATTTTTAAGAATAACTTGTTTGATTTTGCGGTTTTTTGTCGTAGTTCGATATATTTCCTACAAATCTCCAAATAATCCACTCGCTGGTCTTCTTTACCAGTGATGGTGAAACTCCTTTGAATATTGGTTTTTGTATTGGGTATTTTAACAAAAATGAACGTTTCCTGATTATCTATGTCTTGTGAAGTCAAATTACATAATTCCTCCCTTCTGCATGCTCCAGCTACACCAAATATCATGCCTATCTACGAAAAAACAACAAATTAATTCTTTGCATTGTTAAAAACACAGGTAAATTAACTCACTTTCAAAATCAAGTATCTATCATCTGGTGCCTCCATTAGAAACCTGTATAAATCCTCCTTTGTGAAAACTTTAGATTTTTTCGGTGTATGGCCAACGTTTTTTCTTTTCAGAAAGGCAATTAAAGTTGCGTATTTCGAAATGTCAACATTTTCCTTCAGAAAAAGTGTCGCATTCAGCATGGAATACTCAGCCCATAAGCTTCCAGGTGATTTTAACTTCTGATTTCGGTGTACAAAGTATGCCAAAAGCACTTTCTCCGAAACAGCCCAGTTTTTGTCAACGCACCACTTCTTAAAGATTTCAAAGGTTTTTTCGTACCGTTGCCTTGATTTTTCCGGAATCACAGCGTCACAACCAATATTCCAAGCATTTTCCAGTTCACTATCACTATTTTCACTCATATTTCTCCTTAAATTTCAAAAAAGCGTATTTGCAGCTTGCAACCGTATTGTTTGAAAGCGAGTTTTGCGTAACTAACACAAATAAACAATTTGAGAAGCACCATAACAACCATACCAACCATTAGAAACAAGTAGTCCAGCCAACTATAATAATAATAATAATTGTTATAGATAATGTGCGGTGGTGGATAACCATGGAAATAAGAGTTGTGATTTTTGGAAGCGTTGCAAATACAAAAGTTGCCAATTTTTCATTGGGAACGCGCCTTTATAGGAGGAAGACAATTCTATTTTTGAAAATGTCAATTGGATGCCATTCTATAAATTAAGTTTTTGAACTGGAATAGCCCGATCGTGCATAAAACGTAATAAGTATTTTGGGCGTTAAGTGTCGTTAACCGCCCTCGAATATTGAAGACCTCCGCTACGCGTCGGTCTTCAAACAATCTCGGGCGGTAAACGACACTTACCGCCCTTAATACTTAAATAACTATAAAGAGTGTTAATTTTAGTGGCATGCAGACGCATAAATTAAAAGTTGATGAAAAATTTTCTTGTCTCGACTGGGATTTGAACCCAGGACCCCTACATTTCCAGTGTAATGCTCTACCAACTGAGCCACCGAGACCTGTTCCATTTCTACCCAGTCGATCAAGTCTTTCATCAGTTTTTAAGTTGTTAGTTTGTGACCATCGGCAACCTTCGGCGGTTACCGTTGGTATGGGAGTGAGTTAGGAGGTATGGGGAACACATTCGCAATTAATGGTTGTTTGGAATCCATTATCCCTTCTGCATGCCACTAAAATTAACACTCTTTAAAGCTGAGTATGTCTACTCCTCGGGATGTCACTGGTAAAAATATTGAAAAGTATTGGCGAAATCGGGGAGCCCTGATGGACTCCCGCCCTTATGACATGAAAAGCTGAGCGATGCCGGTCGGCCTCTACCAAAAACCTCCTATTTAGGAGGTAGCTATTGATTGTTTTAGTGAGGTACCTGGGGAAGGCAAGCCTTATCATTTTGATGATGAGGGCCCTGTGCCATACCTTGTCGAACGCTTTGGAGATGTCCAAATATATGGCTCCTGTGTGGTGCCTCCTGTTAAATCCCTTCAGGATTTGAAACGCCATGCGAGTGGTCTGGTTTACTGTTCCCAACCCGGAAACAAACCCCAGTTGTTCGGGGGGAAGGAGGCGATGAATTTCGACGTGTTCCTTTAAAGGTCCCAGAATGACCTTTTCGACCACCTTTCCAATGTTTGAAAGGAGACTGATGGGTCTGTAGGAAGAGATGAGTTTTGGGTTTTCACCTCTCTTCCCAATCAGAATTACCTTAGCCTTCCTCCAAGCAAGGGGAAAGTGGCCGAGCGAAAATGTGGCATTTGCAATGTTACAAAAGATGGTTTTGATGTTTTCTGGGACGTTTTTCAAGGCTTTGTTGGGAACAGCATCCAGACCAGGCGCTTTTTTGACGTTCAAATCCCAAAGGATGCTTTGCACCTCCGGGACGGTGATAAGGTGATGGTCAGAGGTGTAAGTAATGTTATACGTTGCGTTGACTGAATTTTCCTTGGCAGGCACTGGGTTTTCGCTAAATTGGATTGACAGATTGGAGGCAAACAATTCGGCTTTCTCGCTAGGAAGACACACAACCCTGTCGTCCACTTCCAGATTTGGAAGGGGGCGATAAGCGCCGATAATTAGGCGTCTTGCCGTTTTGTACGCAGAATTATCATCAGTTGAGATTTCGGCTGTATGCCTAGTAAAGTTTTCATTGTAATTCTCTTTGAGCAGCGAGCGGATGTTGTTAGAAAGCCGATTTGCTTGCCCCCTCAAAGCCGGGTCGCCAGTCTGATAGGCCCTTTCCGAATACGATTTTTTAAGCGGATGGTATCTATGATGTGGGGAGGCAGGATTCCATATTTTGTGATTCTGGACATTTTCGTCACCGTGGACATAGCGAGAGCCAGGTGGATCTCGCTAGTCAGTGAGCCCACCGCTTCGTCCAGCTGTTGGACGTTTTCGATATTATTGAAAAGGTTTGCCTCGACGTCCCCCAGCAATCCTCGGTATCGAGCCCAATCTACGTGGTGAATCTCAAAGCGCCCTCGTGAGGCAAGATTTGGGTTACCATACTCGATGATTACTGGGAGATGGTCAGAGGTCAACTCGTGAATGGCGGTGGGTTCCGTGATCTGGTCAGTGTTTTTCGCGACGAAAATGTCCAGAATTTCGGGGAGGCCCCGCGGTGAGAAGTGTGTGGCTTCGTGAGGCGAAAATACTGTATAGTTGAAGACGTCCGCCAGGTTGTTCAGGCGGACGCCGCATGTGTTGGAAGCCCTGCATCCCCAATCCCTAGATTTCGCATTCAGATCGCCTCCTATAAGAATGCGATCATCAACATCAAACATTGCAGAAATAGACTGAGGAGTCAGGCGATTTCGCGGGCTCTTGTACACTGAACCTAGTATCAAATCGTGCTGTCTCAACTCAACAGTTACGAAGGTCCCCTCTATAATGTTAGAGGGGTCAGGATTGGGCAGATGGTATGCCTGAATTCGTTTTGATACTAGGACCAGTGTACCTCGCCCCACTGTTTCCCTATCATTGCGGAAAACGTTAGTTGGGGAACGTGAAGCGGTTTTGAGGTTTTAACCAGGTTTCCTGGACTAGCAAGACATCAACTTTAAAGTTGTCCGCAAATCTAAGGAGCTCAATCTTCTTGTGCAATATTGAATTGATGTTGATAGTCGTGGGGGAGAAGCTGGATAAACTGCTGCTGCATGTTGAGCATAAATTGTTGCATGTTGTCTTGCATAGACTTCAACATGGCAGCGAGTTGGTCCAGATTCCCTCCCTTTAGCGCCTGGTTGTTCTGGCTGCCCCACTGGAAGGTGCTGACCGAAGGAATGGACTGAGCTCTGGCCTGTGTGATTTTTGCCTTTATGGCTGTTGGATGTTTTGCGCAACCTGAGAAGGAAGCAGGGTGCTCCCCTCCGCAGTTTGCGCAAGTTGGTTTCTCAGTCCGTTTTTTTCGGGCATTCCCCCGTCAAGTGACAGTCTGCGCACTTGACGCATTTGGGTGGGGCAGTGCATTTTAATGAGGAATGTCCAAACAGTTGGCATCTGTGGCACTGGGTGAAACTGGCCCTCGTTTTTTGAGATTCGACTTTAACAGCCATGAGTTCTACGTATTTAATATTGAAGATATTTTTTTGTTTTTTTGGCAAAACAATGAGGACCAGTGCCATCGGGTCGCCACTTTTGTGCGAAAAACGCCTGATTGACAGGGGACTGAAGCCCTGTCTCACCAGATCATCTTTCACTCTTTCTTCCGTACAGAGTTCGGGAACTCCACGTATTACTACGTGAAGGTTCTTTTCCTCTGGAAAGGAGAAAGAGTGGTAGGGGATCTTGGTGTCCTGCATGAATGATGTTGGTTTATGATAGTCGGATGGCTCGGAAGGCTGGATTTTAATGCCTTCTGCGACATTCTTTAAGATAATGGTTTTAATATTTTGAGCTTTGATATAAGAGGCGACCTGATCGTACGTCGTAGATTCGAGTTGATTGGAGAGATGAATGATTTTATTATTTAGGTTTAAAATGGTTTGGTCTTGAAGGGCAGATTTGGAGTGAAACTCAGCAATAGTTTTATGCAGGTTATCATTTTGCGATTCTAATTGATTAATTTTATCGGAGAAGGAGGAGTTGATTGTGGTTAAACTAAGGTTTTGGGAAGAAATATCAGCAAGTTGTTCCACTAACCTGTTATTATTAGAATCGAACTTCTCGCTCTTCATCTTGAACTGAGCAGCCACTGTGATGAGGTTGTCGAAATCGGCTCTAGCCGTGCGTAGTTTCCTGTCTGCTGCTTTCAACTTCTCTTCATCAGAGTGGTCTATTGATCTGGATCTCGAACGTGATAGTGAGGAATTGCGTTTTGTTTGGATATTCAGTTTCGGTCGGCGGGGCACCGTTATGTTGTCAGGAGGCCGAACGAGTTGATCTACCGACGCTGACGCGACTTGGTCGGACATGGCACTTGGCTCGCGATTAAAAGTCTCGGAGCTGGGAGTACTAGCAAGAGTTAACGATTTCTTAGTAGTCCTTAAAAGGACTTGTGGCTCGGTTCGGTGCTCGCACTCGAATCCAAATGTCAGGATTGCCTAGTAAAATATCACTTAAATACAATAGACAAAGCAGAGAATGATTGCAATTTGCGAACAAGCAACGACTCCAAATTAAATCTAACATTAAACGACTTGGAGTGTGGAAATCCAAAACCATCGTCGAAGGATAAGTAGAAGATTCGACGAATCAAAACGAGATGATGTCTATTGGAGTCGCAGCCCATAAAGATTCAGACTTCTAGTAGATGGATCACACTTCTACAATGATTCCAACAACAATAAAAAAAATTGACATAATATGTCAGCCATTAATTTGTTAAATGCAACAATAGAAAAATTTCAAATAATGATTAGTGTTTTATTCTGATGATTTCCCTTCCCTTAAAGCAGTTAAATACTTCTTGAGTCATATTTATTTATCAATAAAAATTTCCATCTTTTTATAATTCGTAGTAAATAAGAATCTACTTTTGATTTATTTATTGGCATTATTAAAATCGGTTTGCTCCTCGTAAACCATCTGGCCAGTTAAACCTGTACTACCGACAAAACTCCGAACCGGCTCTCAGACAAATCCAAAGCCGACAATCCGTCAGTAGATCAAATGAATCCAATACATTTTTCAAATATGCCAAGACCTCAAAGAACGCCCTGTACACACACTTTTTATCCCCGGCTTAATGTCGTGGTAAAACCAGTTTACTTTGCTTTCAAGTAACCAAGTAGTATATGTTACTATGCCTAATGAGCTTTATTATTTATGGTAACCTCTAGTAGCCTTCGGTATAATGGCTTATACCCAATGTATGTGATGAACATGCAAATTCATCAGCGCGGAAAAAATCGTCGATAATTCCGCATTTTACTGTAATTAATGCTCATGGTTAATTACCGTTCAATAATTCAATTTTCAAATGGATTTTTTTCTGTTGTCTTTTTTTACTTAATTATGTTGTATATGAACTCCAAGGTGGTACCCGATCGGATGCTCATGGGAAAACGCGAAATTGATTAAAATATTGCTTTGGAACAAAGAACGTTTTGTGTTTTGATTGGATCACCCAGTGAAGGACGTTTATGTGCATTCTTTAATTGAAAATCTACATATTGAATTAATAAAATATATAAACCAGATGTTTAACTTCTATCCGTTAAGATACATTTAAGCAAAAATATTAAGAGCATAAGGATCTCCAATAGTGAAACAGGTCTCACGTAGAAGATCGAAAAATATCCCTAAACAGAAAAATGTCCTAATGATATTCTCACATTCTTTCAAGTGGTCTTTTCAAAGAACAAGTGTGTGAACCACTGGCACAAGGAGTCAAGGTATTAATTTATTCTTTCATGGTCTGATAGATCGAATAATAGAAAAAATTAACTGTCGGAAGACACCTTCAACAGTAGGATAATAATGTGTCGATATCGATATTAAAATTATTTTGAATTGGGGTTAAGAAACTATTTGAAAGGTTATGTTTACTATAAACTATGTCCAACTTGTGCGATATCGAAGAAAACAATAAATAATAGCAAGATAATATTAACACCTACGTATTATATCGATAAGAGGCGATAATATTAATTACCTACCATTAAGGAACCATGGAAGTTTTGCACATATGGTAGAATTGATTAATAAAAAAATAAGTTCCCCCTGTATATCAATGGTGCAATTAAAGATGTTAATAAGGCGGATATACGAAGGTTTGTTTCATACAAAGTCCCATAGGAAAGAATGCCTTCTTCATTGGGGTGTCCGTTTGTTTGTTTTGATTATGGGAATTTCTTTTTGTCTATAGTATAATAGAAGGTGCGACAACGTTTTTTTTTAGTTCAAGTACCCGACGATGGGAAAGGTGAATAGTAATTAAACAACATTTACCTAATAACTGATGCAGTTGGGTTTTGAAGGAGATCTCATAACTGTCATCATAATTTAATATAACTTAATATAAATACAATTATTTTTCAAATAATTTTTTACAAAATTTATGCCTCTTCAAATGTCAAATTTAGTTAATTAATGTTTACTTATAGACGACCGGTTATTGAACGAAATGAACATACAAGGCTAATGTGCAAGAATTAAGACACATCTATTTTTAGACTGAGCTTAGAAGATTATGTGGTTAAACAGACTATTTTTATGAGTTTCTTATTAAGTATTTAATTATTCTAATTTTTTATAACTTTGTAGTAGTTATTTTTTATACATAGATCATAGATGTTGAGAGGCTCTCTGTCATTTAGGTATAATGCTTTAGCAAACACAACTGACTTTTCTTCAACATTTAGAATGTTTTCCATTGTCATTTGAAAACATTCTGTTTCCAGTAATGAAACTATATTTTAAAGTTATTTTCCATAGATGTATTGTAGGTGTAAAAAAACCTCTTAACATTCAAAATAAGTGTTCTCCTTCAATGCGAAATCTCCATTTTAATTCATAAATAACTCTATCAAAACGATTTCAGCGAGGTCAATGAAACAAACGCCATCACCGCAGCCCGCTCCTTCGATAATACTGTTCGATAATTACCTAATGACTAGGCCATAGTTGAAGAAAATTTAATTTATTTGTCCGCACTTTGTTTAGCTTTGTCCAATGACATCTTGAAAATAGTATAGACAGAAATATATATGCAAGGTGCTTTCCTTGTATCCAATAACATGATATTGAATTATTGAAGTTATAAGGAGGGAATGAATAAATCATGTAGATGCTTCGAAATTGAGTTGTTTTGGAATTATTTTCTACAATACATGTTGGGATATGAACTTTATGCAACAACTTCTTATTTAAACTGCTTGACAGGCTTACAAACTATGCGCTTTATATACAAAACCATTTAAACTATATGACCAGTTATGCTCGTGATAAGCCTTCATCACCCTATCAAGATGAACTACCTTCTCTTCTTCACTTAGGAATTTGGTGCAGGTGCGAGGTAGTGGCGCGGTTGGTCTTCTTTGCATGCATCCAGTCCAGAACTTCGCATGGAATCCTGGCATGCGATTGATTCGCGTCGTGTGTTTGCATTGCAGAGGAGAGCCGTTCGAGTTTTGGCTGAAATTAATTATAGAGCGGAATGCAAAGAACACTTTATCAGAAACAAAATACTGACAGTCCTATCGTTATATATTGTTCAATGTCTCCTACATATTAGAAATAATATATCCGACTATGTGACACACGAACATGTTCACTCTCGCCACACCAGAAACCGAGACAATATTTACACACCCTTTCATAGGATTCATAGAATAAAAACTGGAGTGTCCTACTATGGCCCTGAGTTTTACAATTTACTGCCACCTTCGGTGAGAATGATGTTACCTACGAAAACATTCAAAACTAGCAATTCCTTGCCTTCATTATCCTGGCCTTCATATAGTTGGTGGCATGCAGTTACCAGTGCTTCGGTTTCTATTTTCAGATTTGCATGGGCCACTTCCATGATGTAGCTGTGTTGATGGTTTCTTTTTTCGACTCCTTTGCGATTTGTCCATGTAGAGCCTTCTCCCTCCACCTTGTTGTCTGTTCTCTTCTCTTCTGGTGTTTCAATCCTCCTTTAATCTGTTTGACTCTGTTTGTTTCAGGTTGGATCGGACTGTAGAAGGGTATATGTCAAACAAATGTTTTTTCTCTACAGATGAATTTGGGAACAGTAATTTCAATGTTTGTTTGTTTGTTAGTAAATGCACCAAGAAAATTATTATTATTATTATTATTATCATTATTATTCGGTATCTCATATAGGTTTTTCTTTGGGGCTATGGTTTGTCTTGCTGAGGGGATAACCGGGTACACACCGTGTACCTAAGGTTATTCTTTCTTCGGTGCTGGTCTTGAACTTGCTGCTAGTTTCCTAAAGTACTTTCTGCGGTACTCAGCATAACCGCTTTCTGAAGTGTCATCAGGTTGTGGCTTCCGAGGAGTTGTTTGATCGCTTCACAGGTGCTGTGCGATATTAATCCTGTGGCGCCGATTACTACAGGGACTACTACTGTTCTCATGTTCTATAGGCGTTGTATTTCAATTTGCAGATTTTTGTATTTCAAGCGTTTCTCTGCTTCCTTCTGCGTGATGTTGTAGTCTGAAGGGATTGCTACGACTATTAGCATGCATGTGTTCTGTTTCTTGTCCTTCACTATGATATCAGGCTTGTTTGCTAGTATAGTTCTATCTGTTTCCACTTGTGTATCCCATATTATTGTGAGGAGTGTCGATAACGGGATCCGGGTTATGTTTGTACCATTTTTCATGTACTCTTACTCCATACTCCTTGCAGATGTTCCTGTGCAAGTGGGCGGCGACTGTGTTGTGGAAGTTCAGGTAAGATTTTTTCTCTAGGAGAGGGCATCCTGACACTATATGGCAAATGGTTTCGGAATGGGCGAGGCATAGTCTACATTTCGGGTCTATGTCTGCCATCATTTCATTATCCTTGCCTTCATATAGTTGTTGGCTCCTGACATGCAGTTAGCAGTGCTTCGGTTTCTATTTTCAGATTTGCATAGCTGAGCCACTTCCATGATGCAACTGTGTTGGTGGTTTCTTTTTCCGACTCATTTGCGATTCCTTGTAGGGCGTTTTCCCTCCACCTTGTTGTCTGTTCTCTTCTGTTCTTTCAATCCTTCTTCAATCTGTTTGACTCTTTTCAAATTGTTTCGGGTTGACGCTTTCTTCTCCGCTGTTGTCTTTCTCCTTGTTTCGCTCTCTTTGTCCGTTCACCCTGCAGATGTGAGACACGTACATTTTTCAGGTCTAGTTAAGCGTTCAGTCCTCTTATCTCGAGGGTGTGGCTGTTTTCCAAGCTTTGCATGCCTCTCCTTCCTTCTTTACGTGGCACGTATAACCGGTCTACGTTGGCTTTGAATGGAGTCTGCCGTGGATGTTCAGTAGCTTCCGCGTTTGTCTGTCCATTTTTCTCAGTTCTGCTAGCGTCCACATGATGATGCCGAAACGATATTGTATAACAGAGACTGCTAGGGCTGTAATTGCAGAGCTCTTGTTTTTGGCGTTAAGTTCAGTCTTGAGTATTCCTCTGGTTCTTCTGTAGTATTCCTTTTCCAGTTTCACTTTCATCTTCTGCTGTATTCCGTCGTTCTCCTCAATTCCCAGGTACTTGTACACTCTGTGTTGTTCTAATGCCTTGATGCTGGTGTTCGCGTCTAGTACTATGTTTTCCTTCGTTTTTAGCTTTCCTTTAGTGAATGTAGCCTTTGCCCATTTACCTAGCATATATTGCATCTGTATGTCTCTGCTGAATTCGTGTACTTTTTCTAGTTGTTGCGTTATTTCGTCTTCGCTTTCAGCTATCAGCTTTAAATCATCAATGTATAGGAGGTACTTTATCTTTTGCTTCTCGTTTCTGCAAGTGTATCCTGTACATGTGCTGTTAAGGATGGTACTCAGGGGGAACAGGGACATGCAAAGCGGTGACAGCGAATATTCCCGGTAAATGCCGTTCTTGATGATGATTTCTTTGATTGTGAGGGTTGTTGATCCGGTTGATAGGTGTAGGTCAGTTTTCCAAGTAGCCATGGTTTTTGTTATGAAGGCTAGTAGGTTCAAGGAGGTTCGGTATATGTTCGCACTGGATTCTTCGCTTCGATGGTGGTTCTTCTTCTCTTGCTTTAGGTCAATTCCCTTTTGTTTCTGGCACCAGGATGTTTTGTATTGTTGCAGCTGTGGCGTACGCAAGGTTGTTGATTGCCGTTACGTTTCTGTTTTCATCTGGGCGTTATCTTATTATTTCTTTATTTGCCTCAGTGCCGCTTTTGATCAGTTATTTGGCTTTTCCGTTGTTGTTCATTTTCTTTGGGGGATTTCTCTGTGTATTTTCGTCTATATTTACTTCATTTATGGTGAACAGTATGTTCTCCCAAAGCCCTCTGCATGCTGCGTTATGATCTTCTGTTACTGCTCTGTGATTCTGGTTGCCTGGTTCTCTGCTGTTGGGTCTGTTTTCGGTTTCTATTTCTTGGCTCTGTATCTCTAGGACTGGTGCTTTCCTCTGTTCTTCATCTGTATATTCCTTATCTTCTGTTTCCTTCTGTCCTATTTCTTGAATGTTGGTTACTATTGTTTGGCTGTGGATCTCGGCTTTCACTTCTTTCAGGATGTTTTCTAAGTCTGGTGCGCTGATTTTGTTCTGTTGATGAATGTACCTTCTCTGCGTGGCCATCGTATTTGCAGTGAGGTTGCGTTTTGAGTGGGGGTTGCGAGTTTTCTAGAGTCTGAAAGTTTCCTTGAGATCGGCTGTTCCAGTTGTTTCTACTGTGTGGAGATGGCACCAAATTATTTCTTTCTACTTATCGACTGTCCACTTGATCCTTTCTGGTTTCCTGGTTTCACTTGCTCATTGACTTGGTTCTTTAATTGGCTTCTGGATGCCTTGCTCGGCGTTTTTTTTCTTGTCCTTGGTTTGGTTGTTCGCTTCTCGATATTTGGAATTGACTGGTGGTTGTTTCCTTATTTCTGTCTCCTTGGGCGTTTCGACTGGTTGCAAGAATTCAAAGTGTCCGTTCTCCCAGTTTCCTGTCAGAAGGTTGGGCTCCTTTGGTCTCGCTGTTTTGCTTATGACAGTTGGTGGTTGATCTGGCGTGAACCTGTTAGTAGTTGTTCCTTGCGTTGATGTGTAGACGTTGATGTTTAGCTTGTGCATTTCCGATAGTGCCAATATCTCTACGCTTGTTCCATATGTAGCGTCCTGATTCATAGCGTAGCAGTAGTTTCTATCATTCTGCATCCATGGGTCAGTTGCCATTAGGTATGTTTTCACCGCATTCCAGTTTTGCCGGATGTAGCTGACCGCCTTATGTCTAACTTTCTTATGTTGATCTTGTGTTCCGTGGATGAAGAGGCAAGCATCTCCCTGGATCTGTTTCACTACAAATATTCCAGGTTTGCTTATAAGCGCGGATGTGAGTGTTGTTTTCAGTTTGAGGGCTTCGCATAGTGAGGACTTCGGACGCCTTAAGCCCCCTGCCGAACGCTACATCAGGCGTGGTCGCTCTGATCCCGTTTACTTCGTTGTTTTTATCCTAGGCTTGTCGTTTATTCTCCATTCTCATGGGTTTGCTGATTTTTGTCCACCCCAGGTATTTGATTTCCCTGGTGCCCTTCAGTCTTAGAGACTGACGAGCATCCCCATTCAGCTTCAGCCACGGGTTATTATTATTATTATGACGTCACTGGAATGGAAAATTCCAACTTGTCGTATTTCTCCTAGAAAATCCTTCATTGAGTCTTTAATAATGTCTCGTATATTGGTTCTTTTTTTTTTCTATCTTCGGACTTCCTGTTCTTTCTTTTTGTCTTCAGTATTTTTTGATTTGTTTGCCTCGCTGTCTTCGATCTTCTAGTTGTTGTAAAATTGCTACAAGTTGATCCTGCTCTTCACCTCTTCTTGTCTCTCTTCCTGTTTTCAATCTTCCTCTTCTTGTTTTTCTTACGGTCTTTGAGCTTCCTCCTCTTGATAATTACAGTATACGATATTTCGCGGATGATCGAGTTTATAATATCACAAGAAAAAGATGATACCAAATTTATATCTAGAAAATTGTTTGACGGACACAAAAAATGGGGGTTTGAAGTAAATATGGAAAAGACGGAATATTTATATGAAACTGAATCAATTCAAATAAATAAAAGTCAGTTTTATCCGTATCTTGCCATACAAATTTCTAATCGTGACATCCATATCTACTGCCATAAAACAAGAACACTTGCAAAGTAAAAAAACAATAGCTAGAAAAATAGACACTTGTCAAAGACTGATAAACACTGAGTATACATCGCAATATAAAAAGGTACAGGTACCTATATAAGTAGTAGTGAATTAAATACAGAAAAATCTGCAATGGGAAATATAACAAACTTATAGAATAAAGAAATGGAGTTACATGGAGCACAAAAGAAGATAACAATTAAGATGTTATATGGCCATGTAGAAAGGATGCATTACCAAAATAAATGTTAATCTGGATAACACATGACAGGAGACAAGAGAAAAGACAAAGAAATCAGAAGAAGGCAGCTAAGACAATCTGTGGAAAAGCAAAGAGATACGGCATTATTGGCAATCAGAAGGCGACCGAACATATTGTTTAGGACTTTCTCCATTAAAAAAAAAAATATGTATTTCAAAGGACGCCTCACTTTTCTTCAAATGTCCTATCACAAATCGCTCTTTATTGACTCAATATGATTATCAAATAATTGATTATTGACAAATCGATTACAAAATACCACCTAGAAAGTTCATCATCGCATCTATTGATGCTCAAAGCAACAAATTAAATAAAAAAATGCATCTCGGCAACAATAAAAACGCTGCAAGCCAAACGTTTCAGTGCAAGAAGACCTCGACTGGCCTACTGGTACTGGAAATAAGATTAAAATAATTAATTATTATTGGTGTCATTGTAAAATTTAAAGAACGCTGAGTCCTGCATTCTTATTTGTATGTGGGTCACACGGTGCGACGGTGTGTAGTTTACAACTTTTTTTTTACATACCGAAATGTTATTGTTTTCGTAAGCCTATTTGCAACATCCTTTGACATTGGTCGACGAGATTCGATTTTTTGGAGATAGAATAATGTCACAATGTTTATTCAGGTCGATAATATACTGTCATCACTCATCAGGCAATAAAGACGTAAAAAGTACCTAGATCATGTAACTTGTATCTTGTCCTATAGGTATTAAATTAAATGGATTAGATCTAAATTGGTAATTTATCGAGTTGGGGTACAATAGATTTTCTTCCTATCAACAACTAACCAGGATCCAAGTGCTTTCTGTTTCACACATGTTTTTAGTTTTTTTCTATTTCTGCATCGTTTTTCTCGGTGCTTCCATAGCTTTGTAGAGGGTTTTGTAATAACTTCTGTTATTTTTTTTATCTGTTTACCTTCTTCCTCGTTACCGTTTTTCAGTTTTGTTATTAGTTTCTTCCCTTCATCCATCTCTGGTTTTCATTCTCTCGTTCTTCCAAAGTTTCTCTTATTTTTCCACTTTTATATATTCTGTTATCATGTCTTACTTCTTATTTTATGGTTTTATTTATTGGTTTGTTGGGATTTGTATCATTTTCTCTCCTTCTATTCTCTTATTCTCGTTAGCTTCCAGTAATTATTCTGAATTATTCTCTCGCCATCCAGTAGTGCTTACTGCCTACGTTTATCACATTTAGTGTTGCAGTGTCTTGTATCATGGTTATTATTACCAATCCTCCTTCCTTTACGTTGCAGTCCCATAATGATTGTTCATTTTGTGTTCGCCTAAAACCGAAATTACCTACTCTAAAACTCCGAACACGATAATCCGTGATCACTGAATCAGAGACAGAAGTGATCGGCGTTTAGTAAGTTTAGCCTTAATAAAAAAAAATAGAAAACAAAACAGTTGCATCACGGCTATTATTGTTTTGAAAAAATATCATTTGGGAGTGTACTGGTGAGTGTATACCGGCCGTGCTATGTTAATTTAAGTTTCATTGAAATTGCGTGGACCGGTGCCGAGGATGACCCATATTTTTCAATCTTTAATTGAGTTTATTTGACGATGTATGCATCTTATGATTTTAATTATCGTGGATGAATCGCTGGTTAATGAAATGAGCCAATTTGAAATAATGAACTGCATAACTAAACGAAGAGTTTATGTGATTTTTATGGAAGTATGCCTCCGTAATTCTGTTGTTTCATCTGGTGAGATTGTCCTGGTGCAACTTCGTGGATAAGTTTCACTGGATTCACTGGATCTTCTTCCTCCACATTTCCATGACCAAAATCTATACAAAAATTTAGGCGGAAGGCAGAGATTGCAGAACATTTAAAAAGCCAGAATTCCAGAAGATTCTGAGCAATTTGATAGGTGCCGAACATTTTGACATACACATATACAATACCACTTGCACCAATTGGAAGCTGGTAGGACAACCTGCAAGCTACCAATGGTGTGTAAGATTTAACTTGAGACTTGAAGAAAGGCAGGCTCTCAATTCTTCTTTCGATCTTAGAGAACATCTTTAAATATTCAAGATCCAGTAGCATCGTTCTTCCATCAGAAGCTTATATTTCTAAGGAGAAATTTAGGAAAGTGGGAACCATATGCTTAAAGCCCGAATGATTCAATTGCCTATCTGAGAATGTTAAATTCCATCAGGATTTATCCCGATCGATGTGAAGGAAGTATGGTTGGTTTAATGAGTACGCCTTTTGGAGAGAGTCTCACAATAGCTTCTTCCTCCGTTACTAGGTATCTTCAAGGTAAACTCATAGTGGGTGGTTTCAAATATTTGACACTTCAATCATCATCAACACCTTCTACTCTCACGACAAAATATTCAGTACCCAATTTGGATTAGAACAGCATTGATAAATCCATACATATACATTTAAATAAATTATTAAAAAGTATAACTATATTACTAAAAGCTCATGATTATGACATCTACTTACAAATCCGAGTGATAAAACTAGAATATTTTTAGATAAAATTTGTTGTATATACATATGTAGCGCCAATGATCTTGGACGTAAACCAACCACACCATAGCATTTCCCACTGACTAAATATCCCATAAAAATGTCACTAGTTGTCTGGCGTTGGGAGCATTTTTTCGAAAGTCAGTTTGTTTATAAAACAATAAACTCATTCAAGAGGTCTATCCTTACCAGAGGGAGTTTTCGTGTCTTGGCTTAGGTACGTGTGTTTTCGTCTTTGGAAACTTTTGTTGTTTGTTATTTCAAGTTCAAAAATACAAATTGATAAAATTAAGTTTGAGAATTACGAAAACTGCTGGAATCAAGGATATCTATCTATTGTTATAGATGTTTATGTTTGTTCTAAGTGAAAAAATCCTTCAAAAATTAATCTCCGCTAAAACTCCCAAAACCAAATGAATCCAAATTTTTTCTACAGCTCAACTTCGAGAATACACATACGCACATTCGAGACAGATTTACTTTGGGGCGCGATAAAAATAAAATATGTACTTCGTTTTTGGGTAAACAAAAGAAATTCCAACGTTTGCACTCGAAAATTAAAAATATATGGGAGAAAGATACAGGCACAGTTTTCTGTGGTGTGGATTTTTTCGGACATATTTATTAGGTCAACAGTTGCAGCGATCTCTTTTTCTCGAGGTTTTTTGAACCAGAATAATATTGTCTTTTCCTTAATATATTGCTGGACTCTTTTGTTGATTTGACCGGGTTTTTTTTCAATCTTCTGTTTTTAATTTGTCACTAGACATAAAGACAATGTACCATATGGGTTTTCCCTTTAAAATGTCCAACGGATTGATTTGAGGTACCACTCCAAGAATTCGACCACAATAAATGAATTTGTGGTTCATCTTTTTGACGAACAAAAAAAACCTGAATAGATTTTTTTCTAATTAGTCATGTACAAGGATCTTGCATCATTGGATGGAAACATTGAAAACAATTGATGGACTGAATGTGTCATTTTCATTATTATTTTATTAATAGTTCATGGTTGTTTTGTTATTTCAAATAAAACTGATGGTAATAAGTAAGCATTTATGATTATTTTTAAGAAATATGAGATAATAATTGTGTACGTGCGTACTTCAAGGTTCAAGCAAAGAATGTTCAAGTTATTTTGTACTTTTTCGTCTGATTTGGCAGAAAATTTGAATTCCTACAATGTTTCTCAGCAGTGGTATCACGAAACTGAAAGATGTGGTCTTGGCAAATTGGAGATATCGTTGCTGACAAAATTTAACAAAGCTTAGTAGTAGTTATACAAACATCTAGTGAATTTCTTCTATCAGAGGGTGCTCCGGTTTCTTCATGGAATAGATCAACATTATTTCTTACATATTTCCATGTCAGACCTTTGAGCTTGTTTGAATTTTGAATCATTTTTCAAGTGAAGAACGTCAGGTCAGGATAATTTGTTTTTCGTTGATCTTAGATCATTCGTTTGGATCCTTCTATAGATCAAACTTGTTCAATCAGGATAATATTAATGGTAAATGTCTCTATTAACATTTTTTGGAGCCAACCCTCTCTATGAGGAGCTAGAAACTAATATAATGTTATGTCTATCTTGACATAGAATAGATTTTTGAAAAACAGGAGAGATGACCATTTTATTTTTCTAACATCTGATGATATGCAAATCATTGTAAGACAATAATCTACGTCCTTACAGCTCCAACAGGGAAACACTAGAGAATAGTTGTAGGTTTTTACGTTGCGGATCTTATTTATTATTCCATCATGGGAAAATCATTCAATAAAAAGTGCAAATGTATCGAGAATTACCAAGAAAATTAGTACATTTTGTGAATTTCATGAAAGGAAACTTATAATATTGGTATGTAACGAAAAAAATCCTAAAACCTTCAAGTTCATTACAAATAATTGAAATCGTGCAACGTAACAATTTTTTCGATCAGACTATTTCTGCATCCGGCAGTCTTGGTTGCACTTCAAAATGTAAGACTACATACAATACCCCTCCGAGGAGCTGTGAGAGCTTGTCGTTGGTGGAGGGGCACGGCGGTTGACCGTATTTTTGACAGGTCAGTCACTACTTATGACAGCTCAACCTCAGGGAGTCTAACTCTAGACGTGGACATAGCAAACCCGAGGGACACTATGCTGGGCTCTCACAAAAAACATAGAGGACTCAGCTAAAGAAGAAAAAAAAGGAAAAGACCAGATATACCAACTGAACAGAAGGAACCAGAAATGAAAAAAAGAAAAGTGTGCGGCGACGCACGGACATTACAGGAAACAATTGAGAAATTAGATAAGATTACTAAGAAGCTTGAAAAGCACGTAGAGCAAAACACAAAAAAAAAACAAATTAAAGAAGGCATTATTAGACTTGAAAAACAAATAAACACTCTATATAGTGAGCGTATTAAGGAATGGGTGGGAAAAAACCTATACATGGTGGGGCACGAAAAACTTCCCACTCAGGTGTTATATGTGTTAGTATGTATTACCTGATACCTGAGAGAACCTAAGTGAGAAGTTTTTCGTGCCCCATAATGTATATATGCGAACCGATTGGAAAGAAAATGAAACATAATGAGACACAAACAGATCAGAACCCACAGCATGAAGAGGATGATATGATCATTGACCTCGAGGAGTTAACAAGCTACCAAGAATGGTTAGACGTAGCAACTTAAAATAGGAAGCCCCATAAATAAAGGATAGTAATACAAAAGTGGTATGGATACCCACCACGGACAGGCATATGAAGGAAGATATCCAAAAAGTTTACGGCGACAAGTACCCCCAACTTCAAGACATAAAAGAGGATTTCGGAGTATTGGAAGAGAAATGCCAAATTCGAACTGGGACCACAGGACAGTCTACAAAGACCAAAATAGTTAAAATTACCTATAATGATTCGGAAGGAAACGTTTTCCAACAAATAATCCAACTAAAAGAAGAGTGCAAGGAAGACGAACGGATCATATTACACAGCATGGATGTGCTGAAAGACGAGGTACTGAGAAAAATGACAGAAGCTATTTTCCACGGAGCTGACACTAAAACAACTATATTCACCAAGGAGCAGACACATGAGAGGAAAAGGAAGGAGTAAAATACTAGTTGAGGGAAAAAACTACCAAGACACTCTAGAAAAACGTCAAAGAAACACTCGCAGGAACCGAAAAAGGAAAACACATACAGGGAATTCAATGCACGAGAGACGGAAAACTCCTGATTACCCTGAACAGAGACCGAAATACGGCAAACCAGATCCAGAGCACCCTTAAAAAATTGAGAAAATAAGATCTGGAAACTAGAAGACAAAGAAGAAAAGGAAAGCATACATATAAGAGGTATGGACGGCCTAACAACTCTGGGAGACATAAAAGAAGCGCTGAAAGAAATGGACACAGGTGAATATAAGCTAAGTGAGCTTAGGCCATCGGTGGGATAAACGCAGACAGCTACAGTAACTTTAAATAAAAAGGACGCAGAAGCGATTCTCAATATGGAAAAGATTAAAATAGGATTAGTAAGATGCAGGTTGGAAAGCAGATTCTAAGTTACAAGGTGCAATAGATGCTGGGACTACGAGCATGAATTACAGACAGAAGTGAAATGTGCTTCAACTGCGAAGATAAAGGACATACCATCATGGAATGCAAAAAAAGGCCTTCTGCCCCTTGTGCGGAACGAATGGTCAACTGAAAATCACTCGGAGAGGGATTGCAAGGATGAAAGGGACACACAATGCCTAAATATAATAAAAACAAGAACAAGATAAGATTTCTACAGATAAACCTTAATAAAAGCAGAAATGCACACGATTTACTAGTGAAGAAGATTGAAGAGGAGGATATACAATAGTTGTAGGACAAGATCCAAATAAGGACAGAGCAAAATTTTACTTTTGTAATGAGGAGTCTGACAATTTTATTCACGTAAGTAAAAAAATTCCGGTAATGTCTAGCTCAAAGGGAAAGGGATACGTGTACGTAGAACTGCCGACCTGTGTTGTCATATCACTCATATCATGCTACTTCTCGCCCAATGGACAAGCGGATGACTTTGTTACCTTGATACAGAACATGAAAACACCTCTAATAGAATCGAAACAGACGAATCCAAGGGGAAAGTTACTAGAAGAGCTCTTTATGGACAATAACCTGATTATATTAAATGAGGGAAATACTCCGACATTCTCAAACGCAAACGGGACCTCAATAGTCGACTTCTCTGCTGTGTCAGAAAAATTACAGCGACCACAACTACATCCGATTTGAAACAGAAGCCAAAACGGAAATACCACGAAAATCATACAGTACGAAGCAATACGGATGATGTGTAACGAAGGGGAGCCTAGATGATCGAAATGATATCCAGAGAATACGACGTACACTTCAGAAAAAGGAAATACAATCCTAGCAAGCAAGCCCAAGTATATTGGTGGAACAAAGAAATTGCAAATGCAGAGCCATATGCGTCAGTGTAAGGAGGAAACTCACAAAAGCCAGGATAAGATCGCTCCCAAATGAAGAAATGAAGAACACAGAAGAGCCAACCGGGATCTAAAGGGAAAAATAAGAAAAGCTTAAATAGAGAAGTGGAACAAACTATGCTCGGAACTCAATGACGATGTATTGGGAAAAGCCTACCAATTAGTGCCAAAACTGAAACTGAGGCAGAGAACGACACCAGACGCGGAAACGGTGAAACAGCAGGTGAGGAAACTTTTTCCCCAAAAAAAAACCAATATAGTGTGGAAAACCGAAGAAGTAGAGGGGAAAAATGAAATTACACCCGTAAATAACACGAAAGTAGCAAGAGCTATCAAAGAATTCAAGAAAAAAAAACTCCAGGGCCAGATCAAATCACTCCAGAAATCTAGGAGACATGGGCTAAACAGAACATGGATATAATGTCTAAGAAAAGGAAAGTTCCCTTAACTTTGGCAAAGGGCAAGACTTGTGTTAATAGAAAAACCTAAAAAGGATTCTATAGGCCAAACTTCCTATAGACTGCTCTGCCTTATTGACATAGCAGGTAAGGTGCTAGAGCAAATCATCAAAAATAGACTGGAGGAAGAAATTCAAGAAAAGGGTCTTGTCCACGGTGGATTGACGAAAGGTAGATCTGCAATCAATGCTATCAACATCATACAGGAGGAAACAGAGAAGATCAAGGAAAACGCCTATAAGAACAGAGAAATAGGCATAATGATTCTTTTAGATATCGAAAATGCATTCAACTCTGTCCCGTGGGACGAACTTGATAGCGCCCTAAGAAAGGGAAAAGTTTCCACGTATCATCAGAATCATAAGATCCTATTTGTCAGAAAGAACAATTATCACCCCCTGCGAAGAAGAGATAGACATGACGTGCGGCGTGCCCCAAGGTTCCGTGCTCGATCCGAAGTTATGGAATGTATTTTATAACAGAATCCTGAACCAAGAACATGATAAGATAGTTAGACTGGTTGCTTACGCAGATGACCTAGCGATCATCGTAAGAGCAAAAAACCTGGAACTTCTGGAAGAAAAGGCACTGTACGCGGTGAAACGGATCACAGAAACCCTAAGGGATATGGTAATATCAACTGCCGCACACAAAACGAAAATACTTATCACAAATGGAAAAAGATATACGAGACATTCAACTAAATATACAAGGAACCATAGTAAACAGTTCAGACACAGTCAAATATCTAGGAGTGACCCTGAACCGAGGCACATGACAAGTATCTATGTATTTGAAAAGGCCTTCCGTGTGATGAACTTGCTATACCGACTAATGCCCAACATAAGAGGACCAATGACATGCAAGAGACCTCTGCCGGTACCTCGGTAGTTTTGTACGCTGCTCTTGTGTGGTAACTGGCTCTCCGATACAAATACTATATAGAGATGCTAACTAGAGTAAATAGAAAACTTGCAATCATGATCACGTCAGCATATAAAACGGTACCTACGGAAGCCGTCGAGGTGATTGCAGGCGCAGGCCTGCCACCCCTTGATTTCAAAATACAGGAGAGAGTAGATATCTACAAGAACGGACAACAAAACAAAGCAGAAGCCAACTAAATACTCATGCAAAAAATCGCAAGAAAGGTGGTCGAGATACACTGGATGGACAAAGAGGATATCATGATATGAACTGACAGAAAGTGGGGCGACACAAACTACTACCTGATCTAGGCGATCACAGGACATGGTATATTTAAGAGCTACTTCAATAAAAGAAAAAAACAACAGGATGACATATGTTGGTTCTGCGAACAACGGGATACACCAGAACATACTCTGTTCAAATGCTCGGCATTTGAGACTATAAGGAATGAAACAGCGGGAAGGTGTGGGACAGAGAGTTGAAAATGTTGCAGATCTCTTGATCAGAAGCGAACAGGACTGGCGAGCAGTGACCGAAATGTTTGAGAGGATAATGAGGATAAAAGAGAGCACGGAAGAAGAGAGACAATAAGGAAAAGGAAAACGAATAGATGAGTTCCGCAAACCTCCCCTGAAGAAATATTGAAAGGTGGTCCCAGGGGGGGGGGGGGGGGCAGAAACGCGAAGAGTAGAGGAAGGGTTTTAGTGGGTGAGAGTCCCACACTGCCTAGGGCGCCCGAACACCAATGCCCTAGGCGTGCATAACGCATTTCCAAGCGCCTACTATAGCCTTGAATGGAATGGTAATCTGTGTAGTAGCACTTATTATTACATGGTCGCTTTTTCCCAACACTGGTAACCAGCTTGGAATCACTAACCAAAAATAGGTTCAGCAATGATCCTTGATCGGTTTGGTGTCTAGTTGGAAAATATATTCATTGTTTAGCATTCATTTCCTTGTACCTATTAAGAAAGTCGCTGGCTTGGGTGGAGTAAGATGATGAGTTCAAGGTCGGCCAGTTTATTTCCGGATAGTTAAAATCCCCAACAAGTGCGAATTGAAAGCCGTATTTAAATTGGTTATTAAAGTTCTATTTCCAGCCTTAGGGACATAACCTGGTGGTGGGTAGACTCTATGGTTGGCGGCATTGTGCACTGCACTCCCTCAATTCGTGACTCTGGATATCTATGGTGGTACCTAGTTTTTCGTTAACGTATACATAGATTCCTTCGCCTTTTTTGTTTGTTCTATCTATTCTGAATAGTTTGTAACTCTCAATACTAATAAGGCAATCATTAGTTTCAGACCGCAACCATGTCTCACTCGCCAGTATAGTAGTTGGTTTTTCTCTTATGGCAAGAGCCGAAATCTTCCAGTGCTACTAAAATTACCAGCGTTCAGGGTTTCCAAAGTTCCCAGATGGCGAAATGCTTCCTTATCGCATTAGTAACTGAATAAAGCTCCAACGGGATTCCAAACTTGGTTGAAACATTATTGACGAGGACTTTTGCAACTGTAGATGGTTATTGATTTGGAATAGTGAAAACTTCTTGCTGAAATAATCCATCGCAACTAAGATTTATTTGTTGCCACTCCGCGTAGCACGAAATGAACCGGCTACGTCTATTGCCATTCGTTCGATTGGCCTCCCCACGTTGTAGTGCCTCATTTGCCTCTTAGATTGTGTTTTGGGTCCTTAACGCACATTGTCGGCACTATGTCTTGACATCCTGGTAACAGCTCACCCAATAGAATCTATCGACAGCTGTCGGATTTTGTCCAAGGTCTTATTGACTCCCAAGTAAACTCCGGATGTCCCATTATGAATTGCTTCTAAAACTCAAACAACTTTTGTCCTGGGTACGATCAATGGCGTTTTGACGATTTTACCATCTGCACTCTCCCAGGTTCGTTTCAGTAAACCATTCTCAACCAGGAACCCACAGCGCCTTAAGACGTTAAGCTTATGGGTGATATTTCTTGCCAGGTTGGTCTGGATTTTCCGGATTCCTTTAGATTCAAAAATGGGTTGATGTCACTATCTTGTAATTGGTCACTTCTAAAGCTGTTCGGAACTCCATTTTAGATCCGTTAAAATCGAAGGCTTCTAATAGGAACTCTTTTACGTTGTTCTGTTCTGAGGCAGTGCTTGCATAGAGCTGGGCATAGTCGCCTGGATAAGGCATCCTCGTTATTACGCAGTTTACCAGAACTGTACAGCTGTAATTTCTCGAGCCATCTTTCTGATTCTTGCTACCTGTCCTTCTGGTTGTTTCATGTTAAGAAGCCATTTGAGAGATGCATGGTTTGTTCTAATGAGATACAGGTAGGTAGTTGTGGAAATGATCAACCGCCCTGACTATTGCTAACAGTTCCCTTCTTGTGACGCAGTAATTTCTCTCGAGTTTGGTAAGCACTCTACGGTAATAGTCAATGACCCTTTCTTCTACATCTTGTATTATTTGCGATAGGACAGCTACGATGCCTGTGTTGCTCGCGTCTATGTCCAAAATAAATTTTCCATATTATACTAATATAGGACTAGAATATATAGCCCCCCAAAAGCTACGTCACAGTCGGTGGTCCAATCAAAAATAGCTTTTTCTTCATTAGCTGCTATCTTAGCAAATTCCCCTACAAATCGTCTGTAGTATGTAGAAAGCCCAAGGAAACTTCCCAGTTCACCTGTGCTCCTAAAGAAAAGGAAACAGAGTATAGGTGGCATCAAATCAATAATAGCAGAATATCTGAAACTTACAAATTTGAAGCTTGAAGAAGTGACAAACATGTTTGATATGGGATGTGAATACAATAACGACCATAATACATCTACAAAAGTATCAATATGTAATGTATTTTATTGGCGCTGTAATTAAAATATCAACTCTTACACTTTGTCATGAAAAACATTGGTGCATAACATCCACATCTCTTATATCGAAGTGAAAAGAACCGTGCAAAAAATTTCGACGAACTTTCGCATCTGGGCTTATGGGTTACACCAAAAGAAATTATCTTCTTCTCACCTAAAGCTCAAATCCAAAAATCCGCCACTGGTTGGAAAAGAGAGAACTTCGCATCACATCTCTCAGGGTCCCCTTTCGATCTCTTGCCTCTTCTTTTTCTCTCGTCCTCTCATCTCTTCTCTTCCGATATTCGTGCAAAGCGGCAGAGTAATATACTGTAAATAAAACCCACAGCGCGTCTGCATTTACACCCACCGTGTTGTTAAGTCGGCTAAAATACGGCCCGAGCCAAGTTTTCTTCTAGTTTGGAGAGTTTTCCGACTTACCAGCTCAAATCGACGCATCTGGTGAGATTTAATTGAACAATTCGATTTGATTGTTGTGCAGTTTTATGGAAACCCAGAGACAGGGTTTAGAAAATTTATGTTTTTGAACCCCAAATTCTCACTCTGCTCCTACACAGGATTTGTTAAGGCTCGTAAACTATAACCAAGTATGGTCAATCTAAAATCACTAACAAATGTATTTTATGATGTAGGAAGAGTTGCAGTTAGCGAAAAGTCACATTCGTTACACAATAAGACAACTCTCGCAAAGTAGATTCGTTCGATAAAACATTTTGCTTTTAAATTGACAGCGAATTTAATTTGTTGTTGTCGTCTGAAAAACGTTACGCTAAAGGATAAAATCTCGACAGGACACCTTGCGATGCTGCTGTATATAGAGAAGAGAGCAATAGCAGTTTGAGCGTGGTCCGCCGCCACTGCGCTTTCCTCTTTTGCCGAGAGAGAGACCGGTTACGGCCTTTTTTCTTGAATCAATGAAAATACCGAGAAAGGCGAGGTCATATACAGACACACAGGATGAATTTTTATTGTCTTTTTTTTTGTAAAATTAATATGTGCCCGATGGTAACACAGCCACTGGTAGCTGGATACTGTAATCCCACATTGATGGGTTGTTAATTAAAACTCTTTTTTATACTTCTTTTATTCGTCATGTGCATTGAGTCGTGAGAAAAATATGGATGTATTTTTGAAGTTATTGCCACCTAGTTATTAGTCGTTATTATTAGGTTATGAGTGATTTATAAGAAGTGAAAACCACCTGGCGAGTTAAATGAGCAAATATTTGCAATCTTTGATACATTACATCCTCGCCGAGGTACTATAGGATGATATTTTTAAAGATACTATATTAATTTAATGGTATGGATTAATGTTGGAGCAATCAATGGTAGGAAGTGACACTAACGAGAAACTGGATTTCGCACAGATAAGAAATAGAATAGTCATAAAGAAAATGCAAATGAACAAAGAGAATTACTCATTAGCTGGGTTCAACATAATTCTCTAGCGGTTTTATAGTTTTATAGAAGGACACTTGCCAGGAGAACATGAGAAAATACAGAAATCTAATTTATCAATAATTATACTTTCTTCAAAAAATGCTGGTTCAATTGAAATAATTTTTCCTTTTCCAATAATGAGAAGAGTAAAGTATTTTCTAGATGTTTCAAGAACTTTTTATGGACCACTGTAAGGATATTGCAAGATTTCTTGGTTGTGTCATCTATTCTAGTAACTAGATCTGAATAGTCTAGCAAATTCCTGTAGACGTAAAAGTTTTTCTTCCTGTGATCGGAAGCACTTTTAGTTTGAATTTTTCCATAGCTTATAACACTTTTAACATGCATTGAGAACTAAGCACTGTATCTTACCTGGAAGACGAAGAGTTGTGTCATAGACAAGTTCTGCACAAGTCTTAAGCCCAACATAACCCATGGTAAAATTTCTGTCCATTTGGGCTTTTCATATAACATCTCATTAACTACTTAAGTGATCGGTGAAACCATTCTATTATTTACTAGGCTGAATACTCAGACGCTTTGTAAATTCTCTGTATAAAGACAATTCGAACTGTTCACCCTGATCAGCTGTTATTTTCAACGAAACTCTGGCCATCCATCCAGTTGAAAACATTTTTCCATTTTGTATATGTGTCTATGCAAGTGAACAGACCGGACCAACCTACTAGACACAGACGAATTAGCTTGTAACCGGTTTAGGCGATGGTGCCGAGTATAGCCGAGCTGCCCAAGACGCTGTAAATAAAATGCAGGGATGATCAATGATCCACCGTGACGATACTGCAGTGAAATAGGTATCAGTCAACTGGTCCCATTGAAGCCTATGTGTCTAGTAGCCTAGTCCTGTCTGTAAAACCATATCAGGAGGCAGAACCTGACAATATCCATGTCAGCTTGTCGAAATATTTTCTTTGAAATTTCATAATTATCTTTGTTGTTGATTATGAACTTGATGGTTGTGTAACTCCTTAGCCTCGTTGGGTATACTTGCCAATATGTTATCCCTGTTACAGTTATGTCTTATACCCTTTGACTAGGTGTGCGAACAACTTTGTTCTTTTCCTGTTGTTAACATCCATTTTGGTCCAGGCCTTTTTCTCTGACAACCAGTTGAAATGTAATTTCTCAATGTCCTCTTGTCAGACCTTTTGTTCCAATTTCAACTTCTTCAACACTCATAGAACCACCTCTCTGAAAAAAATGACTGTTAATCAATAAGTCCACTTCAATATTGACGAACTACCCTAACTCCCAATCTAACTTGGCTTAAGTGCCCCATCATGATCAAAAATTGTCCAGGCATAACAAAATAATTACTGTATTTAAATAAAATAAATATAACTGTTAGATGAATAATAAAATGAAAATAAATATACAGTTTGCGCCTAATAGAAATTCCATTTTCAGAGAGACAACACAAAAACCCGCCAACAAGTAAAGCAAGTAAATCCGCGTTCGCTTAATACCTTCAAGGCCTAATTGTCAGTTTTCAGCAAATCGAGACCGTGGTTGCCAGCGATTTGCCGCGCGTAAGTAATTGACTCGCAGATAAGAGGCGAGCAAAGGAATGCGCAAGTGAACTCGATGGTTATAAATATATAAACTGTGGTATGCGGCAATGCTGGAGCAGAATAAGCGGTTCCTTTGGCTGTATTCATTTGCTTATTATTTTGTTTAATTTCCCTTAGTAACAGTATAATGCAAAATCATCCTTCAATAGGGAATTTTCATATTTCTCAAGTTATTTTTTTTTAGATAGGTACTTCTAGTGATCAGATATTATATAGTTTCTTTTTTTCTATTTTAATCCATACGTTGTACGAAAAAATAGTTATTTATGCAACAAGTGTGTAAAGTGAACCTTTTTTTTGACGCACGAGCCGAAGGCGAGTGCGACAATCACATGAGTGAAAAAAGGTGCTTTACGCACGTATTGCATACAAAATTTTTTCTACTACCAATCAAATATGTGTAAAAAAATAAATTTAGATAATGGAAGCATTGTTTTGGCGGGAAATTTTCTATTCCAAATTAAGTATTATTTTTTTTGTAACAAGGGCGATATCAGTCAAATAAAAACTGGTCATATGACTATTGTGCAGTATAAACTATCGATTTAAAACAAATTCGGAAAATTTTAGTTCACTTGCAAGTTCCCTATTCATACTAAAGTGGGAAAATATTATCAAAAGCAAGTTATTGCCTCAAAAAATACACATTGCGGAAAAATTGCATTCAAAAACCCATTCTTTATCGACTTAACTAGCCGAACAATATTTTCCCCATTGCGTTCCAAATTACTACGGGCGCGGGAAAATATCCACACATATACATTGCCCCAGTATTTTTTTTGTCCAGACTTTTTTCGGCTAGGCAATCCGGGCGATATTTCTTGCTTTTCGAACCATAAATTCATGTCATTAACCCTATCTGGATGCTTTTAAAAATGCTGCACCGATTTAAAACCGAAACAAAGCCATCAGGCCTCCGGTTCGGTGTGAAGTAGCTGATGGGATAATTTTAAATTTCAAATCTGACATCTCGGTTAACAAACGGTTCCCTTCTATGTTTATTTGGCTATTTGTATACATATTTGAATTTTTATCTCACGATAACAGTGGCGTTTCTGGAACCTTCTAGGTTACTATTTGAAATTTAATTTATAGGTTCGATTATGTTAGCTTTTTCACTTCGAGTGATATATGAATATTGTGGATTGTGAACTACTCAACATTTTGCTAGTATAAATATGCTTGTAGCTGTGACCTTTGTCACATTGTTCAAATTATGCAAAATTTATTTATTCTTCTTCTTCTTCTTCTGTTCTTATTCAGCCTGTATTTATCCTTATGTCTCTTCAAACAACTCATCATGTACCAATTTCATGAAAATGAACACCAGTTTGGCACCGCTTTGATTTTAAGCAGTTAAATTAGATTAGTGCTGCTAGGCGTCACACCATTAACACCTAGGTTGTGTATCCTGAGAATAAATGGTAACTTCTCTAATCTAAGTCTTCTAAATGTGCACGCACCAACAGAAGACAAATCTGATGATAAAAAGGTTGTGTATATACAGGGTGTCCCAAAAAGATACCGACAAACTTTTAGGGGTAGTAGGGGACATCAAAATAAGCATTTTTGTTTATATAAACATATGTCCGCAAATGAGCCATTCGAGCTGTAAAGCAAAAAAACTGTTTGATACTTTTATTTTTCGCAATAATTAAATCACTGTTTTAGCTATTTATGTACCAAGGGGATTATGTAGATTATAATGCCCGAAGGCGAAACTAGGCCGAGGGCCTATGGCCCGAGGGATATATTTCGCCTGAAGGGCATTATAATCTTAAAATCCCCGTGGTGCATACAATGCTTTATTTTCTACTCAACACAATGTTTTTTCATCAATTTATTATTAACAAAATCAGTTAAACTTGTGTGACAGAATATTGTTTTGTATTTTGACATGTACCTGTACCTGTGACCTGTACCTGTACCTGCGACCTATACATAGAAACGAAATAAATTAATATATCTATAAACATCTCATAAGGCAAGGCAACGGTGGTGGTCCTGTGGGTTAACGCTCTGGACTACATGGGAAACGTTGATGGTAGACCGGGTTCGAATCCTGGCTAGACCGAAAATTATTTTCGGTCAGACATTTAGTGGCTGCCTAGGGTAAAGTGCGAATTAATAGAACAACAACAACAAAAACACCTTAAGGTATTATAAGCGGGCGTTATAGATCATAACGCCCGCAAAAGCGGGCGTTATGGATCAGGTTGTTATAGGTGTGTTAACGTATTTCGTTTCCTAGGTATTATGGATCTATAATAGTAAAGTAGAAAATAAACTTATTAATTTTGCTTTATTATCAATTAAATTATGGTTTACAATAATTGTTCAAAATGTTGACCATTTATTTCAATGCAAAGATTACACTGTCGGTCATTTACGGAAAAGTTTAGTCTACGAAACACCTGTTCGTAATGAGGAAGATCTGATAGCAAAGATACTGGCGAGTTGTACCCATGTAGAAGCTATTCCCCGAATATTCCAAAGAGTTCGCGAGTTGAACAATTATTGTAAACCATAATGTATTTGCTATTAAAGCAAAATTAATAAGTAAACAACGATTTAATTATTGCGAAGAATAAAACTAGATACCAAGCAGTTTTTTTGCTCTACAGCCCAAATAGCTCATTTGCGGACATATGTTTATATGCGCTCCTTATCGTATGGTTTGGAAACTTGAACAATCTCAAAGCAGAACGCTTACCTCTTGCTTATCTTTGAGAGAAAAATCTTACCAACTATCTTTAAGGGCGAGCAAGAAGACGGAATTTGAATGAGATACAACCATGAGCTCTACCAAGCCTATAACAACGCCTAGCGGCATTGACGTTCTCAGTACCATAAAAATGATGAAGGGGACACATAGGACGGGCGGCAGATTCCAGCATGCCAAAGCGATGTGATAAACTCTTAACCTGGTGGTACTAGAAGACCAGGAAGGCCAAAGCAGGAAGGACAGCGTCACCTTGGACGCAAGAACCTTGGACGCAAGAACCTTGGACGCAAGAACCTTGGACGCAAGAACCTTGGACGCAAGAACCTTGGACGCAAGAAAAGTCGGGCGGAGAGTCGGCACCCTACAACGCGATGTTTGGAATGGGAAAGTTACGGAGACGAGGACCCAGCTAGGGTTGTTGCGCTACTGATGATGATCTCGTCGATCTTTCTTCGTTTCTTGAATGGCATTCCAGTAGAGCTATTCTTCTTACTCCTGATCTTCTTTATAATTTGTTTTATCTATCAGATTTCTCAGGCCAAAAGTTTGGATTCCAATGCTTTTTGAGTATGCTTATGCTGTTCTTCGTAAGACTAGCTGTTTCGATCTCGTTGGTTCTGGTATTGTAGTCTTTTTTTTTAGCACTGACCAAGGCTCTGGCCACAGGCTATGTTCCTAATGCCTGGAGCCACGCAGTTGTCACTTCCATGTATAAAAACGGTGATCGCTGCCAATCTGGAAACCTGAAATCCATTAGCCTAACATACACACTTTCCAAATGCATGGAGAAAATACTTGTCAGTGAATAAACTGACTTTTTCCTAGAGAATGGCATAATACCAGCATGTCAACACGGGTTCTTACCGAAGAGATCCATAGATACAAGCCTTCTTTCGAGTCTCAACGACTGGGCTATTTTGCAGGTCAGTGGTCACCCAGTGGATGTCGTAAACCTTGACTTTGAAAAGGGCTTTGACAGAGTCCCTTTCCACAGACTGCTTTACAAGCTTGATCACTATGGCGTTACGGGCCCACTTCTGTCCTGGATTGGTAGCTTCTTTACCAAGCGCAGGTTTCACGTTAGGATAGATGGCGCCTTGTCAGGTGAAAGAACTGTGAGGAGTGGAGTGCCTCAGGGCTCGGTTCTCGGACCGTTGCTGCTTGGTTTATATCAGCGATATGGTGACCGACATCAATAACAGAATCTGTTTCTTCGCAGATGACACCACGTTGTACTGTAATCCACTATGTGATGCCATCTCACTGCAAAGCGATCTGAGGACTGTGGAGGTGTGGACTGGGAAATGGCTAATGATGCTGAATGTCGAAGAGTGCACACTGCTGTATATCGGTCCAAACAACCCAAATATTCTTCCTTGGAAAAACCCTCAAAGAGGTCGACCACCAAAAGGACCTTGGAGTAGTTGTGAGAAAAGATCTTAAATGGGAAAGCCACATCTCGGGAAGAGCGAAGAGAGGAAACACCTTCATATGTCCAAAAAGCATTTAAGGATCACTCCTGTTCAACAATTATAAAGATATACGCCGGCAAAGAGGCGACTTAATACAGACCCACAAAATCATGTCTGAATACTAAAGCGTCCAACTGGATATCTTCGTAACGAGAGGCGGAACGATGCTTAGAGGACACTCCAAAAAACTCTTAAAAGAAAGATGCGCAAAACTTGCTAGACGGAACTTCCTTACCAACCGGGTGGTATATGTATGGAACGCACTCAGTCAAGACACTGTGGATGCCCCATCCTTGAACACTTTCAAAAACAGATTGGATAAAATCTTACACATGTGAACAAGTTCGATTGCTAAGATTATAAAGTGGCAGTTTTTGTCGGACTTTCCGCCTACTGTCAGACTAATAATAATAATAATACCTAAGGAAGGAGGAAGAGGAATGGTGAGTGTGGAAACCAGTCATGCTATACCCATAGAAGGATTGAAGCTTCACCTCTTAAACTGAAACAAAAAGAAAAATACCTTGGCATAGTCTATAGTCAAACTCAGAAACAACTTACAGAAGATGAAGAAAAAAACAATGAACCGAGCAGCACCAACCAGCATGAACCTGAAACAAAAAAAGTAAAAAAGTTTGAACAACAATTGAAAGAGAACAAGAAACAGGACCGAATAAGGAAGTGGACAAAAAAGGCGATGCATGGCCAAATAATGAAAGAAGTTAGCAAAGAAACGATAAACCAGGAACAATATTAGAGGTGGCTTACACATATGAACCTGAAAGCAGAAACAGAAGCTCTTGTAACAGCGTGCTAGGAGCAGGCACTTGCAACAAACTAAATGCAGACAAGGATCATGAAGACCGGCAAAGACCCGCTTCTGCTCTGTCCATCATGTGGTGGCTGGATGCCCAATCTTGGCAAAAAGTGCTCACTTTGAACGTCATAACAAGGTTGCAACACAGCTACACTGGAACATCTGTAAGCACTACAAATTAGAAGTTTAAAAAAAAAAATGGTTTGAACATATCCCAGAAGCAGTTCTAGATACACCAGAAATAACTATACTATGGGACGTTCAAATGCAGACTGACAGACACATAGCATCAAATAAACCAGACATCATATTGAAGGATAAGAAACAAAGAAAGTGTCTGCTGATCGATGTTGCTGTGCCGTCGGATTATAACATCACGCACAAAGAAGCAGAGAAAAAGTTGAAGTACAAGGACCTGCAAATAGAAATACAGCGAATGTGGAATTATAAAACTAAGATCATACCAATAATCATAGGAGCAACAGGGCTGATATCCAACGTTACTTGTTACTTGTGAAGCGATAAAAGAAATACCTGGAAAACATAACCTCCTATTGATGCAGAAAGCTGTAGTGTTGAGTAACGCGCACGTAGTACGCAAAGTGCTATAATCCTGAAATCACCTAAACAAGGAACACCCTAGGTGCATGGTTTGCACTCGGTGATTCCTCAATCATAACCCAAGAATAGTTATGTGATGCAAAGCCAAATAATAGTTATTTATATATCAAGGGAATTATGAGGGAGTTAATACCCCAGGGCAAAGTTTGTGTCCCGAGGGCCTTCGGCCCGAGGGACACAAATTGCCCGTGGGTATTAACACCTGATAATTCCCGTGGTACATAGATAATTTTATTTCCTACTGAATTTACTGTATTTTGTCCATTTTCATAAAGAAATAAACCATAAACTAAAATGTCTATTTTTTGTCAAACTTTCACCTATTCAAGGTAAAAGCGGGAGTTAAGGAAATCCTTAACTCCCTTGGGAGTTAAGACCCTGTTTATGATTATCGTAACCAGGGTATTATATGGTTATAATAGTTCAGTAGGAAATAAAAATAATAATAATAATAATAATTAGGTAACGGCCCAATTAAGGACCGATTGAGAAGTGTTTTGTTTTGCGAATCGATTTGCTCCAATTTAATACTAGTTTTATATAGTTGTTGGTTGCAATTTTTAGTGTGCCGATCAGAAAATAGATGGAGACTCTGTCTTCATCTTACTTGTAATAATAATAATAATAAGATAATCAGGATCATGTTTAATACTTATTTCAGTAGGACTATTAACAGTTGTACAAGAAGTACTTAGAATTTCAAAAGTTTTTTGGCTGCAACTGATGTATAAGTTTCCACTTACTACGCCGCTTATTCGTACAGGTACCTACTTCTTGTACTGGCAAAATCTGGCTATTGACGTCTTACTCCTATAGCAGGAAACCATCTGCATGACAATATTAAAAAGTTCCATTGGATGTAAGCTTGAAATAAAAGGAAAAAATATTCAACAGAAATTGGTATTTGGAATACTTGATGGGCATAGAGATTAGAGATTGAGACAGAAGTAAGAAAACCAAAAAAATAAATGTTTGAACAATACAAATGCCGAAATGAAAATATTGTAATAGAAATTAGACCGACATCTATGAAACAACATTCAGACATAATATGGCCCAGAAGAGCTGAAACATCAAGGGTTAAACGATTGATAAAGACAGCGGAAATGAAAGTACATCGTCGGATGGCTGAAAAAACATTTTTGGACAGAGAAAAAGTGGTAACATAGAAAGAACACAAGTTGTTTGGATAAATCTGGGCCCGTACATGAACCAACTAATTAAATTAAAACCGCATAATAGCGATAAGAAGCGTAAAAATTTCAATTTAAATATTTAATATCAAGTTTCTTGACCCTCTATAGTAGTTCCCGAACGCATCTTTTACATACGCGATGCGTATTTTCCCATCTTTCTACCGAGTTACGCTCTAGAACCAACCAAGATGGCGCCGATAAGCACAATAGGGTGCCGCGGGGTACTTTACGCTACTTGGGACGGTACCTCAGAATAACATCGGTGGGACTTTTCAGACAATGTGCTTATTATGTGATTATTGTCGGTGATAGAGAGGTTGGCTTTCAGATGATAAGTCAAGTATGTCCTCTCTCTGATGCTTATGGCTCATTGTTTATTGTTGATCTGATTTTATCGAGGTGTTAACTAATTGAATTTTTGCACATGTTGGACCACACAAATTCTTACAAGCGTTCATTTTTAAAATCAAGTACCAGAATCTTGTATAATCTATCTATACATAACATAATCGACCAGGATACAAAAATTTAAAATATTTAATCTAGAACGAAAAAACCTGCCATAGGTATGTGCTAATAGTTCAACTCTTTCACTTGGGTTGGCGAACAATTTAAAAATGTCTTAAGTCAAGGATAGATCTCGGCCTGTACGCACACACAGAAGAAAAAAAAAAGTGGCGTTACGTAATATTTTGTGATTTTTTTAGGTATCTCGAGAAAATAGCCAACCGACGCGCAACATTGGCTATACCACCACCAACGATAGAATTTTATATGGTGATTGTATAGAAAAAATAATGTAGGTGAATACTTGCATGTGTGCGAATTATTCCAATGAAAGTATTGCACGCTACTTTCGATTGATCAAGCCTAGATATTCTATCGCAGTTGGCTTTGAAATATTGTACTTTTGAAAAGATTCACAGAAGAATATTAAACTACTTATTGTTGTACAGTTGTCCAAGTAATACTTTACTATATTTTCCTTCCTGATTTTTTATTTAATATATCTATCACCTGAGCATTGAATGTTCTCTTAAAATCCTTTTACCTATAACAAAAACTAACGACAAGCCCACACACAATAAATTCTGGTTGCAGGAACTAAGGCGTAGGAAATATATTAACGACACCCTCTATGCTGCAGGAAAAAACTCAAAGGATATTGCCACTTCTTATGTATGTGTAGAGGTGTGGGTGGGAACTCTTTTTCTTTAGGTTTTCTTGCTATTCTCATTCGACTCTGGGCATGACATTTTCAATACCCTTAAACAAAATATCTTCTTGAATCTCTTAATAAAACGAAAACTAAGAATCAAAATATAAATTAAGATGCAAATTTGTATAAGTCAATTTTAATTAAGATCTTATTAAAGGTGCTACTTCGGTAATTGGTAATACACCTCTTTTAATTCCTAGCCGATGATCAATTAAGCCATTAATCAAACGTATTTTTCTAAAACTCATCGGGCAAATTTATCTGAAGGATCTTATCATTCATCCTGTTTAATTTCATTAAAAAAGGAAATTATTGGTCGTCGAGTATCAAGGTAAAGTAATTGAAGAAAACTTGTTATTAGACGGCTTTACTTTAAAAAGAAAGCGCGACTAAATTGGTGAAAATCAGCAATCAGCTGATTTCTTCTTCTTATTCTTTTGCCTTTGGGTGCTGCTTTTATTTATAACACTTCGATTGCGTAATATTATAAAACGCGTTTCTCGTTGGCCATACAATTAAGAAAACTTTTATGGGGGAACTATTCTCGAACAACGTTTGTGTTAATTATTTTTTTTTTTTTTAAATGTTCAAACCAACCAAATTGTAACTTAGTAGATAAGTATACAAAATAGCTGTTTTAAAGAGTTGCTGAGAGAATCTTTTTTGGTTTCAGATGTCTAAGAAGACTATTTACAACAATACCAATTAATTATTGATCTGAAATCCATAAATTTCAATAATGCCGAACTCAAGAATCATTGCCTTAAGCATATATGACCGAACGTCTTACTTACAATGCAGTAAGAGAAATTGCTAGAAATCAACCAGGAAAGTGCAGGTGAAATTGTAACACGCATCTGTAAAAGGAAAGCGTCGAACGCGCGTACATTATTTCAATTTTTTTTTTTTTTTTTGGTGGATTTTTAGCCATATTATATTATATGCAATAAATTAGGTGGAAAATATGCATTTTTTTAACGGGGTTTTCTGCTACTTAGTACGATGATTAGTGTCAAATAAATATTTATGATTTTGTTGAAATTAAATGATAATTTGTCAGGCTCGAATTCGTGTTTAACTTTTGTGAGTAGTTTCCCCAAAATAGAACCATTAAATTACAGTAATAAAGAAACAACTGACGAAATAAAGAAAAATTAAAACTGAACAAGATGAAATAATTGAATTGAAGTAAAAGTAATGTAAAGATGGAGTAGGATGAAGTGAGGCGGAGGTGATCGAAACTTAAAAGTTGCAACCTGAAATGTACGTACTCTGCAGGACAAGACAGATAATGCATGCCCTGGTGCTGACATAGCGACACTAAGTGAAACTCAAAGAACTTGGTGATTACACTTTCTTTTGGGAAGGTAGACCCACAGAGGAGATAAGACTGAATGGGGTTACCTTTGCAATTGATTACTCTTTTGCCCGCAGTTTAACTAGCCTCCTCACTGGCATATCCGCCTTATCACCCTCAGATTAGAGCTTTGTCATTCAATATTCGTCACTATGATAGATTAGGGGTGTATGGGCCAACTATGGACAATGATGTCGACACCAAGGATCAGTTCTATGAGAGTTTGCGCGAAACACTTTCGCGTGTTCCCAAAAGCGATAAACTTCTTTTGTTGGGAGACTCTAACGCATGTGTTGGTGCAGACTATGAATCTTGGACAGGTGATCTGGGAAGACATGAGATCGGTCAAGATAATTCTGATGGCTTGCGTCTTTTGACTCTTTTTGCTGAGCATGAATTGGTGATCACCAACTGATTTTTCGACAATGCAATAAACTTGGAACGACTTGGCAGCATCCACGTTCAAAACAGTGGCATATTCTGGACTACATAGTTACAAAAGATTTAGCTGACATCCTTATAACCAGAGTCATGAGGAGGCGAGTTGCTTCACTGATCATAGACTTTTTCTATCGAGAATAAACTTGCAAATTGCAGTTCCAAGAAGATCGTACAAATTCGCGCCACTGACCAACTAAAAAATCTGACACAATTGCAGGAACAGATAAACATATCTGAAGATGAAATCTTGGAAGTGGCACTTGCAGCAGGACAAGGTCACAATCTTTTGGAAGTGGCACAGAGCAACTTGGGTGTTATCAAAAAACTTCATCAAGATTGGATTGATGCAAGTAACGAACAGCTTCTAAGTTCTATATCCGCTCACAGAGCTGCTCTCAGGAGAGACACTAGAGGAACCGCCAATCTCACAGATTCAAGAATGAATCAAGGGCAGCACACGCTAACTAAATGAACATCTCGAGAGTCGCAAACAGCAACTGGTGGGCAGCAAGATCCGAGGAACTGCAGATACTTGCTGATACCAAAGTGCGGGTGTTTCTATAGAAAACTCCAGCATATGTGTGGATCTAACAGAAGAAGAGTTGTTTCCATAACTCACAGACAAGAACAATATCATGGAGCACTAAAACTCCTTGCTCAACATGGACAGCACGACAGCGCTGAGATCCAGAAAGCCACAGTTGAAAAATGATAAATCCCTAGGTATAGTGAGGGAATACCCCCTGAAATTTACAAAGAAGGCAGGAAAGCCCTGGAAGTCAAGTTGCTCACATACGTATGCAGAATGTGGGAAACGGAAACTGTACTCCAAGAATTCAAGTCCACCATATGCACGCTATATAAGACTGCGACTCCTATACAGGGATATCTCTTCTCAATATAGCTGGTAAAATCATCCAGAGTTCTGCTAACCTACGAAGAGTTTCAGGTAATCGATATACAAAGATGGGATAACCTCCGCCTGTTCTTGATGTTCAGTCTGTACCCAATGTTCGCGTAGTTAAGAATCGTAGATAGGGGTTCAAAGCTATGCAGAACCACACTGGCGATAAGGAGTCTCTTTGGAAAATACCTCTGATTTTCACCAGCGTTGTTGTCATTGACAAGGATATTAGTCCTCACTCAGAAGCACCACTCTTACTTTCGGACAAATCTTGTAGATCTCCAGTACCTACTCTCATCAGCCAGTCATGAGGGACCGAATCAAATTCTTTGCGGTAGGTAGTCGATGTAGCACAAATTGAGATCTATCTTCCTAGTCTGGAACTATTTCATAACGACAGTATATATGGAGAGTTGATGTTTGCATCTGGCTGATCTTCAGATACAATCCTTTTGCTCTTCATCCAGGTTGTTTCCGGCGCAGTGTTCATATATTCGGTTGTTGAGAAGCGATGTGAAGAGTTTGTATACTATCAACAGACACGTGATTGGTCTGTAGTTGCTCGGTATAGCGGGATGTCCCTCCTTGAACAGCATCAAACAACGGAAAACCACCTGGAGAATGCCAGAGAATGACTTCAAGTGTTCAAGTTTCCACCTGACCAAAAACGCAAAAACAACCCCAGGAAACAATACTTTATTGAGTCTACCCAGGTGATCTAAGTTGCTGAACAAAATGATTAAGGAATTGTTTTCATTTAAGACATGAAGTGGAAAAACCATATCAATGCAATCATAAAAAAGTCAAACTCTATCATGTAACCGATTTTCAAAGCATTTAGAGATCCCACACCTCAAATATTTTTAAAGCTGTACACAGGCTTACATAAGACCCAGGCTAGGAATGTGCCCAAAGCATACGGAGTCCTTATTATGTCACGGACATTGAAGCACTTGAAAAAGTCCAACGCAGAGCCCCAGCTCTTCGTGACCTTTCATACCTACAAAGGCTGCTGAGGCTGAACCTCCCCACACTTTATGCGAGACGAACGCGTTGGGATCTAGTCGAGACATTTAAAATAATTAGTGGACACTACAAGTGCTAGTTAAGTGTGTTTGAGTTTGCATCCTCCTGCAGAAAGAATCTTCCCGAAATCTCAATGTGGGTATCGTACGGGAAGGGGAACGACTGACGCCATATTTCCCATCCGTCAATTGCAAAAGAAAAGTTTGGAGCAGCATCAACCACTTTATCTGTGCTTTGTCGATCTTGAGAAAGCATTTGACAGGGTACCACGCGAAACACTGTGGACGGTACTAAAGAAACTAGGCTGTCCAGAGAACTTTATCAAATTAATAGGAGAACTGCACGATAGTACACTGAAAAATAAAGGTACACAAATATAACGCCATTAAGCCAGTGAATCTCATCATAAATTTTGAGCCGGTGAACGAATTTGTTAATATTGGGTGGTATTGAGAAGAACCAACTATTGAAAATATTATTTCTTCAAAACTCATTTTTTTAAAAAAAAAACCTTTACTGAATAAAAATTGAATGTTGCAACCATGTACTGCGCCACAGAGTTTAGGTTTAGGGGACAACGAGGGTAAAGTCCATTCCAAAATATTTCGTTGACTTCACGGCTATAAAACCCTACCATAAATTAGATAGCTATTAGCCTCTATTGTGTAGGTACCAGGTTCTTTTATGTAGGTACCGGGTTCCTTAATACCCACTCAAAGGTTTACAGGTACGGATTTTGTGCCCATTATAATGAAAACGAAAAAGGCGTTTCATAATATTATTTATGGACGCCACATTTTTTTTGTCAATATAACAGCTCTAGTTCTGCACAAAGACTAAATAATTTAACTAAAACATTCACCCACATTTACATGTACATCTCACCTAGACAGGTATAATAAATAAAATCAACCCGGACCTGCTCACAGGTAGTCGAAGTTTGTGGTTGAGGGTATCATCAACATTTTATTGATACTTGAAGAGTCAACGAATTATTTTGGAATGGACTTTACCATCCGAAAGGGAGGTAAAGAAGAATCAGCGATTAGGCTTTGGAATGGGGAACAAGCGGCGGCTCTCCGAGACGCGCGTCTGTAATTATTCATTTTTCAATTTTCATTCCTATTTTGCATTAAAATTAATTGTTCAATTCAATTTGTTATTAGTGTGTGTGTGTAAAGAACGTACAGGTTAGTGGATTAATTATATTATTTGGTCTTTGAGAGTTCAATTTACGCAAGTACAGTAGTGTCTCGATAAATGACTCTGTAATCAGGATTTTACTTGATTAGGTAATCCGAATTCATTCACATGACTCTTGAAAATAAAAGCACAGGTTTTCACTTGTCGTTTTGTAACTGTGTTCAAGTGAATAGGTAGTTTTTCACATGTCTACACGCATCATTTAATACGCGGCGTCCTTCCTGACTGTGTGGGTTTTTTTAAAGAAAATGGAACCTATTAAACGCAAACACAAAACTTTAAGTCTCAACGAAAAGTTAGCGATTATAGACGAGTTTTCAAATAAATATAAAGTTTTTTTGCTTAAATATGGCATGTTATTTTTTCAAAATAGTTTTAAAAGCGAACTGTGAAATGCCTTAGTAATCCGAATAATTTGATAATCCGGATTGGTCTGGTTTTAATTGATCCGGATTATCACGACACTACTGTATTATTATTTTTTTCCCAATTTTTATGTTTTTTTGTTTGTTTATAACAATTTTTTTATAACATGTGCATTGTTTATGTATTTAACCAAAATCGTTTCATACTGTAAACAACACAGCTAAAGAGTAAATTAAAACCTAAGAAATTATGTGCTGTCTTTTGTGCTAGGATTTTGATTTTTGAATTTAAAGCGTGCATTAGGGCCTTGTTGAATTTACTAACATTTTCCTACCCTGACGAGAAAATATCCTAGCAAATTGAGAAAAATCAATCTAGAGATATTGGCTCTAACTCAACTATAGCTGAGTAGCTTCCCGTATGGGACCTCAGTACCTTCCGGCAGACCGGCTAACTAACCAAAAACTCTTCAGTTTTGATTACAGGTAGTGTTGATTGAATGTAGTGTGTGTAATTAAAATTTTAGCACAAGAACAGGGGCGGTACCTAGTTTCAGCTTTTATTGAATTACAATTATTATTAAAATTACACAGTATGTTTCGATTTTTGGGGAATCGAGGTTTTCTCTTCCGTTCTCTTTTTCCTCGTTAATTCCAGGTCGAGAACGGTACGTTTTTCTTTGAAAATAAAGGAGACGTTTCACAAATTTTTCGTTTCTTTTACATATTACAGCTTCCCTAAAATTTCCCAAATATTTGCTATATCGGGCGCATGTCTAGTAAGTAAAATTGAGTAAGTATCCACAACGTAGGTCCTATTGGTTTCCCATTTCATTTTTCAGAAGATTTGTTGTTTAAAAGGTAATAAAAATTCTCATCGTTCAATCTTACTGAACGAACCTGGGTATGTTATACTACAGTATGAATAAAAACGAAGTACCTACCTACTATTACTACAAGTATTACTATATTCTACGTAGCATTTACTTCAAAAAGAAGGATTTACTAATTTCCGGTAGTTTCGAAATATACTATCTACTTCGTTTTAAAGTTAATACTACGGAGAATCTACTAATAACTGTAGTAGTAGCAGATATAAAATACTTCGTTTTTATTTATACCACCCATTATGAAAAGCTGTTCGTTAAATAGATGAAAAAAAAAGCAAGTTGCTACTTCAACGGATTTGTTCATTGGTCCAAAGAACCGAGAAAATTGATTTAGTGTTTCTTAGTTCATTAATTTAACGGTTGAATTTATTGTCGCAAAGTAAGGATTCTATTTAGGTATGTTGGATCATCATCCATCATCATCATAGGCAATCACTCGATAGGTACCGAGTATAATCATCTTCTATTCTATTTTTCGTCGATTGTGCGTTTTCTGATGGCTATAATATGCAAACCAATTCGGGAAACGCACACTCTTCCACAGTCTTGGCATTCGAGTTCTAGTTGCTGGTATTGATGCGGTACTTTACCAAAATTTCCCTTAAAACATCTTTGTAGCATTTTTGTTCTCTTTCAGTTAATTGTTGAGAATCTATGGTGGAGAACGTGTTTCGGGCATACGGACGAGGTGACCTGTCAAGCGAAGTTGGTGCTTGATGATAAGGGCTTCCATGCTAAAACGTTCGTTGGTCTTGCCATTTAATCCATAGGATCCTTCTCAGGCATCGCTGGTGGTATTTTGCTAGGCTTTTTGTGTCTTCTGTAGATGGTCCATGTTTCGCAGCCATATGTAAGTGTTGGTATTACAATTGCATTGTAGAGGCGACGTTTGATCTCATCGCTGATGTCGTGATTGTCGCAGACTCTCTCTAGAAGTCGCCTGAACGCCGCGCTAGCACACTCCAAGCAATGTTGGATTGCGCTTACATATGGATGCGTAACATGGACCACTCCCAGAAGACACATTAAAAGCCAAGAAAAATACCACCAGCGAAGGATCTTATGGATTAAATGGCAAGACCGGCGAACGAACATTGGTGTTTTAGAGGAGGCCAAAACAACTAGCATGGGGCCCTCCCCTCATCATTAAACACCAACTTCGGTGGACAGCTCATACCTCGTCGCATGCCCGAAATACGTCGTCCAAGATAGTTTAACTACAGTTAAATGAAAGAGGGAAAACGGAATCAAGGAGGTCAACAGAAACGCTACAAAGATGTTCTTGAGGAAAACATGACAACGTGCCGCATCGATACCAGCAACTGGGAGACCATGGAAAATGATGGGCCCTCATGGCGTCGACCAGTTCACGACGGACCACAAACCGAACTTTTGAAGAACAGCGACGCAGACACGAGACCAGAAAAAAGGATCGCAGGAAGAAGCAAGAGAACAGAGGAAGAGACAATGTCTGGCATCGTTGTCTCTGGGCTGGGTGTGCCAAGACTGTGGAAGACTGTGCGGCTCCAGAATTGGTTTACATAGTCATCAAATGATAGAAAACATCACATGTTGAAATTCCTGTCAAATTATTGAATATTTTACTATCTCGCCAATCTCGGTAAAAAATTATTTAGCTCTCATGAACCAACGATTTTGGTACATTGTGAAAAGAACATAAAGCACCATCACACAAAAATGCAAAATATTATTTGCACAGCATCCCGCTTTCCCTTTTCGCAAGAAGGAAGTAAATAAATAAGATATTATCTCTGTCGCGCATAACAGACATAGTACCTACTAAGCAAATCGATTAACCCAACTTTTTCTTTGTCAAGGAATTGAGTTTTTTTGGTGGTAAACGCGTCGTGTAGAGGAAGATTACAGCAATATTCTGTCTGGTTAAGTAAACTCTGACAAATGAGAAAATGTCTAATTTCAAATGGAAAATACAATACGACAAATCTTGCAAAATTTATAGTTTCTCTTGTCTCAGTTAAAGTAATTGCAGAAACATCGTTTATGCACACATCGCATTCCTCTCAGTGTCTTAATCCCAAGCACGATTGCAATCTTCCCTTCAAAAACCAACAATCGATCTTTTCCAATTGTTTCCCAACACACCGTTACGAACCGGGGGCCGAATAAATTTATCAGCAAAGTCGTACCTATTGCGACTTGTCTTCTCTCCGAATCCTACCTACTTTGCATTAGATTTCAAACAGGAAACCGGTAAACCGTAGTAAATGTGGACGTACTCAACGTATGGTACGATAGTTTATTGAAATTAGCGATTGTTTTAAAAAACAAGAAATTACCAGCAGGAATGAGGTTATCTCATTGACATACTTTTTCGCGGCCAGAAATTTTGCTGCTGCTTGCTGCTTTTGCTCGAACGAAGCTACTTTACTACTGTTCAACCAATGCCGTCAGATTTCTTTTTTAGTTTTTCTAATATCAAGAACAAATTGTATGTATTGCGGTAGTCCTATGGTTATTCAAGGATTTTTTTTTTAAATAATAAAAGCGTCTTTTGTCAATTGAACAGCTTCTTGTATTATTTTGTGGTTACATCTACAGTGTACAGTCTACAACAGCAGACATCTAGATGGATCTAATATCTAAGCTTTTGAATGTTACTGAAATCTAGATATAATATAGGTACTTTCTGCATCTTTTGAGTTGAGGTAAATATTGCAATCATTCTCTACTTTCATGATACCTAAAGATTAGAAGTCGAAAGAATGTAGCCAATGTAACCCTATCATGCGTTGACAGTATGCACACGTTTTTTTCTCTTTATCGTAACAAAAACATGGGGATTAAGTCGGGACCAAAATACACTTATCGTTCCCTGATATTGTAGATAAAAAAATAATATTGTGTGGTAAAACAAAGGTCGAGGCATTTTAATTATTACGTAGGCGCTAATTGATAACAACATTTTGCAGCGTCAGTTGAGTTTTGTATCAGTAACCCTGATAATCGGTACAAAGTTCATAAAATGTATTAGGGAAGATCAATTTTTGTTTTATACAGTTTTTTTAATTTCCATTAACAGAAGTTGAAAGGAACTTAAATAATCAATTCTAACTTAAAAAATACAAAGTCTAATAGAATTCAATATCGACAAAAATATCAGTTTTAATTGAAAAATTATTGCATGGTGTTATTGGTTTGGGTCAAGGCTGGGACCGAGATGTCACTCGAGTTATGTTGTGCGAATGGCATTGACACACTGACTGATGCCTCTATTATTTGTCCACATTGTTTATTTTAAAATTGCATTACATTTTATGTATTGACGTTGCGGGAAATTTCACTTTATCGCTGGTTATCGAAAACAAAGGTGCAAATCGTTTACAGATATGAGTGCGCACATGCTTTAATATTAATTTTGCAGTAAAATATTCAAGCACTACAAAAAATAAAAAAGTCAACTCATTGTATAATTTTATTCGTGGTAAGAACGTAATCAAATAACAACGTTTACGATCCCATGCTGGCCTTTTATCCACCGAAACGGCTCTCTAACAAGATGAAGAAATACAGAAGAAATAAAGATAAAGAAACTGATGATGAGCAGGCGGAATGAAGAAGAAGATTCCGTGAAAGAACGAAAGAAAAGATGCGGGGAAGAAGCGAACCGAAGGTAAACGAATCCCAGGGAATGTGTGTAGGTACTCGGGTCGGCGCGTATTAGCGGCGCGCTCCGACAGTTGAACATCGATTTATAACAGTGACAATTGATTTACGGCGTCGAAAGCCATTGGTTGCTCTCTCACAGATACACACTATTTAGGGACGACGAGAATCGATTTTTGGAGTATTGAGAATTGAGTATAACATTTTGGGGTGGAAAAATACATCATTGCTAGTCTTGAGAATAGTATTTTTGCAAAATAATGGAGCACAGAAGTGTTTACACAATCATTGTGAAGAAGTTTGATGAGGGGATCTTCGTGAACAGAGGAAATTTGAAAAATATCAAATACGCTGATGATGCAGTGAGATTTGATGATTGTCGTGGAGCCCTACATCAATCACTATCGTATAGAACATACTTCTCCATTATAGATTGCATAAGGAGTCGTTACGGCTAGTTCCAGCCGCTCAAGCACTGCTACCTTTCCAGATAATTTGTGCGTGACTCTGCTTCTAGTTGGTGTGCAAGATTTCTAGGCCAGCTTCCTGGGTAGTAAGGTGCCCAACTCTTGGGGTGTTAGCCGTACCCCTTTAAGGTATTTCAGACTCTTGCAGAGGTGTGCAAGGCATTCACAGATTAAATGTTCTGTTGCTTGTTCAAAAAATCTACAGTGGTCGTTGTCTGCTTTGCCTATTGTCTTTAGGTGATATTTCACCAGGCAGAGCCCAGTAACCAGACCAACGACTGTTCTAATGTCTCTTCTGTTCATATTGTATTGAGAAGCTGTTCGGATCTCTTTGCTGAGATGGATATGAACCGTTTTGCCTGTCTCAGTGAAACGTGTGTTATAGCGCCTTCCTTTGCGAGACGGTCTGCCTCCTCATTGCCCTCTATGCACTGGTGTCCTGGTACCAACATCAGGGTTATTTTGTTCCTACCAGCTAGTTGCTTAAGGATATTTCCCCTTCCCCCCAAACTATAGCTGCGAGGTGCACTTGATGGCTCCTAGAGCCTTTAGAGCCACTTGGCTGTCGGACAGTATGCAGATGTGTTTTTTTTAAGAGGCTTCTTTTAAGGCACTCTTGGGCACAGTGTCAAAGTCCAGTGATGTTATCATATGATCTGTTGGTTTACTTTGACACTCTAGCTTTATGGCCTGAAGAATGCGTGAATGGCCATTCAGATCACCAGGCCTAAATCTTTTTGTCTGGAACATCCTGCAGGCGCCCACGCCTGCCTCCTCTTCACACATAGGTGAAGAGGAGGCATGCACAGCAGTGCCTCCAAGGCTGCGGTGGGGCAGGTTGACATAGCCCTTATTATTCCTAGACAGATCAGCCTTTGCACTTCACGTAGACTGTTCTGTGCAGTAACTTGCTCAGTCTTTGGCCACCATACCAACGAGGCGTAGGTGACAATGGGTCTCATAACCGTTTGGTAAATCCAGTATATCATTTTTGGTCTAATCCCCCACGAGTTTGCGGCATGTCCAAATGGCCGCTGTAGTTCGTGATATTATTTTGTTCAGATGATTGTTCCAAGTAAGTTTGCGGTCCAGGGTGACCTCTAAATACCCAACTTCATCCGAGAGAAGTGTGTTCCGTTTAGAATTGGGGCTCGCAGATCTAGCTTCCTTCTTTTCGTAACGGAACTAAGGTCTTTTTGCTGGGATTTACGAAAAGTCCTTTCTCCTCACTCCAGTTTTTGATTATATTCGAGGCACTTTGCATTCGACCTGTTATTATACCTTCATACCACCAGATCATCTGCGTAGCCTTGGACAGTGATTTCTTCGTTGCTTAGTCTGGTGAGGATGCTCAGTGTACAACCACTCTCCAAGTGGCGAAAGGACACCTCCTTGTGGGCAGCCTTTAGCCGTGGTGACAATAACTGTTTCGCTGTTCGAGTTCGCTGTTCTGTCCATCCTATAATGGGAGCTTCTACCCCCCTCTTTTCGAAAGTTTTTTTGATAGATTGGTGTGAGGTGTCAAAGGCACCCTCCATATCTATAAAATCCGCAAGAACGATTTCTTTTGCATCGACTGACTTTTCTATGTCTGCTACTAGACAATGGAGTGCGCTTGTTGTGGATTTGCCTGCTCGATAAGCAAATTGTCTTTGATGAAGCGGTGTCCTATTTAGCTCAGTGCTATCTTACCCAATGCTTATACCATCACAGTCATTTGCTGGACTAAGTAAGACATATGCACATGCGCTTTACAGAACTAAGATGGCTTTACGAGAAGAATAGGATGGCTTCTAACATGATCAGGAGATAAGTCATTCAATCTGCAACCAAGAAGTAGTTGAATTTGCTTGTTAAAGAGAGATGAAACATTACATCGACGCCACTGCACCTGAGAGAAGAACCCATTGGGGTCGTTTAAGACAAGAGTATACGTAGAGGAGAATTAAGCACTGAAACTCTAGATCTGGATACCGCGGCTCCTGAAGCAGCCAAAATTTCTATAGCAGAAGAATACCTTGTCCAAATGGCATTCATTTTTGTGTAAATCTTATGTTCTCATATTTATCTAGGTGCATATTCTGGATTCCCACGTCCTGATAGAGTTTGTGGTGATACTAAATGTCGGAGACTAGTTCCATCACTTGTTGATTCACCATTTTGGATAGGCGTTGGATTTCGGCACTCGAATGATAGCCTAGATATAGAAAAACGAAAGAAATACGTGAAAACCCTTTCGGGGGAAAACTGTGGCATTATAGAGATCAAATTCAAAGAAGATCGTGACGCTTGTTCCCTCAGTCCATAGATGACCGTTTTTGTTCCATATCCAAAGAAAATGCCCATCGTTCCAAAGCAATACCTATACAGATGTTTTCAAGTCTAGATAATCTTTTGAAGGAGTAAGAGTAGGTCAACGAAGAAGTGGTTATTTAAGTTCTTCCAGGATGCAAGGCCGTAGGCCCAGAAAGAGTAAGAATATTATCTGGGTTAAGTTACCTCATCAGAACTGGGTTCCCAACTACAACCACTGGACTTTTTCGCTCAATAACATTTTGATAACCGAAACGGGTGGGAATTTGAATAATGGGATTAAGAATACCCTATAAGAATTGACATAAAATGAAATGTTCCGAAATCCCTCGCGCGTATGTCTTCTAGGAAGATTTCAACCTCAAATATACTGAAAGCCGAATCTTTATGGAACTATCATCCCACTCCTATCTTACTGTTACTGAAATTTTAGAAGAAGCCATGAAGACTATGACCAAGTGCCTACATGATCTTAGAGGAGCAATTTGGATTAAGAAAAAGAGATTCCGCATTTCGAAACATATTGAAGATGATCAGGCCTATGATGCATCATTTTCTGTTATTTTAACAGTAACGTTAAGTTGTCTGTCAGTCTATTCTACACGTAAAAATAGAGACATGCAGGTATAAATTTTGAGCTATAACGCAACTATTGAAATAACAGGAGAGGATACATCATAGGCCTGAATGTAAATTCCTACTAGAATATCTTCCATTATATCTGCATTTGACACAAGAAAATGAGATTGGATGGGAGTATAAGCTTGTAGGCACATCCTGCCTGGATAAATGCAATTTAGTATAAGTAGTACCTACAACCACTGGACTTTTTCGCTCAATAACGTTTTGATAACCAGAACGGGTGGGCATTTGAATAATGGGATCAAGAATACCCTTTAAGAATTGACATAAAACAAACTGTTCCGAAATACCTCACTCGTATGTCTTCTAGGAAGATTTCAACCTCAATTATATTGAAAGCCGAATCTTTATGGAACCATCATCCCACTTGTATGTTACTGTAACTGAAATTTTGGAAGAAGTCATGAAGACTATGACCAAGTGCCTACATGATCTTAGAGGAGTAATTTGGATTAAGGAAAAGAGATTCCGAATTCCGAAACATATTGAAGATAATCAGGCCTATGATGTATCATTTTCTGTTATTTTAACAGCAACGTTAAATTATTGTCTGTCAGTCTATTCTACACGTAAAAATAGAGACAAGCAGGTATAAATTTTGAGCTATAACGCAACTAGAGAGGATACATCATAGGCCTGAATGTAAATTCCTACTAGAATATCTTCCATTCCATCTCCATTTGACACAAGAAGATGAGATTGGATGGGAGTATAAGCTTGTAGGCACATCCTGTCTGAATAAATGCAATTTAGTAGCGTTGAATTTATATACAGATACAGAAGACTAAAAGCTGAATTTTGGATTTCTCCAAAATGTTGTACAGCCTATGAGGTTGATGGTATCTCTAATACATTTCTGATCATTTTATAAAGAAACTATTTGCAATTTGCAAAACTTATATATCCTTTGTTCATCTACAAATCCTGATCAAGACCTTGGAGGCAGGAGGTTAGTTTGGATGGAATTCCTTTTTAGTAGAGTATGGGGGGATTGTCCTAAAGTTCCTAAGACGATGTTGAAGTATCATAGAAAACAGTCATTATCATTGACAAGAAACTAGCCACCACACAATGCGGAATTTTGAATTGCTTCAAACTGGATTATCATAATATCCAATAGCATAGGGAAGGGTACTACCACTACCTAAATTCATTCTGTAGATTCTTGTAATTTTTATTGAACTATTCCAGCTATTTTAATTTGCAAGCTCCAATTCTGGATTTTCTCCAGCCGAGATACAAATAAACCGACGACCGGTTTGTTGCCGTATGTGTGTAGGGACTAAATATTGGTTTTGTGTGCGTTAAACTGAGTATCGATACGCTGCTGCCTATATGGCTAATTTATAAAATTACATCAGCTTTAATAATTAGTTATATTGAATAGGAGGCAAATTTTAATTGATTTCAGAGTTTCGCTATTGAGCGGCTTTTGTTTAATTATTTTCCGATATAATTGATGGTCATTAGGCCCGATTATGTTGTTAAAATTTTGTTTTAATGTGATTTTAATGATGGCGCCTGAAGAGCGTTGATTTTGTAACTCCTGCTACCGAACAGATTAGGTCAGTGGAAAAAAACTTAGCATAAACCCATAAAGAAAAAAATATTTACAATCCAAATTATGAGAATAAATTTTCACACACCGCCAATAGCATTTTACTTGGGATTTGGACACATTTTATTACAAATTAATTGAGTTGTTAATAAAAACCGCAAAGCGAAATTTATCTTCCTTCTGTATCAGACTGTGTTGTTGCCAGGACGATGAATTGTTAATTTTCACATTATGATGCGAATGCGTGTCTGTCTGTGATACCTAATTGTATGTAGATTTTTGAATTTATTACGTTTGTCTTGAATTTTGGTTAACAAAACCAACCTTCAAAAACGTATCAGAACAATTTCGTGTAATTTTAAATAATTTTTGAAATTATCTTCAGCCAGACCCCGAGAGCAAAACAATTATGAAGCATAATACAAAATAGTATCCTATCCACTGCTGATGGAATTTCTAATGAAAGAAATCGATTTCTTTTACCTACTTCAGTTTACATAAGTATGCTCAAACAATACCATCAATTAAAGGTTGCAAGAACTGTCCAATCGAAGTCACAATATCGTGACTGAAGGCGTCTTAACCGTCCAGAATGAATTTTCACAAACAGCTCTCTAACGACACGAATTCCCTAACTTTACTTCCTTGATTTGTCACCGCGAGCTAAGAGCCAGTCTTGTCTGGTCATAGATAACCGATCAATAATCTGATGAAGTAACTGTTTGCGACTACTTGCTAAGCAGTTCGTGTAAATTCTATTTTACGGCTATATCGATGTTTTGTTTGCACGATTCGGGAAAATTGTGTTAAAATTTTAATACAAAAATATCGGCATATGTACAATATAAAGGTTGAAGGATTTTCAATTTTTGGCTATTGAGTTTTCTAAAAAAAAATAAGGAATTTGTATTTCTGCTAAATAACTCATCTTTAAATGTGTGGTCTATTCAAAGGTACCTTGTTCTCCATTGGTACTACTTAAAGAAATAAATAATCCACATTACCATAGGCTTATTGCTATAGCCTTTTCATATTACTGAATAGTTGATGTGGGTAGGTTTGTTTTCAATGGATTGAAGGCCCGCTTTCTATCTAAAGACAGCTTGGTACAAATTATATATCATAATAATTGAAGTTCAGGTTTTCCGACCTCAGAATGGTCCTCTCTTTCGATATGGTTTCGATCAAACTGATGGTTCTGACATTTTCTTCTTAGGTTTGAAACATGCTAATAAGTCACCCACTTTGGATTTTGCTCTCAACTTTTTTTGAGTTTTGGGCCATGGAGGACCCGTTCTTGAGAGCTAAATCTTCGAAAATTTGCCGTGTTCATCGATCGATTGCGATTCTGTCATCGGTAAGTTTAGATATTTTCATCAAAATCTATAACCTCTACAGTGTATTTCTCTTTTATCTTTTTTTTTTATACTGGTCCGCTAACAAAAGGCAATGTCTATACTACCTAAGTGGTACTATGAGCGGAAGAAATTAAGTGGGGAATAACCCTCGATTTGAACAAGTTAAGGTTGAATCATTCAGGAAATGAAGTAGAAGGCAAGGAGTTCCAGAGGTGGAGAGTAGGTCATCAAATAGAAGTCCTATATTTCCTTGGGAGTATCTACGGATAGGATGCCTGTGAGGTTCTCGAATGATCCCCTAGCTGGAATTAGGCTGGCCAGATCGTCAGAACATCTTTCATGGTGATGTTCTCTCATGAGAATGCTGCGTTCACAGGAGAACGAGTGTTTGCTACTTATATTTTCATTTCCATTTTATTGAGAAAGACGGAACACTCGTTCTCCTGGGAATGCTGCTTCCCTGTTTCAAGAATAAGAACCCTGAAGTTGACGCCATTTTTCCAGCCCTGCTGCTAAATAAAATGATGCCGTATCGAATAAAGCTCACCAGATACAGCGTAGTTGTAACATTTTCAATTTCTTGGCTAATATGCTACTTTGTTTTGCTCTAGTGGATATGTTTCCATATAGAACTATTAAGAAATAAATGAATAAACGACTATCTTTTCTGTGCCCAGATTTTATTACCTTGAGTACTGCCTTCTACTAAAATTTTTTTGGTTCAGGTTTGCAATTGTAGTTAATCGATCTAGGAAGGTTTCATCCAGTACGGCAGGGCCCGCTGTTATTGATTAGAATCTTATGAAAAGGAGAGAGTACCATCATCTCTAGTTGGCAAATCCAATCAATATAATCTGAGGTTATGATAGTTGTTGTTGTTTACTTTATTCGATTTTTCAGTTCCATCATGTCATTGAACAGCTGTCGCTGTCTAGGCGTTTTCTTTAAGACCTGTTCTACTTTTTGAGATAGGTTCTATAGGCAATTTTCAACATTCACCGGTTATCTAGAGTCATTTATACACAACCCACTTTTCAGTTCGTATTTTTGGGATGAAGCTTAACACGCCCTTTTCTATAATTTCCATCAATGTCAAAATTAGAAGCCCTCTTTCCAAATCTAAAAGAAAGAATCTCCCCTTTTGATCTTGAGACCTGATACTGTGAGGTCGGTCTTGGCCCTAAGACTTTTTAGAATTTTGTGCCAGGGAAACTCGAATTAGACTAATTTCTTGTTGATCACTGTCTAGAGTTGTCCCTTGGTCATTTTGGATTTTGTTTCGGTAAGTTTTGAGATTTTCTTTAGGATTATTAACCTACAACACGTGTTTCATTTCTTCAATAGGATCGTTCCGAGCAGCTTTTGGGAGTTTAAGACTTCACTTTTGGCCTAGAGCATCCCTCAGTTAGAGGTAAGATTATTTCTCATGTTTGGGGCTCGATCTGTTTTTTATTATACGAACATCGTTATAGGGTCCTAGGCCGTAATTAGAAGGTCCTAGGCTGTATTTAGAGAGATTCTAGGCTGGATCTAGATTGCTCTTAGTTGGGGCTTTGGTAGCTCCCCTTCAGCATCCCTTTTGGTAGCACTCTGATAGAACCACGTTAAGTTCTACGTTAAACAGATAAAACATGGATAGGACTTTCATAGGACTAACTCACCATACCATAGTCTGGAACAAACTTAGAACTGCTAACTGCTTCTATCTAGATCTACAGTGAGACCAAACATGTAGATAACCTCACTTTAGGAACTTCTGAGTTTACGCATACATTTGAAGATAACCAACACTTGTATACATGTAAATTGCACTTTTTACTATTTAGGCAAATCTTATATAAATCACCTGACACTGAATTACGTCAGTACGTGCCCCTTAAATAAAATTCTAGAATTTTATCCTGAGGTTGCCCTAATAATAATTTTTACCTTTACCTATATACATTTTTAACAACGTCCTGGCTATCCCTATTTAATATTGTAATTATTTTTAATAAAGAAAGCCAGATACATTATTGTACAGGGTGAGTCACTATATTTTGACACCCACCTGCCGTAATTACAGGTGATAGGTGAAAGGTGTAAATACAAAAGTTGTAGCATTTTATCTGAACCACCAGAATTTTTAATTAGATTGAAAAAATGAGCAACACAAATTGAAAAAATATGACAATGTCCACTTTTTTTAAATGGAATGCACTTTATTTTCTTTGAAATTCTTGAAGTTCTCGTTTTTCTGATCCAGATTACATAATATATTAATGTTTCTTCCAATAGTTTTGGAAATATCTGGAGTTTAGTTATTCAAAGACCTATTCACGTATCAGAATGTTTTGTGAACAGGTGACAGGTAAATCAAGGTAAAATATATTCAAAAAACTACTGTCTTTAAATCACTAAACTCCAGATATTTCCAAAACTATTGAAATAAACATTTACATATCATATAATCTGAATCAGAAAATCGAGAAATTTAAGAATTTGGAAGAAAATAAATGGCATTCCATTTAAAAAAAGTGAACATCGACATATTTTTTCACTTTGCGTTGCTCATTTGTTCAATCTTATTAAAATTTCTGGGGGTTCAGATAAAATGCTACAACTTTTGTATTTACACCTTTTACCTATCACCTGTAATTACGGCTGCAGGTGGGTGTCAAAATATGGTGACTCACCCTGTACCTAATTAGTTGTTTTATTGCTAAGCTCTCCAATTACACAGATTTTGTTTATGACATCATTAGGTAGTTCCTAGTTAAGTCACAATTAACTTGGAGGCGTCCAGAGATAAGATGTATACAAGGAACTCATAAACCCATGGCCTCCGAATTGATGCTGACTAGCCGTACGCAGTATAATTAGGCAAATGCCAAATAAGTACCTTATAAAGTGACCGGATACATACCCATTCAATGGAGAAGAGTTAAAGTAACTGTTCTCTCAAAGGCAGGGAAAAGGGACGCCACTCTTCCCAACTCGTTCAGACCTATACGTCTCACGTCGTTCTTACTGAAGACAGGAGAGTCAGTTATAACTACATCAGAACAAACGTGCTAAAAAAGACGCCACTACATCCTGGGCAACATTCTTACAGAGCGGGTAGATCAACAGACACCGCTCTATTTAAACTCACTGACAGCATCGAAAACACAATGCAGAATGAAGAAGTAGCCATTTGCGCCTTCTTAGACATACAGGGGGCATTTAATATTTTGATAAAACCTCTCATAAGTCAATAAAGAATGCGCTCGTCAAAAGAAGAGTGGACAAAATCATATTCACCTGTTTCGAGAAAAACTTTTCCATTGAACTAAGTACAAAAAACAGATGAAACATAGAAACTATCCAATCCCCTAAAGCAAACACCATCAAATGGTACACAAACGGTCTGAAAACTGCTGAGGGAACTGGAGTCGGAGAATTCGGGCCTCGGACTAGATACTCGGAGTCAATAGGAAAATCACCAAGCATATTTCAAACGGAATTTTATGCCATCGGAAGATGCAGTGCAGTTCAACCTGAACAGAAGATATCGGAAACGAGAGATTTAATAATGTCTGGCAACCAAGCAACTCTCAAAGCATTGAGCTCCCGCCTCTTCAATTCTATGATGAGTATGTCTACAAAAACTCAATGAGGTGGGAAAAGAACAAACACAAAGTAACCATCCACTGGGTGTCTGAACACATACTAGGGGTCGAGGGCAACGAATACGCAGACTCACAAGAACGGGAGCGTCTACTGCCTTCAATTTCAATGGGCCAGAACAATTTTTCGCCGTCAGAAATAAGACCCTCCAATAAATCCTCAAAAATGAAGAGAATCGGCTAGGAACAAACAATGGCTAGGACTACGACAGGTCAAACATCTATTGGGCAACTGCTAGTCAACCTAGCGAGAGGAGTCTCAAAACTAGCCGGGTTTCTCTCGGGACATTGCAGACTTGAGAAACACTTATAGAAATTAAAATTGGAAAAAGGTGGCACCTGCAGATTCTGTGAAGAAGGAGAAGAGACACCTCGCACCATCTACTGAACTGCGATGCCGTTAGTCGCTCAAGGATGAAGAACCTGGAAATTCCCCTTATACAGTTGGGAGGCATTCTAGCCCTAGAACCGCTAGATATCCTCAAATTCCTATTTCTTAACCAGGCTGAGACTTAATCTTAGGATAGAGCTGTGCACAAAGAATCATCAATCCAGAAGCCTTCAAACCCATGCTACTACCCATATACTTATGTAATGGGTAATTCCCCCACACTAAGTTTACGTGTGGCGTTTAAAAGTCGTCATAGTCTGAAATCCCATAAAAATTTTCTCCTTATCAACGAAAATTAAAACACAAATTATTCAAACATTTATACGAAATTGGAAAAACAAAAATATATCACATTTTGGATTATGGTTTCGAGTGCGAATATTTCAGTTGCAGCAGTATTTAAGCGAAATTTATAGGTTGGAAAAAGAGTAGGTTTGTCATACTTTATAACACCTACTTATTCATTTAGGAAAATCGATAATACTTTACTGACGAATATAACGCTAATATTGTCGTCAAGTGAATAAATAATGGTGTAATTTTTCAATAATGTTGAAGTGACATTGTCCATCACTACGAATAAATATTCAAAAATTCTCAAGCACTTAACACCGGCACCGAGATGCACAAATAATCGTTATTTACAATAAGTAAAATAAATATTATATTCGTCAATTTTGTGGTTTTGTCGGGCATGCAAAGTAATTAGCGTTAAAAACGTAAGTTGTTAAAGTGAGTGTAATTGCTCGCTAATGACTGAGAGACGCGTGGCGTTCAACATTACTACATGTTATCACTTGTCATAACTTTATACACGTGAGATAAGATTTTCTTTAAAATATTAAAAATATAATATAAATGAAAAAAACCAAAGAAAATAAACAAATCAGCTTTTCACACCTAAGTGATTAAATCGTTATTAATATGGATAGTAAGTATATAGTCATTAAATATTGAAATTTATTATCTGATAAAAGAATCGATAATCGGCGTATATGAATATTAACTACTGATTATTAACATACTATTATTTTTGGATGACTGAATATGCATCTATGCGTGTAAGCGAGCTTCCGAATAAGTTTTTTAAATTTTATTTTCATTTATCATGGTTAAAGAAGTTATTGTTATTATCTCAAAAAAACTATTGTTGCTTTCATAACATAATTCATTTACATCATCATGCTTTTAAGGAGAAAACATCTCTCGATAATCCTCCATTTGGCCTGTGCTACGTGACGAAAACTATGTAAGGTGAGGCAGGCATCAACCCAGGTATATTCACCAACCAAACCAGTGTGCCCGTTATGACCATGAGAACTGTGGCATTCTAACTTAAGATGCAGTTAGATGAAAATTGGAATCGTTTACTTAAAGATGACAAAAAACGGTTCTTCGTCGGCCTTTGCCTTGCTTGATGAGCCATTATGTATGAGAAGAAGAAGAAGAGAACAACTACTGCGACATTTCATTATATGACCTGGTTTTTTTTTGCGATTTTAAGATGAACTTTATATAGAAGAAAATATTTTTTTTTGTTTTGAGGAGAATATTATTAGGTATATATATACTTTCTTTTTTCGCATTATTCTGATGTTGAAAATATTTCCTTCCTTGTAGATTCTGCTCTGAAAAATAAATAAACGACTACCATTAGCCATTTTTCCGAAAGGTTTAATGAGCTTTCTTGTATTTTATCCTCTATAGCTTGAAAGCATTCTTTCCTAAAACGCTTAGTAGATCTGGTTTCACAATTTGCATCAGTATTCGAACGGTATTTTTTAACCGCTCTGACTTCTCCGTAGAAGTATATTTACATTTAGAATATCCACTTACTAATTAAATTAACAAAAAACTACTCAAAGGTAATGGATAAATGAACAACTATTTAACAAGCGAAATTAAAAAAAAAGCTTGAAGCAAAAAGCCAGCACAAGTCACCAAGCTCAGAGAGCTGAGCGGCATCACCAGCACACAGCAGCTAATCTGTTGTTGGCGTGCTCGGTTGCAACAAAAGAGGTGAACGATTGAATTAATTTGTAAAGTCATCGTGCTTGTTTAAGCACAAACGAGTGTTTACAGAATTTTTCAGGCGTGTCGCGGCCCTGGCAAACTTACTTCGGGGCCTTATCTGTGTTGGATTTCTTGTAAAATGTAAATTTGTCTTATGCATTTTTCGGCAAAAGAAAAAACGTGTTAGTTTTGGACGTCATAAACTTCTATGTTACGTTATCCAAATTCAGTTATTATACTTAAGTTTAATTTCTTGTACATTCGATGCTCTGATTGGTTCAAATATTATCGCGCCAATTTTTGAAAGAATCATTTCATCGAACGAAATTAAAACATACAACTTCTTTTTACTACCCTGTCAGAAAATTACATTTCTCCAATGACATCTTAACACAGATAGACACCCCATCTCATGCATAAACTGATGTTTGTTGTGATGACAAGACCCCCCATAAGCCAGGAGAGGTGAGCTGCTCGAGGGGGTCATGGTAGGGATGCATCAGTGGTGTAAACAATACCCGTATTTCCCTCTGAATTCCGTCATCCACTTAACCAAAAATGAAGAAATGCGTACGGGTGAAACTCGTTTATCACTCTGTCTGCCTCTAACTCATATGATATATGTTTGAGAGGCGCGTTGACATGTCAATCGATTGCAGCGTGTTTCGCCTATCTTAGGGCCGAATTTATAGTCGCTCCTTGAGGTGTCCTCAGACCTTAAGGAAGCCTTGAACGTTTAGAATTGTCATGACTAGTTTGTCAAATAGTAGCAAGTGTCCATTCTAAACTCACGACCTCCAAGGAAGAGTCAAGGAACGACTATAAATTCGGCCCTTACAGAATCGGCGTTGTCAGTACCTAATCGTTTTGAGTCTTGAAACTCCAACTTTTTGAAACAAAGTCATAACAGGATAAAATATCAATCCGTAACAATTTGGCAACCAAATTGGAGGGGATACGCCGGCGGTGGATTGCTCTTCTAGATGTTAGCGACACAAAATTTTTTTCACTGTAATGTCTACCTGTGTTAATATGTCATTGATTACGCCTAACGGCAGCTATGACATTAATTAACCTAAATTGTAAACACCAGCTGGTAATCCAGCCTTCCTATTGGTTGAAACGGCTTACCAGGACCAGTGCGCATGCACGCAGGACATTTGATAGGTTGTAATGAAAATGTCCGGTTGTTCAAGTTACTGCCGTTTGGATTTGATTCAACTATAGCCTATTGCTGTTTAAATTTTGACAGTGTTATATCAAAAATGTCGATCATTAGTTAATCTAGAACAGCGATCTAAAGGTAAATTTTGACCATAATTTGTGCGATGAAATGGAATGCAAAAGGTTACATAATTGTCCTTTCTGTTCCTACTAGAGATTTGATCATTAATACAATCAACTAGATCAGAGCTACCAATATTACTATTCACAAGATTATACATAAAAATTAAACCTGCTGAGACGTCTTACCTCTAGTGAGTTAAGGCTAAGTAGATTTTCAATTTGTTTATAATTATGGTCCTGAATAGATATTCCCAATGACATCTTAACACAGATAGACACCACATCTCATTCATAAAGTAATGTTTGTTGTAATGACAAGACCCCCCATGGACCAGGAGAGCTGAGCTGCTCGAGGGGGGTCATGGTAGGGATGCATCAGTGGTGTAAACAAGACCCGTATTTCCCTCTGAATTCCGTCATCCACTTGACCAAAATAATGAAGAAATACGTACGGGTGCAACTCGTTTATCTATCTGTCTTGCCTCTAACTCATATGATATAAGTTTGATGGGCGCGTTGACATGCCAGTCGATTGCAGCGCGTGTTCCGCCTGTCTTACAGAACCGGCGTTGCCAGTAGTCGTTTTTAGTCTTGAATCTCCAACTTTTTGAAGCAAAGTCATGACAGGAAAAAATATCAATCCGTGATAATGTGGCAACCAAGTTGGAGGGGATACACCGATGGTGGATTGCTCTACTAGATGTTGGCAACACAAAATCTTGTTTACTGTAATGTCTATCTGTGTTGATATGTCATTGGTTATTCCAATTTTGAATGTAGAGAACCTTGAGAATTTATGTTGAATTCTTTCAATGGTGCAGACATGAACTGCATGATAAGGTGACCATACGACAAAAGCATATGAGTTGCGATCCTATTAAGGAACACAGTAGACACCCTTCATAGTATCTACATCAAATTGTCCACAAAAGTGAGATTCTCATCCAAGAAGATCCCTGAATCCTTGATTTTCGATACATATTTTAGTGGCATCCCGTTTAAGGAGTATGTAGTGTCAGCCATTCGTTTATTCTTAAAGAAACTAATAAAGCAACATTTTGATATGTTCAGATTTATTTTATACTCACGACACCAGCTTTCTTACCTATAAACGTCCTCTTGCAAAAGCTCTTGATCTTCGAGGCCGTTTATGACTTCGAGAACTTTGAAGTCAACAGCGAATGACAAGCCATCACTATTCTGAAGACAATCAAATATGTCGTTCACAAAAAGATCAAAAAATAAAGGAGAACAGTCCTTCGACGAAAAGTTTATTGAATCTGATTAAAGTTAGCTTATTTTTACCATTTGCTGGTGACCGGACAGTGAACTCTTTTTCCAGTTGACTGAAGATGTGCCAAAACCAAAGTCGTGAAGTCTCTGTAAAAAAGTTGCGTGGTACACTCGGTCGAAAGCCTTGGAAAAATCTGTGCCTATAGCGTCTACCTGTTTGAATTCTTCCAAGGCCCTAACCATGTTGTTCTGGTATGTTAATAGATTAATCATTTTTGACCAACCTGAGCAGAACCTATGTTGATTCTTGTGAACAAGGCTACGACATATCCACTCCAGCCAGAAACTGATCAAACTATCAAAAAGCTTCGGAATCAACGAGTGTGTGCATCAAACACTCCTGTAGTTCGAAACATTATTTCTTTCCCCACTGCTAAAAATAAGAACAATAAAACTAACTTTCCTTTTGTCTGGGAAAGTTGATTCAGATCAAGATAGATTCCAATGGAAACAATAAAGTGCAGATTCAGTGTTTCTGCAACAAGTTAAGAATTCCATTCGATCCTAATATATTTTTATCCGGTAGTTTTGATATTTTATTGAATATCTCTGCCAGAGAAATGGGTTCAAAGTAGGATAGTCTCGAATGATTCCTAGATGCCTCAGAGAGAGAGAAGTTTTCAAGGCTCACAGGGACATAAACTGTCTCAAAATATTTTTTAAAAAGATATGTAACATTTTGCCTACCAGTGGCAATTTCATTGTTATAATATACCTACCTCCAGTGACTGAGTATGATGTTCTCAATGGCATAAAAAAACTAAAACCTTAAAAATCAACAGGTCCAGACAACATACCTGCCTTTATATATAAGGGTCTTGCTGATTTTTTAATGAAGCCCTTGGCGCATATTTTCAATCTCTCTATTACAAGCATGCAATTTCCTGAAGCATTTAAAACAGCTCTGGTCACACCTATTTATAAGAAAGGTAATGTGAATGAGATCAACAATTACAGACCAATGAGCTTAATTAATGTAATAGCAAAGGTTTTTGAACAAATCCCATGTACCAAACTAACAGGCGCTCTAAAGCCAAAAATCTCTAAATTTCAGCATGGTTTTGTAACTGATAAAACTACTGTCTCAAACCTTTGTGTGCTGTTTGCATGTGCTTCTGAGGCAATAAGAAATAAAAACAATTGGATGTCATCTTTACGGACTGTGAGAAAGCCTGCCATAAGATTGATCATGGGCTTCTCCTAGATCGACTAGTTTCTATGGGAATATCATACTCTACCATTCTGTTCTTGAGATCATATTTGTTGAATTGGGTTCTGATGGTGAAAATAGGCAGAAATACTTCAAGCAAGAATATACCTACCTCAGCAGTACCACAGAGAATATCATTTGTAAACACGAGATCTAGAAATACGTTTCTGTTGTTGGGAATGTTAATCACTTGATAAAGCTGCAGAAATCCAAATGACTGAGCAAGTTGAACCGCTGACGATGTACCTGGGCAATCTATTTGAAATCCCTATTCATCATTGAATCAACGAGCTTCTGAGAGATTGTAATCGCCAAAAAAAATAGATTTTCTGTGAGCTATGTAGATCTAATACAGTCACTACTGCTTCACTGTGAGCTTTATAGTATGCCTCAGGCATATTAGGAGGAATGTATAGCCCAATTTAGATCCTTTGAAAACACATGAGGCAAATAAATGTTCCAAAGTGCTTGGTTCACTTGAATTCTATTAGATGACATATTTTTGCTTATAAAACTAAGTATCGCGCCACCGCTGCACTTAATGCTTGTTAAGGTTGACCTACCACATCGATACATGTTGTAATTTGAGCATTCCAGCTTAGTATTCAAAATGTCACAATTTGGATTACTTTATACAAAGACTAGGGTATCGTAAGAAGAACTATTCATACGTAAAAGTCTTTCTTATTGCGAAGCCCATTGACATTTTGACAGTTAACAATTATTAGGGTAGTATCTAGTTTTCCTGGGTTGCCCATTAAGTAACAACAGCTGGAATTCGATTTTTATATTTGATTATAAGATTCCCACTGTCCTTGTTCCTACGCTGCAGCTCCTCACGAGCAACCTTGTAAGCTGCTTGCTGCATTTTAGTTGAATCATACCCAATTTTGTAGAGGACTGAGCTCTGAGTTTTTGTTTGCAGCGAAGAGCTGTCTTAACTATGTATTACTTCATATGACTTTCATTGGTCTGGGTTTACCATTGAATGATTTCTTGGCCACACGTATGACCTTTGCTATGACTTCAACCTCTGTCTCATGACCCAATAGAACAAATATTTCTTCTGTCACTTTTTTATCATGATTGATTTTAGCAGGTAGCCCCTTCAGAACGCTCATAGGCCTCACACAAAATTGCCTCAACATTTGATGTCGGAGCAGACTTGAGCTCTTCAATCTCCTTTGCAAGGTTGTCTACTTCTTTCTGCAACAACTTGACCTTCGTAACCACCATTGGATGGATCCCACATATTGAAGTTCAATTATCTTGGCTCGCAATTTGTTTAGGTTGAATAAGCCGCCATCAAATCTGTGCGGGATTTCCACTCCTGACGGCAGGTGACCCTCGACAAGGTAAAATGGGTGCAATAACACAGCCCTGGTGTCTCTTCTTGTCCATGCATTCATATTATCGTGCAGCAGGCGTGGTATCTGAATGTAGTTTGGCAGACACTCAACCAACACTAAATCTATGAAGGCCATATATAGAGGACGATTTTGTTCTCTGGATATCTCTTGTATTTGTCTGGCACTGAAAATGATGACAGCTCTACCTCGGTTGGGTCTAAAGCCAAACTGTGTCTCTGGAAGGTTCTCTTCGGCAGATGCGAATAGACGATTTGATAATATTCTGGAAAGTCTTTCTCGCAACAGAAAGTAAAGATATTCCTCTGTAGTTTCCACATTGAGCCTTCTCTTCCTAGTCCCTATGGAGGCATCTCTAAGTTCGGCCATCATATTTTACTTATTAGGATGTGAGTTTGAGCACTTCGTGTAGGCCCTTCTTGTTGAAAGAATTCAGCAGGAATGCCTTCAGTACCAGCTTACTTATTGTTCTTCAATTGCCTGATTGCCTTTTCAAACTCCTCTAATCTGGGAACCTCGCTCATTTCTTATTGTATTGGTTTCTGTGGAATTTCGTTGATAAGGAAAATCACCTATTAAACACCTATGAAATATTATTTCTTCGAATCTTAACTTCTTAGAAAACGTTTACCATAGAAAAAAAGGTAAATGCTGCAACCATGTCTGCGCTGTGAAGTTTAGGGTTGAACGAAGGCGAGCCAAAGAAGCGATACCGAAAGGATAGACAGACAGAAAATGGGAGACACAAGAGAACAAGGTTGTCTTGTCAGCCATTGTTTATTATTCAATTTTTATTTTGTATTAAACTGATTGTTAAATCCAATTTGTGATTAGTTTGTATGTCAAGGAGCATTCACAGATCAGTTGAATAATTTTTATTTTGTTTTTGAGAGTTCAATTATTTATACAAGTATTATTTTTTCATTTTTATGTTTCTTTGGTTGTTTATAACATTTTTTTATAACATGTGCATTGTTCATGTATTTAACAAAAATCGTTTCCAGCTTTAAATAACGCAGATAGAGAGTAAATTGAAACCTTAGAAATTATGTGCTGTCTTTTGTGCTGGAATTTTAATTTTTGGTATTTAGAGCGTACATTAGGGCCTTGTTGAATATACTAACATTTTCCTACCCTGGCGAGCCAAATAAATGGAAAGAGATATTGACTCAAAATAACAACTGTAGCTGAGTAGCATCCCGTATGGGACCTCAATTTCTGCTGGCAGACTGGCTAACTAACCAAAAACTCTTCAGTATTGAATATAGGTAGTGTTGATTGAATGTGGTGTGTGAAATTAAATTTTTACCACAAGGACAAAGGATGGTACCTACCTAATTTAAACTTTCATAGGCTCACAATTTTTATTTAAAATGACACCCATATGTTTTGATTTTTGAGGAATGTTAGATCGAGGGTTTCTCTGCCGTTCTCTTTCCCCTCGAGAATTTCAGATCGAGAACGGTACGATTTACTTTAATAATAAAGTAGATGTTTCACAAATTTTTCGTTTCTTTTACATATCACAACTTCGCTTAAATTTCCCTAATATTTGCTATGTCGGGCGCATATCCAGTAAGTAAAATTGAGTAAGTTTCCACAACGTAGGTCCTTTTTGTTTTTCATTTCGTTTTTAATAAGATTTGTTTAAAAAAGATTATTAAAAATTCTAACCGTTCAATCTTGCTGAACGAACCCGGGTATGTTATACTACATTGAACATGTCGTTATTCATTGGTGATTCTCTGTTAAGTTCCTGAAAGTGTTCCTTGCAACGAGAATTAATGGAAGAACTGACTTTAAGCAGTCTTTGGTTCGTAAGGGATTGAGTCTTTGAGTGGTTGGTCCGTATACCATCTTAGTAGCATGAAAGAAAGCTCTGGTGCTGTAGGTTTTAGCTAGTTGCTGCATTTCGTTTGATTGGTGTGCCACCATTGGTTCTTTTTACAGTCGCACTGGGGTCGCTTTTCCATGCATTATGTGCTTTTCTTTTTCGTTCTGCTCGTCTAAGCTTTCCGGGTATTCTAACGCATACATTTCTAGCTCAGAGAAGCTACCCCCAATCATTTTTTTTATACCGAAATAAGTTATCCAATTATCAAATTAAAATCCTATAGAAAAAGCAACAAAATTAAAGAACCAAATTATAAACCATAACTGAATAAAACCTGCAGAATCTAAAGTGCTAAAAGAAACGACAATAAAAGAGTAATGACTTTTGCAAACAAACGATTCGTTTTAAAGTATTAACGTACTGAACAAAACATCAAATTAAGTCACTATAAACAGCGGTAGCGATTTCATTTAGCTGCTGGGCTGCTGCACCATTATATATATAACGATAAAATGTCAAAATTCGTCAATAAAAATGTGGGTTACCTTCCGACACGTGCCTAAATTTTACAATAAAATAATTGTTCAAGCTGTTATAAGAAGTTACATAACACGCCCAGAATAATGAACACCTTTCTTTATTTTCGATGTTATGATATCAAATACGTGAGCCTATTGAAGCCTTTCGTTGATCTTTAATAAATATTTTCATAAATCTATTGAGTCAAAAAAAAAGCCATTGCGGCACTAAGGTTTACCATTGTAATTCCGTATAGCTGACCATGTCCGTATTTGTTATGACCACAAATTGTAGGAAATTTAAAAAATAGTCTCTTTCTTGGATTATCCTTTTCTATATTAATAGTTAAAGTTATTGAGATCACCAGTTACGCCAATAAAATCATCTAACTTTCCACGAGCAACAAGAGATTTCTATTTCATCGAATCTAGGTATAAAAATTCTAATTGTTATAATAAAAAACAATAATGGCTACTTCGTCTGCACTAATAACCATCGCTGACAGTACCATCAGCACTTTCACAGGTAGAGGAAGCTCAAGTTTTATCGATTTTTCAGTGCATACCTACTCTCATTATAGGTACCCAACAAACAATTATTATTATATAAATAATATCCTATTTTGTTTATAAAAATTTAATATATAGTGCTGCCTAAACACGTGTGCTTTATGCAAGCGAGATTTTACGTAAATATCACGAATAATGAATCCCACTTTTCTTATTAACGATGTTGTGACATCGAACATTGAGGTCAGCAACGGAGCTTGGAACCCTTTTTTTTCAAATTAAAACACGAAATAAAGTATTGATTCAGCAGTGCGGTGTTTAGTTTTTCGTAAATGTCTGACGATTTCCTATTGATTTTGTTCATTTAAATGTCATTTCGGGTTACGTCAGTGGATTTTATGCACGTTTTAAGTAGGTAATCTTGAAAATCAACGAAAGTTATTTCAATTATTGTAGTGATAGAGTTCGTGATACGAATGTTGAAGATGATTTATATCGATTAAAGACCGAATACTTTTTCGTTTATACAGGGTGTATATTTTAAGTGATACCACTATTGCTATATCCGAAACGGTAAAAGCTACAAGGTCGGTTAAATTTAAAAAAAGTTGCCTTTTTTGATGCCCATTCAAGACTCGTTCACAGTGTTGCCAAATTCTTTTTAGTTTATGAAATACAGGATTTTTTTATGAAAAACGCCTAAAACTATTTAATCAATTATTTCGAAAACTATTGATATTCGAGACACAATTTAAATTTGGAAGTTTTATAATTTTTTTCGCTCTACAACATGGCATCTTTAAATTTTAAATCCGACGTTTCGTCATCGAGCTACCATCATCAACTTAATTTTTTAAAATACGGACCTGAATTTTTTATATCACTTTTGGAAAGGGAATGAAAAGCGCTTCTTAAAAATGACATAAAAAATTCAGGTCCGTATTTAAAAAAATGGAGTTGATGATGGTAGCTCGATCACGAAACGTCGGATTTAAAATTTGAAGATGCCATGTTGTAGAGCGGAAAAAATTATAATAGTTTCAAATTTAAATTGTGTCTCGAAAATCAATAGTTTTCGAAATAAGTGATGAAATGTTTTTGGGCATTTCTTAGAAATCACCCTGTATTTCATAAACTGAAAGGATTTTGGCAACACTGTAAACGAGTCTTAAATGTGCATCAAAAAAGGAAACTTTTTTCTAATTTAACCCACCCTGTAGCTCTTACCGTTTCGTATATAGCAATAGTGGTATAACTTAAAATATACACCCTGTATAGTATATCCATCATTGTATGGAATGTTTGAAGGGCCAGGCTTTAAATGGAAATAACCTAGCGTACACAAATTTGGTGAATTCGAGAAAAATCACCAGGGGCCCGATTCTCGTCTCAGGGAGTAGAGCTCCCCGAGAGAACAAATTGTTCGTTGACAAGGACGGAACATTCGTTCTATCGGGGAGCTCTACTCCCTGAGACGAGAATCAGCCCCCTGGGTCCTTATTCTTGAAAGAGGGGTGCAACTTTCCTAGGAGAACGAGTGTTCCGTCTTTCTCAATGATATGCAAATGATAATATAAGTAACAAAGACGGAAGGAACACTAGTTCTCCTGGGAACGCTGCTCCCCTGTTTCAAGAATAAGGACTCTATCTAGTCGATATGGACTGAGGTGCCCTCTTTTGCACTGTTACTTATCAAGTTTGAGAACTGTTAGATTTTGAGTGTTTGTTTTAGTGGCAATGGGAACTGACTATCAAGTTTTGTCTTGAATACTGACACTGAAGTAGCACTAATTGTTCCAGTTGGGACTAGAATTCAGAAGGCAAATACTCTGGTAGAAAGTTATCCCTACACACTGTGGAGTAGTTTTCTTTTTTAAGTTTGACAGTATGATCCCGGAGTCTCTGGTCTGTATTCAAGGCATAGAAGTGTTTAACTCTTTGAATGTTGTTGTGGAGTGTTTAGTAGCTGAAGATCTCCTCTTGTTCCTCTATGGAAGCTCAGCAGTTTTTGTTGTTCTAGTTTTTCCTCATATGTAGATCTTCTTCTACCAAGTTGCAATCGTGTTGCTTTTCTCTGTACAGCTTCAAGGCTATTGCGGTCTCTAATGAGGTCTGGTTGCCAAGCCTGACCTGCATTTTCCAGGATTGCAGTATATGTTTTTCAGTTTTGCTTGGAAAGACCTTCTTTAGGAGGAATAACTTGCTGTTGGCTTTCTTGCATATTGTTGTTACATGTGCTGACCAGGTGAAGTATTTGGTTATCAGAACTCCAAGGTCATTGTGTTGCTGAACACTGACCAGTGGGTACTGTCCCATTGATGGTGTATTCATTTTCAATAGTAATATAATGAGTGCAATGGATCTGATTGGTTCAAATCAACAATCAAAACATGTCAGTTTATTGTTGGAATGTCAATTTTGACAGATGTAAAAAAATTCTCGAATGTAATACCACAAGAGGCTTCAGGATTACCGGATACCTAATACTGTCACCTGTCATGAAACGCGTTACGCAGCAACACCACGACTCCGAAGAAGGAGTGGTGTTGCTGGTAACGCGTTGAGTGTCAGGTCAAAGTATTAGGTAATCCTGAAACATCGAGTGATATTCAAAAGGTTATACAACGAACTAAACTTTAATACTTTATTAATTTTTATTATTATTAATAGCAAATGATCAATATTGCCACCAAGCGCGATAATCCCAAAAGGCTTATCACTTATTAAGCCTCTCGTGTCATATGGGAATAATGTACAGTGAGTTGTATAATCTGGGTAATTTTTCCAACGTGAAGTGTCACACATTTTTCAATATGTTGCATATGTTTGAGCATTTTTTAAGAACTAATGGGGATATTCCGTCCAAACCTGGTGAGCTGGAAACCTTCAGGACTTTTATCTTCTTTAGGATGTCTTGGGCAGTGATTTGGATAGTTGTGATTTCTTTTGGGACCCTGTCGAAGTTTATCTGAAGATCTTCAGGAATTAATGTCTCCGTTGTGAATACTTTAGAAAAGTCGCTCACCAAGATGGTGGCTTTCTCAATATTGTCTGTGCACATTTCCCCATTTGAAGTTTTCAAAATAGGAATGCCTAGTGTTTAGTTGTGATCTAATATACTTGTGTAGTTTATGAGGTCCTCAAAGTTTGTTAGGCTGTCACTGTATGCCAGCTTAGCTTCTTTGATTTTTTGTGTTAGAGTGTTGGAGAAGGTGCGATGTTCCCTGTAGTTGGAATTTTTGATACGTAAGTACCTTTTCCATAGGGACCTTTTTCTCCTGCAGTCTTGGATGTGGTTGTTAGTTATCCATGGTTTTAGGTTATTCACTCTTTCGGTTTTGTATTCGGTGTTGTTATCTAGTATTGTGTCTAGTTCTGAGTTAAAGCTGGCACCTACGTGATCTATATTGATATCAGAGAGTACTTTTTCCCAGTTGATTTGTGATATATAATGATTTATATCTTCATATTCCATTGGTCTGATTTTCCAATGGGTGATAAGTACTCATGTCTGGAGATAAGGTGTGAGTCATTAACTATGACCAGTTCCACGAGTGATGGGGTTTGAGCCTCTCTATAACGGGTTGGTTTGGTGATGATCTGATGTAGACCTCTAAGTTTGTTAGAGTTTCCCCTGAAAGGGCTGCCCTATTTCTTAATAGCTATTTCTTAATAGACCTAGATCCGTCAGGGGCCATGAAATTCTGGGAAGGTTGAAGTCGCCAACTATAATGGGATTTTGGTGGTTGGCAGCAAGGTTTATTTGTGAAGAGTTTAAGATCATCTTCTAGCACGGAATCATTTGGTCTGTACACACACTAGAACGAATGAGAAACTCGTAGCATGACATCTACGATATACCAGTATGTCAATGTTCTCACAGTCAAAAGGTAGTTCAGTTATTGTAAAGTTATTTTGGATATTTTGGTTGAGGTAGATGCACACTTCCCCACTTCTGTTTATGTCAGTACCATCTGTGTATAATATACCCTGGAATATAGATAAGGGAGTTTGGGATTGAGTTTTTTAATCATGTTTCAGATATCATTATGATATCTGGTGTACTGTTTTGGGTAGACACTATGAGGTCATCAAATTGTTCACAAGTTCAGGCGATGTTGGTGTAATAAATGGAGAGACTGATAAGGTTTCTTAGTTTTTTTGTTGCGATGATACTACAAAGCCAGTTTTTGAAGCGTCCTATGAATCACTAGACGACCACTATGATCAGTTTAAAACCATTCATAATGAGATTATCGGTCTTCTTGGAGATAGCGACGCAGAATTTGATGCTCAAGATAAAATTCGAAAAGATACAGACTTATTTAATTACCAAACAAGGGCAATATTTTCTACGGCCATTCATATTCAAGTTTTCATCCTGCCAACACTTTGTGCAAATATGTCTTCAATGCAAATTGATTTTTCAACTTGGAGTCACAACTGAAAGCTTGCTGATGACGAATTCAACAATGCTGCTCCCATAAACATGCTGTTAGGAGCACAAATATTCACCGAAATTCTTCGGTCAGGGAGGATTCAAGGACCACCAGGTCAACCTTCTGCATTTGAAACCATGTTTGGATGGGTATTCTTGGGACAAACCCACAATATGGATATTCAACCCTATGTCAGCTCATATTTTATCTTATGTGAACAATCTCTCGATTCAAGTATCCGAAAATTCTGGGAACTAGAGGCAATCAAACCCAAAACTTTTCTATCGCCCGAAGAAAAAAGGTGCGAAAAAATTTACCAAAAGACAACCACCAGGGATACATCTGGTCGTTTTACAGTCAATTTACCAATTCGTCACATCGACCCTCCTAACCTTGGAGATACCTATTCAATAGCCTATCGTTTATTTATGTCGCTGGAATCTCGACTCTTGAAAAACGCTAGTCCTTACAGTTTGTATGCTGATTTTATGAGTGAATACCTCAAAAACGGTCATGTTTTTAATCCCAAAGGCCAAATCTATGCTGCTATTTACCGCATCATGGAGTGCTTCGTCTGGGTAAATCAACCACAAAACTCCGGGTGGTTTTTAACCTCTCAGTTAAAGGATCAAACGGCACAAGCCTAAATAAAACCCTTTTAATGGGACCCAAATTGCAAAATGATATTTGCGAAATTCTACTCAAATTTAGCTTCTATTCTGTAGTGCTTTTAGCTGATATCAAGCAACATTTTCTGCAAATCCAACTAAACCTAATTCATAGAGATTACCAAAGACTACTTTGGCGCTTTCATCCCAGTGAACCCTTACAGGAATATCGGTTGAATACCGTTACGTTTGGTATAAGTTCAAGCCCTTATTTGGCAATTAGAACCCTTAGAGAACTCGCCACACGTGGAAGTCAAACATTTCCTGAAGCTTCCCAAGTATTGCTTAATAACATTTTTATGGACGATATTTGCTGCGAATCTAGCTCTCTAGAGGGCGCTTTATCGCTTCAGAGAGATCTAATCACCTTACTCAAATTAGGAAATCTTGAACTCCGTAAATGGGCATCAAACAACCCTAAACTCATTTCTCATTTGTCCCCATCGGATTGCCAAATCCCAATAAGTTTCGAAAATGATAACTCCGCCTCTATTAAGGTTCTGGGCCTTCAATGACACTCTTCAACCGACACATTCACCTACTTATGCACCCCATCCGAAAAAACTTGCACTAAAAGAAGCATTCTATCCGCTATTGCAAAAATTCGGGATCCTCTCGGCTTCTTATCTCCGGTCCCATTTTTTGCTAAACTTATAATGCAAAAGCTTTGGTTATGCAATATTGACTGGGATGAAACACCACCTGAATCAATGACTACCCTTTGGAAGCAATTAAGTAATCAATTAAATAATCTTTCGAGTATCTGTCTACCTAGACACATATTTCCAAATACAATTCAACGTTGTCAATTGTTAGGTTTCTGTGACGCATCAGAACTAGGATATGCCTGTTGCGTGCACATTCGTGTTGAGCTACCTAACAATATTATCAAATCATCACTAGTTGCTGGGAAATCACGAGTTGCTCCCCTTCATACAAAATCCATCCCTCGTTTGGAGCTTCTTGGAGCCACCCTGCTAGCTCATTTGCTCGAGTTAGTTATCCGAAATTATTCTTCGCTGATCCTAATCGATGAAATTCTTACATTTTCGGACTCACCTGATGCGCTGCATTGGGTTACCTAATCTCCTCACAAGTGGAAAACTTTTGTAGCGAACCGCGTCAGTCACATTCAAGAAACCATTCAAGTTCCCTGGTACCATATTTCTTCACTCGGAAACCCGGCCAATTGTGTTAGCAGAGGTCCAACCCCAAACAGCCTAATAAATCATCCTCTATGGTTCCATGGTCCGCCTTGGGTAATCCTACCAACTACCGAGTGGAAATTAAAGAAATTTGTAGAGGATTTTTCCGAGGAAACACCCGAGAAAGTCATAAAGGAGGAAAAGCCACTTAACAATACCGTATTAGTGGTAGAATCGCAAATTCCAAAATTTTTTGACAATCTAATAAATAAGTTTTCTAACTCAACCCTAATTCAAAATAGTTATTTATGCAACAAGTGTGTAAAGTGAACCTTTTTTCACGAATGTGAATTTTGACAATCGCATGAGTGAAAAAAGGTGCTTTACGCACGTATTGCATCCAAAAATTTTTCTACTACCAATCAAATATGTGTAAAAAAATAAATTTTGACAAATACTTTACGCACTAGTGCGTGAAGAATTTTCACTTTACGCACTAATATGTGAAGTAATTTACCAGAAAAATGCCAAATTGACAGTGTCAACATTGACATTACTTTACGCACTAGTGTGTGAAGTGAATTACTTTACGCACTAGTGCGTGAAGTGAAATTTTACGTCTTCTGAATAGTGCGTAAAGTGAGTACTTTACGCACGGTAGTAGAAAAAATTATTTGCCATTTTCTAAGGCTTATTTATAATCGAAAAAACCTGAAAAATTCAATTTTGGGACCCTTTGCAGCTTCCGAATTGCACAAAGCCTTGCTTGTTTTAGTCAAAAGAGTCCAAGAAGTCGGGTTTAGTGAGAGTGAGCGGTAGATTAAGGCATTCTCAGCTCTTTTTTGAGGCAAAACATCCCTTATTATTACCCAAAATTCATCATCTTACCAATTTAATTATAACTCTAACTCATATCGAAAATCTGCACCCTGGGCTTAATACAGTGCAGTATCTTATTCGCCAAATATTTTGGATCATATCTGCGCGTTTAAAACCTAAATCATACACACCCTATATGGCAGATCTACCCGATTTCAGAACTTTCCAGCTGAAGTGTTTCTCCCACGTTTGTCTGGACTATGCTGGTCCAATAAAATCCTTTATAAGTCAAAGACGTCGTGGAGCGCAAGTCACAAAATCGTATATTGCGGTGCTTGTCGACACTTGTGTCAAAGCTATCCACGTCGAGTTGGTTTCAAGCTTGACTACGGAAGCTTGCATTGCAGTGTTACGACGCTTTGTAGCTAGGCGTGGCACTTGTGTTCAAATCGTAAGTGATCAAGGAACCAATTTTGTTGGAGCTATTTAAGAACTCCAAAACCTGTCGAGATTGGCTGCTGAAAGTCTAAACATAAAGTGGTACCTGAATAGTCCTGGGGCTCCCCACCTAAATGGTTTAGCGGAAGCGGGAGTCAAATCTGTCAAAACTCATTTATATCGCGTAATTGGCAACCAAATCTCAACTTTCGAAGAGCTCTATACCCTTCTCTCACAAGTAGAGGCTCTTCTCAACTCGAGACCTCTCTGGGAACAGAGTTCAGACCCAAATGACCTGTCTCCGCTGACACCCGGTCATTTTCTAACCACAGAACCATTAAATTCTTGTCTAGATCCAGACCTTTCATCCCTAAAACTAAACACTTTAAATCGTTGGCAACTTATTCAACGCCTTCATTCAGATTTTTGGAAGCGTTGGAAAAAACGAGTATCTTTACACCTTGCAACAATGTTGCAAGTGGTCCGATCCTTCCGTCGAAATTGAGCTTGGCGCTTTGGTGTTAATCAAGGATGAAGCCAGACCACCATTGCACTGGTCACTGGGAAGAATAGTAACCGTGCATCCTGGTCCGGATGGTCACGTTAGAATTGCTACAGTAAAAACACAGCACGGGCTCCTTACTCGACCAGTGGTAAAGTTGTGCCCTTTGTTATTAGATTCGCGTTAAACAATAAGCAATCTCTCTGTGTCGTGTTTTGTTTTTGCAGTTTGATTCTATTTTATTATTATTATATATACAGGGTGTCCCAAAAAGATACCGACAAACTTTAAGAGGTAGTAGGGGACATAAAAACAAGCATTTTTGTTTATATAAACATAGGCCCGCAAATGAGCCATTTGGGCTGTAGAGCAAAAAAACTGTTTTCATTCTTCGCAATAATCAAATCACTGTTTACTTATTAAATTTGCTTTATTAAGAAATCAATTATGGTTTACAATAATTGTTCAAAATGTTGACCATTTACTTCAATGCAAAGATTGCACCGTCGGTTCATTGACTTGCGAACTCTTTGGAATATTTCGGGAATAGCTTCTACATGGGTACAACTCGCCAGTATTTGTATATATATTTTTTTTTCCATTTATTCAACTCCGTTTTAAGTGGGCGGTAAATGTTCATGCATCTTTGTTATTTTATATTTTCATTCCAAAATTACGAAAGAAAAAAACGTTAAATGCCATATAAGTTCAAATCAAAATTGACACCGTTCGCGCAGACGCGGCGTATGTGAAAAATATGTGATTTTTGAGGAGGAAGCAGAAAAGCTGTACGAAGCCGTGTCTCTAAAACCACATCCTCTTTTTCGGTCGTTATCAAAAATCTCAAAACCTGTCGAATTCAAGGCAGTAATTCCTTATTATTATTTTTAAGACTGTGTTGTATTGATGTGTCGCTAAGAAGCAGACGTTCTGGATACGATGAGCTCCTCTGGATTGACGAAAACCTGCCTAAACCAAGTAAGTGCCAATCCTCCATTGTCTTTGTATGGCTCGGTTTTATGTCCATTAATATTTGTGCGCCTACAGTCCCGCTGCTCTCTAAAATTTTGAACACCTAACGCAAAGTTTCGTGAACATGCGTTGAGGGACTATTGTTGGTATTTTTCTGATGTATTTGATAATGAAGTTAGCATATTCTCTTTGATTTTTGTGTTTTATCTCCTTCCTGAGGTTTTTTAGGTGTTCTAATTGTTTTTTGTTTTGTGATCTGTATACTCCCGTATATATGTGAATCAAATTGTTGACTTTCTTGTTCTACTTTATTTTACTTTCTCTTTGGTGTGCTGTGACTGCGCCTTTAGTCACCCAGGAAAACTTGAAAAATTCTCTCCAACCCCCATTAGTCATTATCCTGTTTTTACTTTCACATTGATCGATAGATTCTCGCGTAGAAACTTCCTTTAATAAAACTCTTCCAGAAGAAGATTCGTATAATTAGTCCATTAGGGAACGGCAGCTCCCTCCGTTAATCGCCAATTCGTCCCGAGAAATTAAAATTAGCATACAAAACTGTCGGGGCTATCGTTTCACCTCATCCGCTGAAATTTAATTAAGGCTCGCAGCTTCGGTGCCGTGGATTCTACGGCTCCAGGTCTCCTCACTACGAATGTTGATGGGGGGGTTAATGTTGATTTCATGATATATTATAATCTCTTTAGTTTTTAATTTTGAGATTGGGAATTTGATTAGTGACAGCTTTCGACAGTCTCAGGACAGATGGACCTTCCAATATTCTCACTCAAGATTCATATTGATTGTAAAATGTTTTAAAAGTAAATGAAAGGTCTGATTCAGGATAGGTATTGTCCATCGTTCACTTTTTCGGTTATTCTTAGGTTGAGATTTGTTCAACAAATTGCTTCTGCCTAGAAGTGTTGTTAACCAGGCAAATCCATCCACATTACCAACAACAAACTTCGAATTTCCCATTTTATTCGAACCGATATCCTCATCATTCTCTGAAAGGACGCCCCCCAGCAGGAGCTTCCATCAGAATTTCCAGTTTACTCCTGCCGAGGCATTAATAAACTCCTTATCCTTGAATCTGTCTCATGCGCTTTATCCTTGAAACGGCGGTTGTGCGGCTGCGCCTCCGAGGAAAAACACCGAAAGTCCTTTTTGATTTGCCTTTTGTGTTATCCTTCGGGGGCGAGAAAGGTTTAAGGGATGGTTTACATTGTGGGGTTACGGGTCGACGATGTGCTTGACTTTAATTTTGGGCATGGATTCGGAAAAAAAGGTTATTTGCTAAGGTTTTAGAGAATTAATTGCTTTGAATTTAATTAAAATTATATTTATGTATGCATGTGTTGTCATTGTTTTCATTTAGTATACAGGAAAATATTAGAAATTACCTGAAAGTTTGGAACCATCGAGCTTCCTACTGCTAGAAGATTAGAAGAATAATTGTTGGGTCCTAATGAAGTGGAGAAGAAGAGGATATGATGCCTCAATATAAGAGGTGATGTATAATTATCGATGATTTGATGTGCAGCACAAGAATAAGAAGCTGAAAACTGTTAAATCTACAAGTCCAACATTTTCGCAATATTCTTTATAGAAATGAAACCCCTCAAAAAAAGTTTACCCTCGTATTCATTTTCAAATCTATCACTGTAAATCGGCCCTTAAAGTTCTTCCCCGTTCGTAAAGTCCGCCAGCCTGTAACTTCTCCATCTTTGTTTTTCTTAGGGATTTCTTTATTTTTCTTTCGATCGACTTCGCCCGTAATTGCGCCGAAATGCATGGATACTTCTAATCTCGACTAAGTGGCAACTATGTGGTTTAATTCAGCTTTTAGACGTATACGAGGGTCGATCGAAATATGTGATAGACCCGGAGGCAGGAGAGACAGATAATAATTGAAATTAATATGGCAGAACGTAAATAAACACGTCTCAATTCTCGACTTCACGGAAATAGACCTCGAGACGTGAAATAAACAAATAACATCGTTATCCTTGTTTGCCAAGAACCGAAAAGGATTTAAATCTTTCACCGTTTCGCCGCGAATAAAGTGGAAAATTAATCTGCAGACTTTAAATAAGCAGTCGCAAAGTTAGAGGGCTATTAATCATAAACGTTGATTTCCAATGCGTTATTTTTAGACTTTCTTTGGGGATTACGTTTTCATATGGCCAGAACTAGAATAACTTTTTGGATTTCTTATACTTGACATGTAAGGATGTTCTGTCTACTTAGTTCATCATATAATAATAGGAGGAGGAATATCTTGATAACTAAAAAAAAATGTATTAACACCTCAGCAGATAGTTTGTGGTTATGACTCCGTTTATGTAGCAATTTTTCTTCTCAAAAGTTCAAAGCTTTTAAAAGGGTTTCACAGCCAGTTAACATACAAAGGCGAATTGTTTGTGGTTCCACAGGTGAACATACCTATCCTTTAAGCTTAAAATTCCTAAAACATAAATTTAGGTTAGTTCATGGGTATAAGGGGAATGGGTCGGGTGGAGAAAGTTTAGATTAAAAGGGTGCCTTATGAGGTTTTGGGGTATTACTCCATGTTAGGTTAATTTGGTTACTCTGTAATTGGTTAAAGTGAGATAAAATTGGCCAACCTATGAAAGCTGTGAAAAGCAAGCCTTTAGTGTTTCACGCAGTACGTGATTTTATTTGGAAAACAAGGCAAATGCAACTCCAGCAGAGGCCTCCAGAACAAAGTTAAGTCATCCTTAAAGAGGAAGGGTTCCTGGGAAAGCAGCCATTACAACAAAGTTTTCTTTCACGGATGATCTGGATATCCATGTCCAGATGAATTCAACTAACCATCTTCGATGATGCGCTTGGCAACTCTGCGAATAAAACTGTTTCGCTGTCACAGTTGGCAATGAAAGTTTAGACTAGAAGGGGCCTTATGAGGTTTTGGGATATTACTCCATGTTAGGTTAATTTGGTTACACTGTAATTGGTTGAAGTGAGATAAAATTGGCCAACCTATCAAAGCTGTGAAAAGCAAGCCTTTAGTGGCTTGGAAAATAAGGCAAATGCAACTCCAGCAGAGGCCTCCAGAACAAAGTTATGTCGTCCTTGAAGAGGAAGGGTTCCTGGGAAAGCAGCCATTATAACAAAGTTTTTCTTTCACAGATGATCTGGAGACCCATGTCCAGATGAATTCAAACAACCATCTTCGATGATACGCTTGGCAACTCTGCGAATAAAGCTGTTCCGTTGTCACAGTTGGCAATAACTTAAAAATGGTCTTTCCTGTTTACCCCCGGATTGAAACGAGACATAATATATGCAGTGAATGAGTACTTAGTAGAATTATTCCATTAGGAGAATAATCACTACTCCTCGATAGGTACATACTTACCTTGTTTTACATTTTGAAAAGCGCGCTTAGAGGCTTAAATGCGACGTTGCCGTTGTTAAGTATCTGGAATCACTTGCGTGTTCAGTAGAGTATGGCAGACAAACTGTAAGATGGGATTTTACAACTTTACTGACGGGACGCTGATATACTGCACCTATAGACTGCTTGAAACCTAACTCTCTCTTCTGAAAACCCCTAACATGTTTGTTGAAATCCAAAGCAATAATTGTATGTTTATTCGCAATTGAAATTACACTCCCAAAATTCATAGTCCCTGTATATTTACAAATATTTCTGCATGTTCTTCCTTTGAGATGATGTTCGTCAACATTTATTATCCTAACAGTATTATTAACGGACACGCGTTTAAGTATGATATTATTTTCAAGATACAGGCCGGAGAGAGACCTTAAAATAAAATTATGGTGGATAATAATTCAAAACGATAGGAGTCCATTAAACTTTTCCGGTAGCCCTACTGCAAAATATCGGAAATGCGAAGAAAGATAATTAATTCTCGGGGTATTTATAGAATTGAAATTATATATTTATAAACGGCCTGCACATTTATAGCAAGCATAAAGTGCAATTGGAATTGGTGTAAAGTAATAAAATTATTATTAGCGTTAAGGCAAGATGGAGTAGATGTAATAAAAGGTTCAATGTTGATAACTCAATACATATTGTGACCTATGATTTATGACTGCAGCTGTACAGCATAAACCTGAGGGCGCCACCGTATTTAATTGAAAATGTTCAATATAGAATTCCAAGAAGCCCTAACATTAACTCTATATTGTGAATTAAGAGAAAAATCTAAAAAAGTGCCAGTCTATAATGAAAAAAAGGAATGAAAGTTCTGATGATCATACATGACGTTAGCTGCAAAAGAATATTGGATGGCATTAGTAAGATAGCATAGCAACAGGAAATTTCCAAGGTTTGCAGACAAGATGCCAGTAGAAGTAATAAAAGGTTCAATGTTAATAACTCAATACATATTGTAACCTATGATTTATGACAGCATGAGCTGTGGAGCATAAAACTGAGGGCGCCACCGTATTCCCAAATCAAGTTAGAACACTTGCTCTGACCATCCTGGAAAACTTTATTGTCAGCTTCTTCCGAATATATTTTCCCGTACCTACAACTTATGGGAAAATAATTCAATCTCAAATATTTTCACTTTTCGATTCGATCTCAGTTTCTAATCTTGTGCATCATTCAAAGTCGGTTCTTAGTTTTCTCGAATTCTGTGCGATACAAACTGCTTCCATCTCCACGAATTATTGAAAGGATTCTGACAACATTATCTATTAACTCCGGGTTCGTTCAAACTAGAATCAAATATAAATGAACTTCAATTAAATTATCAAGGGAAAGTTTTTTGGGACTTTGATTTTTTTCAGTGTTTTGTTGGGTTAGAATGCTCCATCCTCTAAAAAACATGGACATTTGACAGATAAAAGTGTGAGTTTATTAAAGAATTGGACATCTATGAGCTTCAACAATGTTTGTTCCATGCTTCTACGTTTCCTGTAGTGAGAGTAAGTGCAGTTTTCTCCCAGAAGTATAACTGCAATATTACCGAAAAGTGTTTGTTTATGTGAACTGATGTCCAACGATAACCTTTCAGCCAATTTAATTTAATTAATACTAAATTAAATGAAATCAATACCCGCATTAATTTATGTGAGTCACCACCCATTACACACTGTAGCTTCCAGACAGAGCAATGATCCATAAAAAAAATGTCTTAATTTAATTAAGACCCAATTTTGAAAAAGTTTATTAATTTAAAGAGCGTTAATTTGTCTACTTAGGAGTCGTTAACGTGTTTTTATACAGTTAAGAAATTGACTGTGAAATGTGCTTGGTAATCCCCGATACTATCGCCTGTTAAACGCTGGGTATTAGATCGACGAGTTTCGATTTTGAGACATTTGCAATAATTGCCATTGGAGAATTTGCTTGCGACTTTATCAAAATATAAAGATTTATATTCAGTTTTATTTAAATTTAGCGTTTTTTAATCAACACAATTTTATTACGGGAGCCTGTCTATCATCTCTAAAAATAATTGGTCGTTGCTTTTGGTTGATCGTATCGTTAGGTAATCGGGTGTACCCGTAACCGATCTCCTGTATACAACAATTTAATATTATTTATAGTTGATTTGATGTGAGCTTCGGATAGAGTTATCTTTCAAACGATGATCCTGTCTGCTCCTGAAATGATATAGGTAGTACCTAATTTGTGCAGGAATCTGTTAAATTAAACAATTTATGGAAACGTGCAGTAGACTGCATGGGAAAACAATAAAGGATTTTGAGTTGAAATGCTAACTGCAAGATTTCAGGTGATTTTGTTGAGCATGCTTGCGTTTTGCAATATGCCTTCTTTTTGAGCCAGGTGTTTTTGTACGAAATAACAAATTCTTAAAACCACACAATAATTATGTGAGCCAGGTGTTTCACAGTGTTTCATAAGAAAATTATAAAAATTCATCATCAATCAAAGCCCTCTGTCCACTGTTAGGCCCAATTATTCTCCCTTTAGTTTAGTTGTCAGGGCAATTTTGATTCAGTTGCGTGAGACTGTATCTCAGCCCAAACAGTGTTCCCTCCATTTTCTTTAATACTTCCATCTTGAAGAAGATGAGGACATTACTCTGAACTTCGTCTAGTACTTCTATTATGTACTTCATCTTCTTTTTCTGCTCGCGGGACCCAAATGGTCCATAGTATTCGGAGAAAAATTAGGTAGAACTACTGATTCTGCATGTTCAGGACTTGTGAATTATTTCTGAAGGTGTTCTGGCTTCGCATGATCAATCCTCGCCCCAAAATAGATTTCGCAGGTTTTTTACTGATTGCTGACTCCTTAGTCAGCACTTTGAGTATACTTTTCAACAACAACTTCAGTTTTGGCAATGTCGTCCAATTTTGGTTTGATATCAGGTTCTTCGCTGTCCATAATGCTGATACCAAAGTTAATAAGCAACCTGGTTTCGCTGGATTAATTCTCGATGGGATATAAAATCAGAAAGGACATTGTCTTCCTTAGTTGGTCTTGTTATTTGTTTGTGAAAGCTTCCTCATCAATGTTGTATTCCTCTTTGAGTTTCTTCTCATCTTCACATATTTTCTAAACTATCAGTTTTTTTTTGCTTTCCGCAGTTTTTGAATGCTACTAATCGCAGAATATTTTAATTTACTATCTCTTTAAAGATTTGATTCAGTACTCGTCCATGCTTTCTTATTCTTGAGTGTCTCTTCTTGCATAACACAGGATTTCTATTGGTTTCTATATAGGCTTCTCTCAAAATATAACTCTTCTTGATTTCCTTAGTCTTCTGACTACTACTTATCACAGAGGCATTTAATTAATATTAATTAATATAGGTATTAATAAGGTGCTTCAACATCTTTGTTAACTAGGAACTTTTCCAGAAGAACGTTTAGCTTCACCAACATTTTCCTTTTCGTCTTTTATTTCAACCATACTTCAGCCCTTGCCAGGCTTTGCTATAGATTCAACATATTTTTTAGCTTCATCAAGCTTACTTTTATCTTCAACTTCTCCTCTTTTTCTTTCACTTTTCTTGTCAGCTATTTCATTACTCTTTTTGTCATCGTGATATTCAACTTCTTTGTGAACATGCAAGGCAGCAACTTCATCAGGAGTTTTAGCAATATCGTGTTTATGACGCTTTATTTTATGTAAAAACAAACACCAACAGAAATAATATGACGTCAGAATTCAAATATACTAAGGCTCCGTTTGGTGTTTGTTCTTACATAAAATAAAGCGTCATAGTTTTTGGCGCCCAACGTGGGGACCTTTTTTTTACATTGTTTGGGCGATTGTGTTCTTCTATAGGCCTGCCATTGTTATCTGATAGAGCATTCTTGTGCCCTACTGTGGAGGGTTTTGTGCACCCATTTTTTAATTTGTGTTGACTACTGTAATGAAAACATTATTTTATTGGTACTAGTTGGTGTAGAATGTGATATCCATAGGAATAGTTTTGTGAATATTTAGTTCTTGAGTGATTTAGTGATATTACAGACTATTTCACTAGAGTGTATTACACCAGCAATAAATTCGGTATTCACCTAACAATAATGCTACCTGGACAATACCAACAACATGGTATTTCAGTGACCATCTTTTGACATTGTCAAACTGGTATTTTTAATTTGAAGTTTTTATTAATAATTTTGCATTCTATTTATTTTCAAAATCTTACGTGAAATAGTCATGACGAATACCACTCGAAAAAAAATTGTGTAGGCAAAATTGTTCTCAAGGTTTTATTCAAGTTTGTTGCTTTTCTGCAATTTCGCTCATGACATTGTTGATAAAATCACTCGCCTGACGGCTCGTGATTTTGTCAAAAATGTCATTCGCGAAATTGCCAAGCAACAAACTTTCATACCTTTCGAAAATTTTGCCGACAATTCCACTCATGTATAAATAATCCCATTTGAAATGTCAAAAATCGTAGTTTGCTAGTGGATAAATAGGAAGGAAGAGAAAATATAACTGGATAAAAAAATCGGATAAATTTTTTGTTGATGCAATCATTACCGTAGTAACAATTGCATATAATATTGGTTTTTGAATCATCTGTCAAATAATTGTCACAAAAATTCACAAGTTCTATCATTATAGCTTATTAAAAGTGTATTTTTAAATAAAATTAAAAAATATTTTCAACATGCAGCGATTTGGGACAATTAAAGATGAATTAATAGCGAAATAGAAAATTCAATTTCTGAGAACACAGAGTCTTCTTCTCTTTCTGTAGAGTCAAATTTTAAGGGGCAAAATATTTATTCTAATTGTACCTTCAATAACTGGTTCATTTTAAAAAGTATTTCCACATTTTATTTTGATTATGCATTCGTGGAATTGCCGTACTAAATACCATTCGAGCTCAGATTTTGAGCAGGATATTTTTTTGCTTGCTCTCTCATACTTACTTTCATGCAATTTATCTCGATCTGTTCCACAAAATCACTCGAGCTGCGCTCTCGTGATTTTGTCGGAACAGCTCTCGTTAAATTTCCTAAAAGTTAGTATTCGAGACCAAGCCAAAAAATATCCGGCTAAATCTGAGCTCTTATGGTATTATCGTAGGTAATACCATAAGAGCTCAGATTTAGCCGGATATTTTTTGGCTTGGTCTCGAAAACTTACTTTTAGGAAATTTAACGAGAGCTGTTCCGACAAAATCACGAGAGCGCAGCTCGAGTGATTTTGTGGAACAGATCGAGATAAATTGCATGAAAGTAAGTATGAGAGAGCAAGCAAAAAAATATCCTGCTCAAAATCTGAGCTCGAATGGTATTTAGTACGGCAATTCCACGAATGCCTAATCAAAATAAAATATGGAAATACTTTTTAAAATGAACAGTTATTGAAGGTACAATTAGAATAAATATTTTGCCCCTTAAAATTTGACTCTACAGAAAGAGAAGAAGACTCTGTGTTCTCAGGAATTGAATTTTCTATTTCGCTATTGATTCATCTTTAATTGTCCCAAATCGCTGCATGTTGAAAATATTTTTAATTTTATTTAAAAATACACTTTTAATAAGCTAAAATGATAGAACTTGTGAATTTTTGTGACAATTATTTGACAGATGATTCAAAAACCAATTTTATATGCAATTCATGCAATTGTTACTACGGTAACGATTGCATCAACAGAAAATTTATCCGATTTTTTTATCCAGTTATATTTTCTCTTCCTTCCTATTTATCCGCTAGCAAACTACGATTTTTGACATTTCAAATGGGATTATTTATACATGAGTGGAATTGCCTACGACAAATTTTTTTCTCTTGTGATATTATATATGAATATATTGTTTTTTTTTTTTTATACAGTGTGTATCAGCCAAATGGAATAAATTCAATAATAAATAAATGGGGAACTTTTCGAAAAAATGCTCGGAGACGTCGATTTTTTTTTTGCTTAAGATTTTTTTACACCAAAATTTTCATACAGGGTGTTCCAAGAACAGCTGTGTTCAGGTTTAATAGTTTGTCAAAGATACAAAAAAGTCAATTTTCAACTGTCAATATTTCCGAAACAGTTGAAGATAAGTATAGTACATTGTACATGAAATATGTCTAGAATGTTCCGCAGAATCGAGAAATGTCATAATATACAGTGGTCACCATTTAAAAAAATAAAGTTGATAACAGTACAGCTGTTTTTAGAACACCCTGTATAAAACAATTTATGCGAAAAAATCTTAGTCAAAAAAATAAAATCACCGTGTCCGAGCGTTTTTTCGAAAAGGTTTCTATTTGTTTTTTATCGAATTTATTCCATTTGGCTGATACACACTGTATAGTGTTATTGTATTTGTATCGCTATGTCAAGAAAGATAGAAATCAACCGGCTAGACAAGGATGAGCTTGAGTATGAGTTGAGATGGAGAGGTATAAGTATAGGAACAGTGGAGAAAATGAGAAGTCACTTTGCTTTAGCAAGACAAATGGAAAGGCAGAATGAAAGTTTACACTATCCACCATATCCTTTCTCATTCCAAACCGACGTAGAGGCAGTGGTAAGGAAGTTGAATGGTCTCGTGCCTGTCATTGATGGTTTCTCAGTCACGAAGAGGAGTGGACAGTTTCTTAAACTGCTGTCTAAGTTGAATCACATTTTGCGAAGAGTAGATAACATTCCTCGTAATACATCATGCATGAAATACACGTACGGAGTATACTTGTGGCTCATGTTTTAGCTATGATTGACCTCTTAATACTAAAGCCGCAGCAGCTGACACAAGCAATCTACCTACTCCTCCTAACTTGGCCGCCCTCCAGGGTGGTTTGGATCAACTATCTTTCAATCCTCCTGCCACTACACAACCATCTAATTTGCTATTACCCAGCTCAACTTTTGTTACACCACCTCAATCACCTATTGTAGCTAGAACACCATCTACGTCACGATCATCCTTTGGAATACAACCACAAAAGGAATATTAAGTATGGCGGTGATAAACGCGGTCTTTCTATCACAGCGTTCTTTGAAAGATTCGAAGAGTTGCGACGTGCCAGAAATGTGACAAAGGACATTTTGTTAGAGTCCAGCATTGATTTTTTTGACGGTTGAGCCTATAAATTCTACCAGGATTCTAGAACTGAGGTTCGGAGTTGGGATGAACTATAGTTTTAAAGTTCGAAGAGGAGTATGAACCAGCCGAATTCTCGTCGAAGGGAGTAGAGCTTCCCGATAGAACGAATTTTTTGTCCTTGCCAACATAATCGAGAAGTAAATGAAAATGACAAAGACGAAAAAATTTGTTCTCTCGAGGAGCTCTCGGGAAACGGACAGCGGCGCTCTTAGGTAGTCGGCCTACGACTGAGTGAGCCTGGACTGGGACTCTATAACGAATAGAAATACTTCCTCTATCTCTATTGACGTCTCCTCTCTATTGATTTCGAAAGAGAGAAAAAGACAGCAAGTGTCATAGCTATAGGGATAACGATCTCTATCCCTTACAGAATCCCAGCCTTGGTGACTTCTCCGGCTAGAGCCACATATTGGACTTTATTATTGACCATGCGCAAGGTGATGAGAGACCGTATTTAGAGGTTGAAGTTTTAGGATTGAAAATGTTGGGGACTGTTGGATTCGGGAGCTTCTAGAACTTTTCTTGGCCATAAGGGTTGGATTGCTCTTCGAAGTTTAAATTTAAAGATGGACACTCGTGAGAAGTCTGTGTGTGTGGCTAATGGACAGCACGCAGAGAGCATCAGGTACTGTGGAATTGCCTTTTCGACTAAGGAACCAAGTTAAGGCCCTGGAAGTTATTGTGTTGCCGGATTTGCCTCATTTGTTGATTTTGGGGTACGATTTTTGGATTTCGATAGGTATATCGTGCCGAACTTGAAGCAAAATGAGTGGCATTTCGCGGAGAATGACTCCGGTTGTTGTTTGGAGAATGAGCAGACTCAAGCAGACTCGTTCTGTCTCGTCGGTTTTCATCGTTGCGATTAGTAATGTCGTGTTTCATCGTCAGCCTGTTTTCACCACACACTATGCGATTTTTTGGTAGTTGGTCCCACATACAACGGTTTTTGAACGAAATCTTGAACCGTCGTGCCATAAATCAAGCTCGGACTGAATTTATACAGTCCACTGTTGGAGCTAACATTTTGGTCCTATCGACACGGATACGTTATTGTTTTCTCCAGTCAATTTTCGCAGTCAAGGCGGGGAAGGGCCAAGGCGGTCATTGTTCTATCTGTTCCTGTTGGCATTGGCTCAGTTAAATGGTTCAACCGGGTGACGTTGGTGTAGCACCTTAGGCCAATACAGGGTGTTCCAGTCTGGAATATTAGTCGACAAAGTGTTGTAAGTCCGTTCTATTAATTATTACAGCATAGATAATTGGCAATTCATTTGGTTTTGTGTTGTGTTTGAGATCTGTTAAGTAAGTACTGGAATCATTTATTGCGCAGTAGTTGCCTTTTATATTTTTCAGCTTTGAATATTATAGTTATTATGGCGGATTTACGCAAATTGAAATTGAAAAGAGGTACTCTGAAAGGTAATTTAACTAGAATAAAAGGGTTTCTCGATAAACTTGATTTAGAAAAGCTATCCGAATTAGACTTGATTCAAATCGAAACGGCTAGAAAATGTTGAACCTCTTTTATCTCAGTTTAATGATGTCCAGACGGATATAGAGTGTCATTTGTCTTTAGATACAACAGCTGAGGGAGTTGAGGTAGATATAGATGTCATTATTGAATCTCAAAATGTTGAAAGGTTTAATTTTGAAAAAGAATATTTTTCTATTCTCAGTAGAATTAAATCAATTTTGAACAATTCAGGTGTTGACAATCAGTCAGGTAGCGCCGGTAGCGGTGGAGCATCTCGTGCTAATAATGCTCCACAGCAAGTGAGTCAAAAACCGTCTATAAAGTTGCCTGATCTAAAATTACCTGTTTTTGATGGCTCTTATGGCAAGTGGCTCGAATTTAGAGATGCCTTTCGTGCTATTGTCCATGAGAATGTGCATTTGTCGGACGTGGAGAAGTTCTTCTATTTGAAATCTTTTCTTAGTGAAGAACCATTGCATGCAATTGCTAATTTGCAGGTTACTAATGACAATTATCCCAATGCTTGGACTATCTTGACCGATAGGTATGAAAACAATCGTCTAATTATTTATAATTATATCAAGGATTTGTTTGATTGTCCAAAAGTCATGAAAGAGTCATATACTGAGCTTAGAAAAGTTTACGATATATTCAATAAAAATTTAAGATCTTTGAAAAGCCTTGGTCAGGAAGTTGAGCATTGGGACACACTCATTGTATTCATGTTCACAAATAAATTCGATCTCATAACTCTTCGAGAATGGAAATCCTTTCAGGTAAAAAGTAACGAACTTCCTAGCTTGGAAGACGTTAACAAATTCTTGAAGGCAAGATGCGAGTTATTGGAAAAGTTAGAATCCTAAAAAATGGAAATTAAATCAGAAAAAATTAAATGTCATTTGGCAGCTACGCCACAAAATAAATTTTCTTGTTATTTTTGTAATAAGCCACACTCCATTTATAAATGTTTCGCATTCAGGAATTTGAATGTGCAAGCTCGACTCGCAGCTATAAGTGAATTAAAATTGTGTTTGAATTGTTTTAGTCCAGAACACACAAGCAACTGTTCAAAGTCGAGCTCTTGTCGTCATTGTGGCCAGAAACATAATTCACTATTGCATTCTGAGGAGTATCCGGTGCCCCCGTCAGCTGAACCTGAGAGTGCTGTTGTGTTGAGCGCCATGACTCCGTCCACTGAATCTGGGAAAAATTATAATACGTTATCACTGCTAGCCACTGCTAAAATTCGAGTTCTAGGTAGGGACGGAGTGATTTACATTGTTCGAGCCTTACTTGATCCAGGATCGCAGAGCAATTTCATGTCGGAAAGTTTGGTTAACAAACTGGGTCTCCAGAAACATTGCGTTAATTTCAAAATTATTGGAGTAGGTCAAGCGTTGTCAGCTACGGCGAGTTCCAGAGTAGATGTGACTGTCATGTCGAATGTAAATAATTTTTTCGAAGAAACTATTCCTTGTTTGGTCATTTCCAAAATAACTCAGAATTTGCCATCGGTGTCCTTTGACATTTCCAAATGGAATATTCCCAAAAATGTAAGTTTAGCTGACGAAGCATTCAATTCACGAGGTAACATCGACATGTTGTTAGGTAATGACGTATTCTTCAGAATACTGCTTATTAAACAAATTCGTTCTACTGGTATGCCAGTTCTTCAAAAGACTAGATTGGGCTGGATTATTGGTGGTAACTTTAATCCGTTATGTGCTTTCAATTCTCAGGACAGGGTAATGGCATGTCTTTCGTTAGAGCAGAAAATAGATCGAGACTTGACAAAATTCTGGAAACTAGAGGAATGTGACTGGAATGTAAAGGTTATGTCTAAGGCCGAAGAATATTGCGAAAGTCATTTTGTCAACAACTTTTCTCGCGATTCTGAAGGTCGTTTTGTTGTCAAATTTCCATTCAAAGAAACTGTTGGTCAACTAGGTCTTTCCAGGCAAATGGCTTATAAGAGATAACTTTTTTTGGAAAAACGCTTACACAAGGACGCATGGTTAAAGAAAGAATATGTCTCGTTTATTAATGAATACAGCGATCTTGGTCATATGACGAAAATTACAGACTTTTCGATGGATTCGAGGGATTCAAATAAGTATTTTTATCTACCACATCATGCAGTTGTCAAACAAGCCAGTTTGATAACCAAGGTCCGAGTTGTCTTTGATGCTTCAGCACAAAGCGATACTGGGGTTTCTTTAAATGATGTGCAATATGTGGGCCCAACCATTCAAAATGATTTATTATCTATTCTTCTAAATTTCCGAATTTTTCCCTATGTGATCAATGCTGATATTGCGAAGATGTACCGACAAGTCTTGATTAATCCTTCTGAACGTGGATATCAAAGAATTTTATGGAGAAATCCTGACAATCAATCCGCCGACATTGAATGTTTTGAGCTTAACACCGTGACATACGGTTGTGCTTCTTCACCGTTTCTGGCGGTTCGAACTTTGTATCAATTGGGTCTAGAATTTAAAGATAAATATCCTGAAGCAAGCCAGGCTATAATGAAATGTTTTTATCTTGATGACTTATTGACTGGTGCGTTTTCGAAGTCCAAATTGTTGCAACTTCAACACGATATATTTTTGATTCTTAGTACCGCTGGGTTTAAGTTGCGAAAATGGCTTTCGAATCAGCCTGAGCTAATCAATTTTCGAGTATTTTGCATCTAGGTGAGGGCCAACAGAATAAAACATTGGGTATATTTTGGAATGCTACTCAGGATTCAATTCACTATTCTATTAGGGCTTCTGATACGACGGATATAAAAATTTCGAAACGAATTATTTTGTCCATAACCAATCAAATATTTGACCCACTGGGTTTACTGAGTCCAATTGTGGTAGTTGCAAAATTAATTCTACAATGTCTTTGGCGAGAACGGATAACGTGGGACGAACCAGTGTCACAATGTCTTAGAGAAAAATGGCTGATATTTTGTGAGGACTTAAAACTTCTCAATCAAGTAACTATTCCTCGTCATGTACTAGATAATAATTTTAAAATCTTACAAATTCATGCTTTTGCGGACGCATCGGAAAAAGCATACGGCGCTTGTGTTTACATGGTTTGTTTGACAGCTTCTGGTGAATATATTTCTTCCAATCTTGTCCTTTCCAAATCTCGTGTGGCCCCGATAAAAACGATAACTCTAGCGCGTTTAGAGCTTTGTGCAGCATATGTTGCTGCTAAATTGGTGAAAAAGGTCAAACAATCAATAGAAATTCAAGTTGACAAATATTTCTACTGGACAGATTCATCCATAGCATTATGTTGGATTCAAAGTTGCCCAAGTAGATGGAAAACTTTTGTAGCAAACCGCGTAACAAAAATTCAAAACTTGTCTAACTCTGAGGATTGGTATCATATTCGATCAGAAAATAACCCCGCGGATTGTTTATCCAGAGGAGCCTCTAGTACTTATTTACTCGAGTCAGACTTATGGTGGAAAGGACCCACATTAGTATTTTCCAGTCCCTTAAAAGAAACTCAAAAGGTTGTTGAATTAACCTCAGACATACCTGAACAGAAAGTTCTTAGTCATTCTATAGTTTTGATGGAGGTCTTTGATTTTGATTTTGTCCGATTCTCGTCTCTGCTAAAGTTACAACGAATTATTGCAATATGTTTTCGAGTTTATTTTCGTCTCAAATCTAAGACTGTCTCAGTTGGTATCATTCAATCCGAAGAACTAAATAATGCTCTTATTTGCTTAGTAAGAATATCACAAATCCAATCGTTTCCAAAAGAATATGCTACATTACAAAGAGGCGAAACTTTATCCACTTCTAGTCAAATTTTGAGTTTAAATCCTTATTTGGATGAAGCAGGATTGATCAGAGTTGGTGGACGCATACAAAAGGCAAATATTTCAGTTGATCAAAAACATCCTATTATAGTGCATAATAAATATCCTCTTACTGTTTTGATTTTGAGACATGAACATATAGAGTTATTACATTGTGGGCCTCAACAGCTTCTATATTCAATCCGTCAAAGGTTTTGGCCAATTTCCGGTCGTCGAATTTCCCGATCAATCGTACGAAATTGTGTTGTGTGTTTTAGGGCTAAACCAGTTGCACAGCACTATCAAATGGGAAATTTGTCGGGTTACAGCATTTCAACCTGTCTTTACACATACTGGTATTGATTATGCTGGACCAATAACTATAAGAGACAGAAAAACGAGAAATCCAAAAACCTTAAAGACCTACGTGTGTGTGTTTGTTTGCATGAGTACGAAATGTATACATCTAGACGTCGTCACTGACATGACCACTCCTTCTTTCATTGCAGTATTAAAACGCTTCATAGCAAGACGGGGTAAACCTTTGCATATTTATTCAGACAATGGTTCTACATTCGTGGGGGCCAATGCGACGCTTTTTGACTTTATTAAGACTAATTCAAATGATATAGCCTCAACACTTTCAGCTGAAGGAATATCGTGGCACTTTAATCCACCTAGAGCACCTAATTTAGGTGGCTTATGGGAAGCCAGTGTAAAAAGCTTTAAATTCCATTTGAAACGCGTTATAGGTGCTTCTAGTCTTACTTATGAGGATATTTGCACAATATTAATTCAAATTGAAGGGGTGTTGAACTCCCGGCCATTATCACCGCTGTCTACGGACCCTCAGGATACAACACCACTTACTCCGGCCCATTTTCTGGTGGGAAAACCTTTAACCGCCCTTCCAGAACCAGATTACACGATCGTCGCGGAAAATCGACTGAGCAAATATCAGTGTTTACAAGCTATGGTTCATCATTTCTGGAAGCCATGGAATGTGGAATACATCTCCGAATTGCAGTCTCGAATCAAATGGAAAAAGTCTTACACCAAACTATTAGCAGTTGGTAGTTTGGTAATCATCAAGGAGGATCAGGTTCCAGTCAACAAATGGAAAACTGGTAGAGTGCTCGAACTTCATCCTGGCCCAGACAGCATAGTTCGTGTAGTCAGTGTACGATGTGCTGATGGTTCGGTATTTAAACGTGCAATATCTAAAATTTGCGTTTTGCCAATTCAGTGAACCCCTTCTTTTTTCTTTTTTTTTTTAAAATATGATATAGTTCAATTGGTTTAATGTTGAAATTAGTTATTTCAAGGCTGGCGGCATGTTAGGGCAAGTAAATAAACTTATGTATATTTCTCCAATATATCGTTGCCGTTGACCAGCTGAAAACAAGTGACGGAGAATTTTGTTCGTCGCCAAGGAAAGATTGTTTAATTATTGTCACATTGTCAAATTATTAATATATTTTGTAATTTTGTATTGAAAATTCAATTCAACGATCAGTTTCATTTATACAGTCCACTGTTGGAGCTAACAAACGAGGGAAAACTTCTATAGGACTATAAGGAACAATAACAACCATGAAGATAAAAGAACATCAAATGCTCCCAAGGCCTAAAGGACAAGATGGAGCCCGAACAACCTTTGAGAAAATTGAATAATAAAGGATTTCTTTTTCTTTGATTCTCTTCTACTATTTTCTTCTTCAGGAGCCACCCTATTTGAATATCGCCGTGTATAAATCAAGGAAAAAAACACACTAATTAAACGATTTTATGTTGGAACTATGGTTGAAACTCATATCTAGATTATTCCATTGTACACCATTTACTTTATTAATAAACCCATACATATGTATTTTCAATACAACATAATAATACGCACGCATGGCGTTTAACAATGAAAGGTAAATTCGCTCTCATAACAAATTTTTAAATGTGTTAAAGATCTATTTTTAAATTAACTTTTAAACAACTGATTTGATCGTAAAACGTGTCTACAGGTTATCACAAAGTCATCGAAAATATATACACTGGAAAAATTAATTTTTATTGCCCATTATTTTGGTGCCTAACCCAAACCAAAAGTGTTTTTCCATCAATGTAATTAGTTATTCCAGATTAGGTTTATGTTGTATGTATATATGAAACGTTTTTATACTTGATGTCATTTGAAAAAGAAGAATATTGGGAAATTTTAAATAAAAAATTCTAAATAGGTAATAATAAATTATCAAAATTCATATTATTTGTCGACGACAGAACAAAAATTAAAATATTTATAAATTTCCAATGCTCTCTTCTCTGCTTTATTTTATTTAAATTTTGATCATAATGCCATTTTTGGTATTTATTGCATAAATTCGCTCCGGGACTCCGGACGCATTTTTTAAATTATAACCTTTAATATTTTCACAATAAAATAAATTCATTTTATATAATATATTTTTGGGTTTTAATGTTCATTTTAATTATGTCGAAATAACGCAGGCACGAGTTCAAAAGCTTCGAATTTGCAATTAGAAAAATAATTACCTTCAATAAAAATTAAAATTTCCCGAAAAAAGTTTTATTACATTTTGTTCATAGACATAAATATTTTGTTCAATGTCTTTCACCTATACCAATATGAAGAGAAATAACATCTTGTTTTTCACTTTCGGTGTACACAAATGTGTTTTCGTATTTCAGATATCCTGTTTCAAAACCGCAGTGAGAATTAGGATAATTTTCACAATGTCATGATGACAAAAACAAAAATATTTTCGTGATACGATATCTTGGTAGGAAAATAATCCCATGTTAGGCAAATAGATGGAAAACTTTTACTTATCTTCAAATATCTAATAGAAATTGAGCGTATAAAAAAAGGACAGATAAAGAAAGTGCGTATACCTAACAGGAAACAGGACGGTAGTTGGAAATTGGACAAACGATTGAAAGAATTTTTTTCATCCGAAAGATGCCGTTGGGGTAATAGGGAGTTGATACACTTTAATGGAATATTACTTAATTGCTTGTCAATATAAACAAATGCATATTATTTCCCATCAAAAAACCACACCCAAGGACTAAAATTCATTACGGTTTATAAACAACGGCAAATTCCTGCAAGCAATAAACACATTATTGGTCAAATCTCCAATTTTTCCATCGGCGTCCAGTATAATCGGTTGCGAAAGCGTCCAACCGATAACTAAGGTGATAAAAAAAATAATTTAAACAAAGGATATAACTACGTACACAATACCGTGTGCCGCCAGTATCAAAGGTAAAGGCAAACACGAGGTCGCGCTAGATTAAATTGTTTCACTAATAAAATTATTATGTTAATAATAAATAATAATGTGGCGCCGTATTTTTTACAATTTCGTCACAAAGCTTAAGGTGTATCGATGAAAACGTTAAACATTATTTATTATATTTAAAAAATTTGGGATTGTCTAAAGTAAAATCTCCGGCTGCAGTTTCTTTGATCTTCTCAATGATCATCAATGGCTAATACAAATTATAAAGATTCCACACTCACATAATATACTATTATAAGTAGTCACTCACTTTTCACGACCAACCAGCCCACCAGGAAATTCCCCAGTCGCCCGCCTGTCCTATATGTCCCTGTATGCAAAATTGTTTGAAGGGCTTCGAAGTGGAAGCTGAACCTCTGTCTGAAATTATGCGATTAGGAGTTCCGTAGGTGTCAAACTTTTTTTACAAAAATTGAATGATTGCTCTTCGTGGATTTCACAGCTTTGAGCATTGCATACTTGGTAAATGCGTCAATAGTCACAATCAAGTGCAGTTTACCCCGTGGTGTCTTCTGGAATGGCCCCAAGTGGTCGATGTGAATAGTGTGGAAAGGTATTGGCTCTTTGGCTATTGGATGGAAATAGCCTTCACGTCGCTCCGATGGAATTTTGTCATATAAACATGGAACACAAGTGGCAATGTATTTTTCAGCGTATTCTCTCATACGTGGGAACGGGAACCAATATTTTCCGCAAAGCATCTTTAGAGTTTTCTTGACTGCAAAATGCCCTACTTCAACATGAGACAAATGTACTACTTGTCTCCTGAACCCATGTGGTACAACCCAATATATACCTATGGGAGTAATGCGGTATACACGTCCATTCCTCAGAGCATAGTTCTTATAAACGGTCATGGTGGTTTCTTCAAGACATCATGGATTAGACGAATCTTTGCGTCTGACAGTTGAGCATATAGAATCCAATCTGCCTTTCCAATTCTAAAAATGAAGTCCCCTTCAGGTGGTTGTTCAGAGTGACTCGGATTTCGACTTAGAGCATCTACGTTTTCCAGGGCGATATTCCGCCGTGAAAGTGTAGTCTTGTAACTGCAGCCACCAGCGCGCAACTCTAGGTATTAAATCTCTTTTGCTGCTTCCCATTGTCAGAGCGTCGCAATCAGTTACTATTTTGAAATCCAGCCCTACCAAATAAACTGTGAACTTTAACAATGTTTCTACAACTGCCAAGGTCTCCAGTTCGTAGGAATGGTATATCTTTTCTGCCTTGTTGGTATATGTCGGCTATTGGCGATTTCGACATCCGATGGGGGCGCTGGTGTTTGTAAACAAATATGGAGGAGAACGAGTAATATTTTGACGTTCAGCATTGTATTTATATGCATTCGTGTTTCTTTCGCTAATTTTCTCGTTGCTCTCGTAGTTTTTCCGGTGGTTTTTTACTATATTTTATAAATTTTGAACGTTGTTACTTTTTTTTGTGCATTTTGTATCCATACAAGAAGAAATATGGAAAATGGAAGCCTGTTTTTGAGTTTGGCCACAGTTTTATTCCACCTGGAGGCCGGCGTAGAAACTACGATCACTATTTTTCTTAGGAAAATAATGAAAATGAATAGTTCTGTCTGCACCTTTTCGGGAATGGCATTCGTATACACAGCAGTTTGTGTTATGCTTGGATCGCGTGGACTTGAAGGCAGATGCCATGGAATTCCTGTAATAATAGCACCTCACAGAATCACAATAAAACCTTTCCCTTTATTATTTCCTACTTTCCGACACAAAACGCGTAATTTAAATTAGGAACGAACAGAAAACATCGAAAAAGCAAGAAAATATTCCAATACGGTATGTAAACAAACAATCTATTACTCGTTAGGTTAGTTCCAAATATTTCCGCCAGGTGCCGCATTGAATTTTGAAATCACCAATAATAGGCCACTGGTCTAAGTTGGGAATCACGTTTATGCAGTAATATTCTGGCATACCATCCTAGCTAGCATCTGTATGTACTTCGGTCTCCATCTTTGAGTCATACATCACAAGGATGGACCGTTCAATAAACTTCTGCGTAAGATTTTCAAATACCATCTGTTCCGATGCGCCCCAATTCTATTCGATGTTTTTTCGCGTAAGTGATGTTAGAGGTCTAACCAGAGCAGCATAATCTTGAACAAATTTTCGGAAGTATTCAGTTAATCCCAAAAATTGACGCAATCGCACACCTTGTTCGTCTATATTTCAAAACCTAAGTAATTTATGGACATGGCGAGGAAGACACATTTCTTAATGTTCAATGTTAAGTTCAGTGGCGTAACTAAGGGCCCGCAGTTGCGGGAGGGCCCTGTGATCTTGGGGGCCCCGTGGCGACAAGAATATTACTAAACTAAAAGAAAATACTTCAACCTAACCTATGAACCTCAATACATACCTACCAACCATTGAAAAAGTATGCCTAACTCCGATGTCTTCAACGCCTAATGTCCCACTAATTATTTTTTATATGAAAAAATTTTGAATAAATTAATGTAAAAGAAATCAAGGACTAGCATTTACCTGGAAAAAAGTCATAACGTAGGTTATCAAAATAGTCATAACGCCCTAGGGCGTTATTTTCTAGCATAACGCCCTAGGGAATTATTTCGTATTTAACTGACTTTTATGTAATTTGTCATTATTCCTCAAATAATATAACAGTCCGATACCTATTAGCTAAAATAATGTAGGTACCTATGTACTTGTACTAGAATATTAGGTCTGTTTCTGCAGAAATCACAAAACCAGTCAGAGTGAATTTCATTGGTTGAAACTATAGTTTTCTGACTGTTTTCAACCAATGAAATTTGCTTTCGTGATTACTAAACTACAAGAAAATACTTAAACCTTACCTATGAACCTCATAATACATACCAACCATTGTAGTATGTCTAACCTATGTAAGAGATCTGAGAGAGAAATGTTTAGACATACTCTACGGGGTCGGTTAAATTTTAAAATAAACAAAAGTGGCAGATTTTTGTATCCATTGGAGGTAAGTTTACAGGGTTGCGAATTTTTTGTTCGCGTGCGAGATATAAAGGAACATGTAAACACAACTAAAAGCCGTGTGAAGATAACAATGACACCATTTTGTAGAGAAGAAAGAATCTTGAATCTTTTGTATGAACACTTTTTTCTAAAGTTGATAGATTTTGAAATATTCCTTAAATAAATTTTAATTTTTTTAACATTTTCCCTTATATCTCGGAAATGAACAAAAACTTGGCAACCCTGTCCCTTCAATGGATACTAAAAGCTGCCACTTTTATCTAATTTGACCGACCTCGTCCCTCTTACCGGTTCGGAGATAGCAATAGTGGTATTACTTAAAACGAACACCGGTATAAAGAAAAATTAGAAAAAAAAATATACATAAGAGATGGGCCCCGGTAAAAACCTTGCGGTGGGGCCCCGGATTTGAAGTTACGCCACTAGTTAAGTTCTCACTTAAAAAAAAAAACTAGTATTTTCAGGAATTGTACTGGGTAAAATGACATCATCCAAGTAGACTGCAGCAATATTGCGATATGGAGCTAGGATCTTGTTCATCTTGCGTTGGAAAACTGCTGGAGCAATGCATAAACCAGATGGCATCCTATTGTATTCATATTGTTCCTCTGGTGTCATCAAAAATCAAAATCAAAATATATTTAATGTTAGGATACAGAAAAGCACTTACATACGTCAAATATAGAAATAAAATAGCATTATGTAATTATCAATAAAGCGATTACAAATGACATTCAACAATAAAACTCACATTACCACTATACTCTTGAACAAAATCACAATTTAAAAACTCGTCAAACGAATAAAATGCCCCATGGAGCAAAAATTGTTTAATTGTAGCATTGAACTGGATTTCGGGTAACACCCTTATCTTACAAGGCAAACAATCAAAAAACTTTATACCCCAGTATCTAGAGCCAGTGTGACACCTCTTCAGTCGGCAATATCCTATGAACTTCACTGTGTACCTACTTCGTAGCCTCCAATATTCCTTTTAATATACATCAGGCTGTCCAGGATGTATTGGGACGAAAGAGTCAGGACTGACAGGCTCACGAAGGTCTACCTACACTCATCCCTAAACCTCAGCCCCGTAACAACCTGTAAAGCCTTTCGCTGCATTCCAAAAACACGACCAGTCTAAGCCGCATGGCCCCAGACCAGCAGAGCATAGGACAGACTGGAGTGAAACAGAGCAAAATATGCCGTCCTCAAAACTGTCCCAGAAACACACTCAGACAGGCGTCGAAGCGCAAACAAACCCCTACAGAGCCCTCTCGCTACGTGATCTATGTGGATATCCCATTTTAGTGTGGGATCTACAAGAATACCTAAGAATTTTACATGTGTCTCGTTTTCAGTTGCATCATCCAGATTCCAGAGAAGACAACTTTATTAGTTTTTTGATTTGGAAGCAGCCTATTTGTATCAAACCACTGAGCCGCACTTAACTGTGAAACCCGTAACATCCTCTAAGCGTCCTCCAGGGAACGAGCCAACTCAACAGTCTGATACGAAGCTGTTTAAGGGAAATCTCTCCTGAAGTGTTTCTCCGAGCCTACAAAACCTACATCAGACACATCAGACCAACAGCATGCTGTTGTGGTTTGGTGCCCCTATTTCAGAAAGGACATAGATCTGATTGAGCGTGTCCAGAGGAGAGCAACCAAAATTCCACCATCTTTAAGAAAATTGTCTTATGAAGAAGCTCTTAATCGACAACTCTGGAGGAACGCATAAATAGAGGATACTTAATCGAAACATACAAAATTCTACATAATCATTACACATGCGACATTGATTTCTTTCACAGAAATATCAACCCTCATCTGCGTGGAGACTCCCTGAAGCTCTACACCGAACTTTGTCACAGACTTTCCAGGAAATTCGAGTGGTGCAACAGTGGAATCAGCTCCCTGACGAGGTTGTAACCTTCCCTAGTGTGAATGCCTTTAAGAACAGACTTGATAAATATTTTAGTGATAGGTCGTAGAATAGTGTACCGGCAAGTAACATTCCTAGTACAAGGACTAATGACAGTCTACCGGTTTTTCCGCCTACTGTCAAAAACCCCTGAAATAATTATAAAATTAATAACAAGATCAAGATAGGCAGTGGATAACAGTGGCCCCAACACCGATCCTTGGACAACTCCACTTAGAAACTAAGTGTCTGCGTGACATATTTCTCCATTCACTCGTACTTGCTAGTATCATTCATCCAACGACTCTCTAATCAATGTCAGCAATTCTCCAGGAATTCCATAGTGCTCCAACCACATAACACCTTATGTGGCACTTTATCAAAGGCTTTCTCTTCTAGTCCAGGAAAATCACATCTGTGGGTTGAGCGTTGTGGTTTTCTGTCCAGTCACTTGAACATTCAAGCAAGTTGGTTGTTGTTGAGCGTTTTGAAAGAAACCCATGTTGGGATAATAGCATTAAATTATTTTCAGAAAAAAAAGTGGAATTCTCTTTTCTCTCTTTCAAATGGTTACATGTAAGGCTGATGGGGCGATAATTCTCTGCCTCATGACTGTCTCCTTTTTTGAACAGCGGTGTAACTATTAAGTATTTAGTTCTGGGCGGAGTTCCCAAGAGGAAGTAAGAGAGACCTTTCATTCCTTGTATACAACGGGGATCAGCCGCCATATACAAGTTATCCGCTCAATCAAGAAGGGATATAAAAGAAATCAGTGTGCGGGGAACACATCTAGGAATGCAACCTACACTGATAGAATGGCAGGAAAGGGAGGTTAGAGCATCAAATGTTCTTATATTTGGGGCTGAGGAGTCCAGGAGTAACAGTGTTGATGAAAGAAAAGCAAATGACATGAAGGTGGTTGAGGGGGTACTTGATTGTGTCAGCAGAGATACTGCCAATGGTAACCTTAAAGTTGTCAGGGTAGGAATCTACAATCCAGAGAAAAGAAGGCCAATCAAGGTGATTTTTCCCTCAGAGGAGGAAGCTCGCAAAGTGCTTCATAACAAAAATTATCTACCTAAAGAGCGTAATATGTATATAAAGTATGACCAAACAAGCCTCCAGCGAAGCTACCTCAAGAAACTGTTGACAAAAAATGCAAGAAAGAGTGAACCAAGGGGAAGATAACCTTAAAATTAAATACTTCAGTGGTCTTCCAAAAATAATTAAGGTTAGACCATCTGGGGTACATGTCTGGGGTCTAAAGTAGTGAAAATGGAACGTCCTTTCAACTTATCTATTTGATCATCGATTCGAGCTAGGGGGAATCTATCCTTGATTGTTTACAGGTTTAATTTTCGATAATCAATGCACATTCGGTCTTTTCCGTCTCTCTTCTTAACAAGGAGCACGAGAGCAGCGTATGATGAATCAGATTCCCGAATTATTCCTGCGCCCAAAAGTTCTAATAAAGTTGCCCTTACTTTTTCCTTTTTCGGTTCGGCCATTCGGTGAGGTCTCTAGGTGAAAGGTTTGTCTTTTGAAAAATTTATTTCTAGTTCTGCAGATCAAGCTTCACTAAGATGCTCAGCTACTGTACCAAAAATTCTTGAAGAAACGTCATAAGTTTCTTCGTAGGATCGGATCAGTAATACTAATGTTGATATCTTCTTCTTTTAATTATGGAAGTTGGCTAATGTCTACTCTTAGAACTTGCTCAGAGGTATTGCTCATATCTAATTCATAGGAAACGGCTCCTATTAATGGATATTTACTGCCCATTGTGTGATCTCTTCCAGATAAGTTGATTATTGGAATTATTGCTGTTTGGTTTTTAGCTAGAATGATTAATATTCTAGGAATAGCGTAGTCGGCTTCAAGTTGACATCTGAAGCTTGCTTCGACATAGAGGTCTCCCTGGAATGGAATTTTACTGATAACTTTCTTTCCAACATGGTTTAATGGAACTACGATTGGTTCTGGTAGCCATTGTTTAACTTTCTTGAAAGTTTCAGGTTGTTGAAGTTTACTGAATTTCAAGTTATCGCTATCCTTAAATATCATTAATCCTGCCTGTTTGGCCAATCAATAAAAAACTTCTTAAAATTGGTCTGGAACTACAAGATACTCCACAGTTTTTTGAACATCATCGATTTTTAATGTCAATTTAATTTTCCCCAAAACCTGAATTCTTTGCATGCCATAGCCCTTTGAGCTGCGATCACACTTGGAAATTGGAATATTAAGTTGTTTTGCTCCCGAATAACGTATAATGTTGTAATTAGCAGCAAAGTCAATAAAAGCAATGGCCCTGGAAAATCGCCTATTGTCTCGGTCTCTGTCCATACGGAAAAAAGATTTAGTCGTCAGTTTAGATGTACTGATGGGCTGTGGAAAATCGCAGGTTTTTAGATATCCTAGCAATGCTTCATGATTTTGGTAAGACCAAACAAGTAATTACTTTTCAAAATCAAAGAATAAAAACTGTCAATAGTGCTAATTTGATACTCAAAACTGAAGCTCTTATAGGGGTTCTAACGACCCTAAAGCCTGTGAAGAATCATCGCAGATTGAAATATAATAAATCTTAATCTTAAAGAAGAACTTAGAAGAGGATAATTCTAGAACGCACGACGAGTATAACAAGTACCTACAATTAATATAGAAAATTAGGTAACTAAACTGTTTATGCTGTGTGGCAGAACTGACCTTTCTCTTTGCCGCGATAGTAGGTATACGTTTACGTTCGACTTGGATTTTTAGTAACAAAGAGTAATCAGTGCAAATCTGACAAAGTGACACGATCGTACCCGGGCGGCCCCGTTAACCGGCCTGAAGAAACTGATGGTTGGTGGTACCACCGGCCAGTGTTGCCGGTTTATTGGACAATGGATACTTTAAAAATTTATAATTATTACACTCAAAATCAAAAATTGCATTTAAAAAGAGCCAGATTTTATATTGAATATTGAAAGTTCCTGCATTGTAAGTGGGAGCAATCAAATACCTACATTAGCTTTTTCGAAATATTTTTTTGAACATGGCATTTGAATTATCTTTGCACGCACCTGCTAAATAGCAAACTTCTGTGTACGTGCTGTATGTGGGTACCCTTTTGACAGACTTCTTCAAAAATTTAGTTAACAAGCGAAAAGGTATAGTAATTTTTACACTACGCAAAATCTAAAATTTTGTTTCAGGATCTAATAATCAGAAACAATTAAATCAAGGCTTAGAATTCCCAAATATATCCAAACACAATAGAGTGTGAATTTTTGTTAAAATTTCACTAGTTTACAAGTTCCCTCTGGCAACATTGTCCAATGATTGTGCCGTTAAGAGCAAAGCCATCGCTTTACCTCTTGTGCACCGCTGATTGTGAATGATATAACTCATATTTTACGCATACTTGCCATCGGGTAATTATTGCTAAATCGTCGGCAAATTAAAGAATCCGTAATACAACTGAACATCCGTAGTTTACTGTTAAACACGCATGGATGTATGTATGTATCGGACAGAAAAGTAGAATAAAACAATGAATGCATCCATCGTACCAATTTCGACGGTACTGTTATCATCAGTCGCTCGTATAATGTGACTAAATGAGGATTTCTATGGTTTATTAGCACTCGTTTTATTTCGAAGGTATAGAAGCAGATTGGTCTTGCAGTGTGATTGTAGGGGTTTCTTCCAAAAGCTCAACAGAAAATATAGACTATTTTCTAAATCAAAGTAGATATTTCTGTCAAGATGTGTCAGCTATTCCCAGATTCAACACAGACAGTGATCATTATAGAACGAGAAAAAAAATTGTTCGACAAAAGGGTATAGAGAAAAATCAGAAGTAGATGACACAAACAACATCCAGTGATAAATTAGACGAACAAGTTTTAGAAAGAAAGCAGGAAAAAAGAAAAACAAGGAGGAGGAGGAGGAGGAGGAGGATAGGATGACCGCTTACACAAGGGAATTGATCGATTCGATAGAAAATTAAATACAACGGATTATACAGGGTGTCCCAGCCGAGAGTCACCCATTTTAAATGCTTATAACTTTTAAACCAGGTGTGCTAGGTACCTGCGGTTTGCGCCATTTGATTTCTCTTGGCCTAAAGTTTTTTTCAATAGGTTGCAAATTTTTTTGAAACTTATACAGGGCAAATAAAAAAAATCTGTTTTTCAACATCGAAATTCTCCACTATTTTTTATGGAACATACGTCAAACGTCAAAAAAAAGATACATGTTGAAAGTCTCCATATACCAATAGATATCGTCCCTAAAACTTGAAGTTTTTACCGTAAAAAATAAAAATCCATTTTGGTATTTTTGCAAACGCATGCAATTTCATGTTGTACGTAGGTACTTGATATCACTATGGCAAAGAACTTTGTAACTGTCTAGTTAGATACAAATTAAGTTGAAATACATTTTCCAAGAAAATTTAACGAGTTGCAGGGAATTTTCTTTGGAACTCGTTAAATAGAGATACCCCAACAGTAACACTTTGGTGTGCAATCTCTATTGAGAAAAAATACAGACCATTTTCATTAAAGAACCAACGATGAGAAAAACTGTATACACTGATATATGTTCTTTTTTCCACAGTTAGAACAGAAGCGCATCTTGGATGATATCTTTTCAGCGGGATGGTGCCCCCCTCCCCCTGATTATTCTTTAATAGTAAGAGAATCACTAGATATGACATTTGAGGAAAGATCGAAAAGGAGAGCTGGTCCTATAAAATGGACACCTTACTCTCCTGACTTGAGAGTTCCAGATTTTTTTCTCTGGGTAATGTCAAGGAAAGATGCTGTAATCCTTTGCTCAAATAGCCTGGAAAATCTTAAACGGAACATTTGTAATGTCATTGTAGCGATTCCCCAGGAAATGTTTCACGATTCATTCAATCATTCACTGATCCATAAATGCCTGGAACAGAAAGGCTAACATAAACATTATACAGCATTTTGTATAGTTTTCCTCGCTTTCATCGACTTTGATGCACTTGAAAAATGGGCTTTTATCAATGCTCTAAGAAGATGCCGTATCGACAGCCGATACATACAGCTGATCGCTGATCAGCGCTCTCTACCACCTTCGCTTTGCAGATGATATTGTACTACTTGCCGAGAGTATGGGTGATTTGAAGGCCATGCTACAGGAGTTGAACAGTGCCACAAAAAACTACGGCCTTCAAATAAACGCAGCAAAAACAAAAATAATGTCTAACTCCAATGATGTTACAGATGTTGACCTTGAGAACAACAATACAATTGAAGTCGTAGACGAATACGTGTACCTTGGACAAACAATATCGTTCGATAAGGACAGTCAGAGAGCGGAGATATCTGGAGGAATTCAACTTGGATGGACGGCATATGGAAAACTTATATCACTAAGCAAGGATATCTCCTTAATTCGAAATTTCCACAATATCTTAAAATACAAGTATTTAACCAATGTGTCCTACCGACCATGGAATGTTTAAGGATTGCCCAAAGGAAAATTGAGAGAAATATGCTAGGAATTCAACTACAAGAATGGATCAGACAAAAAACAGAAGGTATAGACATCGCAGAACGGATGGCAAGACTAAAATGGAAATGGGCTGGACATCTACTGAGAACAGATGATAATAGATGGACCAAAAAGACAACTGAGTGGAGGCCCAGAACAACTTAAAGGAACCCAGGACGGCCAAGAACAAGGTGGAAAGATGACTTCCAGAAGCTGGCGACTACCTATGGATGAGTCAGACGGTCGACACAAGCGAATGGCGATGAATTGGAGAGGTTCATGTCCAGAGATGAACCGAAAAAAGCTGAAGATGATGATGATGATGATCATAATATGCTCAATCCTACTCGATCGAGTCTATACAACTTGGAGTCAGTGTCTTTCTATCGACTCGCGTTTCACTAATTATTCGATTATCAACTTATTTGCGTTCAATTCATTACTGCCTTTTCTTCTTAGTATCCCACTCCGTTTTATAGTGCGTCTTTGCTTCTTGAATTCTCTAGATAATTCGACTCTGTTCATTTCGAACTCCCTATTACGTGGAAAATTTCCTTTTGCGAATTTTCTAGTCATCAGGCAGTGTTTCAAGATTGTGCAAAGATTCTCCCAACTAGAGAGGTTTACAACAATATTCCGAAAATACTGAAGTTTATAGTTTATAAACATTTCACATCCTCAATATAAATTCGAAAATCCATTGACCTAACAAAATGACGATATTTTTTCAAAAATATCCCATCAGCTGATCCACCATGTACTACTCATCCTGTCTGTTTTCGAGTTGTTGTTTTCGAAACCTTTATTCAAGCATCGTCGCATTCAAAAATTACAAATTCTGCATTTAATTTATTTTCGTATCGGCAGCAAATATTTTGGGAAACGTTTAAAAATAAACCCTGGAAGGTGATTGTTAGTGACGTTATCGACACATCTTGGCGGAGACATTTTTTTTCTTCTCGTTTGCCAAGTAAATTAATTTTCTATTCGAATGTCTATAAAACTGTTTTAGTAATTAAGTTATCTGTGCCGCAGACCTGCGTGACTAGTACCTATCAATTAACATAGGTTTGTCTTTTTAATACTAAACTTGCCTCTCGTTCTTGGTTAGACACACTAATCTAAATTATTTGCATGGCAAATTTTATCTGGAACATCCTTGATTTATCGCCACGTTTATTTTATATGCATTTCAAAGTTCTTTGCCTTGTTGTTTACCAGTTTTTTTTGTTTGTCTCAACAAACAACAACTGAACTGAAAAATCAGACTGAAAAATGACAGAAATCACTTAACTCTAAAAGAGCAAAGTACGGGTTAGTGTATCCATAAATCCAGGGGCGCTTTAATCAACCATCGCCGGTTCGGCTTATCTCTCGCTACTTCATCAGAAAACTAACTTTTATATTGGCTTCAACTTTTTGTTTACCCTTTCAGTCTATCCCTCTCTCTCCAGCTGTGCATTGCGGGAGTATCGGGAGAAAAGTTCAACGATATATCTGGCCGGAATACAGTCGGGTTGGTTGGGAAAAAGGAAAAAAGGAGTCCGGAAATAAATAGGTCTTTACATTTACAGAACCTGCATTCATATGTGTAGTAGAGTAGCATGCTAGTTTTTTGGGGGATTGCTTTATTTGAATGGATTTTTAGGTTTGTTGTAACCAAAATCTATAACCATCAATTCGGCTAAGCTTCACAAAGTTGAAAGCTTTTTAGTTTATTCAAATTAATTAAATCATTTTGTTAGCCTTACATATTTTTTCCTTAATCGATTTGTTCTCGATTGTCAATCCACTAATCGTTTAAAGTATCTTATCGCATAAACATGTCCTATTAAACCAACAAAGGCATTTAAAGAAATACTTAGTGGCAACAAGTTAATATAAAAAAACATATATAGCGACATTTAAATAAATAATGTGTTAACAAACCGGGCATGTGCTTGAACAATCAGTAGGCAAACCAATTGAACCTAGAGCATTATTTTATAAGGTGTAATATCTAATGTCGACCAGATTTTTTAAAAAAATAAAATTGTAACACAAGGCGAACCACCTTTTGCTTTATAGTAAATAATAGTATCGGCGTCCGTGCCTTATTGAGAAATCGCGATTTATTTTAATTCCATATATTAACATTTTATAGCGGCCACTTCTAATAGTAAAATAATGCTGGTGCGTTGGGTAGTACCCAATTATTACTGGTTACTCCTTTTATGGTGATGATTTCTGCATTGGCTGTGGTTAGTGACTATTAAGGGTCGACACTTGCATACATTCTATAAGTAAATAGGAATATAAATTAAATAATATCGAGCTTTCGACTATGACGGAATGATATTAGAATGATGTGAAGTCTTCTTCTTTTTTTTTCAATACATTGATGTCCATATATTGATAGGCTACTCCCTACTCCCTGTTTCAACCCTTTTTTTTCCTTTTCGGACATCCTTTCCAGCTTTTGGGTTAGTTTTGGGTGTTTTACAAATCCCTAGTCGAATACTAATTATTTGTTTCTACCAGTTTTTTTTCGTTACTCAACTTATCCTACAATGTCCTTGTATCTATTCTGTTGGCAAGGATCCTCCTTTGATGGGTCTGATGTCGTTGATCTGAAGTCTTATTTTATTTCAATACATTGATCCATATATTGATAGGCTACTTGCTGTTTTAACTCCTTTCGCCTTCCCGGACATCCTTTCCAGCATTTGGGTTAGTTTTGGGTTTATTGCAATGTGTTGTATCTATTCTGTTGGCAAGGATCCTCCTTTGATGGGTCTGATGTGGCTGATCTGAAGTCTTCTTATTTTATTCCAATATATTAATGTCTATGTATTGCTACTCACTGTTTCAACCCCTTTTTGCCTTTCCGGACAGCCTTTCCAGCTTTTGGGTTTTTTACAAATCCCTAGTCGTTTATTCTAATTATGTGTTTCTTCCAGTGTTTTGTTCGTTACTCAACTTATCCTACAATGTCTTGTATCTATTCTGTTGGCAAGGATCCTCCTTTGATGGGTCTGATGTCACTGATCTGAATTTTTCTTATTTTATTTCAATATATTGATGTCCATATATCGATAGGCTACACCCTGTTTCAACCCCTTTTTGCCTTTCCTGACATCCTCTCCAGCTTTTGGGTTAGTTTTGGGTTTTTTGCAAATCCCTAGTCGTTTATTCTAATTGTGTTTCTTCCAGTTCGCTACTCAACTTATTATACAATGTCTTGTATCTATTATGTTGGCAAGGATCCTCCTTTGATTGGTCTGATATGTCGTTGATCTGATATCTTCTGATTTTATTTCAATACATTGATGTTTATATATTGATAGGCTACTCCCTGTTTCAACCCCTTTTTGCTTTTCCGGGCATCCTTTCCAGCTTTTGGGTTAGTTTTGGGTTTTTTGCAAATCCCTAGTTGTTTATTCTAATTATGTGTTTGGTCCAGTATTTTGTTTGTTACTCAACTTATCCTACAATATCTTGTATCTATTCTGTTGGCAAGGATCCTCCGTTGATGGTTCTTATTGAGATATTTCGTCCTCCCCCACGTGGGTACAAAGAGCCTTCACATATTCTCAAATGATAATGGACTAAGACTAAGACTTGCGGAACTAACGGCATCCAACAACCTCCTTATTAAATCTACAATGTATGAACATAAAGATACTCATAACTGACGGTAGAACCAAAAACCAAAATTGATCACGTCGTGATTGATGCAAGGCATGGAAGCGACGTCCAGGATGTAAGAAGCTGTCGAGGGGTAGACGCGGACTCTTGTTAGAGAAAAGCTGAGAATCAAAATATCAAGCTCAAAAAATGTACATTCCAAACAAGGTCAACAGTGGGATACAGCAAAACTGGAAAACGAATAAATTAGAAAACGTTTCCAGACGGAAATAGATCACCGAAACCAAGAAATTACAAACACATCGACACGAGTTGGAAAGTACTATCCAAAGTAATCATATGGGTAGCAAGAGTGACTGTGGGAATAAAGCCAAGAAACAAAAAAAGAAACCACTGGTACGATGCGGAACGTGAGAGGGTACTTAAAGAGAAAGATGATGCAATACTAGTAATGATGCAGGATCTTACTGAAGACAATAACAAGGAATTCAGACATCTAAAAAGAAAGGCTAATAAACTATTAAGAAGGAAAAAAAGATAACAAGATTAGGAGTTGCAGGAGCTGGAAGTCGATGAAATTAACAATAGCAGGAAATTCTATAAGACAATAAGAACAAAAAAGAATGACTTTAGATCCAGAACCATCAACATCATCAAGGACGACAACGGAGATAAAGTAACCAGGCAAGATCAAATGCTGCAAAAAGGAAAGGAGTACTTTCAACAACTACCTAATTAGGGTTATACAAGTAACGAAGAACCGGCAAGCTTCCAAACTGTGGAAATGCGAGAAGAATACCCCCGAGAATGGAAATTGAGAAGGCTATAAAAAAGTTGAAAAACAATAAATCTCGGATAAAGACACGATAACCTCCGAGGTCTTGAAACATGCCGGAAACACAGCCACATTCCAACTACACGATCTCATTGAGATCTGAGACCATGGCAGAATTCGAGATACCTCAGAGGATTATAAGACTAACAGGAGTTTGTGTAGAAGGATCCAGATGCAGAGTGAAAGTGGGGAGGAATAATATGTCGGACGTACTCAGGGTAAATACGGGATTGAAGCAGGGTGACACGCTGTCCCCGACTCTTTTCAATATTGTCTTGAAGAAGGTTGTAAGGAACTCCAAACTCGAAGCAGAGCTTTTCCGAACGAATGGTTCGCAACTAATATTTGCTTATGCGGACGATATTGGCGTGGTAAAAACTATCGTAACGTTTGTTGATTTGCAGCAACAGGTCTAAGGATCAACGAAGACAAGTCTAAATACTTGCATATCTTTGGGACAGGCAGAGGGAGAGTTTGAAAACGTCAAGCAGTTCAAGTCCCTGGGTTCGATCATCACAGCCGACAATGACATCGGCGAGGAAATAACAACTAAAAACCGCAAACAACTGCTTCTATGCCCTTATAAATCCAAAATAAAAGTATACAAAACGTTGCAATTTGGAGTAGAATGAAAGATTGGTTTCATTTCATGTTTGTTTTTTGTTCTCAATGACACTAGAAAATTACTCGCTCAATGTGATCGACTTCTTGTGAGCCACTTCATAGACAGCCACATTGTCCTTTTGCGAGGCACTACTGGAAATCCCACTGTCTATCTTCATATTTATTTTTGACATCTTGATGATATTTAAAATTTCCAATATTTTAACTCATGACAGCCTTATTTAAAAGCCCTTGCTAAGATTTTCATGCAACTTGAAAGTTCTAGAGTACGAAATTTTGAACAAAATCTGTGATGTACACGACTGCTGTATTCTGCTCAAGGTCGTGAAGGTTTTTTTGAGAACTGTTTGGCTCAGAGATGCATCATATTCTGACTGCCCAAGTTGCATTTTAAGTCATAGGTACGACGCCCCCGTTGGGAACTGTGAAGTTGTAGTTACTAGTGACGTCAACGTTATTGCCTACTACCAAAATGGAAAACATTTTGAAGGTGATAGTTGCGTGAAAATTACTACTCCGGAACTTATACCGCTAGATCGCACTTACGTTCCAACTAGGGTTTCCATACGTCCGGATTTACCCGGACATGTTTGGGTTTTTAGGGTGTCCGGGGAGGTCCGGCCGGAATTCGGAACAATGTCCGGAAAATTCGGAGATCGTGAAAACACTCAGTTCACGCACTATTCAAAAGACGTAAAATTTTACTTCACGCATTAGTACGTTGAGTAATTCACTTTACACATTAGTACGGAAAGTAATGTCAATGACAGATGTCGACACTGTCATTTTCCCTAGTAAATTACGCACTAGTGCGTAAAGTATTTGTCTAAATCTATTTTTCTACACATATTTTATTGGTAGTAGATTTTTTTTTATATGTACATATATGCAAACTTTGTGAATGAACCTTTTTTCACGAATGTCAATTTTGTCGCACTCGCCTTCCACTTTACACACTTGTTGCATAAATAGCTATTTCGGCGAAGTCCGGATTTTGTCCGGATTTATTGACTCCTTTGTCCTGGATTCCGAAAAACCTTTATGGAAACCCTAGTTCCAACTACGTAACGGGGATATGATTGGTTTGACAGAAAGAACAAAATATACCAGAGAAAACAACATCGAATAAGAAGAGAGGCAGACGGCACATACAAGGATCTTAGAAGAGAAGAAAGGAAAGAGAAAATGAGAAGAAAATGTTGGACCAAATAGAACGACTCAAGAATCAGTCAGAAATAAGATAATTCTATCAGAAAGTTAACAACACAAGAAAAATATTTAAACCGAAAGTCAACATATGTAGGAGGAAGCACAAACACATTCTTACCAACAAGGATGAGATCCTTAATAGATGGGTGGAGCACTTGTTCAAATTTCTAGGTTCTGATGATCAAGAAGTGGAAGAGCTAGGAGTAGAAAATAGTAGTCGAAGTGCTCAATCTGGGGCCGCGACCTTGTAAATCTAAAAAAAAATTCGCCTACGGCTGTTTTTTATTTTTGTCGCCTACCCTTACTGGACAACAGGTATGGATATTTTCGTCCCTAGAAGGAGTGACTGTGTTTTTCTAAGTAATTGGAACTTTGTGGTAATTTTATAAGAGTAGGAAGTGAAAATTAGTGTGAAGTAGTTTTCGTGAGTGGCAAGACAGTTAACTTTATCTTAAATATTACTAGATAGGTATGTAGTTCCATAACTTTGGAGGAATTTCAAAACTAGCAACGACTTCGTAGTTACTTCTAACGCTACCATAAAGTAGTAAAAACTTTGAAGTGATATTAGGAGTAACAAGACTAAGTATAGACTATCGAATATAACTCTGAAGTCTTGGTGACAAAATTGTTTTTACACAGTCAGTCCTGTCCCAGAAACTTCAAAAGCTATCTAAAAGTACTGAAACTATTAGGTTCCGAATTGTAGTAATAATAACTACCGAATACCATTTAGTGATAATTACATAACAACGACTTATTCGAACTTTCGATCTTGATGGTTTCCGCTACTTTGATGCTGCTTGGGTGATTCATTATAGAAGCCATGAGCACAGTAAATTAGAAATCGGGGAAACATCCTCTGTGCAAACGTCAAACAATTGTTGCATCATACATTTAGTCGTTTTCGAAAACACTTAACACTTATCATCGCACTTACTCGATTTCGGGCCTATTTATTTTCTACTCTTGAAATTCCTTAACGTATGTTGTGTTTCAAAGGTAGGTCATCATCATTTGAAATATGGGGCATCGCCCTCCAACTCCCCCCCACCCCCCTAGCTACGGCCCTGAGTCAGATGGTTTGCTATGTAACAGCAACTGCATCAGAAACAAACAATATCAGGAAAAAAGCCTTTGAAGATTGCCAACCAAGGCTAAGAATAAAGGATTCAAAAATTACGTCAATTATTTCAAAATTTCCCTATTCTGACAGAAAAATTATATGGTGGTAATGAAAATGATGAGGAACGTCCCTTTAAATTTAGCGCCTCGGCGTCAGCACGTTCCCAACCAGAAAATTCTAAACAAATGTCGCGTCTCCACCGTGGCGCTACTCACTTTTAATGGGTGCAAGCAATATTGAGTTAAAAGTGAATTTCTGGCGGAAAGAAGAAATTCCGGAAGGGAGCGGCCGAGTTAAATGAAGGTGGCCCGGAGGCTGGGGGAGATACTGAAACGATGAATTATCGTTGACGTTTCAATAATGAAAAAATTACGAATCTTTCTAGCTGTGTAGTACTAATACTTTACAACTCAAAACACATTATAATAATTATCATGTATGTATTTTCAATTCGCATATTTTACTGCCAATAGCCGCATACCGGATTTGTTTATTGATAAATGCATTTTCAAAACTGATCCGACATAATTACAATGTGTTTTATATTAAAAATCAATAAATAAAACGCGCCCTAATCAGAAGCGCGCGCTTTTTAATATCCGTCGAACGGTTTGCTATCCGCCCGATATGCGGATGCTTATTTTACCTCGAAAAGCTGTATTATTATTATACGCTTTTTGCTGTCCAATTGATACTGATTTATAATAATATTCAAATTATTCTTGTTCGAACGACATACCAAATCAAATTAATTTGATAAGCGATTAATTAATTATTTATTATTGAATTTTTAACATATAAGTATGTAGTTAATATATTTTTTGCAGTTCCATAGTATCCGCTTTGCAGTATAATATATCAATTACAGAAGGATTTAAGCATCAACTTATCTTCTTTGGAATTTTCACAATAGTACCTATTGACAGTATTGGATATGCCGTTCAGAAAATATTTTGCTATTGAGTTTACTTTCCGAAACATTCCCGCTCTACTGTATTTATAAACATCTTCTGCAACCTAAGGTTATTCAAATCTTCTCCATTTATATTAATCCTCTGCAGTACTACTGAGCTATTTGCTTCGATTACTTGAGCTACGTATATCTATGTTCTTGTCTGAAAGATTTGGGTCTTTCCATTTAGGGCCAGTTTATTCACCTCCTGATAAACTGTCAGAAATGCCAACTGACGGATAAAAACGCAAGCTGTAACCCCATTGGTCGGCCAGCTATCCATTGACCAATATAATTATAAAACGGTATATTTATCTTGCATTAGATTAGCCAGCAAGTTTGTCTGAGGATGAATACACCAGACCTTAGTTATCTAAATGCATCACTGTTCCGTGTATCTATTCCTCATAATATTTCATAATATTTTCCGTCCTTGACTCAGTTTTTCCTTCGTTATCCGGTGCAGAATTTTTCAGTGCTCTTCAGATTATTAGGGAAAATTATAGGCTTTTCGGATTAACCCGATCATCAGCTGATATATTTTGTCTTTTTTCAATCGTGTTCATTAAAGAAAGATGTGAAGCAGACAGCTGTGATCGGGTTAATCGGATCAGTGTTTCCGTGAAGGCCTTATATCTTACACTTAACTGTGCATTATCAAATGGAACAAAAACTACTTGAGCAATAATATTAATCCAACATTGTTATAATAGATAATACACAACCTGAACCAAATAATCTCGAAAAACGGCAATAATACCTTATCAACTAGAACGCTTTATCGCAGTTATTTAAATATTGAATATCCGGTGTTTAATTTGTAGGTAATAGGCAACGTTATCAAAACCATATAGCTAATGAATTCTGATTTGTTTTGTCATGACGCGATTAATTTTACATATCAATTTTGTAAGTAGTGCAACTAAAAATTCTATTTTGGAGGTTTCACTTGCCCAGTGACAGCAATATACATGTAATTTTTCATAATCCGTTCTAATGACCTTGGTTAAATTTTATTTTTGTACCTTCCCATTCGAATAATTGCATTACATGCTTTGCGCATCTGACAAATTTATTATCAGAACAGAATTAAAATAAGATTTTTGGCACCCACTGGGAATTCGCGTTTTTTATTGGGACGTCACACTTTCAGGAAACGGTTTCAGTAGGTATAGAAATTATTTCGGGCGCGGTACTCTAAACGAAAATATCCCGAGTGGAATAAGGAGGCTGAATTGTTTTGATGTTTTTTCACTTTTTGTGTAAAATTTCAAATACATTTTCAGTGTAACCTGTCATTGCAACAATGACAAAACGAAAAAGATAAGCTTCCGACAAAATTTCGACAAAACCGTTTCCTTGGCCTTTCTAAGTATAATGAAATAGATAATAGATTAGCCCGGTAACTATTTGTTTACCGATTTGTAATACACATGGCCGGGATACGGCCGGGTGGCGTACATGATAACGACATTGTTACACATATTTGCTTTGCGCCAAATCCCAATTGTATATCTACAAACTATATCGCTTGTATTATAATAATGGTGTTAAATATACAGGAAATTTGGTGTTTTTGCCATTACTTATTTAAAAATATTTTGTCTCAATGACAACTGAACGTGATTGACAACAAATATCATAGATGAGATAGGAAGAATAAGCAGTATTTAACCACTATGCCAGATATCTTATTCCCGAGAATTATGAAAAATAGGCCTGAGCAAAAAAAAAACCCGACCAGTACTGGTAGAGCAAAGTGGATTCAGTTAAAGATTTGGTACATTGGACCATCTCTCAACAATAAAAATTCTCATGAAAAAAATCTACAGTCAACATGCTCATTAACATATCCATCATTACCATTATCCTCATGGATTTCCATTTGATTCTGTTCCGAGCTACCTGGTTGTGGTTTAGGCCGGCTCTGATGAGTTTGATATCGTACTACCGTTCTTTTGGTCATCTCACACCCTACTGGCGGCATCTTCTCACTTCATGGCTGCATTCCTAGTCAATGACAATTGATTGGCCCAGCTCCATAAGGAGGACAACCTTTCTGCGGTATCCTCTACTTGTGTCTTGCTTCTTGTCCATTGATTTGTCTTTTCCCCTTCAAGTGATATTCTCAAAATTCTTGGTTCAATAATTGCTCTTTGTTATAGAGTGTTTTCTCATCTAAGGTCCATGTCTCTGGTGCCATAAATTGAGACAGGTAGGTATATTTTAAATTTAGCTTTCATCGGTATTTACGAGGTGCATAGGATGCCGAAGCTAGGAAGATGCCTTTTTTGGGTTTGTTTGTTGGCACTTACTGATTTTCCAAGGTATATGTTTGATTCAACCTCATTCATTGTTTCCTTCGATGTCTATACATATTTGATTTCATTAATCATAAATTTCGTTTTGACCTGTTCATGTATAATCCCATATTAGTGCAGGACCAATAGACAAATGCAAGGAAATAATTTTTAAGAAGCTGCAAATTTTTTTACAGATAGTTCAAATCAATCCTACTAACATACTAAAAGTCCCAAAGTCTCCCACTCCGGGAACCCTGAAAAATCTTGACCGCCATCTTGGTTTTTTCAGTTATTTGTGAATAACTCTCTAACGGTGAATTTTTTTGGAAAATTTGTAGGCTACTTTTTATAGAGAATTAAAAAACACACATTTTGGTTTTTTAATCATTTCAATAGAATAAATAACAAAAAAGTTATGGCAATAAATCGGAATGAAAATTTTAATTTTTCAGATTTTTCAATTTAAATCACTAATAATGTTTTTTCAACCCTTGCATTGGTTAAATTTGTTGTTCCGAGAAATAAATAGAAGTGTTCATAAACATTTGAGTCTTACAGTCCGTCCTGACTTGACGTATTATATCGTCAGTTTATCTAAAAATATTAGGATACCTATTAGCAATATGTGCTCATCTTTCTAATTCATTTTCATATTTCGATTGACATTTCGGTACATTCTTCCATATCCTCCATCTTTTAAGCACTATCTATCGCAAAGAGTTTTGCAATTGCAAAATATCTGCTTTAAGATGTCGTTGGGGGCTACATCGCCTGTTGTTTTAACAGGGTAAAACTTTCCTTTTTCGTTTTTCCATCCGCAATTGGTGGAATCGATATTTCGGCCCAACCATTCTTGCACTTTGTAGAAAGAAATATATAGTCTATAATTTAAAATTAACTTTAAACTATTTTTTTACCTGAAAGTACATTCTCGAAATATGCTCTCTAGCTGCTTTTTCGCTAGGTGATAGTACAGCTAAGTCAAAATTTGCACCATGTTTTTGCCTGCTTGTTACTTCAGTATACATTATATATGTATACCGGTAGTCATTCAATTTCTGCACTTTCTTAGCTCCATACCATTTCAAAATGCATTCAAAGCCAATTTCAAATAGATCATTTTTCAGTGCATCTTGATCTTGGAATAAGTAAGCTTTAGCCACATCGGTAACTGCTGTTAGAAATATATCAACATCAGCATCTCTTTGGGCTTGCTGAACTACGAATCCTGCTCTCAGTAAATATCCCTTTGAGATGCTTATGAAACTTTGTTATTTAAAAAGGCTGCTTGGGAGATGGTAACAATTGAATCTGGAGTTACTGACACTTCTACGCTTCCCTGAGATCCAAATTGTTGCATAGCGTCTTTTGTAGATATAATGTCACTGTCATAACCATCAAAAACAATAAAACATTTCTGTGTATGACAATGCAGTGCAAAATTAACATATTGAAGACATATTTCATGGTAGGTTGCAGGTTTTTGCCAGACTATTCTATGTAGGAACAATCCTCCATCAATTACAAAAACAGTTTTGGAAGAGAAAAAAAAATCTTCACATCAGAATTGACTCAAATTTGGCATAAACATTATTTGTAGAACAGCTCAGAATTTTCTTTACAAGGCTTAAAAAAGCATTATTAGTGATTTTAATTGAAAAATCTGAAAAATAAAAATTTTCGATCCAAGTTTTATTGCCATAACTTTTTTATTATTTGCGCTATCGAAACAATTAAAAAACTAAAATGTGTGTTTTTTAATTTTCTATAAAAAATTATTCCACATTTTTTCCAAAAAAAATCACTGCTAACGAGTTATTTACAAATAACTGAAAAAACCAAAATGGCAACCAAGATTTTTCAGGGTTCCCGGAATGGGGGACTTTGGGACTTTTAGTATGTTAATAAGGATGGTTTCAACTACCTGTAAAAAAAATTGTAGCTTGTTAAAAATTATTTCCTTTCTCGAGGAAAAATTTGTTTATTGGTCCTGGGCTAATATTCTTCGCTGCTATCCTCTAATCCTTCAGCACTTCTCGTAGTTCGGGTTGACTGCCTGGAAGGATTACGATATCATTCGCATATTTCCATTCGTTGAGCTTTTTTCCTTGGATGTGTAGTCCTGTATTCTTTCAATGAGAATATCAATCCCAATCTAATAAGGAGCTGCGTCAAGTTAGCCCCCCCATAAAAGAATTTCAAACTTTTTTGGTAGAAATCAATTATGCTGGAATTGTGCTGAATTGTACTGTCAATATTAGGAAGTGTGCTATTATGGTAATTGAATTATTTATAAAAAAGTAGAGGGGGGCTAACTTGAGACAGCCCCCCCATTTTTTTGAATTTTCATTTAAAGAAAAGTGTTTTTTTTTTGTGAATCTGAATTGTGCTGCACATATTTTCCCTTATACTTCATTCTATCGCCTCATTTTTTGGTTTAAATATTATGGCGGGGCTAACTTGACGCACAATCCCCCTCATTTTTTCGAATTTTAATTTAAAAAAAAAAGTGTTTTCCTTGAGAATCTGAATTGTGCTGCACATATTTTCCCTTATACTTCATTCCATCATCTCAATTTTTGTTTAAATATTATGACGGAGTCAACTCGACACTCAGCCCCCCCACCCCATTTTTTTGAATTGTCATTTAAAAAAAAAGTTTCTCTTGTTCTTTTCTTTACTCTTTATTCCATAACCTCATTTTTTGTTTAAACATTATAGCGGGGTTCACTTGACGTTCAGTAGGTACCTACCTAAACATGGGAGCCCATCATTACTTAGAATTATTCAAACAGTTTCACACTATCGTTGCCATGGGTCTACAGGAATGAAAAATAACTATTAGACAAATAGAAACTCTAGGCAAAATATGTGCAGCACAATTCCGATTCTCATTTTTTAAATGAGAATTCAAAAAAATGGGGGAGGTGGCTGAGCGTCAAGTTAGCCCCGCCATAATGTTTAAACAAAAAATGGGGTGATGGAATAAAGTATGAGGGAAAATATGTGCAGCACAATTCAGCACAATTTCGATTCTTAAGAAAAACACTTTTTTTTAATGAACATTCAGAAAAATGGGGGGCTGAGCGTCAAGTTAGCCCCGCCATAATGTTTAAACAAAAGTGAGGTGATGGAATAAAGTAGGAGAAAAAATATGTGCAGCACAATTCTGATTCTCAAGAAAAACACTTTTTTTTAATGTTAATTCAGAAAAATGGGGGGGGGGGCGGGCTGAGCGTCAAGTTGGCTCCGCCATAATGTTTAAACAAAAAATGGGGTGATGGAATGAAGTAGGAGGGAAAATATGTGCATAACAATTATGATTCTCAAGGAAAAAACTTCTTTTTAAATGAGAATTCAAAAAAATGGGGGAGTTGAGCATCAAGTTAGCCCGGCCATAATGTTTAAACAAAAAATTGGGTGATGGAATGAAGTATAGGGCATAATATGTGCAGCACAATTCGGCACAATTCAGATTCTCAAGGAAAACACTTTTTTTCAAATGAAAATTCAAAAAAATGGAGGGACTGAGCGTCAAGTTAGCCCTTCTCTACTTTTCTGTAAATGACTCAGTTACCATAATAGCACAATTCCTAATATTGACAGCACAATTGATTTTTACCAAAAAAGTTTCAATTTCGGTTATGGGAGGGCTAACTTGACGCAGCTCTAATTAGGACAGAGTCAGACAGACAGATGTGATTATGTGATATAGCACTGCATCTTATACGACTCAATCCTCTTTTACGGGTCGCCGACAGCATCCTGCATCCTACTCATTTTCATCAGTTTTGAAGACCTACAATTGGTGACTATAACTTATTTGCACTACTTTGATTTTGATAGTGCTCAAGAATGAAAAAGAAACGTCGCCAAAAGCTAAGTATGTAGTTTTTTCTCCTTGCCCCCATACCCTCAACCTCACAAAATTATTTCCTAATCAACGAGATCACGAAAGAAGAAGGTTTGTTAATCATGAACCTTGTTAGAGCTGGACAATGTAAAAAGGAGCAACAATGTTGGTGTTCCAACATAAGTGAAGGGCTTCCCCTTCGTGCCACTTTTCGCTGTATCTTCAGAGAACATCATGAAAGAAAGTCGAATCCTCGATCATAATCAGATTATTCCAGTTCCAAAACAACTCTCTAATGAAAATAATAATTGAGAGTTCGTTCACCTGCAAATTGAAATGACAAACAAACAAATCCAATGCCAAAAAAGCTCGAGTGGAAGACAATAAAGTCAAAAGAGAGAAATAGGTACATACGTATATACATATTCTTAAATAATTGTTTTGCACAATAATATACTTTCAAATTCCTAACCGGCTTATTGTCGCGCCATTATGAAGAACAAAACAGTTTATGTTAATTTTCACTCAAACAAAATTGAATGGCGCATGTGGGAGAAATCGGTCGCAGCATAGGCTAATTTCTCGGGTTGGCTCATACACTACTTCCTTTTAGAAGAAAATTGTTAGATAACCAAGTCGAGCTTTCTTTTGTAGGGTATTGGACGACGACGACGAAGGCAATTGACGGACTTTCTATATTGTTTTGTGGATTTGCATTTCTTGCAACTAGACCACATCTTTAAACGGAATCATTTTTTGAAGAAATTATCGAGTCGAGAGCTAGAGAGTGCCCACGGGCAAAATGATTGTCTTTAGCTTTTACGTAAGTGGTACCTACTTTACAATCACAATCGCTTATTCGTTTATTTATTAACGATTATTGAGTAACCAGAAGCTTCACTTTTTTGTGATGAAGTAGGTACTTTCATGAACAGTCAATAACTAGTACTTTCTATTAAATCCCAATCAAGTTGAATAAGGTATAGAAATTAATTCAATGACTAGTCTTTTTCAAGATCATCTTTATGTAAATAAAGATATTTTTGTCTAACAATGGTTAGGTAATAATCAAGGTTAATCGATCAATGACATAACAAAAGCCAATAATTTTTAAAAAATTATAAAACTGAAAAGTATGGTGTCACTCTTATAAAAATAGGTAGACAAAAATTTAGTCGAAATAGTTGAGTGCGAATACTAAATGGAGTACAATTAATATCGCACTTTTTAAGTAATATCAATTCCTAAGGATAGTAGTAAATGATGTACTTATGATCCATCATTCTATTAAGACAGTCTATTTATGGTACGACATTTGATCGTTTTAATAAATTCGGACAAAATCATTTGTAAATATGCACGCTATTACAAATAGCACTGCACTGACCATGTTTGTACATTAGGGAAAGAGGTTGCCAACACATAATTACCCAGATATGGCTAAAATACAGGCAAAAGCTGGAGATGAAAAACTGAAGACACAAGATGGTCTCAGAACTCAAAATGGTACCGCTGAAAATTATTACCAATCGCCGCTTATCACCTGAAATGGAGATTTACCAGTCACTTGGTATTAGTACTTGTGACCATCTCCTCCCAATCAGAATTCTCATAAAAAACGCCAACAAATTTCATCTTCACTTCTCTCTCGCTTTCGTAGAGTATGAAATCATGAGAATGCATTCGAGAGCAATGATCTATGAACCATAGTAAGAGCAATGAGTAAGGAAGTTTTTTCCATTACACACGCACATTGTTTGCTATCTGATAATATTTATCATTCCATTCTTACCTGAATTTATTTGCTATGTGTTTATTTTTTTGGGGATGCATTCTGACCCCCACCCTCTTTCAGGTAGAACTTTGTTAAGGAAACAGTGCCAGAAGTACCAGGACATACCTGAAAGTACGTTAACCAGCAAGTCGAGTTTTGATTTTTGTCATATTGATAGTCATTGTAAAGTCTGTTTTTTTTTTAAAGATAATTCCCCAAGTCAAAAATTTAGTAACTATGTTGGCAACACAAGCCTTTTCTACATAAAAAATTTGAAGCATTGACAATTTTTCAATGTATTGCCAACATAATGTCATTTTGACTTTTATCTATAAAAAAAAAAACAGAGTGTATTTTACTGTGGACTTTAATAAATTCTTTTCAAAAAAAAATATTGTTGTAGTTAATCCGAACTACAACAATTTGGCGCAATCGGTAGAATAATGAACATGAACAAATGACAGAAGTTTTCACAACTTTCCTAAGGAACAAGAATTTCTTATCAAAAGTCAATCAGAATTTTTGGGTCAGTTTTCATCAAATTTCCAAAATTTAACTCAAAATCAAGCCAAACCAAATGAAGAGTTTCGGATTTAAGCCTTCGATAATAGTATCACAGAATTTCATTATGATCAGGAAACAGGAGGCACTTTTGATGAATGGTACAAAAGATATCAAAGCCTTTTTACAGAAGATGCCAAAAATATTTCAGACCCCGCAAAAGTAAGACTGCTTCTAAGAAAATTAGACTCACCATTCCATGGAAGGTATGTCAATTTTATTTGACCTCAGGAAATCCAAGATTTAACCTTTAGTGAATCTGTTAACAAACTAACCCAGGTGTTTGGTAAAAAAACTACAATTTTAACACAATATACTAGTGCATGAAGTTGAATAAAAATGATTCGGAAAATTTCATCGCATTTGTTTCACGTGTTAACAAAATGTGTGAAGAATCCAAGATAAATCAAATCACCCCAAACGAATTAAAATGTTTAATTTTTACTTCTGGCTTACAATCAAGAAAAGATAGTAAAATACGAAACAGAATTTTGAATAAATTAGATAGGTAATAGCCAATGATCAACATAAATTAGAAAATTTAATTTCTGAATGTCAGAGGATCGAAAATATAAAGGAGGACGCCCAAATGAAGATTCGTCTCTTAATGTAAATGCCATTTTGAACAGAAATGAACGTTTACCAAATTCAGGTTTCCAGCAAAATTTTAAGTACAAACCCAACAATAAACCGTTTCGACATGAGAAATATGCAAATGATTTCCAGGATGGTACGCAGTTCCAAACAACGCTTGCTGGTATTACGGCGAACTACATTTTGCAAAATTTTGTTCACTTAAGGAACACACATGTCAAAGATGCCATAAAGTACCTAGGTCATGAAGAAGGGTTTGCCGTTTCAGAAACCAAAATAAAAGTTTTAAGACAAATTATAATACGAAAAATGCAAGATCAAATGCCATTTATGATGTTAATCATATTGGGTCAACTTCTGAAAGAAAATTTCTTCAAGTCAAAATCAATAATATCCCAATTTTGTTACAAATTGCTATAGTTTCAGATATCAAGGATATCTCACAAGAGACATAGACAAAAATAGGAAAACCAGAGTGTCAGCCCACAAATCATGATGCCAAAATCGCTTGAGATGATAAAATTAATTTAAAAGCAGAATTTCAATGTACAATAAGCTTCAAACAAAATAGTTTTCAAGGTAAATGTTTTATCACTTCAATACCTGATCTCAATTTACTGGGTATAGATTGGATCACAAACTTTGGTTAATGGAACATACCATTCAATTCAGTCTGTTCAATGTTTTTAAATGAAAACAATTTTCAATCAATACAGAATCATTAAAATTAGCCTTTTCTAAAGTTTTTCAGAAAACATTAGGTCACTGTTAAAAAAAAACAAAATTAATCTCCATTTAAAAGAAGATGCATCCTATTTTCAAAGCAAAAATACCAGTAGCTTATTCTTATTCAGTCATGGATAAAGTTGACCAAGAACTTCAAAGGTTGCAAAAAAAAAATATCATATCATTAGTTGAATATTCTGATTGGGCAGCTGCAATTGTAGTTACAAAAAAACAAAAGGGAGATATCAGATCATGTGACGATTACTCCACTGGTCTCAAAGAAGTAATTCTACCACATCATTGCCCTCTTCCTTCAACAGTCGAAGAAATTCTTTCAAAGTTACAAAACGCTACAATTTTGATATCATTGACCTTTCTCATGCTTTCCTTCAAATTGAAACCAGTGGAGAATCAACAAAATATTTAACAATAAACACTCATCATGGATTTTTTCAAAACAATAGAATGCCATTTGGTATAAAAGTTGCCCCAGCCATTTTTCAACAAGTTATGGATACCATGTTATCAGGTCTAAAAGGAACCACGGCATATTATATCGATGACATTTTAGTATTAGGCCAATCAGAGGAAGAACATTTTCAAAAAATGTTAATCTTGTCCTACAGCGCATAGAAGAGTTTGGTTTTCACTTAAAATTACAAAAATGTAAATTTGGAGTCAAAAAAATTGAGTATTTGGGATATAATTTAAGTGAAGGTGAGCTAAAACCAGATTTAGCAAAAACTGAAGCTATTGTGATGTGCCCCTCACAGGGTTAGATGACATCCTGTCTAATATGTCAAGCTCTGTTTGTATAATTTTAGCCGGAGATCTTAATATAAATTTCGATGAAAGGAGTTCTACCTGTACAATGCGCTTGAGTCATTTACTTGACTCTCATAACTTACAAATGTATGTTAAATCGCCGACGCGTATTACTCGATATTCATCAAACACGAATGACTACATGTGTTCCAATTTCTGTAGCGAGCTTATTGGCTGTACGGTCGAAAATGCAGCATTATCCGATCATGACGCAATTCTTTTCAATGTCTTAGAATCCAGGTAACAGGGTAAATCTTCATTATGGAGTGGCTGAATTTTTAGCAGCAAATTCTACAATTTGTGCGCTGCTGGGAATCTATACTCGAAGCAGAGGATCAAATATTCATCTTTTATACCAAGATAGTGGACCTATTCAACACAACTTTTCCTATTACGAAAACTAAACTAAAAAAAAAAATCCAAAAAGACCTGGTTTACTAAGGGTCTAACTGTTGCTTCAAAAAATCTTCGCTCACTCCATATGATTAGAAAACATACATCATCTCCAAGCTTCAATGAATATTTTACTAAATATCGCTCCATGTTCCGTCGCTTGATAAAACTGCCCAAAGAGCACTATTATTTCAATCGCCTGAGCAGTTGCCAGAATTCGCAAAAAGAATGTTGGAATATTGTTAACGATATACGTCATCTCATCGCCCTTTTTCTACTCCTGCTGCTTCCCCGGATGCACTAAATAACTCCTATTGCAAAATAGCGGGTAACCTTCAACAAGGCCTACATACTTCGGGGGATCCAATTGACTGCTTGTCAAATATAAATATTCCTACTTCATTTTTATTTTTCCCAACTGCACAGTTTTTCCGCAAAAATTTTTCTCAACTTGCCTGAGCTTGTATTGTTGGTTCTGGTGCGGGCAGTTATTAGGTCATGGGAGACTGGAATTTTTTCTTCATGTCTAAGAACAGCGAAGGTTATTCCGATCCATGAGAAGGGGAATCCAGATGACCCTTCAAACTTCCGGCCAATCTCACTCTTGTCTACCTTGTCCAAGATCATAGAGAAACTTGTGAAGACACGTATGCTTTCCTTCATCGAGGCTAATGAGATCTTCAGCAGGTGCCAGTTTGGCTTTCATGAGGGCACCAGTATAAATGATGCTGTATCATCTAATGTCCAATGTATGATTATTAATGACGGTGGAGTTTCGGAGGTTGTTTTTTGTGACGTATCGAAAGCTTTTGACTGTGTTAGCCATGAAGTTCTGCTGCGGAAGCTTCGCCACAACGGCTTTAGGGGAGTTTCTTCACGCTGGTTTTCATCGTACCTGCTTGGTCGACGACAACGTGTCTGCATAGGATCTAAGTGCCTCAACTACCTATCAATTGAATGGGAAGTGCCACAGGGTTAGGTCCTTTTTTTGCTGTACATTATAGATCTTGCTAATCTTCAAATTCGTGGAAAATTCACCAAATTCGCCGATGATACCACAATAATGTGGCACGCTCCCTACCCCGTTTCCCTCCGCAAAATAATTTTGCATGTTCTCCAGACTATGAAGACTTGGTGCGACTCTAACCTTTTAACATTGAATCCCACAAAAACAAAGCTGGTATGTTTTAAGTGTACTCTTGCAGATATTTTTATAGATAGAGCTCCAGTTGAAATCAAACCTTGGAATTTTCATAGACGGAGAGCTTAAGTTCCACACACATATAAATTTTCTTGCCACTAAGCTATCATCTGTTTGTTTCGCTGTTAGGATTAGTGTTCAGGAGCTTGGCCCGAGGATTGGCAAGTTGGTTGATTATTCACTCTTTGAATCCCATCTTCGGTATGGTATCGCTTTCTGGGGAAATGTATGCAACTACATGATTCAAATGTTAGGCGGTTCGGTACATATGCAGGGCCAATCTTCGGGATTAATGTCGACCACTTTCTGTTCGGGAGAAAATATTAATTCTCTCATGTTTATAAATCTTTGAAACTGCTTGCATCGCCTTTAAATACCAGAGAAACCACCGATAGGCCCGATATCCAAGCAGGAATCACATGATCTTGCGTCTTTCCCGCCCTACTTCTGCTTTAACAAGGAGGTCTATCTTCTGTGAGAGTGTTAATGTCTTCAACCACCTTACCCTTGATATTAAAAACTCGGCATCCCCCAGAATATTTAATATGCAAATGAGGAGGTTGCTCATTACAAGGGCCTATTATTCTGCTACAGAATTTTCTGAGGATGCACTATAGGTGAAAGCCTGAAACTGACGAGTAATGCTGCATTTGCTTCCTCTAAGGGTGGCTTACTCTACACCACCTTCACTTCAATTTCGGTCAAGTGACGTCAACTTTCGAATCTTAAATGTAAGTTATGGTATATTATGGTATTTTTTATTAGAAAATTAAATTATAAAATCGGTAATGCCATATTTGCTAAGGCTTTGTTAAAGGAAATTATAAAAAATTATTCAGTGGAACATACGATAAAGCGTTCCGAAGTTATCATTCGGAAAAACCTCGTGGGACACCCTGTATATTAAGAAGATGTCATGCTAATTAAATTAATAGAAGATATGTTAAAGAACCAAATCAAAGTTTTCCGATCCCATTACATTTTTTAATAGAAGAGTTTAATTTGCAAGACAAACGAAGAACAAAGCTCAGATCAGTGTTAAGATCAGGAAGTTATCATTGAAAATATATTAGATAATAACAATTCAATAGAATTCTCAACAGACAGGTACTACAAATACCTACTGAAGAAATGTCAGAAATGATCAACTATCAAAAACATAGTGCAAATACTTTTAGTTCTAATGAAGCTGTTCTGAAGGAATATAATTTAGATAGTCAAGCTAGAAGAACCGGAGGGTTAGGAAGAAGACCGTCGTATTTAGAGGGTTTCATTTAAAAAAAAGGAGGAATGTTAGGAAACAGTACCTAACAGAAGTACCAGGACATACCTAAAAGTACTTTAACCAGCAAGTCGAGTTTTGATTTTTGTCATATTGTCATTGTATTTTACTGTGGAGTTTAATAAAATCTTTTCAAAAACAAATATTGTTGTAGTTAATCTGAACTACAACAAACTTCTAATCCAATTTATACCTTTGTCGACGATAGCACACTAGGTGTCTTCCTTCAAATCGACCACCCCAATGACTTCTGCCGTCTCCCATCAGTTCTGTAAGCGCCACCAGTTCACAACTATCAAGTCAGATCTTAACATCATTTTGGAGTAGGGTAGAAGAAATATGATCGAATTTAGTGCAACTAAGACTCAGGCTGCTGTTTTTTCAGAGAAGTCTGCCACTGCAACTCCAGATCTTACCATGTCCAGGCCTACTTTGCCCCTGTCTTCTTCGATGCGGTTATTGGGCGTGGATGTTGGGAGCAATATGTCTTGGCATAATCATGTGGTGAGGATAGCTAAAGCGGCCTCTCAAAAACATGGCGCTTTTTCTTAGGTGAAAATGATGTACACAGCATATCAGATTCGTCCGTCTGAGTATTGCTCTCACATGTGGAGTTTTGTCCCCAAGCACACCTTGAAACTGCTTGATTCGATCTAGAAGAGAGAACTTCAGATCTCCTATTTGACGATCTGAAGTTGACAGGAAGTTTGTACAGTTTCGAACAGGAACTGACTCTGTTTCACCGATACTGCCACTGTGAATGCTCTTTCGAACTGTCAGAAATTATTCTATCTAGAGCTATACATGCAAGAAATACTCGACAGGCAAACGTGACTCTTGATCATCGAGCGCACCTGCAGACTCCTTGAACATCTCTATAATATGGAGAAGTGCACGTCTGTGGAACCGGCTTCCAAAGCACTTCTTTCCAGTCTTTCCTGAACACTACAACCTACAAAACTTGTAGAGGAATATCCACAGACAATCGAGTGCCATAGGGTTTTTCCCCCATGCAGCCTGTTTTCTCATTCACCATCAGACTTTGCAGTATTGGAGAATGTGAACGATAATTATCAATTTGTTTTAATAAAACTGGTTAATTTATTATAAATTCCATTTCATTTAAATTATTGTAGTATTGAACTCTATTGTAAATTTTTCCAAACTTGTAAAAATCATTAACATTTAATCAATATTAATTATTATGATTTGCATTGGTTCCAATTGTTTCTATGGTTACCGTTTGATAATTAAAAAGCCACTAATCAAGGCCAACAACTCGTCAATGGCTTCTCGTATTGATCGCGTGTTTACACAAAGATCGGTCGCACGTATACGCAGCATTTTTCGATAAACTCACAAAAATTATTATTGTGATAAGGGGCGACATTATCTGTTTTTTTGGTCTTCTGATTGGGGGATTTAATGAGCGATAAAGACGAAAATTCGATAAGGCGGATTATCGACGCCGATATTCTATCCAAAAAAGTACTGCCTAGTCATTGAAAAATGTGTTTTGTTCACAGAATATGCATATTAATATTTGTTTTATCAATTTCACCTTTTGCTTTTTATCGATAATTAGATGACTAGGTACGATTTACAATTTTATAGTAATGATATGACGATTTCCGTTCTTAGAAAGTGAAATTTTAAAAGAATGAGAAATCTGCTTTGGTTCATCAGATAATAGAACTATGTTTATTTTACACGATTTTCACATAAATCTTATAAGAAACTAAATTAGGCGTCGCCTTATAAAAAAGCCCATCCATACTACACCCAAAAATACTCCCCACAGATAATTATTAGGGCCCTAAACCTATTAGTTATATCCCCTTAACACGACACATTTATTCAGCCCCCACTTTCTTCGCCAGTTTAAAAATAAATAATTGTAACAAATAAGTCTTCCGACTATAAATATCTTAAAATTCCTGTAATGTCTATTTGTGGAGAAACATTCAGACAAACACGAGGTTAGGGTACGTGGCGACGAAAATTATTTTTTACCTATTTTTACATGTGTCTTCGATAGGAAGGAAGCGCGAGGGCTAATAATAACGGTGTAGCATATTTTTTTGGTTATTTTTGGGGGTAACTATCAGGGCTAGACGATTTATATTCGATAGGGCGACCATATAGGAACCTAATGTCACTATTTGGAATGTTTCCGAAATCATCAGTGTAAATTTCAGTTTTAAGTTACACTTAAAAATTACTTTTTTCTACTGACGTTTCATAATAGCAACTTTTCGATTGTCATTTCAGTTTTGAAACGACATTCTTTTAGGCACTGAGTGCGTGAAAGTTACTTTTAGGCACTCAGTGCGTAAAAGTGACTTTTGAATGCGTGAAAGTGACTTATGAGTGCGTAAAAGTAATTTTTAAGCACTAGTGCCTAAAAGTGTCATTCATTATTCAGAAATAAAAAACACACTAAACACATATTTGAATTTTGTTTTGTATTTATTATGAATATTGAAAATGGAATTACTGAATTGAACGTTTGGGTTACTCAAAACAGAAGTTTGTGTTATTACCTACTTTCTAGGATTTTAATTATTGATGTCGAATTTTGAAAAGAAAATCGCATGAAAAGTGTCAGGTGTCAAGTAAAAGCAGGTAACAAAGATTTTGGGTGTAATCGACTTATTCACATGAAATAAAATTGTGTTTTTTTATTATAAAATGCCAGTAGAAAAAATCTTGTATACAATACGTTACGAAACGATGTCTTTTAGTCACTCGACGTGTTGTCCAACTCGGCTTTGCCTCGTTGGACAATTTTCACGTCGCGTGCCTAAAAGACGCTCATTTCGTAACTTATTGTATAAATAGCTATTATGTAGCTTACTTAGTTGTAGTTTACACTTGCTATTTTCATAGTTTTGGCATTTGTTCGCCTATGTTTATATACATAGAGCCAGAATGTATATTGAATATAGAATTATTCAATGATTCAATGTTTGGCTTTTTTTTTTGTTTTTTGTTTTGTAGGAGAAAATAATAAAGATGATTCAACCAGTGAAACCATATGAAAAATTAATATCATTACCAAAGAATTATTTGGCTCCAAAGAAAATCATGGTAACATTGGTTCATTGAAAAAGCTCATGCGATTTTGCCAGTACAAATTGAACGATCCACTTTCAATAATTCTTAATTTATTCGTAGATGCTCGTATTAGGCCTATTAGGGAGAAAATTTTGAACAAAGATATTTCTTTTAAAAGAACGCTAGAAGCTATAGAATCCTCAACAATATATATGTTGAATAGTCTCTTGTGTGTATTCGATAGCCCTTTCTCCTTCTCTCGGCATTTCAGCTCTAGAAGTTTGTCTTTGGTTTTTCCAATTGTTAATCCTTTGTTGATCACAAAATCTTCGATATGTGGTATGTGGCATATCATTTTTCACTGGTCATTGGATTTGCGTCTCCACATCGGGATCTTGCTTTGAACTGCATAGGTCACGAAAGAAGCTTTCCATGGCTAGAACAAGTTTGTTCTTGCCCCTTTCATCAGATTTTTTGGTGTCTTTATATTCCGTTTTATTTAATTTCCTATCGCTTAGAAGCCTTCTTCTTTGCCTGAATCACCTTGCTCAAGCGTTCAACTTTTGTTACTACGTTACTCTTCTTTTTTGCTTTTAAAAGTTCTTCGTTTATTATTGATGTTGTGTATGTCATCCGCCTCTGATTCTTTGTTAATGTCTTTTTGCATTTTCCTCCAAAATTTTTCTCCAGGCACTTTAAATTGTAGAAGTCAAGTCTAGACGAGAAATTCACCCTATTGTTGAACAATTTTTTTTGTTCAAACTTGACCCCGAGTTCTTTTTTTAGCATTTCAGCTTGTGCTCCATCTTCTGCTGTTTCTTGGTAATTTTTTATTTTTCTATATGTTATGTTCTCAATAATTATGGTTGCCAAGTGTCATAACCTAGGATACAAGAAGTATGGTAAGAAAAAGGATACATGTTTCCAAATAGGTCTGATCCACTCAACGACATCTAGTGGCATAAGTATCAATTACTAGGATGATTCTTCAAAATAATTGATACTTATGGTACATCTCCCCTTTTAGCTCGCCAATCCAATATTAACTAAAAAAATAAATTCATAAGGCAAACACAAAGTAAAACCCAAAATATATCATTGTGTGGAACTCAGAACTATTCCCTAAATCTAACAGGTCTCATTACTGTGCGCCCTGATCGAGTTTTAACATTACTTTCGCTACTCTTTGGGCTCAATGTTTTATCATTATTAGTTTCACTTCGAGTTTCAGTTCTTGTTGCACTTAGTTTACTTTTTGGCACTTGTGCATTTGATTTTGGAACCGCAACACTGTTTTCACAAGGATCAACTATTTGCCTATTTAACACTACGTCATTTGGATTTGTTCCTAAAGATGAGTTTCTTCTAATGATTTTTTCTGCATTTTCTTTAAGAAGATATGATCTAGGTGTCTCATGCTTTTGTACAATACCTGGTACCCACTGATTGTCCTTTTTTAAATACTTGGATAAATAGTTAAAACATACCTAGTATTCTTAATAATTCTTTTTTATTTTTAGGTTCATCCTTCATCCAACATTAAAACTGCCTTTACACACTCAGTGTCTGGTCTTACACCTTCTGCTGGGAAAACCTGGCCAATGTAATTGACTTCCTTTACTTTATATTGAACTTTTGATTTATTGAATTTTACACCAAACTTCTCAGCCCTAATCATAACCTCCCTAAGAATTCTATCATGTTCTTCTTCTGTACTTCCTGCTATGATAAAATCGTCAAATATAAATACCTATGGGTGGATCTCTAAATATGTTTTGATTCATTCTCTGAAAAACCTCCGGACTCACATTCAAACCAAAAGGCAACCCATTAAAACAATATTTTCCGAAGGGTGTTATAAGGGATACACAACTGTCTACTTTGACTGTCAAGAGGAACATGATAAAACCCTTCTTTCAAATTCAAAACAGTAAATATGTTTTTATTTTTTAACTTTTGTGCCAGCTCATCAACAGTTGGTATTGGAAACTGATCCAAACAAACCCATTTATTCAAGTGCACAGGATCCAAACAAATACGAAGGGCACCCGATGGTTTCACAACAATCACAATGTTATTAATCCACTCCGTAGGTACTTCAACTTTAGATATTATTTCCCTCTTTTCTAAATTCCTTAACGTTTCTTTTAATTTAGTTTTCAAAGCATTGGGGACCCTTCGACAACCACTGCTGACAGGCTGAGCATTTTTATGTAATACAATTTTGTACTTATAAGGAACCTTACCCGTACCTTCAAATTGTTCTGCATACTTTTGAAAGAATTTTCGCCTTTCCTTGCATGATTCACTTTTGATAGCATCAACTTTTCTAAAAAGTCCAGTTTTAGAACATGTGTTTAAACCTAAAATTGACACACTGTTGGAACATTTTATGCTACATTCTTTTATGACACAATCTAATGTAATATATCCCAAAACTTTAACTTTATTGTTGCCATACGTGTTAGTAACACAAAATCATTCACCAGCATGTGCTCTAATAACGTTTTTTATCAAATTTGAAAGGCAAACAATTGCAACTGGCACCTGAGTCAATTTTAAATGTACTGAAATCATTATTTATCAGTAAGTACATCACCTGTCCAGACACTTCTTTTCTGACCAGTACTTACATTATTTATTGCCACAGAATCAATGTATGGTTCCCAGTTGTCGCTGGCTGAATCTAACATATCTTCCTCCGATTCATGAACCTCTCTCCTCTTATTTCCTTTCGATGGAGCATTACCATTTTTCCTTGGGTATCTACATCCGACTGCATAATGGTTCAATTTTCCACATCTGGAACAAGTTTTGCTAAACACAGGACAGCTTCTTGGTCCATGTTTCGAGTCACATTCAAAGCAGTCATATAAAGTAGGTGATAACTTACTACGAGAATCACCATTACCTTTGTTTCGAGCTCTAAATGAATCTAATTGATCAGTGTTATTTCTGAGACTTTTTATCTGCAGTTTACTGGCCTCCGCAGCTCTACAATAGGTTTCTGCTCGTTCCAATGTTAAATTTGTGATTCTCAAAAGCCTTTCTTGTAATGAACTGTCCCTGACTCCATTCACAATAATTCGGTCCCTTTATTAAGGAGTCATGTAAATCAGCAAAATTGCAGTTTTTTGGCAACATTTTTATTTCAGTTAGAAAATGGTCAAAATCCTCGTCCTCCTGTTGAACTCTTATGAAGAACTTGTACCTGTCAAAGGTCTCATTTTTCATGGGTTTGCAATACTGTTCAAATGCCTTCATAACGGTATCAAAATCTTTTGTGCTTCTTGGTGCTTCAAATTGTTTCGAAAGTGCTTTTCTAATTTCTTAAATATTTTAAATTTTAACTTCAGGTCAGCCACCAAAAATTTTCCGAATTACTCAATTTTGGTGTCAGTTTTTAGTGCTTCTTAGAGCTTCAAACAGTTGCATCCAAAAATATTTCCTTTTCGAGATATCTTCGGCAGATCAGGTTCTTTGTTACTTTTCATTTTCTTGAGTGCAGTATTATGATCATAGTATGCCCTTATTTTTGATCCAACCATCTGTCAATCCACGAATCATCTTCCAAGCCCTTGTCTCTCATTCATCATCGTCGCGGGGGTCTTATATCCTTCTGTCGCCTAACGGTTTTCGATCGCCATTTTTTAGGGTTTCTCCATTCTTCCTCGTTTATCGCTCTATCATTGATATATTTTTTTTAATGTCATCTATCCATGTTAGCGCCGGTCTTCCTATATTCCTCCTGTTCCATGGAACTTACCTACATTAATACTCTCTTTGGCCATCTCTCCTTTCCTTTATTCTCATAACATGCCCATACCATATAAGCTGTCGGGTGACTAATATTTTGGTGGTTCTACATATTCTTTCGGTTCTTCTTCGAATTTAAGCGTTATGTATAGGCTCCAGTATTGAAACTCCAAATGTCCGTCTGAAAAAATCTGTTTCCACTGCATCTACCTTCCTTTTATTTCTTTTCAATACCTGCCAGCATTCAGCTCCGAACGTCAATATCGTCTCTACAATTATTGCTCCGTAGATTGTCTTTTTTGTTTTTATAGAAATCTGTCTACTCTAGAGCAAAGAGTTCAGAATGTTAACGTATTGTTCACCTTGTGTTTACTCTGTTCTCTGATATCTGATGTTCCCTCTGTTGATATCAAGCTTTCCAAGTATTTATACTCTTCACACTTTTCCAGATCTATTAAGCTAAAATCCGAGTCTTCATTATTATCTTCAATACAAAGATATTCCATCTTGCTTTGGTTTATTTTCATTCCCGATTGTTCATATTCGTCCTTAAGTTTCCAATATATGTAATCCAGGTCCTCTCCACAGCTAGCTATTACTATGTGATTATCTGCAAAGAATAGACAAGTAATGTTCTCCTACTTCTATTCCCATACCAGAGCACTTATTTCTCCAGTTCTTCAAGGCCTCCAGAATGTACATCTTGAACAGTGTATGTGATAAACAGCAACCTTGCTTTAGTCCCACACAAAAGATGCTCTTCCATGTCTGAAAATTCCATTTCAATTCTTCTTTTTGAAATTCGGCAGTACAACTTTCCCACTTATTCCTCTAGTTTCCACAAGTTTTTGGATCTCCTTTTTTCTTAGATAGAACTTATATGTGAGATATTAGGTATAGTGTGCCAGTTTAGTAACAGATCGTTGTATATATCTGCTAGAATTTACATCACGATCTTTGACGCACATTTGACTAGATCGATAGGAATGTGTCCTGGCCCCGGAACCTTTCCATTTCTTATATCTTGTACATTAGTTCTAACCTGTTTGGCCGTTACGACTTCCACATGATTCACTTCATCTTCCCCAATCTCGGGAAATTGAGGAGATTGTTTCTCATTCACTTGTCTATTCCAATGAAATTCAAAATATTGGAAGACCAGAAGACAATCCACCAAAATATGTTGAGTGTGAAGTATAAGATATTCCTCAACAAGCGAAGAAGACGATCTTGATGAAGCGCAGCTCGTATCTTCAGAGACATTTGAATGTAAATATAAAATTGTTAAATGGTTTGGAAAAATAAGTAGATATAGGTTGAGATAGGTAGAAATTGAGACTCGAAACAAACTTTAGAAACTGAAAAGATTCTTACATTCGAAGTAAGCACCAAAAAGAAGATCTGTTCTCACAAGAGTCTCTGACAGTTTGCGAACTGTCAAAAACAGTCGCTCAGCTACGTTACCGATTTATCTTGGAACGACGGTATTGAAAACATGTCTGAGCGATGCTTTCTGACAGTTTGCAAAACTGTCAAAGACTCTTGTGAGAATAAGCTTAGAGTAAATCAAAAATTCGTGAGAGCACACATCTATTCTCGCTTGTACACGAAAGATGCAAGACAGCCACTGAAACAGATAGATAATGGAAAAGATGTATTGGAAGAAGAAGTTGAATGCTATGTAAATGTTATAAGGAAAGAAACTGAAGATAACTTGAAGTTAACACATCAAATGGTTGAAAAAACACAGCAAGAAGAGTTTCAAAAACTTAGTGAATATCTAATGCAGGGACGGCCAGAAAAAGCACCACAAGTAACTGAGACATGTCAAAAATATTTCAAGTATCGTAATGAAATTACATATTGTGGCAGTTTGTTGTATAACAAAAACAGGCTTATAATTCCTTCATCTATGTACAGAGAAATTTTAAATCAAATTCATACTGCAAATCTAGAGCAAAACATACTGTATGGTGGCCCAGTATCAATAATTATATCATAGAAACAGTACAAAATTGCCATGAATGTTTGAAGAATCAGAATCAAGTAACAGATCCAATGACACTTCGAAAATAGCCAAACTTACCATTTCAGCATGTATCAGCAGATTTATTCCAGTACAGAAATCAAGTGCATCTTGTCATACAGGATGTTTACTCAAAATATCCAGAAGTAATTTCACTAAAGAAAACTAAAAGTGAAGACATTATTGAAAAATTGAGAGAAATATTTGGACGTTATGGAATTCCAGAGATATTATACTCAGATGGTGGACCACAATTTGATAGTTACAGTTTCAGGAAGTTTGCAAAAACTTACAACTTCAACCACATAAAAAGTAGCACCAGGTTTTCACAAAGTAATGGTTCAGCAGAGAGAGCTGTACAGTTAGTGAAAAAACTGTTAAAAAATTATGAAGATCCTTATTTGGGAATATTAGCATACCGCAATACACCACTTTCATGTGGAAACTCTCCTTCAGAACTACTATTTGGAAGAAAACTTAGAGAAATTTTACCTACCACAAAGAAAAACCTTAAACCAAAACTGGTTGACCATGAAAAAGTTAGGAAGAAGCCGAGAGAGGAACGAGAAGAAGCAAAGAAAAATTATGACTGTAGACATAAGTCAAAAATTTTAACAAAATTGAATGACAATGATCTAGTTTACATAAAATATGTGAAATGTAATGGAAACATTGTAAGACAATGTCGAAAACCAAATTCATTTATGGTCCAGACCGAAGATGATGTTCTAAGGAGAAACAGAAAATTTTTGGTAAAGCTACCTGAAATCAAGGAAAAGGATTTAAACATAAAGAAGAGAGAGAAAAGCGGGAATACTGGGAGAGATACAAGGATATGTAGAACCTGAAGGAAGACAAAGACGAGAAAAACAAAGACCAAAAAGATTTGATGATTTTGTTTTGTAAAATTTGTTTACTTTAATTAAAACTTCTTTGTTGTTATTGTTAGTTGACGTTCAAAGTTCTAATTATTTGATGTAATGTTAAACTCCTTAAATCTTCCTTTAATAATGTATTACCTATTTATTTTGAAATATTTTTTTTCAAAATTAAAAGTACAGGAGATGTATAATAATATGTCAAAGATAGGTGGAGTTCGAGAGGTGATGTCACTTATGTGTCAGAGAATAAAGGTCGTATGAAATGCTCCCACAGTTCTATTTGAAAGTTTACTTTAAAACCTCAATCAATGAACTAAACTTATACTAACTTAAGTATCTAATGTAATATTTTCAGATGGATTTTAGATAAAAAATCTAAGAGAAATCAACAGTTTGAGTGAAAAAGAAAAAGAAATTGATATCAAATATTGGAGAAAATGCTTAATTCCTTTGCTATGTTGAACTAAGTTGCAAAGAAACTTCTAATGGAGCAAATTCTGATCTTCAAATAATTCAAGTTCCATTATGTTCGACTTATAGGAATTTTGACGCACTTAGGAGTATCAACAAAATCTGTTAGGCAGGGCGCCCACCGAAATAGCGTGGCTTATGATGTGGCGTGTGATCTAGCAAGTAGCACGCATCTAGCATACTACATCAAATCAAGCGAACATAAACAAACAAGCAAGAGCCCACTGGAGTGACAAGGCAAGTAGCATGGATTTAGTGACACGTAACGTAATGAGTACCACTTGCTAGATCAGACGCCACTTCATAAGTCACGTTATTTCAATGAGCGCCCCGCCCCGCCATATGTATATCGATTCCAGTTTAATAATGAAGTCGATTTCTACACAAGCCAAATAAACGAGCCTGCATAGAAAGCATCGCGCCTGATTAAGTACTAAGAACTAAAATGTTTGTACAAAAAATTAACACTACGAGACTGCGAATTAACCTCACAATCGCAGATTAATCTTTCTGGTTGGTCTAGATACTCCGAGCAAACAGATTCACATCCGACTGGTCTGAGCGAAATTAACGAACGTTTTAGATTTGCTACTGAAAGTGACCACTGCATAGAGTAGCTCTTACTCTTCACATACTTAAACCTCGAAAATGAACGAACCAGACAAATTAAGAAAGAAGAAACTCCGAAAACATGGACACACCCAAAGGAAATACGAAATTTTCAAAAACATATCGAAAACTCCTTGCAAAACAAAGCAACAACTCAAAGTATAAATGATTTAAATGAAAACATAATTGAAACACTGATTGATGCACAGGAGAAATGATGCCCAAAAAACCTGAAACAAGAAAAAATCAACCCAAGTACCCAAACAGAAATGGAAGAGCGTAGAGCACTTAGGGAAAATCAAATCAAGACCAAGAAAAACTGACAAATTAACAAAGATATATCAAAGGCACTAAGACATCAGGAAATACAGATATGACAAAGTAGTACAAATAATAGAACAAAGCAAAAGCCTGAAAGTATTGAGAAAATAACTAACAAACGGTGAAAAAAGAAATTTTCCAGCAAAGACAAGGGAGGGAATATAGAATCAAATAAAGAACAAATAATAGAAAAAAATTACAAAGAACTTTACACAAATCTATCTACACAAAATACAAAACGCAACATCAGAAGACATCCACGAAAGAGGAAATAACTATGCTCTGAAGAAAATGAAAAATAACAAATAAGCGCCTGCTTCCTGAGGAAAACAAAGTAATGGCAGTGGCGCAATGAAACAATGCGATTACTATCCTCCTTCACAAAAAAGGGATCATAACGTAGCTTAGCAATTATAGACGTATTAGCCTCCTAAATCACATATCTATGGTGAGTGGGCTAAAGAGTACAAGTCAAAATTAGACAAATCAAGAAAAATGCTTTCGAAATATTAGACTTTAAAATAATCGGATTTTTTGTGGCTGTTTCGGACGAATCAAATTTTTAACTTTTTTTATTAGAGATAATCTATTTTTTTTTTTTTTTTTTTGTTCTGTTTTTTTTTTATTACAAAAAAAATGGCCTTATACTCTTTTGACCAGACCTATAGATGACATATATTATTATGAAATAAGATAATATGACTTATAATAGTTTGACCTGACCTAAGAAATGACTTATACTAGTTTTGCTCAACCCAAAATTTAATATTTGCAAAAACTGGAAAAGAAGGCCAACTCTTTTTCACAAAACACTTTTTTTTTGCTGATAACATAACCTCTTTGGTCACCAAATGGTACTAAAAGTATAAGTCGACCGACAAAATCAGGATAGGAATAGTATAAGTCTACTTGTACTATTTGAATTTTATTATTAGTGTATAATCTATATAGTACAATTCAACTTATACTAATATGCCAACAGAATAAAATTCCTTTTAAGTTAAACTATGTGGATTGAAATTAAAAGTAAAGTATTTCAAATAAATTGACTCATACTGTTTGGACCAGTCGATGTAGGAACCGAAAATATATACCAAAATGACTTAAACTCATTTTCGCAAAATTTTGACTTGTACTCGTTAGCTCACCCACCATAGATATATAAACTGTACAGTGTAAAATAACATCAAGACTAGAAGCTCGATTTTCATCAAACAAGAGACCAGGCTGGCTGCTGGATATGGGACAAATGACCATTTGCAATGCAAAACTACATAAAACCACACAAAAAATAGCTATCAAACGAGGAGTAAGACAGGGCAGGGCTTATATCACCAAAACTGTTTACAACCGTTTTAGAACATGCTTCTAAAATACTAGAATGGGATAACAAAGGCATAACTGTAGATGGAGAAAAACCAAAACACTCCGTTTTGCGGATGATATAGTACTTATCACAGACGACCTCCAACAAGGAGAAGAAATGCCACAAGAACTTCAAAAGGCAATCAGTTGCGGCAAGACTAAGGCAATGACAAACCTTTCCCCAGTGAAAATATACAAATTCACGGAGCAGATATAGAATGTGGGGAAAAATACTGTTATTTGGGACATGAGATCAGAATTAACAGAGACAATCTGCGAACTTTTAAGGCGTATCACTCTCGGCTGGGCGACATATGGTTGGCTCAGACATTTTCAAATATCATGATATACCCATATCCTTGAAGAGGAAAACTCTTAATATGGTGTCTTGCCAGTTCTCGCCTATGGAGCAGAAACCTTAACAAAAACATCAGCCAGAAGAAAGCTAAAAGTGACACACAACTCAAGATGGAAAGATCGATACTGGGAATAACTCTGAGAGACAAAAAAATAAACGACGAGATCCGAAGAAGAACTAGAGTGGAAGACATAATAGAGGAAAATCTAAATGGAGATGGGTTGGTCATGCCGCAAGGCAGTAGATAAACAAAGACCGAGATCAGACAAGCGAAACCGAGGAGTAACTCTCAAGAGATGGACGGTTCATCTGAAAAGATTCAATACAAATTGGGTTGCATCCGCTCAAAACAAAGGAAAATGAAACTATCTAGAGGAGGCCTATGTTCGACAGTGGACTGAAATGGCTGGTTGATGATGATGATGATGATGATGATTAGATTTGCCTTCCCTACATCTAGATGCAATAAACTAACGATTCAGATCAAAAAGACTGATCCAGACGTGAATACCGAATGCAGAAAAAGTTCAAAATGTCTATTATATTCAGGAGAAAATCCGTTCAAAAACAATCTGAGTACCTACTGTTATTCGTTATTCAGTATTTGGCCGCTTAGTGGCCCCATTCAATAGAAAATTTTGTGAAAATGTATATACTAAAGTCTTCTTAAATAAATCACATTCAAAGGTGGCGGCGGTTCAATTTGGAAGCAGGCGTAGGGTTTAATGTTAGAAAATAGTTTCCTAAAAATTTTAAGAAGTTGGTCATGCTTTGTTAGGAGAGATTTCTTTCAAATCGTTCAATAGAAAAAGACTAACATTCCCTGAGTTTTCTTTTGTGAAATCAAGAACAAATAGTTTAATTCTAAAGGAATTGCATTTATGTATTTGTGATTTGCATGCTTCAACACTGTCAATATGAAAAATATGTGTATTTTAATCTAATCTAGACCACCATACTATACACGTATTGCGTCAAAATCGGGGTGGCATGGCCGATCGATCGGTTCTGGGGGGCCTTTTCATTACGACACGACGACCCTGCCTTGTTTGCGCTGACATGATACACTCCAGATAATCAGTTTTGTTTTTCCAATAAATACTAGCCCCAATTTTTTTCTATACACCCCTTCGCATTCGACACCCATTAATATAATTATTCGGATTTTCAAGCTTCGATTTTTTTTAAATTCCTGTGGACATCATAATCTTCCAAAGAAAAGCAAAGTTGAAGTATAAGAATGAAAAATCGATACTATAGTATCTGTTAATAAAAAAACTCTGAGTCTTGCCCCAAATAAACTGCGGACGTTGAAAACAATATTTGAAAAAGTGGGTCGATGTGGAAAAAAAGTGGTAACCCCTCTTTATCCTGTATAACCCCGAAATCTATTTTTATTCTGCGTAAAAGTTTAACTTTTTGTATACAAGATTCCTATCTAAGTAGGCCATCCAGAAAAAAAATCCTTTTAAAAAACCCCCTGGATAATATTGGAGATTTAGGAAATGTTGGTAATGGAACATTTTTGATTGGATGGCGTGGTTTGTTTAATGTGAATTTGCCTATCATGTTCATTGATAATTCCCAGAATGAACATACATTAACTTTTCTTCAAATATAATCGCCAGAAAAATCCTAAGACCGATCGAATCAATTGAATAAAGTGATGTAATTCACTTAACTTTACGCGAAAAAATCTAAATCAATTTGTTTTAGACATTGAAACAACAAACAGCTTAACGACTTTTAACAAAATAATAAATTCGAGATGTTTTATTGGTATTTCAAAGCATCGCGCTTTTAGGAAAACCAGGCATCACAAAGGAAAAGCTTATTTTTAGACGATTTCCGAAATATATTTCTTTAATTTGGAAATAGTACATCAAAATTTAAATGCCTCCTTTTGCCATGTTTCAAGACTGAAGTATTTTTAAACGGAAGTGTTTAGCACAATAATAGAAAATCGGTTTCATCATCTTGATTTCTCATTAGGTATGTTGAGGCAAAAAAATTATCATCCCCATTTTCTTTTGCAAGCTCAAATCCATTCGCCCACCCACCGCAAGTTGTTTCAATAAATTCGCCAACGCCTCATGCATTTTAATGAAATCACCCCGATTTCACTTTGTTTCTAGCAATTTTTTCCATAAACTTATTAATTATTCAAAGGACACCCTGGCCTTTACGCTTTTTTTCCAAACCAATATTGCCAGATTAACTTAAGAAAGAGGCCAGGAGGTCGTTGTGGATTGGAAAAGGTTCAGGGGTTACGCCTTCTCCATTGTCACGAGGCTAAACAGAAATTTTCATATTCTTATTATCGTTCAGAGACGGACTCAAATAAACTATTTCATAACATTATTTCTTAACAAAGCAATTATCCACGATCCCTTCAATTCAATACAAATAATTCGCATACAATTAAAAAAACCAAATCGGAAATTGACTTTTCAACTACCTAACCGAAAAAAAAGAGACTTAATAGCTATTAGTCTTCCATAAGTTCTCACAAGGGGGAAACCCTAATCCGTTAAGTCAAACAAAGCACCACAAGAAGAAAGAGAAAAAAAAAAGAAGGAAATAAACGGATTGATAAACGCAGGTCAAACAAAGAAATCCCCCTGTATACGTTTTTTTATCGCCTCTCAAACTTCTAATAGACCACATCTTTTAAAAAAATCAACAACTGTTACAGCAAAGGAGACAATGAGATTGGAAATTTAGAGTAGTACAAAACATGGAAGAGGTCCTCAACAAAAGAAAATAATCCAGTTGTTGAACAGAGCTCAGAAAATTATGGATTCCTAATTACTCTGGAATTGCATCAAATGTTGCAAATTTTCTCCTGCATTCAGTGCATATAAAAATTTCCTGATAACAAGAGGGTTTATTCCCGAACTACTTCAAAACAAGGTATAACTAATATTATTTTGAAAGTTAACTCCATATTCGAAATTCGTTGTTCGTTGTCACCAAGAACGAGATGGTTACTTAACGCTGCTTAAACCCTGAATTACCTGAAGATTAACAAAGGTTCACTTGAAAAATGATCACCCTTGAAGGCAGTTTATGTCAATAAAATTAGAGTTTAACAAAGACGTTTACAGAGCATTCACTGCCGCTACCTGCTCCATACTTTGTCAATGCATCTGGTATGCGGCGTAGAAAATTGGTGTTTGAGTACAAGATGGCAAAAAATGAATGGGATTTTGGCAGTTTGCATGCCGATGGAACAGTGACTTTTATGAGTCTTGTCTTTTGAAGATGTTGTCGGATTCTTTCTAGTTTATCTGTGAAGTATCGATTTTCATCATGCGTAAACTGAAACTAACACGTTTCTTGTCTATTATGATTAACGCATACCATTTTTGTTAACTGCCCCATCAGTGCCATACCCATACATACAAATTACAATTATTTAACATAAATTAGCAAGATTACTCATCGCGTATAGTAAAAATTAATATCAAACACTACGAAATGCCTACGCTACTGTTTCTAGTCAAGTATTTATAACGCATTTTGTGCTCTCAATATAATCTACTAATAAAATTACCGAGTCTCGTACTGCCGCGCGTCCAACATGGAGGAAAATGTATAAAAAGCGTCAAAAGTGTGGGCAACATGTAAATATTTAAACCAATGTCTAAATATATCTCATAATCTCTTATAGAAATTAGCGAGAGGCCTGGATTATATTTACCGATCCGAAACAGCTTATGATGAGTGTAAACTGGATTGCTTTAACTTTGTAACGATATTGTTTTAAAACTGTTTCGTATTTACACGATGTAGGTATTAATATCGATGAGTTAATCATTTGGATTTAGAGATTTGAAATAATTAGAATTAGAGAATAATAATTGAATGATTGTTATGCTGATAGCCAGATTATAGATTAGTTAGAGTTGGGTATTGCTACTTCTGATTACCAATAATTATTAAGAATCCTCTGGATAGAATAGCCATCTGTAGGTTTTTCTACATGGGACCAGCCAAACCCATGTTAAGTATTGTATTTTAATACGTATTTGGAAGTACCAGTCGTTCTAGTGACTTAACGTATGTCGCTTCTTGAACACACAAATAAAATTAGGTTAGTTTTTTTATGCTCGACCTCCGCGTCAACGACAGCGTATTCCAGTGAAAAAGCCATTTTCCCAAGTAAAATTAAAGTCTGTTTTTTTTTAAAGATAATTCCCCAATTCAAAAATTTAGTAACTATGTTGGCAACACAAGCCTTTTCTACATAAAAAAATTGAAAGCATTGACAATTTTACATTGTATTGCCAACATAATGTCATTTTGACTTTTATCTTAAAAAAAAAAACAGATTTTACTTACATTTCCTCTGTTAGGTGGTGTAACCTTTGATTAGGATTTCAGGAATAAATCAAGGTAAAAATTTCCATTATTTGCTTGTTTTTTCCTGGGAAACAAATATAGGTTAGGTTGAAGAGTAAGCATGTGTGATAACTCTGGCATTAATTCAAATAATATTCACAATTCCCCACATAATTTTGAAGCTGAACAAATTAAAAATAAGATTATACATAAATATGATAGTCACTCTTTAGGTCCATTCCAGGTGGTAGTACAGGGTCCATCCGTGAAAAATGTGGGCCAATTACACCCTATGGCAATTGCCAAATTTATATATGATTTAAAACTAGAAAATGTAAGCGACCCCATGAAAAAAGGAAATAATAAAATTATTATTGAGTTTAAATCCCCAGAATCTGCCAATAATTTATTACAGAATAAAGAATTACTTAGTAGGAACTATATTGTTTATATTCCAGAGTATCTAGTAACGTGTAAAGGTATAGTGAGAGGAATTTAGAAAGAAGCTGATACGGAAGTTATTATTAAAAATTCCCAAGGCTCATCAGAAATATTGGAAGTTGAAAGATTCAACTGGGACCTGTTTGATTACATTTAAGAGAAAGTTCCTTCCACGATCAGTCATCATCTTTAGACTGGAGACTCGAGTGGAAAACTACATAATGCCAGTAAATCAATGTTTCAATTATTGTCTAAACTATGGTCACAATAAAAGGCAGTGTGGTGGAAAAGGAAAATGTCAAAAATGTGGTAAGTTGGCTCATGAAGGTCAATGTAACTGTAATTGTAAGAATCAAGAGAACCATACCTGTAATGGAAATGTAATTTCTTGTGTCAATTGCGATAGCTCAGATCATGCATCAATAAATAAAAGTTGCCCCGAATACATACCTCAGGCAATATATGTCATTGGATAGATAGATAGATAGATAGATAGATAGATTTATTTACGGACAAGCCATTTAACAGTTTTACAATGTACAAATATATAGAAAGTATAAACAAATAAACAATAGATAAACTATACTAGTTACTTAAATTATAAAAGTTTTGTAGGTATGGTACTATGTGGTATAAATATATTGCAATTTGACATAGAAACCTACATTAATTAGACTAAAATGAATATTAAATATTCCGGATTATAACAAATTATAGAAAAACAAACAGGTATTCAATTTCACACATTTACCAAATCATCTTAACGACCTAGAAATACTTTTCCTAAACGATGATAAGTTTGTATTAAATATGTCCATATTTGAAGAATTTATTCATTCATTAAGGGCTCTACAACTTCTAGTTAATGCGGAATTGTAACCATAATTTGTTCTATGAAACTCAAGATAGAACAAATTGTTTTGGCGATTTCCAGAAGGTATTTGCAAACCAATTCTAGATAATAAATCAGGACAATCAATAACATTATTAACTATTTTAAAAACCATGCAAAGATCAAAGATTTGTCGACGTTGTTCCAATGAAGTTAAGTTAAGAAGCGACATTAAATCAACAAAACTAATATCTTCCCTTGGTATGCCCAATTTAAATGCAATATATCTGAGGAATTTCCTTTGAATTCTTTCAAGACGAATCTTATAAATTTCATAATGTGGTGACCAAACTGGACACGAATATTCCAGTAATGATCTGACAATAGCGCAATAGACAGATTTTAACGTAAAAATATTGTCAAAGTCTCTCAACGACCTGAGCATAAAACCTAACATCTTTAGGGACTTGTTCGCAACAGTGTCAATGTGTTCAGTAAATGTTAATTCTGAATCAAAGAAAATTCCAAGGTCTCTGATAGTCTCAACTCTCATAATTTCTTCGTTATTAAGAAAATAAGTATGAATATAAGGTGACTTCTTCCTTGAAAAGGTTATAATTTTACATTTTCCAATATTCAAATAAAGTTCATTATTTGTGCACCAGTTACAAAATCTATCAAGGTCACTTTGCAGATTTTGGGCATCCTCTGGGCTTCTTATGATCATAAAACACTTCAAATCATCAGCAAGACACAGAAAAGAACAATACTGGAAAACCTCTTTCAGGTCATTCAAAAAAATGCTAAAAAACAAAGGCGACAAGTGGCCACCCTGGAGCACACCAGAGGCAACTGGAAAAGCTGAGGAAATGTAATTTTCCACCCTGACCGCCTGCTTTCTGCCTGTCAGCAGACTTCTCAACAATTCGAGGAAGCATCCATGCACACCATGAGCACCCAGTTTGTTTATCATGATTTTATGATCAACTCTGTCGAAGGCCTTGGAGAAGTCAGTATATACAGAATCAACCTGGTACCTATTCTCCAAGCCCTCCAACAGAGCCTCTTCATATACCAGTAGGTTTGTCAATGTTGAACTACCCCTTACAAAGCCATGCTGTTCTGTCATAATTATATGTTTGAAGTAAGGTGTTAAATAGTCAGTTAATATTGATTCGAATATTTTTGAGAAGACTGATACTTTTGAAATAGCTCTGTAGTTATTAATGTCACTTCTATCACCGTTTTCAAAGATAGGTGAAATATAACTCAACTTCCACTTACTTGGAAATTGCCCCAACAATACTGCTTTATTAAAGATTTTACGCAAAATCTCCGAGAATACAAAACTACAATTTCTAACTAACAAAACTGGAATGTCATCCGGCCCACTACCTAATCTATCCCTCAAGGAAGAAATTTTTTTGAAAACATCAATTATTTCAATTTGCAATGAATTAATGGTAAAATTGGTGCAAGAGGCATTCAATTCATTCATCACATCATTCAAGACTGTATTTTCAATGTCACTATTCAACTCAGAATCAGTATAAACACTAGCAAAGTAGTCTTTGAATAAGTTCACTATCTCATTAGGAGAATTGCCCTCCCTATTCTCATAAAACATTGAACTTGGAAAGCCACTATTCTCTTTTTTGGACCGGATGAACCTCCAAAATCCCTTCCTGTCCTGTATTTCAGACTCCATTTGAGTGATAAAGTTTTTGTGACTAATAGCTGAATAATTTCGACAATCCGCTCTAAGTTTTGAAAAAACCTGATAATCATCAAGAGATAAGGTCTCCTTATAGGTTATGTGTGCTTTTTTTTCAAAATTATTAAGTTTTTCAGATGGGCATCCATCCATTTTGGGAATGTAGGCTTTTTACATCGAGATAGGGGTGTAAAAATCTCAATGGCATAAAAAAGATGAGTATAAAAGGTTTCAATTATCGAGTCTATATTATCATTTATGGTCAAAATGGAATCCCAGTCAACACAGGAGAGGTAAAGATTTCGTTCTCTTAAGTTAGAGAGTTTAAAGTTATAGTAACAAAAGTCATAATTTAGTTGATTCATGTTATTTAAGCCAACTTGTATCTCAAACTCGATAGCAGGATGAGGAGTATCCAATTTTAACAAAGGATTATTAGAAAGCCACAAGTTTGCCTTTTCATTGTTACAAAAAATCAAATCAAGGTAATTTCCATAAACATTCGATATAGTATTCACTTGAAATAACCTAAAGAATGCCATACAATCAGACAGTTCTGTAGTTTGCTCACTCTGCTTACCAATCGCTCGTGTCCCGTACGTATCATTCAGCCAAGACACACCAGGTCTGTTGAACTCACCACATAAATAGACTATTAGATTATCACAGGATTGGAATGACTCAAGGACTTCGATAACTCATGAACAATAGCTACTATAAACATCAATTTCCGAATTAGGAGGTATGTATGCATTACCCAGTAATATTTTGTGTTTTCCGATTGTAACAATAATAAAAATGAACTCTACTGTGTCAATTTTGGTTTTAATTTGCCTACAATTGAATGTCCTCTTAACAGCAATGATTACACCTCCCCCTGACTCATGAACACTAGTTTTCTCAGAGCGATCACATCGAAAAATTATATATTCATTTAAGCCTAATTCACTTGACTCTATACTACTGTCCAAAAAAGTTTCTGTTAAGAAAATGAAGTCAAAATTTTCTGTATAAACATTACATGAAAGAGAACCCAATTTTGTTTTCAGCCCCCTAACATTCTGATAGTAACACTGAAAAGCAGTTACCCTGCCTGATGTTGTTCTTGTGTCTTGAAAGTTGAAGTGGTGGTACTTCGTTGACTGGCAGAGTCATCTTTGGAAGGATGAGATGTATTCATGTCATTTATTCTTGCCCCTTGGCGAGGCCAATCTGATTGTCTTGGCCTAAAATCAAATTCTCTAAATATAACACCCTGAGGCCAAAAGCTACACTTATTTACTTGTTCAAAATATGACTTAGGAATCCCAATTTTGAAAGACTTCATTTTGTTCCTAATTACTAATTGTTTAACGCTGATCTCACTGTCTTCAAGCTGTAGCTCACTCTTTATAAATTGGTGTAACTCCTCATTAGAGACTTCTTCACAAAATCTACCCAAGTAAAGCCATGACTTATTAGCTAACGGAACAGTTTTCAGGTTATCAGCTGATTTTCCAGTACCAACAAAAGAAGGTTTTTTTTGCTTATTCTGGTCCAAGAACAGAGAATGGCTAATGGCATCATTGACAGATTCAGATGTGAACAATGGCTGGTTATTCGTACTAGAACCAGATTGATAATTTTTAGGAAATAATGCAGCATAATTCAAACCAGGAGCGAAGCCAGACATCTCCGACATTGGAGGAACAACATTTGCCGGAGGGTTGGGTTGAGCTTGAGCATTCGCAGTTAATCTCAAGTTTTGATTTTGATTCCAAAGCAAATCAATATTTTCCTCTAGTAAAAATATTTTATCTCTAAGTAGCTCGTTTCCATCTAAGAGTTCAAACACCAGAGATGTTAACAATCCATTGTTTTCTTCCAATGCGAGGCAGCGATCCTCAGCAGACATCCTTGCAGAGTCCTGTTCCTTACTTCCACAGTCGTTACAAATCACCCGGTTGTACTTAAACACTTTAAAGCCCTTAACACGGACCAAACAGTAACTACGATAATGTGATTCACAATGATCACAAGAAACTAACGCTTTAACTGGTCTCTTGCAGATTTTACAGGGTGGTTTAGGTTGATCGCTCTCTGTACTGGGTGGTTTAGGTTGATCACCCTCTGTATCAGAGTTTTCATTATTTTTATCGTTTTTGCCCATTTTCTTTTAAAAATCCGATGCTAAACAAGAACCCAATCTCACAATTTCACTTTCAAATTTCTTCACGTAAAAACGCCAAAAAACAACTGAACTTCAAAAGTAACTAATAATCAACACCAAAGACTTTCATTTAATATCAATTTCCTTTTTCAAAACTCCAAAAAATCTCGAATTTTTAAAAAAGTTTCAAAAACACATTGTTCAGCATCAGCTGACGTTGACAGAATAGATAATATGTCTTTCTTTCAGGCAAGTGAATTCGTACCAAGGATCAATAAAAATAGCAAATTCCTAACAAAACAAAGTGAATTTCCCCCTCTTCCGACCAACACGAGTCAAATCCCTAATTTTACTCCATTAAACCAAAACAGACAGATCTTCCAGGAAACCAAGAGAAAACAAATTATGGAAAACAACCCAACCTATAGCAGTAGATTTGCGAAAAAAAGTAAATCAACAGTTACCCCAATGAAAGGTTATGATATGGAAGCAAGTAAGCAATGCCTGTTTCCCCAATCAACGAGACTTAGTGGAGGACCACTACAAAATTTCTCTGAAAATGTCACTGCGAGTATTCCGGAATCGTCGGTGAGGATATTTCTCTCTTCCGTGACCAAAGATTTTATGAGAAATTCACTATTTAACATCATAGGTAACCTGAAGGTAACGTACCTTCAGCTAGCTCACAATTACTTGAAAGATATAACAAAAGGAAATGATCCCTCCATATATATGGAGGATGATAAGTTTTAATTCCCTAAAATTTTATTTATGAAAATCCTACAATGGAACATCAGAAATTTGTTCTCAAATATCGATAATTTAAACATATTAATACATGAGTACAAATTTGAAATAATTACACTGAACGAAACTTGGTTGAAAAAAGAACATTCACTTAAGCTAAATCAATACAATGTAATAAGAAAGCTCAGACTTGATGGCAAGGGTGGAATAGCTACATTGATTGAAAATAACATCGAATATACAGAACATGATTTAACTCCCTATAATTTCCCAGACAAAGTTTACATTCAGGTTATCGAACTAAATAATTCAAACTTAACTATTATTAACATTTATATTCCTCCTCTAGTGGCAGTTCCCTCGAATTTACTGAAAATGATTATTCAATTTATACCACATCCCAAGGTGGTGGTGGGAGACCTGAACGGCCTGCATCCTCTTTGGGGTAGCGAGATCACAAATGCAAACGGGTTGATAGTGTCTAAAATTATCGAGGAATTGTCCTTAGTCTTTTTTAATGATGGAAAGTCAACAAGACTCACGGCACCTGGACAAAATAAATCAGCACCTGATATCTCCCTGGGATCCTCCATTTTGGCAACCAAAACCTCATGGAGCGTTATTGGAGATTGCGGGAATAGTGACCATTACCCAATCATAATTAAAATAGGACTGAACTCTTATGAATTTCATTCGGGAAGAAGACCAGGAAGAAATTTAAAAAGGGCAAATTGGGAAATCTACCATGATAAAATGCAAAGGAAATGCTTGGATAATCCCCCTAAATCCTATCAAGAGTTTGAAAATATCCTTTTGAAAACAGTAGAGGAAGTAATCCCATACAAAAAACTACCGAAGAAAGGAACAAAAAAGGTGACTCCCTGGTGGGATGGAGAATGTGAGGAACTCATTAGAGAGAGGAGAAGGGAATTAATCACACTTAAAGAAAATTATTATATTAAAACTAAGGGAATCATAGATAAGACTAAACTAAAATTTAAAATTAAAAAAAAAATCTTCTTTTCAAGAATTTTGTGGAAAACTTAATCGTAATACTCCGGTTAAAGAAGTATGGAATACAATAAAAATATTCTCTAGTGGCAAAGGTGGAAAACCAAGAAACAAAGGCCCATCAGAAGAGAAAACACTGAAAATATTAGACAATCTGAATCAAATTAACATAGACCCAAATTTTATTATTGAAGTCTCTGAGGGAGATGATGAAAAAGAAATCACATTAACTAAATTGAACTTTGTTTTGAATGGAAAATCAGACTCGGCACCAGGCATGGGTGAGATAACCTACTCTATGCTGAAAAACCTACTTAGGATTGGGAAATCTTTTCTTGTAGAAATGTTCAATAGGAGCATGAGAAGCGGAAGAAGCCCAGAACAATGGGAAAGCACTCTTATTTGCCCAATTTTAAAAGAAAATTATGATGAGAAGGAAGCAAGTAATTTCAGGCCGATTCCACTGGAAGCATGTGCTGGTAAACTTATGGAAGGCATTATCAAAAATAGAATGGAATGGATGATTGAAAAAAATCAACAATTTCCAGCATCATATGTAGGATTTAGGCGGGGAAAAGGATATGAAATGCCTAGCCTATTTAACCCTTAACATACAAAGGAATTTTCAGAGGAAACTTAAGTCATCGGTGGTATTCTTGGACATTAAAAGAGCTTATGACCATGGCAATATTTATCACCTTTATAAAACAATGGAAGACTTGGAGATCCCTCCAACTATAAAAAATTGGATTTTTGAATTTCTAACCAATCGCAAAGTATTCATTAGGGACAGAGAGGGACTCTTGAGGGGCCCGAAAGATATCTCAACTGAACTAGTAGGGTTCACCACTGAGCCCAATTTTATTTAATATTTACACCAGGGGCCTACATGATAAATTTCATGGACGGATCAAAATTATTCAATATGCAGATGACTTTATACTTTTCATAGAGGGAATTGACGTGGATGAAATGGTTAGTTTAGTGAAATTAACCTGGCAATGTCTGAAATTTCAACTTGGTTCGGAGAACTAAATTTTAGGATTTCTGCCAGAAAATCGGCTGCCATATTGCTATTGGTAGAACCTAGATTACACACAGCTACTCACAGAGACAAAAGAATCACATGGGTTGGGGGTGATTATCTGAGACAATCTCAACTGGACAAAGCAGATTGAAAACATGTCAGTTAAGGCTGGAAAAGCTATCAATGTAATCAACAGTCTAACCAGAGTGTGGTGGGGGAGAGACCCCAGACCTTCACTTCAGATATATAAAGGAATAATAAGGACACACTTGGACTATGGGTCTCAGAACTAAAAAAAAACTTCGCTAGTAGAGAGGCACCTCAATTGGTACAAATGTATGGTGAAGTAGAGGAGCTTGAGGACAAAATCAAAAAGTATGAAACAATTCCAGTCTTTGAATTTGAACTGATCAATTTGATCAGTGAGGTACCTACAATAGAAATTAACAGTAATAAAAACGACATGGCCCTGACAGGAAAATTCTTGACAGTTACTAGGGAAAAATTTAAAAATTATACTCTCTTATTATTACTCTGATGCCTCGGTTTTGAAGGAAACAAAGGAGGCTGGTTTTGGGGTCCACTGTCCACAACTTAAATATAACTTTTCATCGAAACTCCCTAAATACACCCAAATTTGCATAGCAGAAATCGTAGGAATTCATAAAGCCACTAGTGAATGATTCAGAAGGAATATTGGGAGAGCAGTTATTTTCACAGATTCACTAAGTGCAGTGAAGGCCATAAATGGCAGAGACCTAAAAAACCAAGATTATATTCGAAAGTCTACCAAGCAACAATTGATAGGGGTGAATGAAGCTGGCTTAGACATCCGGCTTTGCTGGATTCCTGGATACGCAAACATAGAGGGAAATGTAATTGCTGACAAACTCGTTATTATTGGGAGAACATTACTCAAGATATCTTACCCCGTCCTATTGGATGTCAAGGAATATATTCCGGAGTTTAAGAGGAAGCATAAGCGAATTTGGAAGGAATATTGGAAGAACTCATCAGGAAACAAGGGCATTAAGTACAAACAATATGTAGGATCGTTTCCAGATGAACCCTGGTTCAACAATCTGGAATATTTAGATATATAACGACAATCATCAGAATGAGTCACTGCCTAACTCTCGCACACCTTCATAGACTGGGGATAAAGGACTCTCCGGAATGTGAATATGGGAAGGTGGGAACATTGGAACACTTGGTTTTTGAATGCCAAAACCTGCAACGTAACCTATACGATATATTCATACAAAAATAATCTGAGAGCCTGGAAGACGAAAAACTATGTCCATATTTATCTAACAATTCCTTTTATTTTGCCTTAAATTTTCTCTGTTCAGCTTTTGTCTATTTCTGTCTAACTATTTTTTCACAATTTGCCTTCCTCTCCATTTCTCAATTTTTCTGTTTCAATTTTTTTCTATTCGTTTTTGATTTTTTATTTTTTTTTGAAAACTTGATTTACATTGGCCACATGTTCTTGGAGTGGGCTGAGTGGAGTCGAAAAAACGATTATGTCGTCTAGATACACTAGACATTTTTCGTTTTGTATGCCTCTCAAGATTGAGTCCATGACTCTTTGGAACGTTGCGGGGGCGTTCTTCAGCCCGAACGGCATTCTCAAGAATTCATAGTGTCCATTCCCTTTAAAAAACAAAAATCCAAAAATAAAATAAATGAGAGCCTGAAAAACCAAAAAACTATATCCATATTTATCCAACAATTCCTTCTCAATTTGCCTTGAATTTTCTCTCGGTTTCTCAGCTTTTGTAAATTGAAAAGGCACATATTAATACACTCGGATGAGAAGAATTTTAAATGCAATATTTGCGATGCAAAATTTAAAGGAAAATGTGAATTGAAAAGTCACATTTTAACACACTCGGATTTTTATCCTCTTGAATGTGACATTTGCAAATCAAAATTTAAACGGAAACGCAATTTGAAGAGTCACAAGCTTACACATTCGGATATTTATCTTTTTGAATGTAACACTTGCAAATCAAAATTTAAACGGAAAGGCGATTTAAATATTCACAAACTAATGTGACACATGCAAATCAAAATTTAAACTTAAAGGCAATTTCAGTGATATTCAATCCTAAGGTAAGAACAAACAAACAAATTTTGGACTTTCTTAGAGCAAATAATATTGATTTGTAGAATCCTGAAATCTCAAAATCTTTCTTTGTCGACTCCTTTTAGAATATGTGAATGTGTTTCCTATGTGTGTGATGTCTTACTAACTAACAGTCGCGATCGGGAAGGATAGAAAGCAAAGAAAGGAAAGACTAATCGAAGAGACGAGAGAGAATTAAGAAAATCGAAAGAGAAACAAATATACGACTCCTACGTAGCTTGCTGGAAAGGGCGGTTCAAAAATTACAATTTATACATTTCTTACGTTACGTTTGGCACATGCGTCGTAAATTGTTGAAAATCAGTGGTTAATTATTATATTTACAATATTTACGTTACCTTTTTTGATACTGAAGACCTCAATGGTCCCAGTTCAGGTTTGCCCAACATCCCGGAAGTATTTTCATTTTATTATTTTTGGAATGTTTGGTTACGTAAAAAGTTGAAAGTTGGCCAACTTTTTCATTACGTTACGTTACGGAGATACGGTTGCGTTAAAGTATAAATTGCTTCACTTAAATTGTGTATGTTTAACTTCTTACGGTTGCGTTACGGTTACGTTGCGTCAATCTATAAATCGGGCTTTAGCAATCGACGTTCGTTTTGGTTGGTAATTTTTTTGTTTCATCCGATGCGTGTTTGATAAATAAGGATGGGATTAGTCTAAATGGGTACCTGATAAAATTATCATATTTCCCAGCGACTTTTCTGGAATAAGCCAAAGTTTTCATGCCTTGATGTCCTTTGGGAAATTGATTTGAAATTCCATACAGTTTTGTATGTCACTGCAAATAATTATACTCTTCTTTTGGAAGCATGTTGTAGAACTAGGTCTTTTTTAGTGTACTCTGGTATCGTTTTGTCTGTAGCTGTAGGTTTGAACATCTAATCATGAAACTTCCACCCTAAATACAAACATGACTAACATACAACTATCATCTTGATTACCGAAACATGGCTGACCAATCAAATACCCGATAGCATTGTGCACATACCCAGGCTATATGATGTTCCGCAAAGATAGAGGAACGCAAGGAGGAGGTATTTGTGTGTATGTCAGAAGCAACATTACCGGGCACAATACACATGCTGTTATCAGTCAACAATTCTATATAAATCAGGTCAGCTACAGTTGAATCACTATGAATCGAAATTAAGCTAAGCGAAATCAAACTTTTGGTTGCATGTATTTATAGGCCAAAGCAAAAGACCACAGAAGAACAAAACCAGGCTCTTATACAGACTATCGAGAAAGCTATGGCCCTTAAAGAGCCTGTCTATATCATGGGAGATTTCAATTACCCAGAAATTAACTGGAATGAGTGCACCCCCACAACCAGTGCAGCCATGACTTCTTGGAAGGCTACAAGAACCACCGTGGACATCAACTTGTAAATTTTCCAACTAGGTTCAGAAACGACGAAATATCACTCTTGCACTTACTAATAGTTAATGAGAAGAAACTTGTATTTGACACTCTACATCATGCACCACTGGGGGAAAGTGACCACATAGTCCTCACAACCAAATCGCAGCTCCAGACACAAAGTCTACAAGAGGCAATTCTGGAAAGCTGATTATGAAGCACTGAGAAATAGCCTACAGCAACATTTACAGCAAGTAACAAATTCAATGACTACTGAGAAGTTTTATGAGGTATTGACTATAGCTATAACCACCTACACTCCAATCAGACCTCAAAAAATAACTGAAAAAAACCATGGCTGACCAGGGAAGTCTTCAAAGAGATCCAAAGAAAACGGGACTATTAGCATACATATAGAAGTAACAAATCAGGAGCAAGCTACCAAAAATACCAGCAACAAAGCAACAAGACCAAGGCATGCATAACATCAGTTAAAAAAACCTATGAGCATAACCTATTGGATAATAGTAAACAATTCTACGCTTACATAAATCGCACCCTCAACACAAAACATCACAAATTTAGCTTAATTGATAAAATTACACAAGAACCACAAACATAAAATCAAGATTTTGCAGAGTGTTTTGCAGAAGAGTTTGAGAAAGTTTTCACAGTGCTCAACTCGAATACGGTTCTGCTCACACTACCATATGCATATATGCTACAACCGAGTTAAAAAATATCGTGTACACTCCGGAAAAAGTTGAAACTGCAGTAAAATCACTTAAACTATCATCAAGTCCAGGGCTCGACGAAATCCCTCCTGTCTTCCACAAGAACTGTATCCAGGTGCTAAAAGGGCCACTAGCTGACATGCTTAATAACATAGCAAGAACAGGGGAATTCCCTGCAGCATGGAGAAAAGCAGTGGTAACGCCTATTTATAAAAAAGGAAATAAACAGCATGCAGAAAACTATCGATCTATTAGTTTAACGAGTACACTGTGCAAATGTATGGAGAAAATAATCGCAAAAGAGCTCACCCAATTTTCTATGGACACACGACTCATACCAGTTCAGCACACGGCTTTCTTCCCGGGAAATCGACGATTACAAATCTAACAACACTCAACCACTGGACACTGTCAGATGACAACCACGAACCAATCGATGTTATTTATCTTGACTTCCAAAAAGCATTTGACAAAATACCAACACAGTTCCTAATCCATAAAGTCGAACACCTCGGAGTTAAGGGCAATTTACTCCAGTTGATCGAATGATTCCTCACAGGAAGAACTTTTCAGGTGCGTGTGGGTCCAACACTTTCAAAAGAGCACAGAGTGCATAGTGGAGTACCACAGGGATCAGTTCTCGGTCCTCTACTCTTTATTGCCTATTTAGGTGATCTATATCCAGGGCTGGAAACAAGAAATGCATATTTTGCCAACGATGGAAACATTTATGGAAATCCACTTTCGCAACATGCTGCTATTCAGAGAGACCTAAACAATATCAAAGAATGGACCCAGCTATGGAAAATGCCCTTGAATGATTCCAAATGCACAGTCCTACATATTGGCCAGAACAACCCTAAATTGAATTACTTTTTTTGAACAGTTTCAAATAACACCTGTCATACAACAGAAAGATCTAGGAATCACTGTAACCCAGCCAGGACTTGAAATGGGAAACTCACATCACGCAAATGACCAAAAAAGCTAAAAAATGATTCACTTCATACAAAAATCATTTAAAGACCTCTCCAGAGATATGATACTAAAGCTACATAAATCATATGTCAGGCCAAGAGTGGAATATGCACAAAGTATATGGAATTCTTACTATGCTATAAAGACGTGGAGCAAATTGAGAGAGTACAACGAAGAATAACTAAGCTGCCTCCAGACCATCATGAACTGCCCTATAAGGAACGATTAACCCAGCTATACCTATAACCACTCTAAAAGATAGAAGAATGAGGGGAGATCTCATTGAAACTTTTAAAATAATAAATGGGCACTATGCATGCGACTTAAGAGAGATCTTTCACCTCAACCAAAACACCGATCTCAGAGGACACAATCTAAAGCTTTCCAATGAGAAATGTAACAAGCTAATGAGAAGAAACTTTCTAACAAACAGGGTGGTTTTTCTCTGGAACAGTCGAACAGTCTTGGTAACAACACTGTCATGTCAACAACAAAGAACCAGTTCAAAAACCGTTTAGACCAAGAAATGAAGAACCAAAGCACAACGTTCTTTGTGCACTATACCGTATGAGGCAACTAATTTTCAGGAGGACTATTAAGACCGCAGAGGCTCTTTTGGCAAGAGCAATGCATGACTTCCCACAAATCTCTAATCTTCAAATAACAACTCAAATAGATTCAGCAGTTTCATCGGATTTATTCCGTCTACTGCAGATACCCATAATAATAATAATAATAATAATAATAATAATAATGACATTATAGTAAGTATTACATATCGAATTTACAATTGTACATTAAAAAGCAACCTTCATTACAAAAAAACATCCTCAAGGGTCTCAAATTTCGATCTCACCTTCCATATTTTGGCCGAATGATACAGTTTTCTAGAAAAGAGCCTATACTTTTTTGGGATTCCCACATTAATAATCATTTCATGACAATCGTCATCATTATCTACCAAAATCAACCCTTATGTCTGGTACCTAATTGAAACAATTACCCACCGAAAAACCACACATTGATCAATAAAACCCGACCTAAAATACCAACCAGTACCTACTTTTAATTTCTTCAAAACAAATTCGGATTAATTTATTATTTAACTTCCAGGCCCATTAAATTAGGCCGAACGAACGGCTGTCGAGCTGCTATTTATATCAACGCCATTATTCCATGGCTGCGCCACCATAATCGGAGTGATATTCTACCCTTCATTTAGGGGTCGCGTTGTACGCTTCGAAATTTGACTGCGTTTACACCGGAACTTGTACGTGACAATTATGAAGGACTAAGATTTTACGACATAAAAAGGCTTAAATGTAGTTGAGTTCAAATTAGGCAAGAGCAATAAAATCTATAAGCATTTTTCAGTATAAACGAAGTAAACGTTTCGCATTCAAGACACCCTTAGAGGATTTTGTTCGTAGAGTGTAAACACAACCAAAATATCTATGCTTCCCTATTACAACACTATTTGAGGGTTGTTCATAAATTGTTTAGTGTGCTATTGATTTACTTATTTTGGCTCCATACCATGTCGTGCGGTATGGAAATGGAAGTTCAATTTTTATTTACTAAAAGAAATAATAGTTTCTGGTGGATTTAACATTGATTTGTGAATAGTTTCCATAATTAATGCCATATACCTGTCATAATCAACCTTACCAGAATGGATCCAAAGTTCCATAAATGCACTGTTTTTGAATCGTTTCAGAAAATTCTGGTATTTTCCATGTCAGTTTTGATAAAATTGAGACCAAATAGCGGAATAATAATCCAAGATTTTCATTTCCAAGCTACCTCTACTATATCCATGAAAGGTTGGTTTGATTTGGTGACATTCTGATGAATGATATTGAGCCTCAGAAATTCCAGCGTGAATAATGGTAAGAAGTTATTTGGCTCACGGTGATGAACTTGATCCACAGTTCAATTCTTTCTGTTGAAGATCAGCCGAGTAGGACTTTATCCATGCTAAACATCTTCCACCAAACATCAATCTCAGATAGCTTGTGGAAAATAATGAAGGGCCTTCTTTCAAAATTCAAGAATTATCACTAAAAGTTCTAATAAATCCTCATATTAGCTTCATAATTCCGATACACCTGCGAATTGCTGTGATGTAATGCTAGATAGATTATTCCTACAAGAACTTGTTGAAAGAGAATTACCATCAAATTTTAGAGCATTCTCTGTTCCTGATAAATATTATCACAATAGCTCCCTATTGAATGACGGGTGGCGTGTACATTCACTGACAGGGAGACGGTTCATAGCATGGCAGTCCCCAACAACACTCGCTGTAACAGATGCGAGAAAAGAAACAAAAAATTAATAAACCTTTCTGGTATACGGCTTTTATGTATCGATATACGATTGGTGAATAAGCCTCGCAACTGCTATTGGGACGTCATTAAATTGGAGGGTCGTTTTTAGTCGACATTTGGTGAAAATTTTGACTCTCGATCAATTGAAAAACAAATCAGAAATAAATACCAAATATAACTTGAGTAATTTTTGTCATTAAATAAAAATCTGGTGGTCGCGCATTCTTGCTTGAGCTTCCGACACGATGCCATCATTTTATCGGAGCACCATCAGAGATCGAGAACCGCATTCTTCCCATCCCAGCACGGGCTCTTGTTCCGTTACAAACCACGACAAAGCCCGAGAAAATAACGAATCCGCTCCGAAAACGCCTCAAAATACGGCGGGAGTCGATTCATCAGCAAAAATTAGGGGTTGACTGGCGGGTAGAGTTGACGGGAAATTTCATAAATATTGTCGACCCTCTGTCACTGAGGGGGGCTCCAACGATTCTTTGTGTCAGGTCCTTTGTACTGATTTGGAAGTTTAGTGGGTATAAAATTTTAGCTCTTTTATGACCCCCGTGTTTAAACGATAAACGCTTCGTTGTTAAAGGGCTGAGAATTATTTTTCGGCTGACGGCTAATAAAATGATTATGGAAACCTTGTGATGGCACAATTAAATGATACTTAACAAATTATGTATACTTTTGTGTCTTTGATACGGAAATGCGCATGATTATCTGACTTAGACCAACTTATCAAAATTATTCATCCAATCTAACCTAGTATTCTTTATGCCTTAAGATTCTCTAAATGTATTGTCTGTATGTATTGTCGAATAGTTGTCTACTGAAAATTATAAAGAAGAAAGATCAGAGCTTATTTTCTTCGCACTTCGTCCGTGGATCCACGGAGGCGTTTCCACCAAGAATTCGAACTCGAGAAAGCATTTATTACAAATCACCAGGACATGGTAGAGTGACAGCTGGAATCCTGAAAGTGTTGAAAAGCAGACTATTTCAAAGGAAAATTAGCGAAAACTTGTAAAATCAAAAGTAAAAATCAAACCACGGACTCAATAAGCATTTTCACAGAATTGTGGTATCATGAAACCATTTGATACCATGACCATATCCATATATCCCTTTGCCATTAACCTTGCAAGGTAAACATAATCACTTTCCGAATCACAACACTCAATTTTGAATACCCACTTGCATTCAACAATGGTTCCACGGCTGGGCATGTCCACTAAGTCCCAAGTGTCATTTTCCTCAAATGAATGGATTTCCTCCATCATGGCTTGTCTCCATTTTTCTTTGTCAGGTCTTGATAAAGCTTCCTTAACACTCAATGGAACATCTTCTAGGTCAATCTAACTCTTGCACATATAGGTTACATATAGTCTTCTAGCTGCTTGTTTGGTACTCTGACTCTTTCTGACATTCTTGGGATCACTGGTTCTTGATTTTCTAACTTTAAGCTCACAAAACTCTTCAGTGGCTTCATTTTCCCCCACTGAATCCTTGTCTTCTTGATTCTCTGTGTTTAAGCTGTCAACATCACTAATTATTATTCCTGTGTTTTGTTTTTCATCACAGTTCATGAATAATGACATCCCGGCTTGAAATAACTTTTTTATCAATGGGATCAAACAACTTATATCCTTTGACATTATCCCCAAAACCAACCAATATCATTTTTCTTGATTTCTTGTCCCATTTATGTCGTTTGGGTTTTGGTATATGAACCATAGTCTCGCTACCAAAAATTCTAGTATGGCTGATATCTGGTTTTTTGTTATGCCAAAGCTCATATGGTGTTTTATACTGCAGACCTTTAGCAATACACCTGTTTCTCAAATATATATTATCCGTTCAGGATCCGATGTCCACAGGTAGGTAAAGGTAAAATCACCTTTCAATGCTATTTGATAGGGAAAGGTGATAAATTTACCTGCACCTGTGGACATCGGATTGTGAACAGGATATAGCTGTATCAACTGCATCAGCCCAAAAAATCTTCGATAAATCAGCTTCGAACAACAAGCATCTGGCTTTCTCAATGACAGTTCTATTTAAACGTTCACACATTTCATTTTGTTGGGGTGTATGGAAGTTTGTCTTTTGATGTATAATCCTCTCTTTCTTGAGAAACTGCTCAAAATCACTCCCACAAAATTCTCCTCCATTAGCTGAACGTAAACATTTAAGTTCATGACCTGTTTGAGTTTCGACAAGCTGTTTAAAATATTTGAAACAACTTTCGTTTTCAAAGAATAAACATGTGCATATCTGCTGAAGTCGTACTCAAAGAGTATAGGAAATATTTGGAACCTCCTATAGAAACTTCTTTCATGGGCCCGCATAGATCAGTATGCACCACCTCCAATGGTAATTCAGCTCGTTGACCTTCATGTCTAAAAGGTAACTTTGATTGCTTTCCTTCACAACAAGTTACACAAAGTTTATTTTCACAAACATTGCCTTTCATATTGTGTAAACCTTCTACTGAATCGTGGTTTTTCATAGCTATCAAATCTTGAAAATTTAAGTGTGCTAATCTGCGATGCCATACTTTTGAAACTGTCAGGTTTAAAACTGCATCAGCTGATTTCTCAATCACCTCACTTTCTTGTGATATAAGCACCTTTTCAGCTTATAAACATTCTCAGTAAACTGAGCAACAGCAATAACATTTCCATGACTGTTAATGACCTTGCAATTTTTCTCACTAAAATTGACTTTGTTTCCATTTTTGATGATTTGGCCAATGGATAACAAATTAGTTGTCACTCCTGGAACATATGGAGCATTTTTAAACTCTATATCATGCTCCTGCCCATCTACAATGGTTGTAAGTTGTATGTTTCCTGTACCCATCACTGGTAGTTTGGTTTGATCAGCAATAGTAATTTCCCTTGGTTCAACCACATCTTGAAAAGCACTTATCCATTCTTTTTTACATATAATATGATGGAGAATCTATGTACCAATCACTGTTGCTGAATTCTCCGCTCATAAAGACTGCACTAAGAGCACAGACATTTTTACTTTTGTCGCTCTGGCTTGAATTGTCATCTGAGCTGCCTTTGGGACACTTATTCATGTAGTGGCCAAACTTTTTACATCGGTAGCACTGGACATTCTGCAACTTGGAGCTGTCATGTTTCCGCTGATCCTTTTTTCCATAATTAGGCTTTCCAACAACAAATGCTGAACCTGTTGATTTATGAGCACCTTCCTGAGACATATCTAGTAACTTAGTTTTAATATTCTCCGTTGTGATAGCAATCCCACTATGCTCAACTGCCATTAATCATAGGAGTAAACTTATCTGGCAATCCTGCTAAGAGCAATGAGCCTATCCATTTCTCATCAATGGAAAATCCTGTATTCTCTAATTTCTGTGCTGTTCCAATAAATTATGTCACATAGGACTCCATACTCTCACAGTTATCCAATCGTAAAGATATTAAGGCTCGTAATAAATAGATCTTACGTGTAAAGCCTGTATCTGCATACATTGTTTTCAACGTTTCCCACAAAGATTTTGCATCTGTGCTGTCTCGAACATGAACAAACAATGAAGGATCAATTGTAAGTACCAACTTTGCCCGTGCCTTTTTTTGGAGAGTAGTGTCGATTTCTTCGCCACTTAAACACTTCTCCAAACCTTCTAGAATTGCAAAATTCTCCACAGCGAAACTCCACTCATCATAGTTGGGCACACCTGACAAAAAGTTCATTGCCATTTCGGTCCACACACTTTCAGAGCAATAACAATTGTTTTTTACTGATTTAGAAGTTCACTACACAATCCACGAGTGGAAATTTTTAATATATTCCAACAGAAAGAAGGAAAAGGCAGAGTGATATCATCGAAAATGTTCACGCTGGCAATGGAGGAACTAATCGAGAAACTGGACTTTTCTAGACATGGCTTGGCAAGGTTCGCTGATGACATCGGACTCATTCCTGTAAGAAAAGCTACAGTTTAATAGAAGAAATGAACCTGAAGATAGGTTATGGCAAATACCGCCGAAGAAGGATGAAGAATCATCATCGAAAATCTGTATTTCAAAAAATTCAGCGAATGCATCTATCTAGTACAGATAATTAACAAATATTACACGAAGAACAAAGTTAGCATGGGCAGGTTGATGGATCCTAAAGAACCAAAAGATTCCACCTTAGCTTAGAACGAGAGTTTTCAACCGATGTATTTTACCCCTAATGATATTTGGATCTTAGATTTGGACATTTAGAAAGAAAAATAACGAAAAACTCTTTGATTATGGAGGCCATGAAGCAGATGATGCTGAACATGATATTTTTCAACAAGAGAGAAACACTTGGATAGGACTCCTGTCTCTCGCTCCTCGCTCCTATTATAGGTGCGAGAACCACGTGTTGAAATGTATCCAAAAAGAATTTCAATTTTATCACCCTCTATATTATTCCACTTTAGGTAACTATACCTACTCTGTCCAACGAACCTACGGAGTATAACAGAGTCAAAATGGCGGTCAGGTTTACAATGAACACTGATTTATGCCATTTATTTATAGTAACGACCCTTTTTGAAGGTTTTGTTGTCTTTCACTCCGTAAGTTGGTTGGACAGAGTATAGTTTAGTTTATTGACTGGTCGCCTGTAATATAATTTATAACATTCTGCTGGTTAATAAATGACAGTTTGTCAATCTTTATCTTGAGTTCAACCAAAAAACATTGTTTTATTGCTTCCCTCTGTATTTCCAACAGGTTATGCTGCCCAGATATTTATAATAAAACAAAGAAAGTGGGGAAAAGCATACTAATTCGTTATTTTTCAGTATACGTTGTCTAATTCGTGAATTCTGTAGTCAAACTGAAAATGTCTGTGAACTAAATGTCCAGTGTACCAAAGCTCTTGGGCAGGGAAAATTATGACGGATGGACGTTTGCCGTAGAGAATTTTCTAGTCCTGGAAGGACTCTCCAAGTGCATTGAAGGTACGGAACTAGATTTAGATAAAGATGCCAAGGCTAAAGCAAAGCCGGTATTGAGGTTGGACGCTTCATTATTTGTACATGTGAGAAATGCCAAAACCGCCAAGGAATTATGGGAGTGTTTGAAAGAAATGTTTGATGACTCAGGCTTCACACGAAAAATATATTTGTTGCGTACGTTGATATCATTCGATGGAGTCCTATGTAAGTTCAGTTATAGAAACGTCACAAAAATTACAACGAACAGGATTTTCCATTAATGACACATGGATTCGATCTCTTTTGTTGGCGGAATTGCCTGACAGGTTTGCCCAAATGATCATAGCAATTGAACACTCAGGATTGAAGATAAGTGCAGACGCTGTGGAAACTAACTAATTAGTTTTACGGATTCAATATCATCCCTAAAGTATACCTTTTTTGGCCGCATTTACTTTACGGCCGCATTTACTTCACGGCCGCATTTGCTTTATTACTTTTCGGCCGCTTTTACTTCACGGCCGCTTTTACTTTACGGCCGCTACTTTGGTGAAAATAAACAAACAATCGGAAACGCAGTGCCGTAACCATCAACACAACCAATAAACAATTAGTTAGCACCACAATGAAACCAAATTTTCAATTTCAGCTCTATCCAAATTTCCACATGAAATGTTAAAGAAAACGGCATAAGATTAAAAAATTGGGAGAAAATTTATTTTCTTGCATTTTTTTCGGAAAATGCCAAAATTTAAAAATCCTCAACGTTATGGTCCACAGGTCCACCTATGTAGGTATACTCTATGTTAAAATTTACAATTATTGTCGACAATAACATATCAGCAAGTTTTCAAAATTGATTGCTTTTTAAAAAAGCACACTGTAGAATACCAGGCGAAAAAGTCGGCAATTTTCTATAATCACACTTTTTCTATCGTAGTTTTTGTTACTAATAATTATGTATCTACCCATCTTTGCTGGATTATTTATTTGATAAATAAAAGTTTTGTTCAATTTTCGTCTTTTTTCAAGAACAAACACTCGCCTAAAAAATTTTGTGTGCACCTCGGCCGAATGATCTTTTTTGGCCGAATCAGAAATTTGCGGCCGAGGCGCAGACGAGGCCAAGCAAATTTCAGGCCTTGGTACACAAATAACTATTGTGTGCTCCGGAAGTTTCTTGGACATGCCTAGAGTTTGTTTAGTTGTTGATTGTGGCAGTATAGCGCAAGGGATACAATATCCTTCCATAGGTTTCCATCAATTTTAAATAACAATGGGAGGTTTGATTTGTTAGCTCAAGAGAGAAGAGAAAAATTGATTAATGTTCTTAAAAGAGAAGATCTGACAGAAAAATAGATTGAATATAGAGTAACTATACTTAGATATTTGTTCTTGTGACACTTGGTTTTGATATTTGTTGGAAAAAACCTGAATTTAATCCATTATAGAAAAACCTAGCAAACTTTTAGAAGAAAGACCACATAGACTGCAACACGAACACTCCGCTCTAACTTTTTTAAAACAAAATGACACTAAAACTTGTGAAAAAGCTGTGAAAACCGCATAAAACAAAACCGGCCTAATCTAAACGAATGTAAATAAATGATTTGTTTTACCTCAGGGCGACTGTCAAACTCATTTGTGACGTCACATGGACATGCCCTATTGTAGATGACAAAAAACATGATATAGTCATAAAAAATGTACATTATATTCCAGATATAACAACAAAGCTTCTTTTTGTCAGTCAGCTCATTAAAAATTGTAACAATGTGTTTTTTGATGGCAGTATAGTTGTAAAATTTACAACAACCTTGATAAACTCGTGGCAGTAGCCGAGTTAAATGATAATGTATATAAGCTAGTATTTGACAAAGGTTCACAGGACTCTTTCGTTGATTTAACAGTGTCAAATGAAGTACCTATGGCATAGACGATAAGCACATATCAACCACAATGACCTGAAAGTAATGAAAAATGGCTCAGTTGAAGGTTTAAAAGTAGCAGGAAAAATGGACAATGAAATTTTCTGCCAAGTTTGTTGTGAAGGCAAGCAAGCAAGATTGCCTTTCAAGTCTAAAGGCAATAGAGCTTCAGCATGCTTAGAAATTGTTCATGCAGACCTTTGTGGACCCATGGAACAAAGATCCATAGGAGGTTCGAAATATTTCTTGTTGTTTGTAGATGATTACCCGAACAGAACGGTATGTGTGAACGCATGAATAGAACAATTGTTGAAAAAGCTATATGTATGTTATTTGATGCTGGTTTGAACAAAAAATATTGGGCCAAAACAGTTAGTGGATTAAATAACAAGACGCCATACGAGCTAAGTCACCTAAGAATATTTGGCAGTCAAGTAATGGTTCATGTTCCCAAATAAAAACGTACTAAATGGGATAAAAAGGCAAAACAGATGATTTTAGTTGGTTATGGACAAGGTGTAAAGGGATATAGATTGCATAATCTTGACAAGAATATGAAGTCATAATAAGCCGCGATATGGTAATTAACGAAAGGGATAGCAAAGAAGTTGATTTTGTTATAAATAAAACACAAAATGGCTTAGAAGAAAGTTTTGCAATGGTTCCAGAAGCTGAAGATGCAGCTTCAGTAGGGGAAACTCCAGTTGATGATAATTTTGATGTCTTCGATTGTCATGAAGATGAATCAGAATTAGGTGCATCAAGCGACAATGATTTTCCAGCCACAGTTCAAGAACCATTGAGAATATGGAGATCTGAGAGAAAGAGAGTACCAAAAACATTTGACGAGTACGTAACTTACCTATGCTCTGAGATTCCAAATAGTGAACTTGATTTTGAGGATGTGCTAGCAACAGTTTCAGAAGCTTTAGCTCGGCCGGATGGTGAAAAATGGCAGCAAGCGATTCTGGATGAGTTAAGTTCTTTCGAAGAAAATAATACTTGGGACTTGGTGAATATTCCGGAAAAAAGGACAGTTGTAGATGGGTCTTCAAAGTGAAGAGCGACAGTGAAAATAAGCCAATTTAAACTTTATACATTAGACAACCTAAAGGCTTTAACAAAGAGTCTGAAACTATAATATGCAAATTAAAAAAGGCAGTTTATAGTCTGAAACAATCTTCTCGTGCATGGAACAGACGTGTAGATGAATTTATGTTAAAATTGAATTTCGGTAAATCAAAGCATGAGCGCTGCTTGTATATTAATAGACAAAATAATTTGCTTACTGTAGTTGCATTGTATGTTGATGATTTTTTTTTATAATTTCTAATGATGATAAAACTGTACAGTATTTGAAACAACAATAAGGTTCAGAATTTAAAATCAAAGATCTTGGCGAGGCAAAACAATGTTTAGGAGTAAGAATTAGGCATGATAAAGAAAATGGTCAGATTACGTTAAATCAGGAAGCTTATTTAAAACAAATTTTAAAAAGATTTGGCATGACAGATTGTAAAAGTGTTACCACTCCTATAGATAGTAATTTTAGTACTGATGTCAGTAAAAACAGTGCAAGTGATAAAGACATTCCGTATCAGAGACTAATAGGAACTTTGATGTACCTTGCAGTATTGACAAAGGCAGACTTAACTTATGCTGTTAGTTTTTTGTCTCAGTTCAATAATTGTTATACAGAATATCACTGGAAGTGTGCTAAACGAGTGCTAAGATATTTGCAGGGACTAAGACTTATTCCTTGGTTTTCTTAAAAGATGGTGAGAGGGTTACGTAGATGCTGATTGGGCGTCAAACAAAACTGATAGGAAATCATATAGGTACAGGTTTTGTATTTAAACTTTCTGGAGGATCCATCTCTTGGAAAAGCAAGAAACAGAATACAGTATAGCTCTTTCCAGCACGGAAGCGGAGTATATGGCACTGAGTGAAGCGACTAAAGAAGCCATACATATCCGAAATCTGATCGGATAATTGGATTGCATCAAAATATACAATGATAATCAAAGTGCGCAAAAATTTGTCAATCAATCCAATCTTCCATGAGCGTTCTAAGCACATTGATATGCGCTATCATTTTCTTAGGGAAGTGGTTGCAAAAAATATTGTTAAAATTGAATATTTGGCAACAGCTGATATTTTAACTGAAGGTTTGCAAAATGTTAAACATAACAAGTTTGTGAAAAAGTTAGGTTTAGCAATTGCATAAATTATTTCTTGATAAGTGGGGGTGTTGAAATGTATCAAAAAAGAATTTCCATTTTATCACCCCCTATATTATTCCACTTTAGGTAACTATGGTTGAACCAGATCCAAGCGGCAGTAAATGACAAACTGGTAATTTTCATTACAACCTATCAAATGTCCTCAGTGCATGCACACTGGTCCAGGTAGGGCGTTTCAACCAATAGGAAGGCTAAACAAACACAATTTAGGTTATTTAATGTCATTTACTGCCGCTTGGATTTGGAAATGGTATAGTTTAGTTTATTGACTGGTCACTTGTAATATAATTTATAACATTCTGCTGGTTAATAAATGACAGTTTGTCAATCTTTATCTTGAGTTCAACCGAACCACATTGTTTTATTGCTTCCCTCTATGTTTCCAACACCACGTTGACACAAATAGCATCAAAAGTCACCCATCTAAAATGGAGTTTTAGAGGATACCAACATGCAAGACAAAAAAACCACAGATAGAACTGAAAAGATAGGCTAGATAAGATAAATCGACGATCTCAAACTGAACGCAGGATTGCTCTGAGACAAATGGCTCAAATAACAATTCTCTTGTGAGAATTCGGAGAGGTTTACATACAAAGGTGAATGATAACAGGCTGAAGAAGAAGAATAAAAATTCACAAGAATTTATACCTTACTTTTACTGTTAGAATGATAATATTTATTTTCAAAAGAACGACATTTTTGAAACATCTGTCATTTGGCATTCCATTGGTCTGGTGTTAATCCAACTATCGTTACGTTGCCTTGGACAAAAGTCAGGTAATGTTAGATTGCTGGACTAGTGTTGTAATAAAGTAAAAAATATGATTTTTACGATACGTTTTCATTAAGGCAGTGATCCTATTTCGCATTTTATTAAATATGTAAACTGGAGCCGCTTGAAACAAACTAATCAAATTGACTTATTCTCGTCACTTCCTCCGAGAACCAAATTCCAAATTTTCCATTTACGCATGTTCTCACCTAAATATCCGGAACCATAAAAATACAATAGAAAAGTTTCGAAGAACCCTAATTTTACCAATAATATTGCTTTCAACTCCAATGTTCAATTATTGTCATTCTCGGAAAAAAATACGAGACGACATTGAAATCACTCTACCTGGTATACCTACCCACCCACAATAAACAGATAAGCGTATCTATGGCTAAAATTAACCAAATTAAACACAAATCAATTCTTGTTTGTTAAATGACGCATTATTGAGAAATTTGTAGGTAAAATCTGTTTTTTTTTTTTAAAGATAATTCCCCAATTCAAAAATTTAGTAACTATGTTGGCAACACAAGCCTTTTCTACATAAAAATTTTGAAAGCATTGACAATTTTACATTGTATTGCCAACATAATGTCATTTTGACTTTTATCTTTAAAAAAAAAAAACGCACTTTAGATGGGAAATTTCAATGGTTTATTTTGAGTCATTGTTAAATTGACACTTGGCAAACAGGTCAAATTCATGGAATAGCTCCTTTTTAACCCTAAGCTTTAATCAACTTTGTATGCACTTCACTTTGCCTCTTACAATAAGTAGTTTGTGTAACACGTCGTTGAAGTTAGCAACAGATTCAGAAATGAAAATCATGTTTTTACAGTCGACCAAATAAGTAGTGCCACAAATATAATGAATCAAAAAATCTATTCTAAAAGATTCTGTAACATCATCAAACTTGGTGGAAATAATACTGAGGGTGATGTACGTCACATACTGAAAAATCATATGTCCCGGGAGGGGTTGAAGGGGGTAGATTCCGCCCCAAAAATGTAAATGAAATCAGATATCAAAAATTTTGTAGCACCACCAAAGTTGGTGGAAATATTTCTTGAACAGATACGAGGGACATATCAAAAAAGCAAATGTTTATCTCGGGGTTGAAGAAGGGAAATTCAAGAAGGGAAATTCAAGCCCAAAGTTGACGAAAAAAACCAAACTTCCTTGAAACACTTTGTAGCAGTTTCAAAGTTGGTCGAATTATTCCTTTGACAGATACGAGTAAAATATCAAAAAAGCACATGTTTATCTCGGGGTTGAAGGGGGGAAATTCAACCCCAAATTTGACGAAAAAAACCAAACTTCCTTGAAAAATTTTGTAGCAGATTCAAAGTTGGTCCAATTATTGCTTGGATAGATACGAGTAAAATATCAAAAAAGCACATGTTTATCTCGGGGTTGAAGGGGGGAAATTCAACCCCAAATTTGACGAAAAAACCAAACTTCCTTGAAAAATTTTGTAGCAGATTCAAAGTTGGTCCAATTATTGCTTGGATAGATACGAGTAAAATATCAAAAAAGCACATGTTTATCTCGGGGATGAAGGGGGGAAATTCAACCCCAAAGTTGACGAAAAAAATCAAACTTCCTTGAAAAATTTTGTAGCAGAATCAAAGTTGGTCCAATTATTGCTTGGATAGATACGAGTAAAATATCAAAAAAGCACATGTTTATCTCGGGGTTGAAGGGGGGAAATTCAACCCCAAATTTGACAAAATAACCAAACTTCTTTGAAAAATTTTGTAGCAGATTCAAAGTTGGTCCAATTATTGCTTGGATAGATACGAGTAAAATATCAAAAAAGCACATGTTTATCTCGGGGTTGAAGGGGGGAAATTCAACCCCAAATTTGACGAAAAAACCAAACTTCCTTGAAAAATTTTGTAGCAGATTCAAAGTTGGTCCAATTATTGCTTGGATAGATACGAGTAAAATATCAAAAAAGCACATGTTTATCTCGGGGTTGAAGGGGGGAAATTCAACCCCAAATTTGACGAAAAAACCAAACTTCCTTGAAAAATTTTGTAGCAGATTCAAAGTTGGTCCAATTATTGCTTGGATAGATACGAGTAAAATATCAAAAAAGCACATGTTTATCTCGGGGATGAAGGGGGGAAATTCAACCCCAAAGTTGACGAAAAAAATCAAACTTCCTTGAAAAATTTTGTAGCAGAATCAAAGTTGGTCCAATTATTGCTTGGATAGATACGAGTAAAATATCAAAAAAGCACATGTTTATCTCGGGGTTGAAGGGGGGAAATTCAACCCCAAATTTGACAAAATAACCAAACTTCTTTGAAAAATTTTGTAGCAGATTCAAAGTTGGTCCAATTATTGCTTGGATAGATACGAGTAAAATATCAAAAAAGCACATGTTTATCTCGGGGATGAAGGGGGGAAATTCAACCCCAAAGTTGACGAAAAAAATCAAACTTCCTTGAAAAATTTTGTAGCAGAATCAAAGTTGGTCCAATTATTGCTTGGATATAGATACGAGTAAAATATCAAAAAAGCACATGTTTATCTCGGGGATGAAGGGGGGAAATTCAACCCCAAATTTGACGAAAAAACCAAACTTCCTTGAAAAATTTTGTAGCAGATTCAAAGTTGGTCCAATTATTGCTTGGATAGATACGAGTAAAATATCAAAAAAGCACATGTTTATCTCGGGGATGAAGGGGGGAAATTCAACCCCAAAGTTGACGAAAAAAATCAAACTTCCTTGAAAAATTTTGTAGCAGAATCAAAGTTGGTCCAATTATTGCTTGGATAGATACGAGTAAAATATCAAAAAAGCACATGTTTATCTCGGGGATGAAGGGGGAAATTCAACCCCAAAGTTGACGAAAAAAATCAAACTTCCTTGAAAAATTTTGTAGCAGAATCAAAGTTGGTCCAATTATTGCTTGGATAGATACGAGTAAAATATCAAAAAAGCACATGTTTATCTCGGGGATGAAGGGGGGAAATTCAACCCCAAATTTGACGAAAAAACCAAACTTTCCTTGAAAAATTTTGTAGCAGATTCAAAGTTGGTCCAATTATTGCTTGGATAGATACGAGTAAAATATCAAAAAAGCACATGTTTATCTCGGGGATGAAGGGGGGAAATTCAACCCCAAAGTTGACGAAAAAAATCAAACTTCCTTGAAAAATTTTGTAGCAGATTCAAAGTTGGTTCAATTATTGCTTGGATAGATACGAGTAAAATATCAAAAAAGCACATGTTTATCTCGGGGTTGAAGGGGGGAAATTCAACCCCAAATTTGACGAAAAAACCAAACTTCCTTGAAAAATTTTGTAGCAGATTCAAAGTTGATCCAATTATTGCTTGGATAGATACGAGTAAAATATCAAAAAAGCACATGTTTATCTCGGGGATGAAGGGGGGAAATTCAACCCCAAAGTTGACGAAAAAAATCAAACTTCCTGAAAAATTTTGTAGCAGAATCAAAGTTGGTCCAATTATTGCTTGGATAGATACGAGTAAAATATCAAAAAAGCACATGTTTATCTCGGGGTTGAAGGGGGGAAATTCAACCCCAAATTTGACAAAATAACCAAACTTCTTTGAAAAATTTTGTAGCAGATTCAAAGTTGGTCCAATTATTGCTTGGATAGATACGAGTAAAATATCAAAAAAGCACATGTTTATCTCGGGGTTGAAGGGGGGAAATTCAACCCCAAATTTGACGAAAAAACCAAACTTCCTTGAAAAATTTTGTAGCAGATTCAAAGTTGGTCCAATTATTGCTTGGATAGATACGAGTAAAATATCAAAAAAGCACATGTTTATCTCGGGGTTGAAGGGGGGGAAATTCAACCCCAAATTTGACGAAAAAACCAAACTTCCTTGAAAAATTTTGTAGCAGATTCAAAGTTGGTCCAATTATTGCTTGGATAGATACGAGTAAAATATCAAAAAAGCACATGTTTATCTCGGGGTTGAAGGGGGGAAATTCAACCCCAAATTTGACGAAAAAACCAAACTTCCTTGAAAAATTTTGTAGCAGATTCAAAGTTGGTCCAATTATTGCTTGGATAGATACGAGTAAAATATCAAAAAAGCACATGTTTATCTCGGGGATGAAGGGGGGAAATTCAACCCCAAAGTTGACGAAAAAAATCAAACTTCCTTGAAAAATTTTGTAGCAGAATCAAAGTTGGTCCAATTATTGCTTGGATAGATACGAGTAAAATATCAAAAAAGCACATGTTTATCTCGGGATGAAGGGGGGAAATTCAACCCCAAAGTTGACGAAAAAAATCAAACTTCCTTGAAAAATTTTGTAGCAGAATCAAAGTTGGTCCAATTATTGCTTGGATAGATACGAGTAAAATATCAAAAAAGCACATGTTTATCTCGGGGATGAAGGGGGGAAATTCAACCCCAAATTTGACGAAAAAACCAAACTTCCTTGAAAAATTTTGTAGCAGATTCAAAGTTGGTCCAATTATTGCTTGGATAGATACGAGTAAAATATCAAAAAAGCACATGTTTATCTCGGGGATGAAGGGGGGAAATTCAACCCCAAAGTTGACGAAAAAAATCAAACTTCCTTGAAAAATTTTGTAGCAGATTCAAAGTTGGTTCAATTATTGCTTGGATAGATACGAGTAAAATATCAAAAAAGCACATGTTTATCTCGGGGTTGAAGGGGGGAAATTCAACCCCAAATTTGACGAAAAAACCAAACTTCCTTGAAAAATTTTGTAGCAGATTCAAAGTTGATCCAATTATTGCTTGGATTGATACGAGTAAAATATCAAAAAAGCACATGTTTATCTCGGGGATGAAGGGGGGAAATTCAACCCCAAAGTTGACGAAAAAAATCAAACTTCCTTGAAAAATTTTGTAGCAGAATCAAAGTTGGTCCAATTATTGCTTGGATAGATACGAGTAAAATATCAAAAAAGCACATGTTTATCTCGGGGTTGAAGGGGGGAAATTCAACCCCAAATTTGACAAAATAACCAAACTTCTTTGAAAAATTTTGTAGCAGATTCAAAGTTGGTCCAATTATTGCTTGGATAGATACGAGTAAAATATCAAAAAAGCACATGTTTATCTCGGGGTTGAAGGGGGGAAATTCAACCCCAAATTTGACGAAAAAACCAAACTTCCTTGAAAAATTTTGTAGCAGATTCAAAGTTGGTCCAATTATTGCTTGGATAGATACGAGTAAAATATCAAAAAAGCACATGTTTATCTCGGGGTTGAAGGGGGGAAATTCAACCCCAAATTTGACGAAAAAACCAAACTTCCTTGAAAAATTTTGTAGCAGATTCAAAGTTGGTCCAATTATTGCTTGGATAGATACGAGTAAAATATCAAAAAAGCACATGTTTATCTCGGGGATGAAGGGGGGAAATTCAACCCCAAAGTTGACGAAAAAAATCAAACTTCCTTGAAAAATTTTGTAGCAGAATCAAAGTTGGTCCAATTATTGCTTGGATAGATACGAGTAAAATATCAAAAAAGCACATGTTTATCTCGGGGTTGAAGGGGGGAAATTCAACCCCAAATTTGACAAAATAACCAAACTTCTTTGAAAAATTTTGTAGCAGATTCAAAGTTGGTCCAATTATTGCTTGGATAGATACGAGTAAAATATCAAAAAAGCACATGTTTATCTCGGGGATGAAGGGGGGAAATTCAACCCCAAAGTTGACGAAAAAAATCAAACTTCCTTGAAAAATTTTGTAGCAGAATCAAAGTTGGTCCAATTATTGCTTGGATATAGATACGAGTAAAATATCAAAAAAGCACATGTTTATCTCGGGGATGAAGGGGGGAAATTCAACCCCAAATTTGACGAAAAAAACCAAACTTCCTTGAAAAATTTTGTAGCAGATTCAAAGTTGGTCCAATTATTGCTTGGATAGATACGAGTAAAATATCAAAAAAGCACATGTTTATCTCGGGGATGAAGGGGGGAAATTCAACCCCAAAGTTGACGAAAAAAATCAAACTTCCTTGAAAAATTTTGTAGCAGAATCAAAGTTGGTCCAATTATTGCTTGGATAGATACGAGTAAAATATCAAAAAAGCACATGTTTATCTCGGGGATGAAGGGGGGAAATTCAACCCCAAAGTTGACGAAAAAAATCAAACTTCCTTGAAAAATTTTGTAGCAGAATCAAAGTTGGTCCAATTATTGCTTGGATAGATACGAGTAAAATATCAAAAAAGCACATGTTTATCTCGGGGATGAAGGGGGGAAATTCAACCCCAAATTTGACGAAAAAACCAAACTTCCTTGAAAAATTTTGTAGCAGATTCAAAGTTGGTCCAATTATTGCTTGGATAGATACGAGTAAAATATCAAAAAAGCACATGTTTATCTCGGGGATGAAGGGGGGAAATTCAACCCCAAAGTTGACGAAAAAAATCAAACTTCCTTGAAAAATTTTGTAGCAGATTCAAAGTTGGTTCAATTATTGCTTGGATAGATACGAGTAAAATATCAAAAAAGCACATGTTTATCTCGGGGTTGAAGGGGGGAAATTCAACCCCAAATTTGACGAAAAAACCAAACTTCCTTGAAAAATTTTGTAGCAGATTCAAAGTTGATCCAATTATTGCTTGGATAGATACGAGTAAAATATCAAAAAAGCACATGTTTATCTCGGGGATGAAGGGGGGAAATTCAACCCCAAAGTTGACGAAAAAAATCAAACTTCCTTGAAAAATTTTGTAGCAGAATCAAAGTTGGTCCAATTATTGCTTGGATAGATACGAGTAAAATATCAAAAAAGCACATGTTTATCTCGGGGTTGAAGGGGGGAAATTCAACCCCAAAGTTGACAAAATAACCAAACTTCTTTGAAAAATTTTGTAGCAGATTCAAAGTTGGTCCAATTATTGCTTGGATAGATACGAGTAAAATATCAAAAAAGCACATGTTTATCTCGGGGTTGAAGGGGGGAAATTCAACCCCAAATTTGACGAAAAAACCAAACTTCCTTGAAAAATTTTGTAGCAGATTCAAAGTTGGTCCAATTATTGCTTGGATAGATACGAGTAAAATATCAAAAAAGCACATGTTTATCTCGGGGTTGAAGGGGGGAAATTCAACCCCAAATTTGACGAAAAAACCAAACTTCCTTGAAAAATTTTGTAGCAGATTCAAAGTTGGTCCAATTATTGCTTGGATAGATACGAGTAAAATATCAAAAAAGCACATGTTTATCTCGGGGATGAAGGGGGGAAATTCAACCCCAAAGTTGACGAAAAAAATCAAACTTCCTTGAAAAATTTTGTAGCAGAATCAAAGTTGGTCCAATTATTGCTTGGATATAGATACGAGTAAAATATCAAAAAAGCACATGTTTATCTCGGGGATGAAGGGGGGAAATTCAACCCCAAATTTGACGAAAAAACCAAACTTCCTTGAAAAATTTTGTAGCAGATTCAAAGTTGGTCCAATTATTGCTTGGATAGATACGAGTAAAATATCAAAAAAGCACATGTTTATCTCGGGGATGAAGGGGGGAAATTCAACCCCAAAGTTGACGAAAAAAATCAAACTTCCTTGAAAAATTTTGTAGCAGATTCAAAGTTGGTTCAATTATTCCTTGGATAGATACGAGTAAAATATCAAAAAAGCACATGTTTATCTCGGGGTTGAAGGGGGGAAATTCAACCCCAAATTTGACGAAAAAACCAAACTTCCTTGAAAAATTTTGTAGCAGATTCAAAGTTGGTCCAATTATTGCTTGGATAGATACGAGTAAAATATCAAAAAAGCACATGTTTATCTCGGGGATGAAGGGGGGAAATTCAACCCCAAAGTTGACGAAAAAAATCAAACTTCCTTGAAAAATTTTGTAGCAGAATCAAAGTTGGTCCAATTATTGCTTGGATAGATACGAGTAAAATATCAAAAAAGCACATGTTTATCTCGGGGTTGAAGGGGGGAAATTCAACCCCAAAGTTGACAAAATAACCAAACTTCTTTGAAAAATTTTGTAGCAGATTCAAAGTTGGTCCAATTATAGCTTGGATTTATACGAGTAAAATATCAAAAAAGCACATGTTTATCTCGGGGATGAAGGGGGGAAATTCAACCCCAAAGTTGACGAAAAAAATCAAACTTCCTTGAAAAATTTTGTAGCAGATTCAAAGTTGGTCCAATTATTGCTTGGATAGATACGAGTAAAATATCAAAAAAGCACATGTTTATCTCGGGGTTGAAGGGGGAAAATTCAACCCCAAAGTTGACAAAATAACCAAATTTCTTTGAAAAATTTTGTAGCAGATTCAAAGTTGGTCCAATTATTGCTTGGATAGATACGAGTAAAATATCAAAAAAGCACATGTTTATCTCGGGGATGAAGGGGGGAAATTCAACCCCAAAGTTGACGAAAAAAATCAAACTTCCTTGAAAAATTTTGTAGCAGATTCAAAGTTGGTCCAATTATTGCTTGGATAGATACGAGTAAAATATCAAAAAAGCACATGTTTATCTCGGGGTTGAAGGGGGGAAATTCAACCCCAAATTTGACGAAAAAACCAAACTTCCTTGAAAAATTTTGTAGCAGATTCAAAGTTGGTTCAATTATTGCTTGGATAGATACGAGTACAATATCAAAAAAGCACATGTTTATCTCGGGGATGAAGGGGGGAAATTCAACCCCAAAGTTGACGAAAAAAATCAAACTTCCTTGAAAAATTTTGTAGCAGATTCAAAGTTGGTCCAATTATTGCTTGGATAGATACGAGTAAAATATCAAAAAAACACATGTTTATCTCGGGGTTGAAGGGAGGAAATTCAACCCCAAAGTTGTCAAAAAAAAACAAACTTCTTTGAAAAATGAAGTCACATTTTCCCAAAAGAGGAGATTATCTCACGTTTCAGTTCAGAAAATTTTACAATAAAAATTAATTTTTCTCGTTTAGAATTAGTTTTCGCAACACGTGCGTCTATGATTCAGTTGATCAGGTACGTATATAATATAAGCTCAGCTCACTTTGAGAAAAGGGGAAGAAAGGTCGGTAACTCATTTCCATTTTATGATTATACTTAATAATAATAGATGTCGATAAAGTGGCAGGTAGGTACGGTACTTCATCATGGTTAACAGTACAGTTGCGATAGAAAAAAAGTAGTACAAAAATTATTCCCCCAATTCGAGCTCCCAGAGTAACATAAAAATTTTTGACAGGCAATGATATATTCTAGGTTGAAAACGGGTGCAAAAATGCCAAATTAATGTCATCTGAAACTTCCTGGGTTAAGAACTTGTCGAAAAATGCCAAAAATGCGTCATTTTTGGTTAAGAATTAAATTAATGCATATAGACCAGGAGATTTTGGAGATTTTTCTTGTACTACTTTTTTTTTATCGCAACTGTATATAGGAACATATCTTGTTTAGTCGGCGTTGATTGAACATCGTTTCATAGTGTCAACTGAAATGGTAAAATTTTGGAGTGTGCCATGTTCCACGACGCCACAAGTAGGAATCATGTGTATATTTTTGGACATTTTTGGACGCTATTTCTAGAATATTGTTCCAATTGGAGAGGATTGGGTATTGGATGTAACAAGTTTTTTTAAGCAAGTTGGGTTTTCTTCGACAGCTTTGGAGTAGAATTTCCCCTCCTTCAACCCCCAGATTAAAATGTGCTTTTTTGATATTTTACTCGTATCTGTCCAAATAATAATTCGACTAACTTTGAAACTGCTACAAAATTTTTCAAGGAAGTTTGTTTTTTTCCGTCAACTTTGGGGTTGAATTTCCCCCCTTCAACCCTGAGATAAACGTGTGCTTTTTTGATATTTTACTCGTATCTGTCTGAAAAATAATTTGACTAACTTTGAATCTGCTACAAAATTTTTCAAAGAAGTTTGTTTTTTTCGTCAACTTTGGGGTTGAATTTCCCCCCTTCAACCCCGAGATAAACATGTGCTTTTTTGATATTCCACTCGTATCTGTCCAAGCAATAATTCGACCAACTTTGAAACTGCTACAAAATTTTTCAAGGAAGTTTGTTTTTTTCCGTCAACTTTGGGGTTGAATTTCCCCCCTTCAACCCCGAGATAAACATGTGCTTTTTTGATATTATACTCGTATCTATCCAAGCAATAATTGGACCAACTTTGAATCTGCTAAAAAATTTTTCAAGGAAGTTTGATTTTTTTCGTCAACTTTGGGGTTGAATTTCCCCCCTTCAACCCCGAGATAAACACGTGCTTTTTTGATATTTTACTCGTATCTATCCAAGCAATAATTGGACCAACTTTGAATCTGCTACAAAATTTTTCAAGGAAGTTTGATTTTTTTCGTCAACTTTGGGGTTGAATTTCCCCCCTTCAACCCCGAGATAAACATGTGCTTTTTGGATATTTTACTCGTATCTGTCTAAAAAATAATTCGACTAACTTTGAATCTGCTACAAAATTTTTCAAATAAGTTTGGCTTTTTCGTCAACTTTGGGGTTGAATTTTCCCCCTTCAACCTCGAGATAAACATGTGCTTTTTTGATATTTTACTCGTATCTATCCAAGCAATAATTCGAACAACTTTGAAACTGCTACAAAATTTTTCAAGGAAGTTTGGTTTTTTTCGTCAACTTTGGGGTTGAATTTCCCCCCTTCAACCCCGAGATGAACATGTGCTTTTTTGATATTTTACTCGTATCTATCCAAGCAATAATTGGACCAACTTTGAATCTGCTACAAAATTTTTCAAGGAAGTTTGATTTTTTTCGTCAACTTTGGGGTTGAATTTCCCCCCTTCATCCCCGAGATAAACATGTGCTTTTTTGATATTTTACTCGTATCTATCCAAGCAATAATTGGACCAACTTTGAATCTGCTACAAAATTTTTCAAGGAAGTTTGATTTTTTTCGTCAACTTTGGGGTTGAATTTCCCCCCTTCAACCCCGAGATAAACATGTGCTTTTTTGATATTTTACTCGTATCTATCCAAGCAATAATTCGAACAACTTTGAAACTGCTACAAAATTTTTCAAGGAAGTTTGGTTTTTTTCGTCAACTTTGGGGTTGAATTTCCCCCCTTCAACCCCGAGATGAACATGTGCTTTTTTGATATTTTACTCGTATCTATCCAAGCAATAATTGGACCAACTTTGAATCTGCTACAAAATTTTTCAAGGAAGTTTGGTTTTTTTCGTCAACTTTGGGGTTGAATTTCCCCCCTTCATCCCCGAGATAAACATGTGCTTTTTTGATATTTTACTCGTATCTATCCAAGCAATAATTGGACCAACTTTGAATCTGCTACAAAATTTTTCAAGGAAGTTTGATTTTTTTCGTCAACTTTGGGGTTGAATTTCCCCCCTTCATCCCCGAGATGAACATGTGCTTTTTTGATATTTTACTCGTATCTATCCAAGCAATAATTGGACCAACTTTGAATCTGCTACAAAATTTTTCAAGGAAGTTTGATTTTTTTCGTCAACTTTGGGGTTGAATTTCCCCCCTTCATCCCCGAGATAAACATGTGCTTTTTTGATATTTTACTCGTATCTATCCAAGCAATAATTGGACCAACTTTGAATCTGCTACAAAATTTTTCAAGGAAGTTTGATTTTTTTCGTCAACTTTGGGGTTGAATTTCCCCCCTTCAACCCCGAGATAAACACGTGCTTTTTTGATATTTTACTCGTATCTATCCAAGGAATAATTGGACCAACTTTGAATCTGCTACAAAATTTTTCAAGGAAGTTTGATTTTTTTCGTCAACTTTGGGGTTGAATTTCCCCCCTTCAACCCCGAGATAAACATGTGCTTTTTGGATATTTTACTCGTATCTGTCTAAAAAATAATTCGACTAACTTTGAATCTGCTACAAAATTTTTCAAATAAGTTTGGTTTTTTCGTCAACTTTGGGGTTGAATTTTCCCCCTTCAACCTCGAGATAAACATGTGCTTTTTTGATATTTTACTCGTATCTATCCAAGCAATAATTCGAACAACTTTGAAACTGCTACAAAATTTTTCAAGGAAGTTTGGTTTTTTTCGTCAACTTTGGGGTTGAATTTCCCCCCTTCAACCCCGAGATGAACATGTGCTTTTTTGATATTTTACTCGTATCTATCCAAGCAATAATTGGACCAACTTTGAATCTGCTACAAAATTTTTCAAGGAAGTTTGATTTTTTTCGTCAACTTTGGGGTTGAATTTCCCCCCTTCATCCCCGAGATAAACATGTGCTTTTTTGATATTTTACTCGTATCTATCCAAGCAATAATTGGACCAACTTTGAATCTGCTACAAAATTTTTCAAGGAAGTTTGATTTTTTTCGTCAACTTTGGGGTTGAATTTCCCCCCTTCAACCCCGAGATAAACATGTGCTTTTTTGATATTTTACTCGTATCTATCCAAGCAATAATTCGAACAACTTTGAAACTGCTACAAAATTTTTCAAGGAAGTTTGGTTTTTTTCGTCAACTTTGGGGTTGAATTTCCCCCCTTCAACCCCGAGATGAACATGTGCTTTTTTGATATTTTACTCGTATCTATCCAAGCAATAATTGGACCAACTTTGAATCTGCTACAAAATTTTTCAAGGAAGTTTGATTTTTTTCGTCAACTTTGGGGTTGAATTTCCCCCCTTCAACCCCGAGATAAACATATGCTTTTTTGATATTTTACTCGTATCTATCCAAGGAATAATTCGACCAACTTTGAAACTGCTACAAAGTGTTTCAAGGAAGTTTGGTTTTTTTCGTCAACTTTGGGGTTGAATTTCCCTTCTTCAACCCCGAGATAAACATTTGCTTTTTTGATATGTCCCTCGTATCTGTTCAAGAAATATTTCCACCAACTTTGGTGGTGCTACAAAATTTTCGATATCTGATCTCATTTACATTTTTGGGGCGGAATCTACTCCCTTCAACCCCTCCCTGGACATATGATTTTTCAGTATGTGACGTACATCACCCTCAGTATTATTTCCACCAAGTTTGATGATGTTACAGAATCTTTTAGAATAGATTTTTTGATTTATTTTATTTGTGGCACTACTTATTTGGTCGACTGTAAAAACATGATTTTCATTTCTGAATCTGATGCTAACTTCAGCGACATGTTTGTGTATTATAAGATTGAAGACAGGCACTTTATACGTCAGCAGTTTTAGTACTGAGGTAATTTTTTATCTCAAAAATTTGAATTTTCTGTATTTGTTTTTCACAGTATATCAAACCAACCCAATTCAATAGCTACAATTTCTAGTAATACGCCATTTCATCATCATTATGTTATGCTGTTTAGTGGTTTTGTATTATAATTTTTCTGGAATTGAACCAAAAACCAATATTACTGTATCAATATATCAGTTCCAAAAAATAGGACGCTGAACTTTAAAATACCCAATTTGGCACCAGAAACCGCTAAAACGTCTATCTTTCAAAAACTACGCTGCAACAAACCCCATTTTCCAAAAGATTTTTAGCATAATTTAAATCTACAAATCAAGCCCAGCAGCCGAGTATAAGGGCTCGACCACAAAATCAATAGACTTCCAGACAGTTAACGTCCTTCAAAAGAAAATTATTAACGCTAATCCCGGAGTCCTCTCTCTACTAAAACTCCCTCCCCAGAATGCGATACTCAGAAGAGGACACCGTCAAGTAGTATATAGCGTAGGACTGAACTTGCCCGGCGTCTCCCTTTAACGCCCTATCTCTCTCTGTTACACACGAAAACTTATTTGTCGTGTTTCGTATGGATTGTTTCCAAGAGCAGAGCGAAGCTGCTCCGCAGCTTCGAGCTTTAAGGGGTCTCGTTCTGGTTGAGGACAAAGTTTGTATAACTTTGTTTAAGTGGCTCGGACCCTGGCTTTGTCACTTATTGCCGTGTTAAATTCGGCGTCGAAGAGCTTTATATCGAGACTTAAAAGCATGGAATAGTTTTAATGGTTTTAGAAAATCTTTCCAAGAAACACTAAAGCATCAAAAGGCCATTAAATTACGTCACTAATAAGACTACGACTATTTTGATACAGCTTCTACGTAACTTATTTACCAAACAGCAATATCCTCTTGATTCGCATTATTAACACCAGAATCCTTGGAGAGCTAGGAAATAGGTTCAGTATTTGGGCCTTTTCCTGGAGAAAAATACCTACTTCTAGTAAATACAGGTTTAAACAGGTGGTTCCATTCCACTAAATGAGGATATGAATGCAGCAAATGGAGCCTTTTTCAAATAATCCAAGCATTAATTTTTGTCCAGGAAGCTGGTTGAAATAGTGAAGCTATAACTGGTTGATTTTTATTTATGCAGGTAAAGTGAAGCATTGACTTGTAAGCCAGGAGGATATGATCACTACAGGCAAGAAGCAATTTTCTTCCATGAATGTTGGCTTAGAGTACTTTCAATTACCATTACTATCTAGGCGATATGGGCTGAGGTTAGACCTATAAGCTTATTTTTGCACTGTTACTTTAGTTTTGGTTTAAGCATTATGGGAACTGACTATCAAGTTTTGTCTTGAATACTGACACTGAAGTACACTGTTTCAGCTGGCAGTTGAATCCAGTGGGCAAAGACTCTGGTAGAAACTAGAGAATTCTCCCTACACACTGTGGAGTAGTTTTCTTTATTAAATTTGAGACTGTGAGTCTGGAATCTCTGGTCTGTGCTCAAGGCATGAGGTGTCTTAACTGTTTGAATGTTGTTGTGGAGTGTTTGGTAGGTGAATATAAGTTCTTGTTCTTTTATTTTGGAAGCTCAGCAGTTTTTGTTGTTCTACTCTTTCCTTATATGTGAGTCTTCATCTACCAAGTTGCAATCGTGTTGCTATTCTCTGTACAGCTTCAAGGCTATTGCGGTCTCTTATAAGGTCTGGGTGCCAAGCCTGACCTGCATATTCTAGCATAATATATTAAGGAATTTTAAAGTGTTGTAATGTCCGTATACTTCGTTTTCAATGTCTGTTGTTTTAGCTCCAACTGTGAACTCTTGTATTTTCACCTGACGAAGTAAGTAGAGCAACTTTCTAACTTTCCAGTTTTCTTTACAGATTTTTCAATAACCAAAATATTATTCCTAGAGTTACTCAAATGGGATGAAGATAGTTTTTTCTCTTACTTCCAGCTTGCATTGATGATGGCCCAGACCGAAAGCGCTCTGCACTGAATTGAAATTAATAAATTGCACGAAATACAAAACCCTTCTTCTTTCTTCTACATATTCTAGGATTGGCCTGCAGTATAATATACTGCATAACTGTATAACATATTATGTTATACAGTTTTGTAAACGCTTCTTGGGGGTGTTTGGGAAACATATTGTTGTTACATGTGCTGACCAGGTCAAGTCTTTGGTTATCAGAACTCCAATGTCATTGTGTGGCTGAACACTGACCAGTGTCGACCCATTGATGGTGTAGGTATTCATTTTCTAGGTTTATTCTTGCCTAGATGGAGTACCATACATTCTGCTTGCCAGTCCTCACACGACTTCTCAATTTAGTTTAAATCATTATGGAGTGAGTCAGAATTGCTGGCGGGTCCATAAGTTTTTATGTCGTGGGCGAACGCTGAACTTGTTGGTATTATTAGGTTGGAGAGATCTATATAGTATAAGTTACAAATAACATAGGTGCAAGTACCGAGCCTTGGGGTAAGCCACTTTGTACTGGATAGAGTTTAGAGTATGAGTCGCCAACTCTGACTTTGTACTCCCAGTTTGTAAGATAGTCTTTGGTCCAAAGCATTATATCCCCCCTCACACCAAGATGATCTAGTATTAGCAGAAGCCTCTGGCTTGGGACTTGGTCGAATGCTGTGGCAGAATCCAAGTAGGTATATGATATCAATGGGAGTTTTTGACCTGATGATTTTGTCCAGTTGTTAACACAGTCCAAATAATTTAGTGGACATATAGCCGGATAGGTATCTATATGAAAAAGTATAAAATCTATCCAGATACCTATAAAATTGTGATAAACATAAAAAGCTCGTTTGTTTTTCCATATTATAATATATGTCTTTCAAGCAATCTGAGATTCGAGATTTTCAAATTCCAGACCTTGTTATTTCAGCTTCCAGCTATTGATTAACTTGCTCGACAATTTTCTGATCAATATCTAGTGGCGTGAACTTCATTTAAGACAATTTTGATGTTATTGAAGTTGTATGCTATTTGAAACATTATCTTGACAGCTGCGGGATGAATGCTCCAAGTAATATTTCATTAGTTTTTGTCCAAAGACAACTAACTCCAGAAACTGATATTTTTCAGCCAGAACTACTTCTACTGGTAAATCCCATTTTCTCACAGATTAGGATTGCATTGTTTGAACTGACAAGCTTGAGTAAATTCTCAGAACACATAGAATGCAACGCAGGTGGTCTTAAATAATCAATATGACGATGTCACTCATCTTTTGATAATACCGGCCATCAACAATATGAAACAGATAAACAAACAACGAGCTTTGCCCGATTGATACGCTAAAAGGGTACGGAAAACAAAACATAAACGGCTCAAAATCCAAAAACGACAATCCGCCCATTTATTTATCTTTACAAAATCAAAATACATAATGCTATTTGCACATCTAATTAATAATGTAACTCAAACGCCGTCCCTGATCGCATAACAAAGGCTCCATCTCTGTGCCGTGGGTGGGTAGAGCCCTGGCACTCACACAGGCACACCAAGTTTACATGCATACGTTCCGGTTTTCTCGCTCCTTGTCACTTGTCCCGCGTTTGTCCCGTCTTTGTCGCTCGTACAATTTGACTGTGGGTCAGTTTGTGTAGCGTTTAACCGATACGGTACAATTTTGAGAGTGTTTGCGACGCTTTGGGATCTTCGCGTGGCGTGGGATAGTTTACCGTTAACGGTATTTTTGCTACTACTTCTTCGTCAGGTCAGGCAGATGTTTTATAGTGTCGTATATGTATCACCGGTTTAGTTTTGTATTATGTAATTTTGGTGGGAAATAGTACGTATAGATTTTATGTGGGATACTCGAGACATATTTTTGCATTGGCTCTTTAGTAGAATGTTAACGGTGCTCCAACTTGGAACGTATCGCTTCTTCTTTATCTGCTGAGATCCACTCCTGTTCCATATTTTTCCATATCTGCCTGTATATAGCTGTCCGCATCCAGTTTCTTTCCAGCAGTCTTCTGAATATCATCTGCCTCTTTTGAACTCTGCCAACTCTCTGTACTCGGTCTTGCAATATGACCAACTCATTAACTTGACGAAAGAAATGAAGATGTTATGAGAAAGCAAACTTTAGATTAATACTTGCCAAAGAAGAGGCACTTCTGTTACCCAGTTTGCATCAACTTCTTCGAAACTAGAAGTAAAATATTTAATTGCAATACATTTCCTCTCTAGACACACTGAATAGTCTTACAATAATTATTCCCGAGTTTCTATATGATAATTATTGACTAGTTATATTCAGGTATCATAAATCCTGCTTAAAAATAATATGTTGACGGCAGATAAAATTTATGAGTGGTTTTTCACCCTTACACTAACTTAATGTTAGTGAGTATTGACACTGGTCATCAATCAACTTTGATGGCCTATTCGTTAAATTTCATAAAGTAAACACTGTACATAACATTTTTCGCAAAAAGATAATTAACAATGAAGTTTACGACATATAAAACAATCACTATGTATTAAACAAATCTATCAGCTACCAATAAGCCATATTTTGAAGAAACAAATTAGAATTTGACCAGAAAGGTGTAAAATGACCTGTGTAATAATTTCGGATGGGTTCATGCATTAATTATTTTCAGGTACTCATGAATGTGCTTAAGTAGAAATTAACTTTGAATTTAGTAGTTAAATAGATGCTGAACGGGTAGCAGTTCATTTTAAGATTTATATTTTTCTTAGTTTTTCGGTAACATGCAATCCTTATGTAGTTCAGTTAAAGAAGATTCGAAAACGATTCAAGAGTTACTGCAGGTGTAGTGTGGAAGAATGTTTACCATGTAAGTACATAATATTTGCCTTTATGGCACACATTTTTTTATTCGAATGAGTGCATTTTTAGTTACTTCTCCCCTATTTAAGATGTTTATAATTTTGAAATAATTCTTTTAAGCAACAGCTTAGGTTGACACATTGACATTGCCTTGCAATAGCAAAGGCAATGTCATGGTGGTTTAGGTTTTCTTCTTCTCAGCCTAAATTCTTCCATGTCCTCTTTATAGTAATTTGGATCCAGTTTCTGTTTGTAACATTCTAGTCCTCACCATCTTTCCAAACTCCGTTTGAGATTCTCTTTGTCCACCTGTCAGGGTTCTACCTACTACCTAGCAACATGTCCAGGTCATATGGCCAATTAAGTTGCGACTTCACTACCTATAAAAAAAACTCTGTCTAACCAACCTACGGAATGAAAAACCTTCAAAAAGGTTCCTTACTATTGGTCATTTATCAGTCCGCTTTACACTGTAAAGAGATGTTTTGTAAGATTTTGAAATAAATAAATGGCATAAATCAGTGTACAGTGTAAACCTGGCCGCCATTTTGACTGTCATACTCCGTAGGTTCGTTGGACAGAGTTTAGTTCCTTCACTCCAGTTTTTCCTCGAATCTCCTTGTTCCAAGCATTGCATATTTGTGTTACTTGCAGTTTGTCAGCTGTTCTGCGAAAAACAAACAATTTTTCGAGATCATAGGTCCGCACCAGCATATCAACTATCACATCTTTTTTCGATAGTTTCCAGGAATCTTCTGGCATTTGAGAATAAATCATAGTTTTCTTGGAACTTGAGATTTCCAAGTTGAATTTTCACTTCTCTCGCGTTAAAGAAGTCTCTTACAGTTTCTTATACTATATTACATAACTAATTATAAATTACAATTGTGGATGTAGTATTTGGGAAAAGTTGAACAAAAGGTGATGATGTCAGAAACCTATTTTCTCCCAGACTGTTTTCAGTTCTGAAAGAATTTCTTTTTCCAAGTTATTGCAAATTATCATGATGTCAACTGCGAAGTTATGATGGTTCAGGTCTTCTTTTTCTCAGCCACCGCTCATCCATAACTGGATATAGGCGTCTTCTTAATTTTCCCATGACCTTCTATGCTTCCCTGATAACAAGCTGATTGATTGAACCATCAAACTCTCGCCATATCCCTCTCGTGTAAAAGTTGTCTAAGGTAATAGAAAAGTTGATGAAGCAGAAAGATTTTTAATCACTTGCCCGCCTATCTTCGGAACACATCGTCTGTGTGACGTCTTGCTTGCAGTGTATTGGAAGGATAACCAATAATGATCTAAGTCTCTGGAAAGTCTCTGTGCTCAAAGCCTTGGTAAACATATCGGCTTCCTGTTTTTTGGTGCAAACATACTCTAGCAAAATTTCATCATTTTGATACCTTTCTCGAATGACATAAAACTGAATGTCAATGTTTCGTACGACTATGGAATTCAGGATTGTGTATCAACTTGATGGCACTTTGGTTATGAATATACAATGGTGTTGCTCAATTTACTGGAACTCCAATATCATTCAGTTGACGTAACCAAACAGTTTCTTTGGTAGCATGGCAGGCAGCTTCAGTGGTTGATAAGATAACCCCTGACTGTCTGTTGCTTGACCAAGTTATCGGACCACCTGAGGCCTTGAACACATAACCTGTTGTTGACCTTCTCGTCTGCTTTTCTGCTGCATAGTCAGCGTCCCAAAAACCAATTAAATTGGAGTCTGGTTCTCTCTTGTATTTAATTCCATAGCTTATTGTGCTTTTCAAGTAACGAATGATTCTTTTTGCTGCATTCCATTGTGCAACAGTTGGATTATTTACGAATCTGCTAGCAACTCCCACTGAATAGGAAATGTCCGGTCTTGATACTATGGCTGCAAACATCAATGAACCAACACACTCTCGGTAAGGACCTTCAAAATTAATATCTTTGTCATTTCTTGTTAAATCAGTGTGTGGATCAGCAGGTCTTTCCATTGAGTTTGCATCACTCATTTCAAACTTGCTAATAATTTCGTTTATTTAATTTGTTTGATGGATACAGATAGAGTTTTTCTGTTTGTTCTCTATTATTTTTAGTCTAACAAAATTGCTAACGTTGCTCACCTTAATCTGAAAGCATTTCTGCAGCTCAGTAAGAACAGTTTCCAATGCAGTCTCACAGCTTGACATCAGTAGTACGTTGTCAACATAAATAATGAAGAAAACTGTATGTTCTTAAACTGTACTTTGGTAGATGCATTTGTCAGCTTGGCATTGTTCGAAACCAAACTGTTTTAGAACGCCGTCAAATTTTTGGTTTTTGATTCCAACACCGGGGTGCTTATTTGAGTCCATATATTGACTTCATTAGTTTATACACTTTGTCAGTCTTTGCCGTTCAGGTACTACCATATATATTTCTTCTGAAAGTTCACCATATAGGAAGGCTGCCTTGATGTCAAACTGTTTGATTTTGTAGCCTTGGTGTCCAGCAACAGATAGAACAACTATGATTGAATCATACCTTGTTGTTGATGAAAATGTCTCAGCATAATCGTGACCTTCTTTCTGTGTAAAGCCCCTTGCACATAACCTAGCTTTGTATCTTTCGAGTTTACCTTGACTGTCGTATTTCACTTTAAAAACCCACTTGGATCCAATTGCCTGTTTTCTTGAAGTGTAAGGCTGTGTGCACGTTGAGGAATTTAATGAGTAAAAAATCTTTGTATTCCGTGCAGAATTTCTATAATTAATATCAGTGCAAAGCGCTTTCGGCCGTAGCCATCTTCAGTGCAACCTGAAAGTGATGTCTTCGTTCCTTGTTCCTTTACACTTTTATGTTCAATGAGATGACTCCATGTACTAACTCGACGAAGTGAGTAAAAATAAACTTTCTTTAGTAGACAACTTATTAGAATAAGCCAACTTTCACTTTAATTTCTCAAGTCAATTTGACACTTGAGAAAGTATTTTTTTCTATTGCACTGATATTAATTAGGTATAGAAATTTTGCACGAAATACAAAGATTTTAAACTCATTAAATTTCTATTTTCTGGCAGATCATTTATTTCTTCCTGTATAGCTTTCTTCCATTTTTTAGAGTCATTACTGCTTCTTCACAAGTACTTGGAACTTCTAGCTCTACTAAATATAACTCAAATTCTCTCAATCTTTGTGGTATTTTTATATTTCTTTGATGGGTTCTCTAAATTTAGTACGTTAAGTTCTTCCTCTTCTTCTACTTCTTCATGTTCTTGTTGCCCATTATTCTGTGGCCCGAGTTGTGCAGGTAGTTTTCTAATATTCTCTTCATCATTTTCGAATTCAATCCAGGGGCGTCGCGTCGGGGGGGTACTGGGGGTAATTACCCCCCCCCCCCAGGATCGAATTTTCAAGAGAAAAATCATGATGCCATAAAAAAAAACATAATATATTGAAGAAAATATATTTTTGTATTGTTTTATTTTTCTCACAAAGGAAATAAATATTCTGGAAAAGTGAATGACCTTCAAATTTGCAAAAAAATTTCGCCTGCGGCGCGTTTTTAGAGGCCCCCTCAGCCCCCCGTACCATTTACCCCTCCCAGACTAATGTTCACGCGTCGCCACCGATTCAATCAACACTGGTATCTCTTCTTGTTTGTCAACAAAACCCCTTGTTTTTCTCGTCAAATAAAACATTGCATGATACTGATATCTTTCTATTTATGGGATTGGACAAACGATAGTTTGTTGAATTTTCTTCATACGAAACAAATATCATTTTATGACTTTTTGGCTCTAGTTTTGTTCGCTTTTGATCTGGTGTGTATACATATGCAACACAGCCAAATGTTCAAGCATGTCCCAAGTATGGTTTCTCACCTGTCCATTGCTCATACGGTGTGCTGGAACTCTGCTTAGAAGGTGTTCGATTCAGAATGTATATTTCAGTACTCGCTGCTTCTGCCCAGAGATAATGAGGTGCATTTGCACCAATTAGCATTGACCTGACACTCTCCTTGATGGTACGGTTTTCTCTGCTCTGGGGTATAGGGTGCAATATTTTCTAGTTCAATGCCTTCTTTGTTCATGTAATGTTCATGTTGACTTCTTGAAACTTTTTCTGTGCTGTTTACCTAGTATGCATGCTTCGCACTGAAAGATGTCAAATTCACTCTTTTCTACACCTTTTACCATTTTTTCAGTGATCATGTCTTTTAAATACTACTTGTTGATATGCCCAAGCCTCTCATGCCAGTTTTTCAATGAGTCGCTAACCTCTTCGGCAACACTAACTTCACTTTGGTTCCACACTGTACGAATAAGCATTTTATACAAGTTATTCGATTCTTGCTGAATGGCACTATCTACTAGGCCTTCTTCTTCATAAATTCTTGCGGTATTACCTTCTTTGACTATTGTCATCTTCTTATTTGTCAAGACTCCTTCAGAAATAAGATTCTCTCGCAGTTCTGGGATGAAAAGTACATTGTGTATGTAAGAGTCACACCAATCTCCATCTATTAATTTCTGAATCTTCACCGTCCCTTTTCCTTTTACTTCTAGGTTCTTACTGTTTCCTAGGTACACAAAAGAAGGACTCTTAAACTCCTCCAATTCAGAAAAATAATCTCTTCTCTAACTCATATGCGCATGGGAGCCCTGCAGTCTTCAATCATATGTCCACGTTTTTGACAGTTAGAGCATCTGAATGGAAACCTTTTACTTTTTCCTTCGTTTTTTTCTGCATTCGATGTGCTTTTTTTTCTGTTCAAGGTCATGACTGCTAAAGCCTCTTGCTCTTCTTCGATTGCTGTAAAACTCTGTTCCTCATCTAAAAGTCTGGCTATCAGGTTCTTCAGATTCTGCTTCGTTTCATCCATTGACAACCAAGCTTCTCTAACTTTTGTTTTTTGATGGCTGTTTCACTAACCGTATCACCACAATCTTTGATCTGTTGTGCCAGGTTCCCAATTTTTGCTACGTGCTTTGCCACTGAATCTACAGGATCCATCTTGTATTGATGAAATTTTTCATGTGCCATAAGCTTATTTACCTCTGACTTGTAAATATAGTCTAACTCTTCCTTCATGTCTTTCGAGGTTTGGCAATTTTCTATCAAGGTAATCTGCTCGAAATCCATGGGCGATGTTATTAAAAACATTGCTTGTGCGTCTTTTTTGTACCATGTTGTAAGCTCGTCCACTTGAACCATCAACCAGTCCATACAGCCTTTTTGCCTTCAATGCACACTGAACTTGAAACATCCATTGATGATAGTTTTTGCCAGCGAACTTTTTAATGCTTCCGAGATCGGTTTTGTCAGCAGTAGCTGATTATTTTAATTACTTCTCCCTAGCATCCTGGGCCCATAACCTGTTAGAGGTCTTGCTTGCAGTGGATTGAAAGGATAATACACTTGACTAAACTACAGTTTCTCTATTGAAAAGTTACTAAGAAACTGAAATAATAATCTTTCTAGCAAAACATTCGATCAACTCAAAACGTCAAAAACAACTGCAGTTAAAGTTAGGTTAGATTGTCACTGCCTATTGTAACACCCTGTTCTTGAACTAAACTAGGTTCCTATTCTTAAACACGCGAAAAACAATATTTACAACATCGTCTATAAAAGTTTTTAGACGATCTTTGAAGAATTCACTGATTAGTAAGGCCTACTACGATCTGGGTGAGTTTTACGCGGATGCATTGTGACTTGCCTGTCTGCCTGTGTGAAAATTATTGTTAGGGCAACCTCAGGGTAAAATTCTAGAATTTTATTTAAGGGGCACTTATATATAATTATCGGTTTATAACGTTCTACGTCTTCCGATTCCCGATCTCCAACCATCTCTGTCAATCCAGGCATCCTCTTCTAGGCCTCTGTCCTTCATTTCCTCGTCTACACCACTTCTCCAGCTTCTTCTTGGTCTGCCGCGTCTTCTTCTTCCCCCTGGCTTCCACTCGATTATTTGCTTGGGTATTCTTGTATCTGCCATTCTTTGTACATGTCCGAACCAAATCAGCTGTTTGTCCTTTATATCATCTATTATTGTGTGTTTTACGTCCATAATCTCCCTAATTCTCAGATTTGTTATCCTCTCCATTTTTGACCTGCCTGCCGATCTCCTCCAAAAGTCCATTTCAGTTGCTTCCAGCATTTTTGCGGTTCTGATCTTTAGTGGCCAGACTTCTGAACTATACGTGACTATGCTTTTGACTATGGTGTTGTATATTCTCGTTTTGTTAGTTTTGTTGATATTTTGATCCCACAGTACACCATTTAGTAGGGATATTGCCTTGCGTCCTTGTATATTCCTATCTTTAATTGCATCGTCTAGGGTTCCCTCGTGTGAGATTTAAGGGGCACTTACCGAACGTAAATCAGTATCAAGTGATTTATTAAAGATTTGCCTAAATAGTAAAAAGTGCAACTTACATGTGTACAAGTGTTAGTTATCTTCAAATCTATGTGTAACTCTAGAAGTTTTGAAGGGAAATTATCTACAGGTTTAGTCTCACTGTAGATAGACTATGGTATGGTAAGTGAGTCATGAGTCCTATCCACGTTGTATCTGTTTAACGTAGAACTCGACGTGGTTCCACCAAAGTGCTACCAAGAGGGTTGCTGAAGGGAGGCTACCAAGCCAACTAAGAGCAATCTAGATCTAGTCTAGAATCTCTTTCTAGGAGCTGTCCAACTATAGCCTAAGACTGTCTAGCTACAGCCTAGCACTAGGATTGTCCAACTATAGCCTAAGAGTAGGATTGTCCAACTATAGCCTGAGACTAGGATTGTCCAACTATAACCTGAGACTAGGACCCTATAACGATGTTCGTATAAAAAAACAAATCGAGCCCCAAATATTAGAAATAATCTTACCTCGAATTGAGGGATACTCTAGACCAAAGGTGAAGTCTTAAACTTCCAAATGTTGCTCGGAACAGTCCTATTTAAAAAAAAAATGGAACACGTGTTGTAGGTTAATATTTCCTGAAGAAAATCTCAAACTTACCGAAACAGAATCCAAAAATGACCAAGGGACGACTCTAGACAATTATCAGCAACAAATTAGTCCCAAAAATAATTAGGGCCGAGGCCCGAGACCAGACGACTACTCAGCGTGAGGTCGCCGATCAAAAGGGCAGATTCTTCATTTAGAATTTAGATTTCGGAAGAAGACTTTCATCTGTCAAACTTCTAATTTTGACATTGAAGAAAATTATAGAAAAGGACGTGTTCAGTTTCACCCCAAAAGTACGAACTGAGAATCGGTTGTGTAAAAAATGACTGGTGAATGTTGAAAAGTGCCTATAGAACATATATCAAAAGGTAGAACAGGTCTAAAGAAAACGCCTAGACAAAACAGCTGTTCAATGACATGATGGAAATGAAAAGTCAAAGAGTACAAAAAAACAACAATTATTATCATAACCTCAGATTATTGATTGGATTTGCAAACAGAGATGGTGATGGTACTAACTCCTTTTCCTAAGATTCTAATCAATAACAGCGGGCCCTGCCGTACTGAATCAAACCTTCCTAGATCAATTAACAAAACTTGCAAACCTGCACCAAAGAAACTTCTAGTAGAAGGCAGCACTCAAGTTAACAAAATCTGGGCACAAAAAAGATAGTTGTTTATTCATTTATTTCATTGTAGCTCTATATGGAATCATATCTACTAAAGCAAAACAAGGTAGCTTATTAGCCAAGAAATTGAAAATGTTACAACTTGACTGTTTGTCCACACGTTTTTGCTTGCTTATGTTCCATGTTTCAATGTATATTTTATATTTATTTTGACTGGTTTAGGGGATTTTAGTTAACATGCTTTCTCAATAAATATTGAACTGTTTTTTTTTTGGCAATAAAGTACATTTTGATTTGATTTGATTGATTGATCATTTTCCATGTACTTTCGATCTGCCGTCTTCTGTAGTGAAATGAATATGGAAATCTTTACAAGTGTTCGCAACTTTATAAGTGTTCGCAACAACTCATCATTTTTCTTACTATTGTTTGTGTATGGGTTGTTGTAGTCTTTTTTACTGTGACTTGTTTTCTTGGGTAAATATGTGTAAGTTGTACTGTTCATGTCTCCTAAGACCAATATATCTGAATGATGTTTCTCTGTTGATTTCCTCGAATAATCTGTCTTTTGTGACTACGTTTGCATCATTGTTCTGGGTAATCCGTATATAGTAATATTCATTTTGATTGGTCTTTCGTTTAAAACATAGATGTTTTTCAACCTACTAACTTGTGATAATTGAAATATAAGGATTAATGTTCACCTGCTCCGTAATACTTAAACACCGGTCGCTATAGTGTTCAAAATCAAACAAACAAAAACATTTCTTAAATCATCTCCAATCAGGTTTTGATACATTTTCAACAAAAAAAAATGATTGCTTCAAAAGTTTGTTGTGAGTTAGAATTATCAACATTTTCATATCTTCTGCATGCAACTATTCACAGGAACCAAATAAAAGTATGTTTATCAAGGACCATGACCTAAGATAACAGTGAAGGTCGCTTCTCCAACCAAAGTTTCTAATCCATGTCCTCCATCAATTAACTCTTGATAGTTGTGCAGTGTTCACAGCCAAAACTTGTATCATTCTTTATGAAATAACGATAACTTTAACACTCCAACAGGCGCTGGCTGGCTAGTATAGCGGCTATAATTTATTAGTACATAGACCTCCCGCACATTCTTCTAATTGACTTGGATTTTGTGCTGGTAAGTCCGGCAACGTTGCAAGCTCTTACCGATATTGTGGCCACACGGTACCCGAAAGGATAAAAGCCATCAACTCGGGTCACCATTCCCCTATCTCGCCCCCACCATTTCGAGCACAAGCGCTTACGTGCAGGCAGCTTCATATCGCAAAGGTGCTTCGAAAGCTTCGCTCTAAACTCAGTATGGCGACGCGCTACGTTAACGTCGCATCGACGTTGTAGAGAAGGAGCTAAAACCTTAAGTGACAACATTGGATTAATATATTATCATCAGATTAAAAAGAACTTCTTGTGTCAATTAAATTCTAAGGATTTTGGTGTATCGGAAATTTATGCGAGATCCTTTAGCGGGAAAAAAGTTGATTGAAGTTTTAAAAGTTTTTTGAATTTCGCGCTCTGTCAAAAAGTTGGACTGTATTGTAAGAAACTTTTGACCGAAAGTTTTTTTTTTTTGGAGTTTAAGTGGACTGTAAGTTGGAGTGTTGGGAGAAACTTGAAAGAAAAATATTTTTTTGTTTGAATTTTCTTGGGATTCTTTGAGTTTTTTGGACTTTGTACCTGGAGAATTGGACGTAACATCAACTTTTTCTTTATGTGTTCTTTCAAATGCTGGGATATACTTCCTATAGGTAAATTTTTGTTTTTATTTTTTTTTATTTTTTTATTTTATTTGACAAAAATGTAAATAAATAAATGGTCTAAAAATTTTTAATCAAAACAAACAGAAGATAAATTATTAACTAACATTTGCATATTTAAATTATTTAATTAAATATTTATTCCAAAAGGTAAAAGACATTTTCTTGCGGACTTTTCAGAATAAGAAAACTAAAGTGAGTGACTATTTACATAAGTGCAAAAATGGATTAAAAACTTGGTGAACTGCTGTGACTGTTGGGAAAAATCAAGTGCTGATAAAACACTACTTATTGGATTAAGTGACTTTGAACTGTGTTAACCAGCGGACTAGTGACTTTTGAAATCAGTGACCATAATTTTAGTGATTACCTTTTTGGAATAAATATTTACCAAATCAGGTGTTTATTGCATGCTTTTACAATACGAAAATAATAATAATAATAATTATACCATTTATTTACATTTTACATTATCTTGTCACAGTTGATTGTTTTTTGTATTTTTTTTGTTTTGCATATTATCAACAAATTATTAAAAATTCCACAGAAATAATGATATTTTTCGAGCAATAACAGAAAAGCGCGACTGCTAAATAAATAAACAAAATGCTGTGTGTTGACACTTGGGTTCATTGTTTTGGAAAATTAGATTCCTATTTAAATTTTTCAACAAAGTAAACATTTTTCAATTTTTTTTTTCTAGTGAAAGACATTTTGTGGTCAACCCTTTGATAACATTTTTTTTTCAATGTTTGCTTCGCTTTGTCATCTTTGTTTTGTTTTTTATAAGGGAAGTTTTCGTAAAATTATTTTTGATAAATAGAAAAAAATACCCTTAAATCAAAAAAATAATAACAACTAAACATAATACTTCAAAGGAACATAATAACTTTGAGCTTTTATACAATTTACTGAAAAGTGTAACAAAAACAAAGAAAAGTTAAAAATGTGAAACACAAATCACCAATCAACTAAGAAATCTTCAAAACTACAAAAAAATATGCAAAATAAAATTTTTAGAGAAAATCATTCAAATTCTGGTAATACATAATTAGATGTTCCTTTCAGGACAAAATCTAAAATGTCAATAGATTGATTAAGGGCCATATTCTCCGTAGTTCATACAGCCTGGCTTAGTGGAAAAGCTTGGCTTTGTCACACAAAAAGCCAAGTGCTTCCACTAAGCCAGGCTTTATGAACTACGGAGAATATGGCCCTAACAATTTCTAAAATAAAAATAACTGTTGATTTAATTTACCTAATTTTTATTGCATTATTTATCTAAAATTTCGAAAACCATCTTAACTAACATTCCAAGTGACCCCTATAAAGCTTTCAATGTTTACCTATTCACTTAGCAACAAAATAATCTCCGCAGATTTACAAATCAGGACTGTATAATGAACACATAATATATCGCTTCATTCATGAGTTTTCTGTCTGGAGTGCACATTATTTTTTGACATTGTTTGGATTTTAAACAAATATTTTTGTCCACATCTAGACAAAGTTTGCAAAACTAATTTCATTGCAAACTTTGATCCAGCAGACTAGAGGTCGAATTAATTAAATGTGCGAAATAACATGGACAGAAGCTTAAAAATTATAAAGTATCTGCTAAATAATAATTGTATTGAGGAATGACATACATACAATTATTCCCTATAAAGCAAAACTCTATCAATAATAATAATTATTTAAAAAAAAAACATTTAAAAAGTTGACAAATTAATTAAGCTGTGGTGCTGCCAACGTACCTACAAATTAAGCAACCGTTCATCTGATAGCAAATTGCTGTGAACTCGCTATTTATACACCTTCGAGTTTTAGGCCTGGCAGCGTTGCCAAGTTAAAAACGATTAACTTGAATAGCCTGCAAATTAATTATCATTCTTGTTTCTTCCTGCAATAATCTGCAGGCCTAATAATAAACCTCGAGCGTTTAGGTAAAAATGTGTTATTTGGTTTTCAGGGATTGGTCTCCGGGTGGACTCAGCACCCAGCAACAGTTGTCCGTCGTGACCACCGTGTGGGGAGTAACCACGTCCACGCAGTCGGGCCCCCACGGGGCTTATACAGGGGCAGGGGGCCCGGTACCGCAGGGATCCTACGCCAAAAGTCAATCCACAACGGGTTACGGAAGTCAAGGAAACTTTAGAGGCCATGGGTAAGAAATAATTCTAATTTATTTATTTATCTTTCTAAGGCAAACCATTTACAACAAATATATAATATTAAGAAAAATTAGAATCAACAGCCGTCATCCATCACAAAGCATCCCTAACACCTACTAATACAAAAAGTATAAATAACAATACAACAAAAAAAAATATATATGTATAAAGCGTTTCCAGTTTCCCTATATGTAAGAGCAGGTGACTGGTAAGAGTATCAAAATAGATTCTTCAAGTACCCTCTTACATAGCCCTAGATGTAATTTTGCTAATGTGAATCTAGAATCAATCAAAACACCAAGATCTGAAATCTCAGTCTTGACATTGAGCGGTGTGTGATCAATTGAGTACACAAAGTTGATCGGGTCTCTTTGTCTAGTGAAAGTGATCTTATGACACTTGTTTATGTTTAAGATCATTATTTCATTCTCCACACACCACTCATAAAAAGAATCCATATAATCCTGTAGGCAAACAGCATCCATTGGACATCTAATCCCCCTAAACAACTTAACATCGTCAGCAAACAGCAAAGCACTACTGTTCCTCATCCTTCGGGTCATCATCATCAAAATTTGTATAGACCGAGTCAACCTGAACGCCCCCTTCCAAGCAGTTGAAAATGTAGTTGATATATCATAATAATAAGTTTGAGTCAGGGGATTTACTCTTTACAAAACCAAACTGCTCTGAACTGATCAAATTTCGGAAAGTCCAGGACAGCTTTTTATTTATACTAAAAAGTCATGCAAGATATTTCCGACTGATTACAATCCGCTCGATAATTTGTGGCCTCCTCCCTGGCTCCAGACTTGTAGATTGGCCTCAAGAAACTAACATTCCAAAATTTTGGAAAGCAACCCGTATCCAGTGATCTATTGAAAATATGCGAAATTGGTAAAGCCGGTATCCCATCGGGCCCCGCATTTAACTTATCCTTACACCCCTTCATCGATTCAAAAACCTCTCCCAAAGAAAGCTGGATCCTGCTCATGCTCACCGAGTTATCGAGCTTAAAGGATGGTATCCCATCCATGACATCTTGAGAGTAAACAGTAAAATACTCAGCAAACAGATCAGTACACCTGCTGGGTCATCAACGACTCTCCCATTGTAAGACAATCTTGGAGGAAGACCACAATCATTCTTCCTGTTATTAATATATGACCAAAAACATCGTGGATTGACTACCACTAACCACCATCCATTTCATTGACCGAGCCTCTCTCAAACACCTCACTCCAGTTGACACTAACTAAATAATTATTATTAGAAAGATAGTCACCGTTTCTAAAATCATGAAAATATTTCTCGTATTTCATCTGTTCTGACGATGGTTTCTGAAAAGCTCAAAAGAAATAGCTGTACTTATGATTTAAATTATCAAAAATCTGATCAATAGCAGGCGAAACTGCAAGGTATACAAAATTACTATAAACCAGGTCCAGTTGAGCACCTTGACTATTGAAGATAGAATTATTCTGGACAGAATTATTCTGAAAAAACTTGTAAAACCTTAAGTTATTTTCTATACAATGGGCATGGTCATTATCAGGACAATCCACAGTCAACCTTACACTATCATTACCCCATTTGGCCCTAGGTAAGTTGTAGTCTCCCACCAAGACAAACGAACTTCCCGGATACTCCTCATACAAAAATTCCACAGTTTTACAGTGATCTTCATAAGCTATCAAAGGCGATGGAGATGGTATGTACATGCAGCCAAGAATAATATCCTACGCTCCCAACTTCAAAGAAATATAAATCTGATATTTATCAGAATTCACCATTGGGATGCCAATTACATGTGAAGATAGACTTTTCCTGGCCGCAATTAACACCCCACCTTCCCGCGTCTTTGCAGTACTCTCACCTTCTAAAAATAACAAAATTTTCAACATTAATATCCAAATGATCTGTTGTCAATCAGGTTTCACCAATCATGATAATATCATAACAACCACAACTAGCTGCTTCCTGAAATCTACGCAGTTTAGTTCTCATACCACTTGTGTTCAAATAATAAAAGGAAACTTTAGGTGCAAGTTTATCCTTGGATAAGCCTACCCTGTGTTCTGACCCCGTTGGATGACAGGAAAATTTTTATTGGGTTGTCTAAAGCTTACCCAGAACTTTCTCAGAGTTGTGCTCTTTGGCCAAATTTCAGGCTGAGTGAAAATATCCGAATTAACGCCAATAGAAAGTCTTCTTCTTGCTTTCACCAGCATGAATTGCTCCTCTTCTTTTTGAAGAATCTCTTGGCTACTTGGACCAGTATCAGTATCAGTCGAAGTGGCAACGCTGGGACCAGGGAGCCCCAGACTCAAGGATGATACACACTGCTACAACAAGATGGCCTATCCTCATGGAAACCTCACCAAGTCCTTGTTGTTCTCCGTCAGAACTTTGGCAAAGTTTTCCAGTTTCCTATTTACTCGTTCTTCCATCACCATTACGATCTCATCAAGTACCTTCTTGGTTACTTCATTGATTACAACATTGGAATCTTGAGGGGTGCTGTTAGCACAGCTACCACCCAGTTCCTCCAATTTATCGTCGTATTGGTCAATACAGCTGTTACACCACATCAGGATTATTGTTATTGTCTTTGCAACAGCACATCTTACATCTTAGCTCTTGCGCGGAGATCTTACTTCAGTTCCGGCAAGAAACTTTCCCGCATCTGTCGCAAGAACATCCAAAAAGGGCAGAATAAGGCCGGTGACACACTGGAAAAACAAGTTACATGAAACTTGTTGAAAAAAACAGGAAATTTGTTTAATTATCACACGACACATACATTCAAATGGGGCGGCGCAACTTGGCGAAACAATTTCTGCTCTACTGTTTCAGAAACGCCAGTGTGCGCCGCCTCATTTGAATATATGTGTCGTGAGATAATTAAACAAATTTCCTGTTTCTTTCAACAAGTTTTATGAAACTCATTTCTGCAGTGTGTCAACCACCTTACTGTCCTTAAAATAGCATCTTTGACTGCAAAATGCACAGTCAAATACATTCTCACCTCCATCCATACTTCTCCACACTTCAAGAAATCTCCGGAGCTAACACTAGCAACACCGCTCAAAGATGATTTTAACAAAAATTCAATTAACTACAAAAAACGGCGTTTCGAGTTGCAAATCACTTCAAATTACATAACAGATACCATTACAAATACAGTGGACTTGACCACACTAAAGTGATGATTCACGAAACTTATAAAATACATACATTCCTGATCCATCCATTAGGTGCAACACAACGCCAGCGTTGCCAGCAATAGTGACATATAAATACATATTTAAAAGAGTATCAATAATAGCTAAGGACTCTTGAAGTATAAGTTACCATGCTGGAATTTACTAGCAAAGTTTAACAAGTGGAAAACGCTGAAAAAAAATTGCCTCACCCTTTGCTGGTTATAATAATCTTATCATATCAATTACTTCAAAAGTGTTTTATCATATCTTGATCGTACAGGTGTTCAACAAAGTTAATAAAATAATTAATGTTTAAGAAGGTATCAGCTAAAGTAACACTCATACTCATAACTATTGAAAACTAAATCATCATTGTCTTTGATATTATTTGATGATATGAGTATAATGCCAGCCTTGTCATGCCCAACTCAGCAGTATCTGCTGTTTATGGTATGAAGATGAAGGAACTGAAACAAAGTAACAAAGATTTACAGACTAGGCTACTCAAGCTTGAAAATTAGCTCCAGCTACTTACTGCAAACTAAGTGACATCAACAAGTCTGCAGGACCTAATGGTATTCCTAAACAAAGTACTGAAATCTTGTTTGAACACTTTGTATCTCCCTCTATTTTTTATTTTTACCAAATCCTTAAACTCTGGAATTTTTCCAGAAATGTGGAAGCTCTCTTATGTTTGTCCTATTCACAAGTCAGGCAGCAAGAATGATGTAACAAACTACAAACCTATCAGCATCCTGTCTGCAATTCCTAAATTATTTGAGCAGTGCGTTGAAAATATTCTTTCAAAAATATTTCATCAGATTGTGATAAGTCAACAGCATGGGTTTACAGCCGAATGATCGGTTGATACGAACTTGTTTCGCTTCACAAATTTTATAAATTCATTATTTGATAACAATGCAGAAATTCATGCAATATAGACTGACTTCAGGTAAACCATAACATCCTTCTTTCTAAGCTCTCAAGTTATGGCGTTTCTGGACCGGTACTTTCATGGATGAAATCTTACCTTACTAACAGAATGCAACAAGTCGAGATCGATGGCTATCTTTCTTCTCTTTTTCATGCATCCTCTGGGGTACTCCAGGGCTCTCACTTGGGCCCCCTTCTATTCACCTCATTTATCAATGATTTAGGATCCTTGCTCTCCTTGAATTTTCTACTCTTCGCTAATGACTTGAAGTTGTATCGTCAGGTGACGTCATCTCAAGACATACTTATACTGCAAAATGATATTAACATTGTTTATGATTGGTGTCAGCTTAATGACATGTTCCTCAACATTGATAAGTGTTGTTGTATAAGATTGAGTAGACTCACCTGTAAGGTTCCCTTTCAGTATTGCTTAGGTGATGTTCACTTGTCTGAAGTTTCTGTCATCAAAGATCTTGGTATCTATCTAGATACTAGGTTAATGTTCACCAAGCATTTTAAAGTGGTAAGTACTTGGTCGAGCTAATAGAATTTTGGGTTTTATTAAGAGAGCTACTAGGGACTTTACAAGTGTACGCCCCATCAAAATTCTTTACACATAACTGGTCAGATCCGTCCTTGAATTTTCTTGCATAGTTTGGTCACCTTACTATCAGATCCACATCAATAGGCTTGAGAGTGTTCAACACAAATTTATCAAACTGTCTCTGAATGATGTGATTCTCAGCGTTGACCAGACTATGACTTACTTTAACTTAACTTTTCTTGTTCGCAAAAGGGAATACTTTGATGTCTGTTTTGCTTTCAATATCCCTAACTACATAAAAAGCCACGAATGTCTTGGATGCCCTTATCTACACACTCAAAGTTATCGGACACGAAGTAAATCTTTACTGCACATTCCTTACTGTCGTACTTGGTACTTACTATTCAGTCCTGTTGATAGAAATACAATGATAGAATATCTGCCAATGTAAAGAAGTTCTATGAGGGTCTTGACTTTTTTAGTTTATCTCAGGATAAATTCAAGACGCGGGCCAAGAGTAAATAAATAAATAAAATAATAAAAAATATTTATTTAGTTCTGAATAATTACAATATATCACGACAAATCAATCATTTTCCTAGAAAAAATAATGAGCATATCAGGTCCAATAAATATCGATTAGCTAAATATTTGAGCTGCCACTGATAACTCTATAAAACCCCCCTGAATACACGGATTTACATACTGAGAAATGCTATGTATTTATTTGACAATAAAATTGTAAATGGGGTAATACCTACCAATATTTAATAACTATGTATAATAATTATTTAAGGCTTATGTTGCAGTATTTACAAGGTGCTCTAAAATCTGTTTATATTATCATTGACACCTGTAAATGTTTGAAAACAGATATTAATCAGTCTAATTGAAGTTTGAAGCATCTTGTACTATTTTTACTGAAAAGATAAAAAAATTAATGTTATAAATTATAACCAGGATCAAAATATTTCCATTAACTGTCGTTTAAAGACCAATAATATAATAACCAGAAGCTGAATGCTCCCTGTTCTGTAACTGAGAAAAAAAAAAGGTCCGTGCGCCCTTTTTTCTCCCTGCATTGTAGTTCCCTATGTACGCGTTGACAATTGACGATCGCCCTCCAAAATCAATTGTGTAACGGTGCTTTACCCACCGGTTTAAGCAAATGAAAAAGAGAGTTTTTCTCATGCACTTCCCCACTTTTTTTTTCTGAACAAAAATTATTCGGCTCTCCCATTTATAGATTTGGGAGCGGCAACGAGAATGGATTTTTAGAGTATGCGGCACATGAAACACTGCAAATCTCTAAAATAATTTATCAAAGACCAAGATCACGTGAGACTCGTTTCCTAATTTGCAGTGCAAAATCAATCAAAAATTCGATTTGCGCCCCTTTATCTCAGAACTCGTTTGCACATATTTAGTTCCCTATTGCTTACAACTTACAATCCATTGTTACTTCATTGTATTTAGTTGGTTTTTAACGTTTGCAGATTTTATTTGTTTTGTTTGCCACTACTGTGGGATATTTCTCTATTATAACACATTAGGAGGGGGTCTGGTTCTCAAGCTTTTGTTTCATTTTACTCATTGCCATGTGGCAGCAACATACAAACCAAAATTTGACCACACTAACTTTAAAAAATCCCAACCAGCTGCCATTCTCTCGTATAAATCCAAAAAGATCGAATTCTTCTTAAAGCACGTGCATCTCTCTACACATTCTTTAATTTGAATTAGAATCTTTACCTAGATTTCCGAGAAAGGGCCGTTTCCACCCCCCGAAAGGTCTGTTTCGAAACATTCATGGAAACATCTTCCGCCCTATTACTTCAATAGCCTTTTGTGTGCGACAAACAAGGACGGAACTACAAAGAATAGGGCCCATAGGGATCTGCGGGGGTTAAGTACTAACCGCCCTGTGTCAAAATAAGGCTTCGCTAGAGAGAGTTACTTGAAGAAATATTGGTTAAGTATTATATTGTTTGTTAGCGGGGTGTACGTGACTGTTTAAAGAGGTGTTAACTTCTTAATTGCTTTGGGTGATTTATAAGTTGAAATATAAAAAATAAAATCAATAAAGAACGTTTCTAAAAACGAAGCATTATAGTTTTAAAAAGAGGGAAATATGACCCCTTGAGAGGGGGCGAATATACATACAATACCAAGAGAGGGAAGGTTTATATACATATGTATAAAGTGATTGAATAATATGGTGTGGTATGGATTCGTCTGTGTAACTTGGGGTGATTTCTGCGTCACATATGGTGAAATACTGAGAATATATTACCATACCATATTATAAGGGTTGTTTTAAAACAAGCAAAAATATTGTATTGTTATTTACCCTTAAAAGCACAATTATTTTGAAGTATGCCGTGAAACGAAAATTATCACTAAAAAAAGGGACCAATTTTGCTAAAGACTCAAAATAATAGGTCCAAAAATACCGATTCTCACGATTTATCTGTGCTCAAAATAGCCTGAGAAGGATGTTTAGGAAAAAATCTCAGCTCGATGAGAACGGCACAATTGTACCCTCCCATCCACCCCTTGAAGTTATGATTTAGGGCAGGTAGCAAATTGGTTTTATTATTTTACAACCCCATAAACTGTTTTGACTTGAGGATTTTTAAGCAAATACAAAAACAATTTCCAGAAATATTGTGATTTATTGATTGACCATTATTTTAGTTGTTTGACAGCTATATTGAGGTATATTGGTTTTCTAAGTTCTTCGAATTAGCAATGAACTAATAAAAAATATCATAAATACAAAAACTGTCTCGGAGCTCAAATCAGTATATACTTTGCGTTCCGCCTATGGTGTACAAAAGCTTCAAACCCTTGTTTTCGACACAATCGGGTCACAAAACACACTGCACACAGAAGGTATCTGATGGAAAGGGCCTTATTTTGTAATTGGCTGTAAGGCAAACACAAGGCCCGGAAATACCTGGGAATTTAGAACTGAAAAAGTGCCGCCCTGGTGTGACGGGCTTGACTCTAAAAATTAGACTAGCGACTGCACAAACTGTAGGTATCTTTGTGGTTCGATGGTCTATTTTAAGGTCGAATGTTTCTTTAATGGTTCTTTGGTTTTTAAGGGTTGGCGCATGGGTTTTATGGGGTGGAAATGAGGATGATTAGGGGTTTAAGCGGATACGGTGTCGTTTATTTTTAGATCCTGATCTTCATCACTTAAGGGTCATTTGTTAAGTTTTTTTTTTTAATTTCCGTTTCTATTCTATTTAATTAGTTCATCTCCTGCAGCTGCTGTTGAATCTATATGCGATAAATTTATTAATGTTTTCAAATAAAATATTTATTTAGAGGTCAATAACCAACCAACCGCAGTTCATATTTCTCACTTAACCCTCGTATTTGCTGTCCGTTCGTCCCTCACCAGCCGTCTGTCCCTATCGATATAGTTCGAACACATCTTGCGATCTTTTCCGATGAAACTTTCCCAACGGGGTCTCCTTCGCCACAGTCTGACTGGTAAAGTCGTCCTTTTATCGACGCTTCCACCCCGTTTTCCACCCCCTTTTCAAAGCTTACCCTCGCCTTGTCCCCATAAGCAAAACCAAACAGTGGCGGAGCGAATAATAATTATAACTCATCTTAAGATTAGTAGTTGTGTTTTTACCAAGCTTACTAAGATGCAGGAAATATCTCAGATAAGCCAATCAAGAATAAAACAGTCTAACATAGAATGACATTTTTGTTATTTTCAGACTGAACAACTACGGCCAAGGCCCAAATGGCATGAACCAACCAGATCCGAGTGGCGGTGGATATCCAAATCAAGGAAACGCCCTCTCGACAGCTGCGATGGTTGCTGCGGCCACAGCAACAGCTACAGCTACAGCTAGCGTGGTAGCGTTACAAGATAACGCGGCTCAATTTGCTAACCAGCAATACAACCAGAGCTACCAGCAAAGGCTGATGCCAATGAACGGAATGAATCCAATGAGCATGAATGGTATGAGCAACATGAACCAAATGGGTGGTATGCACGCCATGAACGGTATGGGTAACATGGGAGGCATGGGACCGAAAATGGGCATGCCCCTGCAAGGTCCAGGTGGAGCCGCTTCGAATACGATGTATCCTAATAGAAGGATGGCACCTTATCCTTCACCTGCCATGCATATGACCCAAAAGAGGGCGGGACAAAACTACTCCAGTGGTCCTATGGGAAATCCTGGAATGGGCCCTGGTAGTATGGGCTCGAACATGGGATCGATGGGACCTAGTATGGGTCCTAACATGGGTCCTAATCCAATGAATCCTAATTTCAATCCTAATAGTCAATACGGTAGTTATGGTACGCGGCAGCCTAATTTTAATCAGTATCCTACGCAGCAATCCTTAGGGCCTACGGGTAACTTTGGCCCAGGTAAGAATTTTATTTCTACTAATTGATGAATGTTTTATTAATTCTTTTTTTTCTTCGTTATAGGGCCAGGCAATATGGGGCCAGTAACAAACTCCAGACAATTACGGGGGGCGACGCCCCCATACACTAACCAAGGACAGTATTTTAACGGTTCCATGAACCAATTTCCTACAAACAATTCTGGTCAGTTTAGTATGAATAATTCGGGGCATAGTGGTAAGTTTATAAAACCAAAAAGCAACTCAACAGACTAACCAGGAATTACTTATTACAGTTCAAGGACAGTACAGCTCATCCAGCCAGTTCCAACAAGATGTAGCAATGAGAAACAACATGAACTACCAACACAGTCCTATTCCAGGAAATCCTACCCCACCTTTAACCCCTGCTAGCAGTATTCCTCCTTACATTAGCCCAAATCCAGATGTTAAGCCTAATTTCAATGACCTCAAGCCACCCCTACCACAAAGTAAGTCACTTTTTGTTTCTTGCAACTTCTTATTCTAAAAATTATTTGATTACAGAAGACGAAGAGCTGAGGCTTACCTTTCCAGTACGAGACGGTATTATTCTGCCACCCTTCAGATTAGAACACAACTTGGCAGTTAGTAACCATGTGTTCCAACTCAAGCCTACAGTACACCAAACACTAATGTGGCGGTCAGATCTTGAATTACAACTCAAGTGTTTCCATCACGAAGACAGACAAATGAACACAAATTGGCCTACCAGTGTTCAAGTGTCTGTAAATGCTACTCCACTAATGATTGATCGAGGTGAAAATAAGACGTCACATAAACCTTTGTACCTCAAAGACGTTTGTCAGCCCGGAAGGAATACCATTCAAATAACTGTGGCAGCATGCTGTTGTGTAAGAATTTTATATGAATTACATTTTTTTTAAAATTAATATTTAAATTATTTACAGTCTCATCTATTCGTCCTACAATTAGTACATAGGCCTAGCGTAAGATCGGTATTGCAAGGTTTATTACGCAAAAGGCTACTGACAGCTGACCATTGCATAACCAAGATCAAAAGGAACTTTAGCAATACCAATTCCGGTCCAAATGATAGAGATGCAGTGGAGCAAACAGCGTTAAAAGTTGCACTAAAATGTCCAATAACATATAAGAGGATAACATTGCCCGCTAGAGGGCACGAGTGTAAACATATACAATGTTTTGATCTCGAAAGTTACCTTCAGTTGAATTGTGAGAGAGGCTCTTGGAGGTGTCCTGTATGCAAGTAAGCATTTCTCAGTTTGGATGTTTAGAAGTTTTTTCTAATTTGTTATTTTTGTTTTCAGTAAACCAGCACAATTAGAAGGCCTAGAAGTTGACCAATACATGTGGGGCATCCTCAATAATTTGGCAACAAGTGATGTTGAAGAAGTTACTATTGATAATCAAGCTAACTGGAAGGCCGCCAAGAGTGGAATTAAGGTAAGAATTTTGAAATTATTAAATTTTGGATAATTTTTTTTAAATGGAATTTTGTTTTTTGCAGTTGGAGGATGATGGAAATGAATCGTGTTCATCAAAACGCATGAACAAAGCCATGTCACCGGGTAGTATGACGTTGCCTACTATGAACAATTGGGACATGCAGGCAATGTCACCATACCTACCCCCAGATATGAATAGTATTGCTAGTGGGTCGATGATAAACGGAAGTCAATATAATGGAGGTAATAGAGGTGAATGAATACCTTGCATTTTACTTGGCACTGAAATTTTCTTGAGCAAACAATGCTAAATGTGTGTATTATTTACAGGCAATGGTTTGGATGGCAACAGTTTGGGATCATTTAACAGCTCAAGTGATTATTTGGGAGGTAACGGTCCTTTGTCGCATCTCAGTGACAGCGTCAACTCTCTAGATCCTTTAAATGCGATGGAGAAGAGCTTAAACGAACAGGTAAGAAAAGCTGGTTAATAATGTAGTCAAAAACTTATAATTTCGTTTTTCCAGATGCCTCACACTCCTCACACACCACATACACCCCATACGCCGCACACACCAGGTGGAGCGACGCCGGGTAGTGCCCACACGCCTGGCGGTGGTACCACGGGTCCCCCGAGTGTACCACCAGCTAGCAATGACCACAACAATAGCGGTAGTAGCACGAACGGAAATTCCGGAAGCAACAATGGAAATGCTTGTGATAATAGCATGCCAGAGATACCCAGCGATTTGAACTTTGATCCAGCTGCTGTCATAGACGGCGAGGGTACTGGACAAGAAGCACTGAATGTAAGTAATCTTCACTGTCTGAGTATTTTACTAAAACTAAAGTTTACTTGACAAAGTGTTTCAACGATTCGATAAAAATTGAAGTTTGAAATAACGTTCTTAAATTGGCCCTTGGGTATCCATATCTGCTCTTTTATTAAAAACTTTGCCCTCTTCTCGAATAATGCTATATTTACCTACATCCAATTTGATTTTGAATTAAGCCAATTCTAAATTGACTCAAATGAAAAGAATCATGTTCAGATTTACTCTTGGAGTTCCATTGCACTCAACAGAAAAGTGAAAGAAGATTTGGAAGAGGCTTGGGGTGGATGAATTTCGGTCGAGAAGAAAAAGAACATGATTATTCCCGGCTTTAGCATTATTTCCTTTTAAATTATTTACTAAAAGCAAAAACTATTTTATTTCTCCCGTTTCTTGGCCCTCAATTTTTTCGACATTTTTCAGCTATTTCCAATCAGTTCTTGGTGCAGCTTTTTCTTCTTTATTTATTACAAATAATTTGGGCATTTTTCATTATCTTTCTTTTTCGTCTCTTTTCTCCTGTTCCACTGCCCTGTCATTGGTTTCTTCCTTCATTTGAAATAAAAACTAATTTTTTTTCCAATTTTTGTCTTTTACACGGGCTCTTGAATTCAAGGTTTTTCTCTTATAATTTTCTAACTCCTATTTTTCCTGCTTCTTGCGGCGTCATTTTTCTCTCAAAATTTTGTGATTATTACTGGCTTCTGATTGGTTTTTGAAATATTATCAAGCAAAGCCAGGAAATATTCCAAAATTTTTATCATTATTTATCAACTGGATAATTTTCCACCGGCGTGAACTTGGCAACCAAAAGTTAGCACCCTGACTCCCAAGTCTACCCGAACAATCAGTAGCGTCGTTTATGTTTTATTTTTAAATATTATACATATATTTTCTATAAATGGAACTGTGGACGCTTGGTTTTTGGATGTAAAAATATCAGATAAAAACTTTCTATTGGGATGTATCTATAGACCAGGGAGAACCACCCACGATGAATATACAGTTCTTCACAATCTACTACAGAAAGTTTTTAAGGAGAATGACGAAGTCCTTGTGAGCGGCGATTTCAACCATCCAGATATTTGTTGGAGATCTCTAAGATTGAATAAACCATGTCAAAAAACTACTGATTTTCTAACGTGTTACAAAAAATGGCGATGTCATCAAGTTGTAACCTTTGATACAAGATTTAGAAACAATCAAAGTTCTCTACTGGATCTTTTCCTGACAAGCGACAAAAAAAAAAATGTCATTGATAGAGGCTAAAGCACCACTTGGGAAAAGCGATCACATCACTATTGCGGGTGTAGTGCAGCTGAGATTAAAACAAAATACAAGAAAATAAAAAAAAGGGAAACTTTCACATTGCTAACTACGAATCCATTAATGAATACATCAAGAACTTAACAGGAGATACCAAACCAAGTGTCAAGAAGTATGAAGAATTTGAAAGCATTTTGACAACAACACTGAGAAATTATGCCAAACCAGCGTCCAAAAACCTTGGTTGAATGAATGCATTCAATGAAATGAATGAAAATATCGGACTTTGGTCGATATCTCGAAATCGGAGCGATATAGAAAAAAACTGAGCCCGCCCTTGGATTCTGCTCAAAAAAGTGTCTCCATAATGTTTTTACAGAAATAAAAAAAATTGATAAATGAAAAACTTATAGCTATTTTTCATAATAGGGGAAAATCGAAAATCGCCCTGTATCGATGGTACCATTGAAGATATCGTGATACGATTTTTGGCAATCGACGTTTCTCGAAAATTAATCCCATGACACCTAAGTCAATTATCCTCTATCTGGTCTGGAAGTATGTTTTTCTTGTTAAAACACTCCAAATTGCAGCACCCTGTACATTGACTTAGCGAACATTCAAATTTTTAGAAGAAGTTGGAAACCATATATATCTGCTCAAACGTTTAGTGCTGCATGTAGGAAAAAATCACCCGATGATTGACTACAAAATTAAGGGAACCAAGCTAGAGAATGTTAACCAACAAAAAGATTTGGGCGTGCACGTAAGCCAAGATCTTAAATGGGAAACACACATAGGCCGAGTTGTGAAGAAAGCGAATCAGTTGGTGTACCTAGTAAAAACAGCTTTTACCAATCACTCTATACAAATGATCAAAAAAGTCTATACAACCTACATAAGGCCCAAACTTGAGTACGCAAACACAGTCTGGAACCCTACTGCAAGGGTATAGAGCTGCTTGAACGTGTGCAACGAAGAATCACAAGAATCCCAACTGAAATGCATAATCTTCCATATGAAATCAGATTGCAAAGATTTAACTTAACAACTCTGAAAGAAAGAAGAGAAAGAGGCGACTTAATAGAGACCTACAAGATCCTGTGTGGACACTACTTCCCAGAGCTGCATATGGCAGACACGTTTCAATAAAACATGAATAAAAACCTCAGAGGACACGACAAGAAGCTCAGGAAAGAGAAAACATCCTTAGCGTTAAGAAAAAACTTCTTATGCAACCGCGTAGTATACCAGTGCAATGCATTGAACCAAGATACCATAAACGCGCCAAACAAAAGAAAAATTCAAGAATAGACTGGATCGAAACCTATCTGAACTTTACGCCACCCTAATACACTACTTCTAAACCTAATTAAAAGAAACGACGCAGAGCATTGGACAGAGAAGATACGATAGACTCATCGGTGTCAAACCGCTTTCTATTGTCAAGGAAATAATAATAATAATAAATACGATAAAATTAATCCAGTTATTAAAGGTAAACAAGAAAATACTGCAAATGGATCCAATACGTTTTTGAAGGTAAACAAAGAATTAAAATAATTGAAATGTCAATTTTTCACCAACTTACGGACGGAACTTTTCACATTATCTTTTTAACCAGGTGAAGTAAAAACTGCTTTCACACACGATGGACTCATTTTGGGACACCTTACATGAGTTCCAAATGGGTCCAAGGGTGGTTTATAGGGGTAAAACAAAAAAATTGAAAAACTGGAAATATCAATTTTTCCCAGAATTACATATCTTGTGCCTTTTTCTTCACAATCAAATGTATTGGAAACTGTGCCCAGGTACCATAGGCACATTTCGATGCATCCCAGTCGACTTGCAATTGGGTCCAAGCGTGGTTTTAGGGGGTAAAACAAGAAAATTGAAGAACTAAAAATATCAATATTTCCCAGAATTACTTGTCTTGCGACATTTTCTTCACTACCAAATGTATAAGAAACTGTGCCCAGGTACCATAGGCACATGTCAATGCATCGTTATTCGACTTGCGAATGGATCCAAGGGTGGTTTTAGGGGGTAAAACAAGAAAATTGAAAAACTAGAAATAGCGATTTGTCCCAGAATTACGTGTCTTGCGACATTTTCTTCACAACCAGATGTATTGGAATTGGAAACTGTGCCTAGGCTCCATAGGCACATTTCAGGGCACCTTACTTGACTTGTAAATGGGTCCCAGGGTGGTTTGAGGGTAAAACAAAAGAATTGGAAAACTGGAAACTGGACTGGAAATATCAATTTTTCCCAAAACCACGTATCTTGCAACATTTTCTAAACAACCAAAATGTATTAAGCTCGGTCCAGACTATGTAACAAAACATGTTAATAACAAAGTTATATAACAAATTGGTTGTACAACTTTGTTGTGTAACTTGTTACAATATAGCAGAAGCATCCAGACTACATAACAAAAAACAAAACAAAATAGTGCGAATGTTTGCGGCATTTCAGCTGATGGTAAGCGGTAGTATGTGAAATGGTGTCAAACGTAGCTCAGCTGTAGTGATATTCCCAGTGTCCTGTGTCTCAGTATATTGCTGGGAAGGTAGACCACCTTCAGTAGAATGACGTGGCTCATTCTTATCTTTTAAAAATAAAAGCATTTTAAAAAATATCCACTTTGTTTTATAAAAAGCCTCAGCTCCATCGCCACTTTTTCCTTTTTTCAGTTCACGCTGAAATTGCCGAATAAGCCGTTCTCGTACTACGCCAAATCCAAATTATTGCAAATACGCCAATGCTCAAGAGAAATGTTTCAATAACTTATTTTCTTTCAAGTCTAGACGAATAGGGTCGTGTTTTACAACAAAGTTTTATAACTTCCTATGATCTTTACCGACAACCGATGGATAACATAAAACCTGTTACATAACAAGCAAAATGTTGTACAACACTGTGTTGTATAACTTTTTTATTTAAAATTCTCTAACAAGTTATACAACTTTGTTATATAGCATGTTTTGTTACATAGTCTGGACCGGGCTTTAGCAATTGTACCCAAGCACCATAGGCACATTTCGATGCATCTTACTCGACTTGCAAATGGGTCCAAGGGTGGTTTTTAGGGGTAAAACAAAAAAATCGAAAAACTGGAAATATCAATTTTGCCCAATTACATGTCTTGCGACATTTTCTTCACAATCAGGGATGCTATTTCTAGTACAATTTTACTAGATCTAGCACAATTACGTTTTACCTAGTAGTACGCTAGTACCTCTCTCATAAATCTAGTACAATTTGGATTACAACTCGTGCCACTGGTATCGAATTTTCTCGCAGTTAAGTATCACTAAAACTAATTTAGGAAGACCTTTGATAACTACCTGCTCTAATATACTTGCCACAGAACAATTTTTGATGTGTAAAAAACATTTTTTTTTTCTTATAAGCCAAATGCACCGAAATGTGAATGTTTTTGAAGTTGAAAAGTAGCTTAGCTATGTTTGATGCCAAATGAAAACGTTTTTCCATCAATTGATCAAACTGTCCCAATTAGCAGAGCCTACATTTGTATTCGTTAAAAATTTGACACACTTTCAGTTAGTACACAATGTCCCCAATCGGCCCAATCTAGTACCATTATTTCCTATTTTCTGGTACAATTTTTTTAGTGCTGATAGCATCCCTGTTCACAATCATATGTATTGGAAACTGTGCCTAGGTTCCATAGGCACTTTTCAGGACACCTCACTTGACTTGCAAGTGGGTCCGATTCCAAGGGTTGTTTTAGGGGGTAAAACAAGAAAACTGAAAAACCATAAATATCAATTTTACCCAGAATAACTTGTCTTGCGATATTTTCTTCACAACCAAATGTATTAGAAACTATGCCTAGGCACCATAGATACATGTCAATGCATTTTACACAACTTGCAAATGAGTCCAAGGGTGGTTTTAGGGGGTAAAACAAAAAAATAAAAAAAACGGGAAACATCAATTTTTCCAGAATTACGTGTCTTGCGACATTTTTTTTCAGAACCAAATGTATTGGAAACCGTGCCTAGGCACCATAGGCACATTTCAGGGCAGTTTGTAATACATTTGGTTGTGGAGAAAATGTCGCAAGACAAGTAATTCTGGAAAAAATTGATATTTCTAGTTTTTCACTTTTTTTGTTTGACCCCTTAAAACCACCCTTAGATCCATTTGCAAGTTAAGTAAGGTGCCCTGAAATGTGCCTATGGAGCCTAGGCACAGTTTCTAATACATCTGGTTGTGAAGAAAATGTTCAAGACAAATAATTCTGGGAAAAATTGATATTTCTAGTTTTTCAATTTTCTTATTTTACCCCTTAAAACCACCCTTGGACCCATTTGTAAGTCAAGTAAGGTGCCCTGAAATGTGCCTATGGAGCCTAGGCACAGTTTTCAATAAATTTGGTTGTGAAGAAAATGTCGCAAGACACGTAATCCTGTGAAAAATTTATATTTCTGAATTCTCAATTATTTTGTTTTACCACCTAAAACCACCCTTGGACCCATTTGCAAGTCAAGTGCCTAGGCACAGTTTTCAATACATCTGGTTGTGGAGAAAATGTCGCAAGACACGTAATTCTGGGAAAAGATGATATTTTCAATTTTTTTGTTTTATCCCCATAAACCACCCTTGGACCCATTTGGAACTCAAGTAAGGTGCCCCAAAATGAGTCAATCGTAAAAGCAATTTTCACTTCACCTGGTTGAGAACATAATGTGGAAAGTCCCGTCCAAGTTGGTGAAAAATTGATATTTCAATTATTGTAATTCTTGGTTTACCTTCAAAAACATGTATTGGATTCATTTGCAGTATGTTCTTGTTTACCTTTAATAACTGGATTAATTTTATCGTATTTATAAAAAATGTATGTATAATATCTAAAAATCAAACATAAACGGGTAGACTTGGGAGTCAGGCTGCTAACTTTTAGCTGCCAAGTTCACGTCGGTTAATTTTTCTGAAAATCAGAAAATATTTGATGGAATCTTTTCTTTGTCCATGCACACTCCAGTTGTTCAATAGACGTAAACATTCCCCCCTCAGTTGTTCAATTGACGTAAAAACTGCCACACTTTCTAATACCGAGTGCAGTTGCACTGTTAAATGGAAGTTTCAGTGCAAATAATGTAGTTGTTGGAATAAAAGGAGGAAAAACCTTGTTCATTTGAGTGACTTTCCTCTCTCTACATAATTACCAATTTCAATTTAGCTCTAACATTTATGTTCTTTTTCAGCTCTTACCAGACAGTGTGGATCCGATGGAATTGCTCTCCTATTTGGATCCTCCCGACTTGAACACGCCGCCATCAAGCGGTAGCAGTTCGGGTCACAACAACACATCCACAAACGACGACATATTGGCCCTGTTTGAGTAAATAGTTCCTGAGAGCTCCATTTGTGAGTGAAATTTTAAAATGTGTGATATAGACTATGATGCGAGTGAAATCGGTAACATTCTTTTTGTTTTTGTCCCTTTTTCGTTGAGGAATATGGATTTCAAAAGAAAAGTATTATAATGCGCAAACAAACATGACAACTAATCGGAATAAAAGTCTGCATATTTTTGAATTCCATCATTTGAGGAAAAAGTGAGACGAAGAATGTGAAAACTGAAATATGAAGTTTGATCTTCAATTAAAAATATAAAACCAGAAAACAATGTCTAAATCAAACTATTCTAAATTACCCTTGTACATTTTGTAAATAAGAAAGAAAATTTATTGATATAGAATTTATCTATAATAATGAATAATTTCTTCTTTTTTTTTTGGCGGGACAATGTTTTGCTTTGGCTGACTCATTATTGTTCCCTACTTAAAATAGAATCAAAATAACATAGTATTAAAATCCTTTTGAGTTCTTTTTGAACATGACCTGTATATACCATATTGGTAATTTTATATTCCTATTATTTTTATTATAAATTGAAATTCAGCTAAAGCAGAAACAAATTTTGCGGCCAGTTGTGTAGAAAAGAAAATAATAGTATTAACAATATAAAACGAGAAAGAAAATATAGAGGGAAGTACAAAATTCTATAAATGAATTTGCCCAAAAAAAAAACCCATTTGTGAATTCTGTACTTGCCGCTGTGTTGAAAACTTCTTAGTAGAAAATTTTTCGAACCAAAATTTTATAGGTATTAGGGCCACCTAGGGCCTTTTTACATAAATATAAAAATTGATGTTGCATTGTAACGTAAGCTTAAAGTATATAAAGAAGTTCTTATTATTTTTGGAAATTTTGTGAACATGTTATAGACATTTTTTTTTAAAAATCACCAGGGACAATTAAAAAAAATAATAATAAAGATCGAATAAATCAGCGAACCCATGTTTTTATCATCAACGATTTTATAATAATTAATGTTACCCTGTCAGGAAAAAAAGTTACATTGAGGCGTATAATTATTTTGAGCTTAAGGTAAAATTAAGTGCACCCTTAAACATGGTGCACACTTTAACAGTTATGTAAAATGCATTTTACATAAATGTTGCAGAACTCTGCAAACTGTGATATTTAACACTTAATTATAAGTACACTTTTACCTAATATAATCGAAACTATATAGGTATGTTTTGTTGTGTGAAATTTTACACAAAATAATAATTATAAGTTTATATTTAGCGCGAGACAAGAATCCTGCTATGTTTAAATGAGGCCTCGTTTTTTTTTTTTTGATGTAGAATTTTAAAAAAAGTTTAATTTTCAATGTGATAAAAATATATTTTGGTAAAAATAAACTTTTGATGTTTTATTTTAAGTTTCCTTTATATGTCTTTGTGTCCGTCTATATAAATGTCTTTTGAATAAAACGCTCAAGCTCAATGATTAATGTTTTTTTATGTTGGTATTATTTTGGTCCTTTAAAAAGGACTACTAGTAAGCAATCAAAGCTTAATGTGATTTTTACATACATACATGTAAAATGCCAAATTTTTACTTTGTAATTTTATACAATATAACTCTTAGGTATATAATGTAAAATTACAAAAATATGTGTTCACTTTGCAATTTGTGATAAATATAGTAAACAAGCAATCAATATATGTGTTAAATGTTACTTCTATAGAAAAATTAATTAATAATTATTCAGTACAAAATAATAACAGATATAATCTTGAGCTTGGGCGAGTTTAAGTAAAGTTCCTAAAAAAAATTATTTAAGCTTAAATAAAATGGTTCACAAAATTTTCAAAAAATTAAAACAAAAAGATAAAAGCCAAGAAACTTAACTTATTCTAAAAACATTTAGGTAAATACAAAGTTTTCAAGATTATATTGAATGTAAATGTGAGAAAAATGAAGTGAAAACTTATAGAAAATTTACAAGTAAATAATAAAATGACACCATGAGTAATAGATAAAATTGCTTCCAAAAAACTGTGTAACAATTATTATTATAAAATTGTACATATAAAAAAAATTTTTTCCTCCCGATAATGCTCTTTGCCAATAATTGCTGTAATATTTGTTTCAATTTTTTCGTTTTCTCGACGCAGTGGAAAAAAATGTAAAAGTTTCACTTCAATGTAAAATACAACTGCAAGTTTTTTATAAGAGGACCAATATGTGTGTAATTTTCTCTTTTAAGTTGATTTATTTGTGACCAAATTTTACATATCATTTATTTGTTTTTGGACCAATTTTAGAAGTATTATTTTGCAAAAAAAAAAACAACGTAGAGTCAATATTAAAAATGAGAGCTGATTATTGGCAAATTTGAAAATAAATGAAAGTTTTTTTTTTTAATAAAATGTTTTAAAAATTTTAGAATAATTACTATTGAAAGAATGTAGAAAAATACTGTAAAAGTTTTATGTTGAAAATATTGTAAATAAATACATCTGTAAATTTCTTTAAAATATAAATTACATAAATGGTAGTTTTATTCTTTGATGATTCCGTAATTTTACACGAAATATTTTGGAACGAATTTTTTTAACAATAATTGCGACAAGTTACAATATTTGGTTACACACCAAACATCCTCAATTCATTATGTGTAGTTCAGCGATTTATAAATGTACTGTAACCAGATTTTGTAATTTCCTGCAAAACTATGAAATTTCTTGAAAAACTGTTCAGTACAAATTTTGAGGTTTATTTTTAACTGAATTTAGTGCAGAAGTTATTTATATACTTTTTACAGATTTTTTTTGTTATCAGTGTTTTTGTGCAATCAATAAAAACCGTAGACTGAGCGATAGTTCTAAATTTATTTGACTTTTATTAACCCTGGTACGATATCCAGAGTCCAACAGAAGATTAAATATGATCTCAAATGAGTTTTAGCCCCTTGGAATATTATTATTATTAGTTAACAATAGTGAACGGTAAAAATAAACCGATGAGTCTATTGTCAATAATTGTCTAAACCATGTCGCGGAAATTTAAGTGTTGCGGTAAATATTTTTCCAGTTTTTGTTGCATGTCATGCACGGCTGTATACCACCTAAGCTGTCTTGACAGGAGAAGTGGTTTGACAAAAGTAGAAGATCACAAAATTTACTGCTCTCTAGCCTGTCAGAAAAGTATCAACCCAGACAAAAAAAAACAATCTAAGCTCTTAGAGAAGTTAAAGAAACTAATCTCTGAGGCCAACAGCCTAAGGGAAGAAAACAAAAACTTGGAAGAAGACAATGAGGCAGCACAAAAAATCATTGACCAGGTCAGAGAAGAATCAAGGATATGGAATTTAAAGTTTAGGGAAGTTGCAGAAAAACTGTCATGTAAATCAGACCAACAGCTGAACAAACACGAGATTGGTGCTATTTTGAAAGCGTCAATCAATGAAAGTATTTCTAATAAAATGCATAGCGTGGCTAAGAGTATCGGGGAATCAAATGTCAAATTGGTAAAATTACTCAATTTGGATAACCATGGTTTCAACATTAGCGGTAATAATAAAAACAACTTTGAAAGTAGGTGCTACAGGCAGGATCTATGCAGCGATAGCTAAATCTGAGCCCATACTCATCGTTGAGCCTAACAACAACAACCAATCCAGCAGTACCACCGGAGAAGTTATTAGGCATAAACTCGATCCAATAAAAGTAAGTGTTTCTAAAACGCGCCAAGCAACTTGAGGTGCTTGGCGCTAAGTTGTGAAATTAAGAACGAAATTTCAGAACTAAAAGACAAATGTTCCACTGAATTAGGTGACAATTACTCTGCAGTTATTCCCACTCTTAGGAAACCAAAACTCAAAACATTCAATATAGATAGTTATGATGTTGACCCCAAAGATAATGATGAAGTAATCATTGATAAAGTAGTCAGAGGTAATAGTTTAGATCAAGGTACCAGTAACTCTCATATGAAAGTATTAAAAGTCTCTGCAAATAGATTCAAAAATGTAGACGTTTTAATTGAAGTTGGCCCTTCAACTCACAAAACTCTTTTAAGTCAAGGGAAAATTAAAGTTGGATGGTCTAGATGTTTTTCAATCACGTTAGGGTACTGCAGTGTTACAAGTGTCTTGGTTTTAACCATAGAGCAAGGGATTGTAAGTTGCCTCAGATATGTTCAATCTGCTCTGAGCAATACACCCGTAAGGAACAGAGGCAACATACTTTGCGAAGTTCAATCCAATAGACAAATATGAACGGTCTTAAAGTTAATATGTCTGAAACTGATGCCATTGTGATTGAAGGTAGAAGGAGTGTGAAAGAACCCTGGCTGGTCAGCGTACCTTGAACGGTGATGAAGCATTAAGATTCAGTGGATATGTTAGAAACTTCGGTCTTATCATGGACAAAAAAACTGAACTATGCAAAACAAGTGGCGTCCCTAAGTAGATCTTCTTTTCTTACATTTATAGGACTTTATAATTTAAAAAACTATCTTCCCCAAAGCGCGAAGTTAAGACTGTGCGATTCTCTAGTACTCTCCAAATTAGACTACTGTGACACTGTTTATGGTCCGTGTTTGCGTGCTGAAGATGCAAGAAGGCTACGCATTACAAATCCCACGAAGAAACCATATATTTCTCCATACATGAAAGACATTTAGTGGCTGAGCATGAATTCAAGAAGATGGGTGCATCTCTGCATTTTTAATACACAAGGTGATTTTGGCTAAACAACCCAGATATTTGTATGAAAAGTTGGAATTCCGAAATATGGCCCATGCGAGGGAACTTAGACATGCACCAGCTTCTTTAACAATCCCCTTCCATAGTTCCGAACTTTTCAAAAACAGTTTTTCCTACAAAGCAGCAAACATTTACAATGGGTTACCAGCGGATATCAAGGCTTCAAGTTTATTAGTTTTTAGAAGCCATAATATAGTAACCAAAACCCTTAATGATGATTTTGCTGTACCTACTTTAAGATTGTGATATCTGTTATAATTTTTCGTTTTCTTTCCTTTTCTTTCTTTCTTTTTTTTTTCTTCTTTGTCTCTCGTTAGGTACTACCATATTTGCTTCCAAGTTTTCAGTGATGTATATTTTTGTATGCTTAAGTACTTTCAAATTGACATTGTGGTCAACCAATTTCTTAGAAATTGTAAAAAACTCATTTTTTGTAACCCCTGTATTTGCAAAATAAACGATTTAGGTATTATTATTATTATTATTATTATTGTATTGAGTCGGGTAGTATCCTAGCACTGTAAAAATATCTATTTATAATTTATACATATAATATATTAATTGTTGGAGTCATTCAGTGGCATTTGCCAGGTGGTTGTCCACTGTATGATAGCATCTATATCCCGCTGGAGACTTCTATTCTGCGTTATAAGATTACTATAACAAACAGGTATCATCTGCAAATGACATCTGACTCCTCAATCCATTTGCCAGCTCACTAATATATACAAGGAAGAGTAGAGAGCCAAGGACTGAGCCTTGGGGAACACCACTAAAAACTTCCCAGGAATTTGACTTCATGAAACTTATCCCGACACAGAACTGTCGATCCTTCAGAAAATCCTGGAATAGGTTGAGTAGAAGTCCTCTTATACCATAGTGATGGAGTTTATAAAGAAGCCGCCCAAATAGTACCTTGTCAAAAACCTTTCCAAAATGCATATCACATCAAGTGACTTGCCTGAGTCATCTGCCCTTGTCCAGTCATGAAGCTTGGTAAGCAGGTTCGTAGAAGGAACCCGTGTTGCGCAGGTGGGATGGGATGATTCTATTTCTGAGAAAAAATCCAATCATCTCAATAGTCACACTAATATCTATGAAACAATCCAAAAAAAATTACAGAAAGTTTTACACAATAACTAGGTGAGACACTAAAAAACATAGAAGCACAGATATCACAAGTGGTCAGCAAAATATTCAGTGATACTGTAGTATGGTTTCTCCGATACCGCAATTTTTAATTTTCTTCAGATACCAGGACTTTCTCCATGCATTTGCAAAGGGTGCTTGTTAAGCTTATGTGCCTCTAGTTTTCAGGCAGGTGTTTGTTGCCTTTCTAGAAAAATAAGCACTACAATTGCATGTTTCGATTCCCTTGGTAGTTTGCCCTGCCTAAGAAGATCGTTCGTTATGGCTGAAAGGGGATGTGACAGAACTGCAGCACACTTGTTCAGGAAAAAGGCAGGGATTTCATCCTCTCCTAGACTAGAATCTGGCTTCAGTGATTTCAGTGCAGTCTCCAATTTCTCGGGTGTGAAAGTTACAATTTCAAGTGAATTAGCACAGAATGTATCAGGATCCAAGTTGGGCATATGGCTAAAATCTTCTCGTGTGAAAACACTCTGAAACTGTTTGGCGAACAAATTGGCAATTTCTTTCTCATCATTAAGGGTGCAGTTAGTGGCTACATCCCTAAGTGAGAAATGTGTAAGTCTTGAACCAAGAGATCTGTTTATGTATATAGGTATAAAATTGCTTATCAGAAGAGGGGAAGAGGCTAGCAATTCTTGTTCTTCTAGACCGTTTTATCTTGGCTTTGAGGAAGTTATTTCGGTTCATGTAGTGCAAGTTGTTATTTTCAGAGTTGCTTTTCAATTTCTTGTGCCACAAATGTCTCTTTTTTTCAATGTGTCCGAAAATTTTTTGAGTTAGCCAAAGCTTCTGGGGATTGACTGAACAGTTTGAATGGAATGAAAGAGCTGATTGTGGATGACAGAATGTCCATGACACACTCATACTTTAACAGTTATGCTGGAGAATTCTTGCTGTAGACATGTGTTAATAGTCAAAATTTCCTCTCGTATATTTTATTTGTTGGTTTTGGAGCAACCTGAATTTGGGATTTGACTATTATGACATGGTCACTTAGTCCAATTGGTGGATGCTGTGATACATCAAAAGCAAGCCTCTTGTCACTGACTAATAGCAGATCAAGTAGAGACTCTTCATTTCTTCTCATTTTGGTTGGAAAATTGAAGGCATGGATTTCTTTGTAGGCAGTTATGAAATCTGAGCTACATGGATTTGTGGGATTGACTGTTAATGTTTTCCAGTTGATCTCTGTGTAGATGAAATCTCCAAAAATAAAAGTAGATGTTCCAGTGTTGTGTTCTATAACCTTTATAAGTTTCAGGATGTCTTCTACACTGGTTTGCATGCATTAAACAAGCATAGGCTAACTATCTAATAAAATATCAACTCATAACCACAGGTTCAGCTGTGAAATATATGGGGCTCATTGCAGATTGAACATGATGGCCCAGAATGGAGCTGCAGACAAATGCCCCACCCTTTTTCTTATTTGACCTATCTTTTCTGTACAGTGTGTACACAAATTTGCACCAAGCTATCTGGAATCATCTCGTGGAGCCATGTTTTTGTTACCAGAATAATAGCTGGTGGGAACATTTGGACATTTGCCTTCCACTAGCCGATCTTTGTCATTATGAAATTCAAATTAGTATACCAGAAAGAGATTTCCACAGAGTAAAAGCTTCAATAACTCATTTCCAGCAAGAATATATAAGATATTGAAATCTCTGTGTGCAAGATATTACATATTTGAAAAAAAATTGCTCATCAGTACATTAAGAAATATCATAATGAAAGTGAACATTTTCTAAACCATTTCCACACTTCACTGTTAAAACAAACCAAAAGATTAGCTAAGCCGAAACATTAAGGAGAAATTATATGGTTCAAGTATGAAGCCTCAGTGAAGCAGTCCTAAAGTCTTTCGACTCATTAGGCAACCAAATCTTGACTCAAAGCAAAATAAATTCCTCTTATATGATTCGCAAATTACTCAAATACCATATAATGATTGTTATGTTCCATTTTTTTTATCAAATATTTCCAGCAAATATCACGTCTTCACAATCATTTGCTTTTGGAAAATTTCTAAATTTATGTTATCTTAATTTAGAATTAATCTATTTCTGGTCAACCACTGACAATAGCTATAGGTACGTATTTAAAGAAATGAAGCTAGTGACCTGAATGTTACGGTAGCAAAATAAAATAACTAAATTTTAAGAATAAAATATCAATTTCAGTTTTCATATTTTCACACCAAAGCCAACGTGTCAGTAAATTAATGAGTTTATTTATCGTTATTTAAGTATAGTGGGTTAGTTTACTGTTGAAATATGGAGTAAAGTTCCACTTTGTATAACCAGTACCTGGTAATTTGTTTAACATTTCTAAATTATAATTAAATCAAGTATAAATAAGCAATAAACAGTAAAGATAAAGTTTATATCATATTTTCATAAAGTTTATTATTAACAAAAACAAATACTTCTTATCAGGAATGATCGGCGTTTTATTTGAACATTAATGAACAAGAATCACTGTCTCGAATAACAAGTAAAAGATCGTTTTTTCTTTGAAAATGATTATTTTAGGGGTTTTAGCAGTTTTGATCGTGCCAAGGGGTAAGTTACAAAAAAACGAATATATTGTTAAAGCCACTATTATTTCACCTTTTGACTGGCACTAGAAATTATAGTAAAAGCAACAGCTTACCCTTTATACAAAACCCATTTTAATAGGAATTTTGGGTCAGACTATTGAAGAAGGCGAAACACCAAATATCCGACCCACCGTAACAACTCCTCTAGGCCAAATAGAAGGAGATATTGGATTTACAGTTAATTTACATCCTTACATCAAATTCGAGGGTGTACCTTATGCCAAACCCCCAGTAGGAGAATTGAGATTTGAGGTAGAAATATCCAGTATTTGACTGTAAAACTATTTTTAAAAATATATTTTTAGGAACCTCAAGATGTTGAACCATGGGTAGGCACCTGGGAAGCGAAAACTATAACCCAGTGCATGACGTATGATCATTTTACAAAAGACCATTTGAATAATTATCTTGTTCAAGGTAATAATAAACTATTGTTTTTCATTTCATTCATATTTTTACTTTAGGAGACGAAGATTGTCTTTACGTAAATATCTACACGCATTCAATCAGTGCAGAAGCTAACTTAGACGTTTTAGTGCACATTCATGGAGGTGCATTTATGTTTGGAAAAGGTGCCAACTATGGACCTGATATTATTATGGAGCGAGATATTGTTTATGTTAATTTTAATTATAGATTGGGAGCCTTAGGTAAAAGTCTATGAATATAAAGTAACTATAGTTAGTTAAATTGATCTTCTTGCTAAGGTTTTCTCAGTACTGAAGACGATGTGTTGCCAGGAAATCTCGGTTTGAGGGATCAAATAAAAGCCCTACAATGGATAAAAGAAAATATCCATTATTTTGGTGGAAACCCGAATTCTGTTACCATACATGGATTGTCTGCAGGAGGTGCTAGCGTTCATCTTCATTATTTAATGCCACAGTCCAAAGGTATGTTTGCATTTTTTTGCTTTATTGATAACCATTTCTGGAAAAAATAATCTATATATTGTTGCTCATTTTGAAGGCCTGTTCAAAAATGGAATCTCTCAAAGTGGTTGCGCACTAAACCCATGGGTCTTAGTAGAAAATATTGGAGAAAAGACTGCCAAAATAGCAAACTTGGTTGGTTGCCCTGCGGGTAATTCAAAAGAGACAAAGGAATGCCTTAAATCAAAACCTGCAAAGCAAATTGTGGAGAGTGTTAAAGAATTCCAGGTAATATTTAGTCTTAGTAGAATCCAAAATTATACATTTCTTATTCTAGCCCTTCTTGTACAATCCATTCTCTCCACTGGGTGTGGTAGTTGATGGACAATGGGCCAAAAATCCATTACTTTCAGATCATCCCTACAATCTTCTCAAGCAAGGAAAAGTTTTGGATCTGCCATGGATTATATCATATACAAGCGCCGAAGGATTGTATCCTGCTGCTGGTAAGCACCAATCTAGAGTGTTCAGCAAAATAACAAGTTTTTACTTGTTTTAGAATTTTGGAGTGAAGACCAACACCTTATTGATATAGACACAAAATGGAACGATATTATGCCATTTGTATTGCACTACAACGACAGTGTGGACCCGGAATTGAGAGATCAAGTATCTCAAGAGATTAGAAAGGAATACCTAGGAGAGAAGCCTGTTAATAGGGAGACATATTCTGCATTGGTAGATGTAAGTACCTACATAATATTAAAAACTTATTGAGTTTGTTTCGACAAAAATCAATCCTCAATCACCAACAAACATATTTCCTAAAAAATCGTTTTTCTTTTCAATCTTATTGGAACAAACTTATAAATTCGGATAGAATATAGAATCTAATACAATTATTATCAAAAATGCAAATTAGAAGTTTTGAGTTTATTAGTGATATGGTAATTCCTTATGTCATGCATGTTGAGTAAGTAAAATTTTTCATATTTATGCTGAATTACCAAAACTAAACTCAATTGGATTAACATGCTGCCAATTCTAGCTTTAACTAAAAAAATATTCATCCAAGAACGATCTAAATATAAAAATTACCTGAAAGATGGGCCATTCTAGCTTTTGAATTTGTATTTTATAGGCACTCAGTGACAGATTATTTGTATCTGACCTAGAAACAGCTGCAAAATTACACAGCGCTGGTGTAAACTCAAACATTTTCAGTTACCTGTACAACTATCAAGGAAGTGGCAGTTTGGCACAACCCTCGAGTGGAACTGAAGACGTTCTTGGTTATTATTTTTCACTCCTTTTTGTTTTGCTCTTAAAAATGTATATATTTTAGGTGTATGTCATGGAGACGATACTATGCTGGTCCTTAAAATGAGATATAAATTTTCCAAGAATGAATTAGCAACAGAAACCGATAGGCTAACGTCTAAGCTTCTGGTTGATATGTTCAGGTCTTTTATGAGAGAAGGGTAAGCAGTGGTGCAGTTTTTTTTTGGATTCAGGAACAAAGTTTTCTTTTAGATCACCAAATATCACTTCGAAATGGATTCCAGTCTCCAAAAACCTAAAAGACCCCTACAACATCTTACTGATAAATAATTTCGAAGATTTACAAATGATGCAAAAAGAAACTATTGGAAGAAGCGAATTTTGGAATAGATTAAGTTTAAAAGAAAACAGTAATTTATTTAATATAAGAGATGAACTATAAGATTTATAAGTAACATGATATTGTCAAACTATACTTTTGGTTTTTATTTGGAAGGCACCTCTGGAATTTTTGTAAACTAGCCATTCTTCTGCTATTATGTATTTGAAACAATTCTTTTTTATAGGCTGTAGGCGATCGTCTTTTTGTAGCTGACACAGAAACATGCGCCAGGCTACAAAACGCAGCTACAACCTCCAATATATATAGCTATAAATTTAATTATAGAGGTGCCACAAGTAAATCAACTAAACTGGCAAATACTGATTCTTCAATAAACATAGGTAAGTATTTTTCAGAATAAGGTATATCTAGATTATATTTTGAGTTTTCAGGCGTATGTCATGCAGATGATACAATTTATGTCTGCTCTTTTAAGGGATTAGATACTCAGTCCACTGAAAGTGATAGAAAAATGAGTGAACTTTTTAAGAACATGTTTGAGTCTTTTATGTTATCTGGGTAAGTCACATGTTGCAACAACACGAGCTCATAGTAATTTTTATATTTCAAACAACTATATTTGCAATGATTTTTTTTTCTAGAGAACCCAATATTACGTTATGGAAACCACTTTCAAAATCCTTGGATGAATTTTGTCACTTGAAAATTAATTCACCAGACGATTTGGAAATGGAATACTTACCAGAAATTGGACAAAGAAGCTTCTGGGATAATTTGCCTTTTAATGAAAATCATCAGTTTGCAAAAATAGTTGTAAGAGAAGAATTGTAAACTTTACTTGATGGCACCTTTTTTCAAAGCTACTACACTATAAAGGAAAATTGGAATAAAACCTAGAATAAAAATTCCAAATTGAAATAGGTATTTTTATTAAAAATATATTTGAAAAACAAATTATTAACAGGTTAAACTCTCTATCTTATTTTTTTTTAATTTACAATAATCATTACCAATTAAATAAATATCAAATAAAGCTATCTAATTCTTTGTTTCAATTGTACATTTCATAAAAATAAAAACAAGATTATGTTAAAGGTCAGGATGCTAGGATTACAAGCAAAGAAAAATGATGATTATTTTGTCAACTCTTTGAAACAAAAATGATTATTTTTAAGTAATTTCCTGAGCAATAAGTTATAAATAAATATGAAATCCTATTGTGATTTTTTTCTCTAGAGGCAACATCACTTGCAACTATAAGCTGACCAAACTTTTCAAAAAACTCTATACAGTTACTCCTACTTCGCCTAAAATATCAGACAGCCTTTCTAGATGAACAGTTACAGAAATAGAGTCTTTACTTCTTTGGCTTCTATTTAACAGTTGTAAAGCATTCATGTATTCTAGTTCGCTGAATTCGGGACCTTTATCAACTATACCGTTGAGAATTTCCTAAAAGAAATATTATTTATGTAGACAAAATTAGAAATCTTTTTTAGAGCCCATACCTACCTTGAGCAGATTAATTAATATACAAATTAACACCCAAAATAACAAGCAATAAGCACACAACAATCATGAATCACTGAGACAGTGAAATAAGATCACACACTAAGCTAAACATTTGATGAAAAACTGCTGTTAAAAATGAAAGTGTAGAGAGTGAGAAATAGGAAATATAAACTATGAATCCACAAAAATTACAATAAAACGATATTAGTAAATAATATATTTTTCCGCCAAAAATATTTAAAAAAATTCCAATGTTAATACTTTCAAGAATATGTCTAATAGTTAATATGTTACAGAAAACATTCGTAGAATGGTTTGAATTCTAAACTTCGATAAGCATAAAGAATTTTTTTCCCTATTTTTGAAGTCAAATATCTCAGAAATTATAAAAGATATTTAATTGCGGTTTGAAGCATATTGGAGCGCATTGTTTGACGTTCAGTAATTCATGCAGTTGATGATGCTGATGTTGATATTGTTGAAACTGCAGTGGAATTTTCAAAAATCAAAAATACAACAGTGATAGGAGAGGCTGATTTATTGGTGTAATCAAGCATACCAAAAGCTATTTTTCAGAAGTGATAAAAAACCTTCAAAACATAATAACATATATGACATCAATGCCTTTAGATTTTCGCTCTGAAATGACTTAGCAAACAGTCTATTTTTTATACATTTATATACAGGATGTACTGCGCCTCCAGAATATTCCATATTGGAAAGCAATCAATTTTCAAACGTGTTGTTGAAGATCAACACTTTCGTGAACTTGCACTATCGTTCAACTCAACAAACCTTCAGTCAGGTTGAAGAATTTGGAAATCCAGATGATTAACTAAGCTACCTTCTTACTAAAACGATGAAATTTCAAAAAAAAATTTATTGAGATTTTGTATCCTAATGGTCCCTCGTGATCCCCTGAGCTCCATAAACTAAATTATTCCGAGATTTGGAGCCGGATTCTATGAAAAAAGGCACTCAGAAGATTTTGCTCCCGCCCAATACCCGTGGATTTCCTTAACGCGATTATTTCTCGGAATCTAAAAGTCCAATCGAGCTAAATTTTCAGGGATTGTAGCCCACCAGCGGGATAAGAATCGCTGAAAATTTCAGATTTCTATCTTCAATAGAAAAAAAGTTATGACCTTTCGAAGTTTTCCAAAATCTAAATCATAAGGTAGCTATCTTCTTACTAAAACGATGAAATTTCAATTTTTTTTTTTGTCGAGATTTTATGTCCATCACCCCAAATGGCTCAACACGATTTCATCTCAAGATCTAGGTATAAGTGCAAATGAGTTGAAATTTTCAGGGATTGTATGTAGTCCCTTCTTACTAAAACGATGAAATTTCAATTTTTTTTGTTGAGATTTTGTATCCTTATGGTCAATTAACATCCCCCAAACTCCATACACTAAATTATTCACAGATTTGAAGCCGAAATCTATGAAAAAATGCACTCAGAAAAATAACCCAAATTGCTTTACACGATTTTATCTCAGGAACTATAAGTGAAAATGAGTTGAAATTTTCAGGGATTGTAGTCCTTTGAAAGGGATAAAATTCAGTGAAAGTTTCAGCTTTCTATCTATAATAAAAAAAAAGTTATGACCTTTTAAAATTTTCCAAAATCTAAATCATAAGGTACTGAAACAATGAAATTCCCTCGGAAATTCCAAATTTTTTTTTGTTGAGATTTTGTATCCTAATGGTCCCTCGTGATCCCTTTAACTCCATAAACTAAATTATTCCGAGATTTGGAGCCGGAAGTGCCATCATCTTGAAAATATTTTAGCCGAGTTGCCCCCATTGACATTAGTATATTGTCAAATTTTCAGAAATTTTCTACATACAGTTTTTCATATATAAATCGATTTGGTTCCCGGTGGGACACTCTGTATACTTTCTGAAATATTTGACTTCAAAAATAAACGAAACATTTCTTTATGCGTATCGAAGTTACAGCAGTTTATATCTACTTTTTTTTTTAATGTAACAGGAGGAAGTCAAGAAAACTTCATTATTTTTTAAAGTAATATAGAATTTTTTGGATACATATTCTAACTTAAAAATGGGTAAAATAAACCAAATAAATGATCAGATGGTAAGGGTGAAAATAGTAGTAAGCAGTAGTGAACAACACCAAATGACGAAAAACAATCAAGCAAAAAAGTAACAATTGACTTACCTCTGGTGTTGAGAAGAAAAGCTCAAAATAATGTCTGGCATGGTCCAGGGCAAGTTCCCTTGTCATGGTTATATTTGTGAGAGTTTGTTGAAGAGCGAAAATATTCCTACACATTCGTTGTATGCCGACATCGTCAATCACTTTCATGTACTGAGCAGAACTAATAAGTATTTTTGCTATTAGGTGACCCAATCCTTCAAAGATGTACTATAGAAAAAAGACAAATCACTTTTCCAATTTTGATTCAAACTAGAAAAAATATTTACCTTGCATTTTCTAGGATGTAAACTCGTTGTCATAGCCTCATCGACATTAGCCAAAACTTTGCTGAGTTCAGACACTTTTGGATCTGGCTCGTGGGTTTCTTTATTATAATGCACTTGCGCTAATAAATAGTGAAAACACTGTACTCTTACCTAGAAAACAATCATGAAACTAAAACTTTTATATATGTAAATTGAAGTTAGTTACCTCTAAATGTAATAAAAGAAGACACGTATTGGCTAACTCGTCAAAATCTTGCGCTATACTAGTAAGTTGGTGCAAAGTGGCACTGGAAACTGGAGGCATTAAGTCGTTATGGTTGTTATTGTCAATTTTAGGCGGAGATAATCTTGATGGTTCTAATCTAAACTCGCTGGTGTACTGGAACATTCTAACAGAAAACCATTCCTAAAAAACAACCAATAAGTTTTTGTGTATAAAAATTATTGATTCACTTACCATACTTTCTTGTAATGTTGCTAATTCTTTGAGAAGACACATATCTGACAAAATTTCACTAGCTGATACACCTACAAAGTTTGATATTAATGCTAGAAAAATACTTTTAAGAATCAAGTTTACCTCCTTCTCCTAAGTTACTGGCCAAAATTTCAGCTTCTTTCCTATTTCTCATTCTTACATCTTCAGGACTTTCTTCCTCTGAAGGTTGACCTCTTAAAATTCTTCTACCTATAAGTATTTTATGAACATTCAAGTGCAAAATTACCGGGCAAATTTTACATACCTCTTTCACTCCTAGCATGAAATTCTTGTTGGGCTTTCAAGTTCAACCAGTTAGGTAAAGATCTGTGGGAAGCAAATAAAGATTCAAAGGTTCAAGTAACAATATTGTCTTCACTTACTTCAAAAACCTATTAATATCTTCATCCTTCAACCATGCGGCACTACAAATCCTCTTATCTTCAGAATGTGGCTGCACTATTCCTCTGTAAGCTGCCACACAGGTATCTTTGTACTCTTTTAAAGCTTTCACCGAGTATTCCGCAATTTTCTCACTATATAATGGCAAAGCTTGTAACACAGCTTTCCATTCTCTTATAAATCTTTCTACTGTAACTGTACTCTGCAAAAAAAATATTGAAAATAATATAAAACAGATAATAAAGAACTTACAACTAAAAGTGGTTTGTAATCAGCGGATAAGTCCAGAAGTACTGTACTTTTCCAAGCATCGGGTGTCTTAACAGCCTTTTCTGTTTGTTCGATAATTTCATCCGACTTTCTTTTTAAATATACATTTGAGATATGCTGAGTTATGTTTTGGTATAATGAACACGAACCATGAGACATACCTGCAGTAAATTGAAATTAAAAATAAATTAAGAGGGTTAATAAATAGACAAGTGCTCACCTAACATTTGTTCAATATCCTCAGTAAAACACATAAAAGGTAAAAACACCACTAAAATATTATTGGGATGCGAAGGGCATATTAAAACTTTTTCTTTTTTGGTTGATTTTAAGGCATTGCTTAGACTAAGTGCACTTGAGGAACCTTCAAATTTAAATAGGATTTTCTTCTTGCTAAAAAGAAAATTGCACTTTACTTAATTTTTTCAATCGATCAACATTTCTACTAACCTTTGCTGCTTCTTTCTAGAAAAATAAGCGGATATGTCACCGTTATTTACAACATTACTAATTTGAAGATCTGAAGACATATTTTGCAAATCTAGATAATCGTTTAGGAAAATTTGCAACTGAAATATACAAAAAAATATATGTAGTAGGTGAAGGGCTAATGGTATATTGGTCAGAATGATTTGGAATACTTAAAGATTATACTTACAACTTCTTGTACTTGTGACCAGTAATACTGTAAATTATATGGCTTCAAATCAATGTTATGGCTCTTGATACCCTTTTCTACCCACTTTAAAAATATCTGATGCGAATCTGCAATTTCTTTAAATTGATCAAACAAAATATTAATCAATTCTTTTAAGGCTAATTTGGAATCGACATTTGCATCTGCGAAATCTATAACGTGTTGAGTGGATTTTTGAATAATGTGGCTCAAGGAAATTTGCATTTCTCTTACAATTTCCTGAAATAATTTTCATATTTTAAATGTAATAATGTATATGGGTGAATTACTTACGTCAAGAGCATACGGCAATTTTTCTAGTAAACACAAACTTTTAACTAATATTGCAACATAATGCCTATGATTTTCATCGATATTTAAACTATCTAAATCTTCATCCAAATTAAAACTGGCATTGAATAAATCTTTACTTTCAAGTCTGAAAGGTTATAATTTCCTAGTAAAAATAGTTTGAAACTGTTTAAAACATACTTTGTTAAATCTTCCATAAGATTTCTAGAAACATTACTTCTATTTCTTCCACTCAACCTGAGTTTCATACTTCTTTGCAAAGGAGAATGTATTAAGAAACCATCCCTACCAGAACCTTGCCTTCTTAATGTTAAAATGTGCTGGCAGGGTTTGGTATATAACATGTGCTTAAGTTCCAATAATATTTGTAGATGAAGTTGCTAAAAATTACAAAATAAGTGTTAAAATCATGCATCTAGCATGCTTCAACCAGAATTTCCAAAGTACTTTTGAAAAATAAATTATATTTTACCTCTTTCCTTTGTTCCAGCTCCTGACTCAGCTCTTTCAAACTTTCCACACCCTCTAATGGATCTCTTCCCAACTTAACGGCATCGACTAATAATTTGGTCGCATGTAAGAATCTTTTATGTGCCATATGATTTGCTAATTGACTTGGGACATTATTCATTTTTTCTCTAAAATAAGTTCATGTTCAAAAGTTGTGGAATCAAAAGAAATTTACTCCAAATGAAGAAAATTTCTTCAATTTTTAATTTAAAAAAATAAATATATGAGTATGTGCTTTGCTTACATTTCTTCTAATAATTGAAGCATGTACTTATATTCCAACCCTTCCATCCATAGAGCTTTCAACTCATCCCTCTTACATCGAAGTTTTTTTTTGCAGTCTTGTAGCATTTCTTTTACCTTATGTATTTTGTTTCGATTCTCCGTGACTGATTGCGAAATTGTACTAAACAAATGCATAACTTGGGTAAGGTCGCTTTCATGTCTGGAAACTAGTCGGTCCAATTTTTGATCGCAAATTTTATAATCGGCTTCTAGTTTGGCTTTTTCCCTGTCTCTTTGTTCGTTAGTTTCACTTGCTGATAATGTACGGATTACTGACATAAGGAGACCACTCTGAGAATACAAATTTATTTATTTACATAACCAACTAAGAATACTTATTGGGGTTTCAATATACAAAAAACCTAAAAATCTATAAGAACAATTTAGAAATCACTTAAAAACTTCTAGAATGCTCTAGAACCCTTCAAGACAAGTTAGAACACTTTAGAACTTCAATAAGCCATTTGGAACATTTTCCAGCGACATTTTGAACAATTTAAAAACCTCAGAACTATTTTAGAGCCTGGAATAGACAAAAATTGAAAGATATAATCAATAAGGTCTGTTCCAAAAACCGTCCCAAGAACGGTTTCGGAGCCACTCTGTATACGAATTTTTTGGTTTTGCGCAAAATCTTGACGGTACATTGTACGGTTTTCTGCTTTAGTGGAACAAAGCTAAAACTTAAAAAAAAATTAATACTAATTTGGCCCTGTAACTAACTAGAAACAGGGAATTTACATTTACCGTCGGGGAACTACTTTATCACGCAGTTAGTTTTTTTGCCTATCTCACTTACTCGTATTTATTACCTATCTGTTTACCTTTTTTTGTTGGGGTTGAGATTCGAGTTTCTTTGTCAGACAAGATTTAGTCGAGTACGGATCACCGATAGATAAAGTACCTACCGCGAAGTCGCTTTCAGGAATTATCGATTTTTCTCACACAAGCTATGATTTTTCGGCCGTCATTTCCTGATTATTGTGTCGTATGCCTATAGTGTACCAACTGACTTCTGGATTTTGGTAAGTACCTAGTACCAACAATTATTTTTTGGTAATTGGGATTTATTGAATCTTGAATGAACAACCCTTGATTTTTCTAACAATCCAGAACTTTTTCATTTAAGTTTTTTTTAAAATTTGAATAGTGATTTATTTGATTCCCTATCAATGGGCAATTAGTAAATTATACAGGGTGTCCAAAATTTTTTTCTAGAAAATCTTTCGCGCCTATTTTCATCATTAATTTTTTTTTATTATTTGGCTTTCCAAAAGTGCGTTAATGCAGAGCAGAAAGTATAGATGAGCTTGTGTGAAGGATGAATGATCCAGGGATGTAGACTATTATGAGATAGAATCCTAGGTTCTTGATATGTAGGTACTGTTGGAATAGAATGCTGTATGCAGGATGTAGGTATTGTTGTAATAGAATGCTAAACTGTCCCAAAAAAAATATTGATTTTGCCCAGTTTTCAATTGAATGGCTGCTTAAGCCACTTTACTACCACTAGCAACCACCCAACACAACTAACCCATATTAACACCTTGGGGTAATTGCTAATGGTAGTCCACTAAACATTTTCAGCTATTTCCAAAATGATACAAACATAAAAATCTGTATGTGTGAAAGTTCGAGTGGCCAACAGTTTATATACATAACCCATTTTTTCTGCCGCTGTGCTATTTTTTTTAGGTGACCCCCTGTAAGCAAACAAAGTCCAGAAGTCGTCTGAGCCTAATCAAGTACCTATTATTGTAATAAAATTTGACAGGTAGTAGGTACATATTTATCAATTTCCTATTTTATTATTTTTCCCTGGAATAGTTTGAAATTTTAGTATGATGGAGCTTCTAACTTTCCTCCTTTCCCCCTGAAAGTTTGACAATTTTCCCTTTAGTAGATTTCCAGAAAAAAATTAAAATCCAAGAGCGTGCATTTTTGCTTAATTTGGGTTTTGCAAGTTGATTTCTATTAATTTTCCATTTTGTTATTTTTCATTGGAAAAGTTTGAAACTTTAGTATGATGAACTCCTAACTTTTCTCATTTTTTCTTGAAAGTCTTACAATTTTCTCTTCAATAGTTTTTTTCCTCCAGAAAAAAAAATAAATTGTATAAGAGTGCATTTCATTGATATCCATCCAAGTATCCATCCATAAAAATTGTGCCACTTCTATTTCTTAGGTGAGCCCCCTTCTAACAACAAAGTCCAGAATCTTCTGAGCTTAATCAAGTAGAATAGGCTCCTAATTATTTTTGGTGAAAATCTGAATTGAGGTGTGTAAGTCCCAAAAGAAAAAACGCAAGGTAAAAGTATCTTTTCCACATACATATAATAATTATTGAGCATTTAGTTTTAGTTTAGTAAATTTTTCATTCACTCAATCAAAAAAATTGAAGTTCCATTTCATCAATATCCACCAACATTGGTGGTTTGAGCGTTTCTTTTCGGTACTAGCTGCGCCGCGGGGAAGCCTAATGCCATAGTTGTCCTGGATCTCATTTGCTACACTAATATACTTCACGGTATGTGTAGCAGCGGCAAAACTGATACTGGCGGGAAGGGGTTAAATTACGGATGCTGTTGGGTGTCGGTACAATGGAATTTCAATATTGGATCAAGCCCAAAGGGACACCGAACAGCTGAATGCTCTCTTGGATAATTCTGATTTGTGTGTTCCAGATGAAGACAATATCAACATGAACAATGCAGCTTCTTGGACATAAGTTGTTTCCAGAATATTGACAGCTAAATAAATTTTGGGTTTTGTGAATTTTCTAATGCTAGCCCTCGCAGCTTGCGTTATATCCTTATTTAGTTCTTTTAGCTTGTCCTTGTTTTGTGGGTATTCCCCCAGTAATTTTCTCCTCTGTTCCATTAATTGTTTGGTATTCAAAGTCAGTTTTTCTTCTTTTTCTGAAGGCTTCGAGCAGTGTTTACTTTGGGCCATGCTGACTGACTCCAAAATATTTCTATTTAGATCTTCGATGTTCAGTGAATCAGGGTCTTTCAGATTTTTATTTATAGTTTTTCAATATCCCTCAGCGTCATCTATATTGGTCCGTTTCCTGTTGTTATTTTTATTCACGAGTTTTCTGCGTTCGGCTCTTAAGTTTAATAGCACTGTCGTTCTCACCATTTACCATTTACACTCAATCAATCTGTACATATACGTTATAATATGCTCCAGTCGCCTCAGAATTATTACTATGTGAATACATAAGAAAATTGGGGTCACTATTTCAGATGCCTCAAAATTAGGGTAACTGGAACAGTTGACCAAAAAAAAATTGGAACACTTAACTAGTGTAGCATAAAGATCTATAATCAGCTGCCTTTAAATTTCAAAACCATATCAAATATCTCAAAGTTTCGCAAAACCTTAAAGGGAGCACTGGTGAAGCCACCTTTCTTTTCACTCGATGAGTATTTTAATTATTCTTTTAACCAATAGTTGTCTCTTATTCCGTCAACAGTTACTCAATTTTAAATTCAACCTTTTGTGGTGGACTTTTTATTGTTTATATATTTTTTTTTAATTTATGACATACCTATTGTTTTTTATCTCTGTCTGTGTGTAGCACTAGCGTAGCATATTGTGTATTTTTTCAATTGTGTATTTCTGTATTGTTTTATATTTTACCTATTTATTTATTTATCTTAATTTGACTGACATACCTACTAAATAAAGGGTTTTTTTTTTGTTGTTGTTGTGTCCACTAGTCTTTGAAACCACCTATGTCAAGAAATGTTGTGTTAAATGAATGTCTTTATTATTTTTGTAAATTATTGCCTACAGTAATTTTAATTTGATTGATATTGTTGACCAGTAACTTCTAGGTTTAGTTGTAAAATTTAATTTGAGTTAGGTTAGCTTTGTCAATAAGATTTTTGTATTCTTGGACAATAAAGCATATTTACTTACTTACTTACTTACTTAACCCGAACAAAGTGAAACACTGAACTAGAACAAACCAGAATGAACATGCACACAATTCTTGAGATTTTAATGAAAATGCCCAAAAATACGTTAAAAGTGGGGTTGAAAGGTATCTTGGAAGTTATAGAAATTTACAAATACTTCCATGTATTTCCTAATTATTCCCATGTACTTCTAGATTATTCCTATACCGGGTACCCACGAGATTACTTTCCGGCTGCCATTTTTTTATTTGTTTATTGAAATCAACGAAACTTGGTAGGCTTGATATTCTAACGAAATGCCATTTTTGTGCATTCATGACAATTTTTTCTGACTTCCGGTTTCACCGGAAATTACCGAAACTTTCGATTTTCAAATGGCAAACCCTGTATATTTTTTGTTTTTTGGATTCTACAAATCGTTTTACGTCCTAATGTACCATCGTCACCAAAAGTAACTGGGACAGCATCACATTAGCTCTTGTCCTATTATATGAATTTTATTGTCAAATATTTGTCATTCTATGAATTAAATGCATTGAAATGAGTGACAGTAGAATTAGTCCAGGAGATTATTATGCATTATTTGTGTCCCAGATACTTTTGGTGACGATGGTACCACTTTTAAATCGAACTTTGACCAAATTTCGTTTTCAAATTAAATTTTAAGTAAAAAAAAAAATAATAACCTAGATATAATAAAACACAAATATTTGAACGAAAATTAAGAAAAATGTCATAGTGTATTATATCGTTGGATTCGCTTCAAAATACTGCATTTAGTAATGTTATGAAAATGATATGTTCCTATTCTAGTTTTTGAGCTAGGGCAAAAATACTAAAATAATGAAGTTTACAGCCCTCTATCAAAAAAGTTTACAAAGATAAAATTCAGTTTGTATTTTTCTGAAATTAAGTAAAGTATGTAGAGTCATTTTAGGATGATCATGGAACTCTAGCTAAAAAATTAAAATTTAATTTAAAAACAAAATTTGGACAAAACTTGATTCAAAAGTGGTGCATTGGGACGTAAAACGATTTGTAGAATCCGAAAAACAGAAAATCTATTTCTATTTCTATTTTTTTTCTATTTCATTTTATTCACCTTAGATTTACAATGTAAATGTGGCTTTGTCACAATATTGAATCATAATAATAGTAAAAAATATGGTAATAATAAAAAAATAATAGTAGGTAGGTAATAAAAAACTAACAATAATAACATCAAGTATTTCAATAAATTTTGTATATAAACAGTCACAACAATTATTATATAACATAACATAGAGCCACTAAATTGCGTTGACGTAGAGAGACATAGCATTAAACATTCACATTTACATTTTTATTTATAAAGTCACTAAACGAATAGAAACAATTTTCGCATAGAAATTGCTTCAATTTATCTTTGAATCTTCTTTCAGTCTGTTCAGTTTTTATTCCTCCTGGTAGTCCATTGTAGACCTTTATGCATGCATATTGAGGAGACTTCTCAAATAAAGCAGTGCTATGTCGTGGAAAGCTAAGTTCATTGCTTCTCCTGGTAGAATATAGATGATTTTCTCCATTTTTTACAAATCTATCTTTGTTTTTATATACATATACGGCACACTTATATATATAGATGGACGGAAGAGTAAGTAGTTTCTGGTCTTTGAAGGTTGGACTGCAGCTTTCCTGTGGTTTAAGGCCATATATTAACCTTACTATCCGCTTTTGGATGATGAATACTCTACCCACACCAACAGCTTGTCCCCATAGAATTATATTATAAGACATGTGATGGTATGCCAGGGCATAGTAAGCTGACAATAGCGCGTGTCTTTCGACGACTTGTCTAAGCTTGAGTAGGGCAAAATAGGCGGAATTGAGTTTGGAGCATACATGATCCACTTGGGTGTGCCATTGAAGTTGTTTGTCAAGATAAATTCCTAGAAATTTCACAGCTTTTTTGGTTTCCTTGAGCTCAATTTTCGGTTTGGAGTTATAAAAATGTATGGTTACTGTTTTTGAGCTGTTGAGAATAAGCTTATTTCTAAAACACCAGGAACTCATATGGTAACAAATTTCATCTAACTTCTTCATTGCTTCTTTTTCGTTATCAGCCGATATAGCTGCAGTTGTATCATCCGCAAACTTAATTGTAAGGCCAGGTAGTTTTAGGTCATTGATGAAGAGCAGAAAGATCAGTGGCGCCAGCACTGAGCCCTGGGGTGCTCCAATATTAACAGAGTGAGTGTCTGACAGATCTTCTCCCAGTCTCACCTGTATTTTTCGCTCTGATAGGAAGGACATTATCAAAGAGAGTGCTTTGCCTCGAATTCCAATGGATTCCAATTTTAACCTGACAAAAGCTAAGTCCAGAGAGTCAAATGCTCTGGACAGGTAAAAAAACAATCCAATTACGATTCTGTTTTGTTCTAGTTGTGCATGGATGTACTCAACAAACTCGTACGCAGCAGTTTCCGTCGATCTTCCAGATCTAAATCCATGTTGCGATGCATCCAAGATTTCAAAACTTTCCAAGAAGTGGGTTATTCTACTGTGTAGTACCTTTTCAAATATTTTTGAAAATACGGATAATATGGATATCGGTCGATAGTTTTCGATATCCGTTGACAGGCCTTTTTTGAAAACAGGAACCACTGTAGCTAGTTTCAAGCTGGATGGAAATACCCCCTCAGAGATTGATTTATTCACCAGTACTTCTAAAGGGTAAGACAACTCTTTAGAAGTACTGGTGAATCTACAGGGTGTGCCATTTAAAAATTAAAAGTTCCGGTCATTTCCGGTGAAACTGGAAGTCAACAAAACTTGTTTGGTTAGAATATCAACCCTACCAAGTTTCTTTGATATCGATAGACAAATAAAAAAAATGGCAGCCGGAAAGTGATCTGGTGGGCACCCGGTATACTTCCGGCATATTCCTAAGGATGTCCAAGTATTCCTAGGTATTTTCAGAGTATTACCAAGTATTCCTAGGTATTTCCAGAGTATTACCAAGTATTCCTAGGTATTCCCAACAAAGTGTACAGTGACTTCCATGAGTGATTTACCCCTCGAGTATCATATTCAACATCAAGCAGGATGAGGACTATCACATTTTGATAAAGGATTGTCTATCAGCTACACATAATCGGAGCAATGATCAGTAAATATTAAGTCAAGAAGTACAGTGTAAGAGACTTTGGTGTAAGCATTTAAAATGTTATTTATTTATCCAATATTGAGGAAAGGAAAAGTCTCTATGATTGACTCAGTTGCAAGGCAGTACCCGATGGTCATGGTACTTGAGCAATCATTTGTCTATGAATGCTAGGTTGCAATCACCTGCAAACCCAGGGTTGGAAAAAACCTATTAATTAGGAAAAATAATTTCAGGTTTTTAGGTTTTTTAGGTTTTTTGAGGTTTTTTAGGTTTTTTAAGGTTTTTTAGGTTTTTTTAGTACGTAATTGTTGTAACACATATTGGTGATGTAAGTATGTACCATACCTATAATTTATTATCTAAATAATTAAATTTTTAACCAAATAATAGCTAAACCGAGAAATAAAATATAAGTATAGCATACTGGAAAGAAATTACTACTGAAATTACACTTTGTAAAACAAAAAAACCTAAAAAACATAAAATGCACTTATTTTGAGAAGTAGGTTTTTTTAAAAAACCTAAAAAACCTAGGTTCAAAAAAACCTGTACCTGCCAACCCTGTGCAAACCAGAGTCCGGATATTCTTGTGTCGCACGCTAAACTACAGCACTGTGGCTATCGCACTGTTATGCGCTAAAGGTATGAATATTAATGTTTGCCAAGCCTGTATAGAAAGAAATGCATTGTAGTAGAGAGTTGTGGTGCCAATTTCAGTGGATCTATTATATGATTCTCAAAGCATCCAATGCCACTTGGACAATTAACTTTCTGGATTGATTTTGAGGAGTTGTTATAATAACCAGTTTAGAGCTTTGAATATACTAGCAAATGCGGAATTTCAGGGTCCAAATTTCTGACATAGTAGATACCTCGGTAGATACAGTATGTATAAGAATTGAATAGCATTCAATGAATACTAAAAGGGCATTTTAATTGATTCCAAAAGAACAGGTGAGGGTGCAAGTGGGTGTTCTAAGATTTCAAAGGTCAAATTTAATTCCAAATGGTAACGTTAATGGTAACTTACGGTCTCTTTAACAGGCTTCACCCCTCTGGGAGGTTTTATAGGGGGCGACTCCATTATTTCGTATAAAATTATCAAATTATTTAAGAAAAATTACAAATCAAAACAACACCCACATCCTTGAACTTTTTGATATTTTGATTATTTTTGACAGACAGATGACATAACCTCACTTTATTGTTTAAAGTTGTTCGACATTTTTTGCTCCAAAAGATCCGAGTCGTTCGGGTACGCTTTACTCTAAGAACACTAGAAAAAAACTGCTCCGAATCCACTTGAACCTCTTGTTGAATTAAGTGCCAAATTATGGACTGATTGGTAAACGTCTGGTTGTTACCTAGCAGGTACTTACTATGCTCTAGATAATAGAAAGTACCTGCTAGGTCACAACCAGACACCTACCACTCCTACCAGTCATAATTTGGCCCTAACTTGAACCCAGCCCTGAGAAGAATGAAGAATCAGTTATTAGGCCGCGTTTACACTATTTCTCTGTAACTTATTTGGCCACGTTTACCCTGGTCCCTGAGCTGCATTCGATTGATTAGATTATATTGATCTGGTTCAATTTAAGTGAACCAGACTGTAAAGTTTGTGAGGCTTTCGCGCAAGGTTCCTAAAGTTGTAGTAAAGTGCCTTATGGAGATTTGTATTATGTTTGGGTATACAGATGACGTCATAAAAGTTATCAGGCAACCTTCTTCTTTTAAACAACCTTGGCTTTCGCGGCCCAGTTTTATTGATAAGGTGTTTTTATTCGGGCTTAATGGCAGTTGTCCATTAAGTCCGAATGAAACACCTTATCAATGAACCAGACTGTGTTCGATTATAGTTTGATCAGTTTACCTCCACCAACAAAAAAATTATCCAAGATCCACTCTAGATCACAAGAAGTGAACTAAAAACGATTCAGTTATTAGGCTGCGTTTACACTATCTCTCTAGTTGTATTCCTTTCAAGAGTTTAGAACACTCGAGCTACTCGCTTCGGACACGCCTCGTCGCCTCCGATTTTAAAGAAACAGATGCGTGGTGCAACAAACACTTTTCGAAAAGAATAAGGGCGTAACGCCCAGGAGCTGTTCCGGAGCTCCTTCTAGGTGTTAAAGGAATACTTCTGTAACTTATTTGGCTAACCCTGATTTGACTACTTTGCTATAGTCGCATACTGAACTCGCATATTACCCACCTTACCCACTCAAAATCTCTTCTATCTTGTTCTTATACAGGGTGTTTCGGAATAGTGGGATGAAACTTCTAGGATAAATAGTACTCATTAAAATAAGAAAAAAGTTGATAGTAACATAGTTCCACAAATGCTTAGTTTCCGAGATACAGGGTATCAAAGCTTGAAAAAATCGGTTTTTCAAAATCCGTTTCCCGAATTTCTTTAAACTTGGAAAATTTGTTTGTAATAACACAAGGTATCTTGTGAAACAATTAGATTTACCATAATTATTCCAATGGCGCCCCAGAGGGAAACTACGTTGGTAAAAGTAGAAAAAAAAATGGCACATCACTATTTTTTTATAACTTTGATATTTTTTTTAGAGTAAGCAAGCAGTCCATATTGCAGTCAAAAGATACCTTTTTATTATCACGAACAAACTTGCCAAATTTGAAGAAAAAAATAGAAAAGGAATTTTTGAGCTTAGAAAACAATTTTTTTTTTCAAACTTTTACACCCTGTATCTCAAAAACTAAGCATTCGCGGACCCATGTTTCTATTAACTTTTTTCTTATTTTAATGAGTACTATTTATCTTAAAAGTTTGATCCCACTATTCCCAGTTCCCAGTCGTTCGAGTAGGCTTTAGCGCTCTCTTTACTTGAGAACACGAGAAAAAACTGCTCCGAATCCACTTTAACTTCTTGTTGAATGGAACCCAGCCCTAAAAAGAATCAGTTATTAGGCTGCGTTTACGTCTCGCTAAAACTTGTTTGGTTACATTTACCTCGACTACTTTGCTATACTCGCATATTACCATTATTACCCACTCAAACCCTATCCTATCTTGTTTGTAAATTCTAATTAACTCACAGGCAACATGTAAAAATGCCAAACTTTACCTCAATGCAAAAGTTACTTTTTGAAGAAACACCCTTATTCATAGTATCTCTTGGGTATCATCTTGATCATGAAAGCTCTCAATCAAATAAAAAAGAAACCATAATTATAATATTGTTTCGTTTCTCAGAGATTCTGTCCTAGTTGCGAAATGCAGCAACCTTAATAAAAATAACAAAAAGTTGGAATGGAAAAAGGATTGAATGGAGATAACTATATATATCTTAGACTCATCTTTATTGAAAAATACCATGACAAAAGGACAAAGTATAATCCTAATACTAAAATAGATGTAGAACTTATTAAAAATTGATATAAATATTGTTAATTTAATATACAGATGTATTAGTCCAAAGAATTATTGTTCATTTGTAAATTATTGTTATAAGAATTTATTAAATTTAATACAACCAGAGAGAATTTAGAACATTACTAGTCTTGCAATACATAGTTATACAAGACATTTTCCAAACAGTTATAACACAAATACATAATTATTATAATATTGAATGCATAGCCTTTTCCCTTTTTTTAATTATTGTAAAGATTATTGTTCAATTTTTATAAATATTGTCTTAAAATTTATTTTTCACACAATATGTATTTTATATGTGATTAATACTATATTAGCAATTAAGTAAATAAATTATAAATTAACCAATAATTTGTATTTATTTGGCACCAATGACTAAAAACTTCAAGGTAGAATTATTTCATTAAAGAAAAAATTGGGGAAAGGTATAGAGATAATATATAAACTTCCCTCAAAAAATTTCTTGAATTGAAAATTCACAGCAACTCTTAAAAATTTAACTCACTAAACATATCACAAAAAAAAAACTAAACAAAAATCACAATAATAAATTTACAATCTAATATCTGTTTTATGTAAATTTACTCCAGAAAGTTTTTCAAAAAACAACTTCAAAAATATAACTTATATGTTTTTGATATTTTTTTTTTACAATATTATTGTTACCACATTATTATCAAAAAGTACCATTATTATTTTTTATTTATTATCCACTAGACATTAACTACCTTTAAGTAGAGATATGTAATTATGTATTATTCTTGTCAAAAATAAGTTCTTATCAAATTTAAATTGAACAATAGGTGTATCAACGGCACTAAGGAGAATGTAAAAATTAACTTTTTAAAAGTTGTACAAAAATGATATAAATTTAGTGATAAAGGAGAATTAGAGAAACTTACAAAGAAATTATTAATAAGGAAAAGCTTGTGCCATGTGAAAATAAATATGGAAAAGGTAATTTTTTGTAGGAATTTTTCCAGGGCATTTTGAGTTTCGATTAGATTTTTTAAATCACAAAATTACGCATTTCACTTAGGTAGCTACTTCATTTAAATTTGATAAAAACCAATTATTTATTTATTATTTTTTTTTTACATTATTACTATTATAAATTAAACCTTATTATTATTATTATTTTTTTTTTGGGTAATTTCATAGATTTTGTATTATTTTTTTTTTCAAATATTTTTTAAATAATTTTTTTTTCTACTAAATATTCACAGAAAAAAATCACATTTATTTATTTTTTTTTATATTTTACCTAACAATTTTTTTCTAAATATTAAATATACAAACTCAACAACAAAAATCGTTGCAAAAAGGTCTCACTTTGAAAAATAACACTTAGATATGAATTATTAATTACGGCCCCTCAATGATATGTATTAGGTTTCTAAGATTTTTGACAAGCTCGTATCGCTTGCAAATCCTTAAGCGTAGTTTTTATTAAATTTCACCTATACCTACGTTTTTTTTTTAAATAAATATATCCCAATTTTGGGCATTGTTTAACTGAATAAATACACTTTCACTATTGCACACAAGAAAATAGCTTCTATTTTAAGTATGTGATTTTTGTGTCTTCAAAAATATTGCTTGCTCGTATGCAATAGTAGGTTTATGGCACAGACAGTTTTTGATGTATAAATTAATGGACAAACGTGCACACCCAAAATTTTGGTTTAATTTTTATTTTTCCTTTTGTATATAAAATTGCACAACCCTCTATCAGCATATGAGAGATATTTATGAGGAAATTATTAGAGTGTTCATTAGGCCTCATCGAATTAAACTCTGCACTTTTTTTGAAATTATTAGGCAAAGTTTAAAATTTAGTTAACTTATAAATAAACTTGTAACACAGACAACACAAAATAAATATCTTTTTTTTCTCACTCGAACATGTTTTTTTATAAATGTTCCATGTCCGAGTTTTTAATTCTTTTTTAATATTTTTTTAAGAACTTTTTAACTTGAAGCAAAAACAACTAACATTAAATAGGTACACTAACTAATAATTATAGAACAAATAGGAGAAGCCTTATTTATGTTAAATTTTTTGTCAATCATTTACTTATTTTTGAAAATTTCATGATTTTATACAACTGCTTAAAAATAAATCTTATGGACCCTGAGGTGAAATTGACACAGATCAGTTACAACCTTTCTTTAGATTTTGACTCAATTGAATATGAACAAAATAGAATGGTTAATAATGCGGAGCAATCAAAATGAGTAGGTACATAAAATATCACAGGAAAAATGCATAAACGGATGTTTTGTAACATTATTGAGATTCCCAACTTGTTTGTAACTATTTTAAAATCAAATTTTTTAAACAAATATTCTCGATTGAAGTGCTTTAAGTACATTGCCTAGTTTTTGAATTCATCAATCATTGTATTCCAATGTTGTGATGTCCTTTGTCATTTAAAGGCAGCAAAACAAGGACAGGCTGGATTTTAAGGAAAATTTCCAAGAACAATTATTATTGAGGATAAGTTTGGTACAAAATATTGTGGGTTAGTTTGTGGAGATTAATTGAGCTTCAAGCCTGCTTGAGCAAGTATAAATTAATCTTCAGTTTGAAAAATAATGACAAAAGATCCCTTCTGTTCTTCTTGTCAGGCACGCTCACCTGATCTTACATGCATAAATTTGACTGCCTCATGAAATTTAAAATGGAAGTCCAAAGCTTTTTAAAAACAAACTACTCCAAAGTTGTAGATGATCAACAACTATGTTCATTACAAATCTGTCAAAAACTAAATAAAACCCAAACAATCTTGTACCAAACCTAAACTGACAAAAAAAACAAATGGATCTAATACATTATCACAGTACTAACACTGATAGTAGGATCCGGTCCCAAACCAACCGGTAGTACGCTGTTCAACATTTTAGTTCTTACCAGTTCTTCGTAAGATTTTGTTATGATGTTTTTAATATGACGGAATGCAGCTATGTCGTATACTGAACGAGCAGTATTAGTGAAATCGAAAGGTTCTTCAATGCAAAGGTATTTCCATTGGTTATGGTCGTTTTTTGGAGCTTTGACTTGTTTGCAATCCTCAATTAGAAGACGGCCTCCAGCACGTACTGATATGGCAAATTGATTAAAATCAAAATCAGAATAGTAGCCATAGAAACCTTAAAGAAGAAAATCGTGGAACAATAAAATTGAAGCAAATCGGGTAACTTACCAATTAACAACTCTGCCAAAGACTGAGTATTAAAAGATTGAAACTCGTCCAATGATGACAAATCTTCATGAACATCAGTAATTTTACTTGTAACCGCATTGAAATGATCTGGATATAACGTGTGTAGACATGGGACAACGGTTGGAGAAACACCACCTAAAGGAAAAAAAAAGTATTTCAAAAACTATCCAAATACTGAATCTGATAGTCAACTAACATTGCAAATAATGAATAACCATCAGAGTCCAAGAATAACTGGAAACAGTCAAATTTTTAGCATCGTTAATACCATTAGCTTGCGCCCATATTTTGATCATAATCACCAAAGGTCTGACCCTCCAATCGCAGCGCGCGTAACAATACAAAAGATGAGTATTATAAATTCCCACCGAATTGTTACAATTCAAATCAACCTCAAAACCTCTGGATTGTTCTCGAAATTTTAAAATGGGTACTTTAGCCATTATGAGTTCGGAATGGACGATAAAACCGTACTTTAAAAGATGATTTTTAATATGATGAAGCTGATTGAGTGAATCTAAACGTGGATCTTCAGTGCAAGGTCTTATAAGTAGACACATATCGATGTCGCTAGAATTTAATCCAAACCCTGTCATTGTTGAACCGACAATATATAAAGCGTAATGGGTTAAACATCTCTAAAAAATAATGATTAGTAACAGAAAATATGAAAAAATTATAATTACTCTAATGTATAAAAACAATTCTTTCCATATTTGAATTTTATCCTCGTAAGTCTCAGGTTTCTGGGATTTGCTTGTGAAAACATCATATATGGCTTCACTGAGGTCGTCGTATGGTCCTCCATTTAGCAATTGAGAGGGACTTGGATCAATTTTTAGTATATCGGATCTGGATCTGAATCTATGAGTTTTGAAGTCTGAGTAATAGGGGATATATTATAGAGGGATAAATTACTACCTATGAGAAAGACCGTGAGCTCTACGAATCATCGGATCGTTGCTAGTTCTGTAGTAATTATTCAAATGCCGCTTACGTTGTTCTCTATGATTAGAGTTGGAATGATTATTTTGTTGATTAGAGCTAAAATAATAATTTTGAATAAATACATTTAATACATTCTTACATTTATTTATCCAAAAGTATTACAAAAATGGAGTTTATAATAAGGGTAAACAGTGTAATAAATGAATAAGTAATACAATAATACTCATAGACAAATTTGTTGAGAAAAAAAGATCTGGGAATGATTTCAACAAAAGAGCAATAGCAGACACAGTCACTAAAACATACAATAAAATACCTAGGTCATGCAAAAAGAACAATACAAAACATTGAATTACATATATCTAGTTCAAAAACAGAAAGCTTTAAAAGTAATTACATAATATAAGAACACGAAGTAGTTCCCTGATTTGCTCTTGAGTTTCTTTTTTGTGCGGCTTCAATTATGTAGAGATGTTAGAAATTACAATCATCTGAGATAGATGTTATGTACCAAAATATAAAAAAGGTGTTATTGAATAAGGGTCTAGAATGGTTTTCATACATGATGTTTTGTTTTTAGAAATATTTTGGTGAAAAAATTTATAAATGTAGAAGTGAAGTCATTCAGAGTAATTTGCTGCCATTCGGACATCATCAACAAGCAGATGAATTTATCAAATTTGGATGGAACCGCGCGAGAGGTATATCATCTACTAAATGCGCTTCTGGAAGAGATGTGTGTTCATAAGCGCCGGAATTTCGAAATTACTATGGGGGCTCGGGCTCCAAAAATTAATATAAGTAGAATCAATTATGGCCATTTGCACAGCTATCACTTAACTATCACTTAAGGGATATTCAATCTAAGTGGAGCTTTGAATGTGACTTTTGTTTCTACAAGAGTCACATTCAAAGCTTCACTTGGATTAAATATCCTTTAAGTTATAGCGGTGCAAATGGCCGTTAGACAGACAGGACTAGGCTACTAGACACATAGACTTAAATGGGACCAGTTGGCAGATACCCATTTCACTGCAGGATCGCTACGCTGGATCATTGATCGTCCCTGCAGGTCCGTGCATATTATTAAAATTCGTACATCTTCGGCTGCTCGGCTATACTCGGCTTTAGCAGTACCATTGGCGTAGCCAGGATTTTGCCTTGGGCGAGGGGAAATTTGCAGGAAGTGATCCTTGCAGCTTTGCCGCAAGGGCTACAGGAGGAAAAGTGCCGCAGGCGCGAAATTTTTCGGTCCTTTCACGGTATTTTTGGGACTTCTAATGGCGGGGATACGGCCATTTAAACAAATTTTGATAAGAATTTATAGTAGAACGTTACTTATATTATAATGTATGTATTTGAATATTCACGTAGGACTTGAATTGATTCTTTGTTGATTTCAATTTGGAATTATTAAAAAAATTTAAAGGCCTTTGGGGGAAGGGGGCAAATACCATCTCGTCCCGTTTCCTGGCCACGTCAGTCGCCAGTGGGCGGCACCGGTTCGATTCGCCTTAACCAGGAACAACCTAATTCGTCTTATATATCAAAGCTTAAACAGGCTAATAATGGGGCTGTTCTGATTGGATGTGATAACAACGAGGATATTAAGGTAAAAAAAGAACAGATAACTACAGAACTAGGTAATGAATATCATGTCGAAATACCTGCACTGAAGAAACCAAAGTTCTTGCTAATATTTATAATGAAGAGGTGAGAAGATAATGATGAAGAAGTTGTACCAGAATTATCAAACATAATAATTTGGAAGCTAACGAATCTGATATCAAGATTTTTTTTTGAAAACACAAGTGTTTCGCCGCTCCAACACACTGCTAATTACTCATACCACTCATATTATGAGTTGTATTGCTCTGACACGGTCAGATTTACGCAATACTTGGTGGTTTTGCTTTGTTAAGAAAATGAAGAAACTCGAATTCTCTTTCATTGGGTACTATCGGTAATTGCAGACTGGTTTCGGATTTGTTATGTCCTCGTCAGTGCGGAAAGCACACCAACTCAGAGAAACAGTTTTGCAGAGGCAAGATGTCGATAAATACTTGACAGTGTATCGAATTCAAGTTATTAGAGGATTTTTTTGGAAAACACAAGTGTTTCTCCAAAGCTCCAGAACACTGCTAATTACTCATACTATGAGTTGTATATATATATTGTATATCTGTTCGATTAAAAATAACTAATAACGCAATAATTTTATTTCAAAAAATGGCATGTCTGTAAAACCAAATTTCAGGAATCGACAATACTGTGAAAAATCCTTATTATCCCAGTATAAACCGCATCTTGTTACCGTTTTTCGTTTTCAAGATATTTAGCTGCAAAATTTGTCAGTTTATCTAAGGACACCCTGTAGCAGGTTGCCTGATCACTTTATGACGTCATATGGGGTGCCTCAACATTAATCTGTTCTCAACATAATGCAAATCTCCATAAGGTATCCCAGATACATCATCAAGTTACCCATTACGATGCAGACAACCTATTAACTTTAGGAACCTTGAGCCTGTAGTATGAATTCAGCTGCCCTACATGCAATATATGTTTAATTTATTGTGAATGGGACTTTAGATGAAGTACCTATTACTCTACTCTACTGATTGACAGTTCATCCTTGTTTAAGTTACACAAAATGACAAAGATAGCATTAAATCAGTGTGTAGTTGTGCAACAATTAACAAATAAATACGTCAACTCTCAAAAAAAAAAATTGAAGCTATTTGACGTTTATTTCAAAGTGACTGATACAACTTCAAATCCCATTTCATTCAATTTGAATTTAAACATGACCCAAGAACTCCTACTCGACCCCCAAATCAAAATGTGGATACTCTGTTCCATGGTTTTAGTCTTTTATCTGGCCGAAAACTTAACATATTATCTGGTACTTCTTTTTGGTGATGAAAGAAAATTGTCACTCGCTGAAAGACAGGACCGAGATGCTAAAAAAAGAGTGATTTTGCTCCAGAAAAACTATAAATTTATCCCCAAGCATGTAAGAACTAATATTAATTTGCCTTATCAAAGTGTATAAGTAAATATCCTATTTTTAGGCTTTCGAAATTCGTAAAGCCGCATTTCATTTGGAGACAGGATTTGTGGACAATGCCACCATGGTGAAACCCAAAACAGAACTACTACCATATCCAGCAAGTCACTGGGCGGGAATTGTAAATTTTGTGAAAATGCAATTTTGCCACCATTTGCCTACAATAATAGTAGCTTCTTCTGCGAGCTTTGCTTTGAGTGGCTATATTTGCCTCAGGGTAAAATTAAAGTATGTAGTTTAAAAGAATTTGAAAAAACTACTTGCAAAATTTCAGGTTCCGTTTCCTCTACCTGTGGCATTTAAACCCATGCTGCAACGTAATCTCGATCTGGAAAATTTGGATCCATCATGGGTGTCTTCTTGTTCGTGGTACATACTCAACGGCTTCGGGATACGATGGATTTTGAATTCGTTTTTTAACAGTCGCGGAGACCGCTTCATATTTCCTGATATGTTTGACATTGGACCAGCTAACAAAGGCATCTCTAAATCGGATTATAGGGATGATTACAATAATTTGCAGACAATTTCGTACGAGAATGGATTGGAGGAGATTGAACTTGATAATCTTGACTAAATTGATTTTTATTGAAATTTTCTTAGACTATATTATTTTTTGGCGGTAGTGAGTGAGTGAGTTAAGTTCGCCTTATTTTCTTGTGATTTATTTATTTCGAACAGAATATTCCGTATTATCTGAGCTTACGGTACAATACATTTCAGAGCATCAAAGGTTTTGTTTGTGGTTTAAAAATGAAGTACTTAGAGTTTTTTTGGCTCTAGATTACTGAATATTGTTGTTTATAATCACATTCTCCTAATTGCAAAAATAGACTGTGAGATAGGGGCTGTTTAGTGGAGTCATTTTTTTTTGTCTGCTATTTTTAGGGCTGAATGTGGCTACTAAGCTGATGAGAATATGGGTGATTTTAATGCCTGCCTCCCGTTCGAAAATTTGCAGAAGAAAAAAAATTGATTTACATGAGGATTTTTTTTAATGATCTCAAATTTTTTGGCTTCTAAATAAAAGATTGACATCGATAAATAATTCACCCATAAAAAATACCAGATGCTTTTCAATAGCTGAAAAAGTGGGGATGAGTGTCAACTTCCAAGAGAAAAGAAAAGAACCTTCCGCGTTTACTTTTTGTCTAGTAATGGAGAGAATGGCAGGTTTTGTTGTGAAAATATCGCTGAAAAATCGCCAGACGGTACCTAATCCCAGTTCGAAGTCGAGTTTTTCGGCGAAACATTCTGTGGACATTTCGAACAGGTGGCAGGCATTAAAACCACCTATATTCTCATCAGCTAACTAGCCATATTCATCCCTCAAAATGCCAGACAAAAAAAAATGACTCCACCAAACAGGCCCTATCTCAGGGTCTAAAAGGAGTAAGTTTGGGGTATTCAGCTTTTTTGGTGAGGAAATCATTTAGTCTAGGAAAATAGTCGAAAAATACATGTATTGCAAAAAAAAAATTCCTACCCAAATGAACTTTTCAGGGATGATAGGGGGCGGGCGGGTGATCATAAAACCGAAAATATCAAACATTCACCCCTCTGGCGTTTTGCGCTATGGGGGTTGAAAGTACGCCATTGGCGATTACTTGGTACCTATTGATTCTATAAAAAAATGTTTCAAATAAAATATGTGCAACATTATTTGATCTACAATGTTTATCTGAAGACTTTTTTGATTAAGGGCCGTCTGTGGTCATAAGGGCCGTTTGAAATTTTATAATGAAAATGGAAAATTTTAACCAACGTGAAAAATTTTTCTACAACACATACAACATTTTTGCTTTATGAAGTTTTTACTCACCCCCTGCCGTTTTTCAATAGGGGTAGTTTAAAGTTTATTTATTTTTTCACAAAAAAAAATTCCTTATAAAAGTTTTATAAGATTACATTTCCTACAATTTTTACCAATCAACTTTTTTTGTAACTCACCCCCATTCAGCGGGGAGACACTTCCCTTAGGGAAATTTTAGTTTTTAGGGGTATATATTAATTTTTTTTCTCTTTTCTCGCCTTTAGTGCATATAAAAAGGTGCAATTAACATTGCACTAAAAGGATTTTTTTTCCACCACCTTTTCGTTTTTAGGGGTAGTTCGCCTATTTTCAACTTTGCAAAAAAAAGTTATAGAGAAAAGTTGCTCAAAATAATAAAATGAACAAGTTTTCTCAATAAATTTTTTTTGTAAAGTTGAAAATAGGCGAACTACCCCTAAAAACAAAAAGGTGGTGAAAAAAAATCCTTTTAATACAATGTTAATTGCAACTTTTTATATGCACTAAAGGCGAGAAAAGAAAAAAAAAATTAATATATACCCCTAAAAATTAAAATTTCCCCGAGGGAAGTGTCCCCCCGCTGAATGAGGGTGAGTTACAAAAAAAGTTGATCAGGAAAAATTGTAGGAATTGTCATCTTATAAAACTTTTATTAAGAATTTTTTTTTGTAAAAAAATAAAAAAACTTAAAACCATAAAGCAAAAATGTTGTACGAGTTGTAGAAAATTTTTTCATGTTGGTTAAAATTTTTCATTTTCATTATAAAATTTCAAACGGCCCTTATGACCACAGACGGCCCTTAATCAAAAAAGTCTTTGGATAAACATTGTAGATCAAATAATGTTGCACATCTTTTATTTGAAACATTTTTTTGTAAAATCAATAGGTACCAAGTAATCGCCAATGGCGCACTTTCATCCCCTATAGCGCAAAACGCCAGAGGGGTGAATGTTTGATATTTTCGGTTTTATGATCACCCACCCTACCCCTATCATCCCTGAAAAGTTCTTTTGGGTAGGATTTTTTTTTTTGAAAATCAACAATTTTCCTAGACTAATTAGATTTTCCCATTTTATGTTAAGGAAGTTGAAATCTCCCAATATAGAAATGTTGGAATATTACTAGTAAAGGCAGTTTCAATTGGGTATTTATTGGCTTACTCATTTGTAGTGTTTCCTTGCCTGTATAAGCATGCTACCTCGCATGCTACAAAGGACCTTTCTCATTTTACCTGTGCTGCGCGCGCAGCTTGTGGGTGACAGATAATAAAATTGTCAATTGAAGGAACGCAGTTTGACCTTGACGTTTTTAAAGCTAACCTCAATAATCAATCAATATTGCTGAAAATTATTACAAAAACTGTTTATTATACAATGGTTCAAATGTGTTGTGTGAGATCTTGTCAGAGTAAGGTGAAAAAGAAGTCAAACCTTTCTTTTCACAGGTTCCCAAGCAATAAAATTTTAAGAAAACAATGGTTACATGCTCTCAGCCTGACTGAAGACGATTTAAGTTGGAACAGAGATTTGAGGGATCGCATAATAACAATTTCTATATCAAATACAATAATAATTGAACAATTAAAGGTTTGCTAGCACTTGCAAATTCGTACTTCTCAAACTTCTCTAAACTTTTCCCCCACATATTTGTCATTTTTTATATTTAAAAATAAACAAAAACAGAAACATAACCGAAATTGCACAATTTGACAAGTGGAACCAATCATAGTCATTCCACACAGGTATTGCAAGTCATTAAATATGTCTCTTTCTTTATTGCAGAAATCTTAATAAACTATCCTTGTTGTTCATTGCATGAGAAAGGTCCATTGTTTTGTTATTTGTATATGTAGCCAAACTGTATCTATTGGCATAAATGATATGTATTTTTCCTACGAGCGTGCGCAAAGTAGTACTTTTCCGCACGCATTTCCGGGCTCAAAGTTACACTTTTCCGCACTCAGTGCGGATACAGGCCTTATCCGCACTGAGTGCCGAAAAGTAATTATAATTGTCAAGCAACAATAAGTGCACCTGTCGACTTTGACACATGATGACAAATTTTTCCTCTATTTCTATATCAGCCAACATCTATACAAACACCAATTATAAATTAACTTTGACACATCAGATTTGTTCTCTATTTATATGCAAAAATCTACAAACTTTCTCATCAAATTTAAACGCTTTAAGACGAACAGCTCTGACCAGGATTTTCTGTTATTTTTTTTGTTATGTAATTTTTTGATAAATGCATAGTTTCCCTTCAAGTTAATTAAAAATAATTAAACAAATTATCGTTTTTTTTTTTAAATTTTTGTTATTACCTACCTGATATGAAGCTCGTAGGAAAAATTTTGTTCCTAACACGTGCGCAAAGTGTCTTTTCCGCACGCAAACACGTATCCGAACTCCGCTTCGCGTCGTTCGTATAACTGTGTTTGCGTGCGGAAAAGTAACACTTTGCGCACTTGTTAGGAAAATAACTATTTCAGAGATCTCACTTGATGTCCATCTACTTTATTTTTATAATAATAATAATATTAATATATATTTATTTAGCACTTGGCTAATTTAAATTACAATTTACATTTCAACAATAATAATAAACGTTTAACTGCATAAATAAGAACATAGTTGTCTGACAAAAATGCTTAAACTAGGAGAGTCTTTTACATGGGTCGGTAGACTATTGAAATATCGTAGTCCATCATAAAATAGCGTCTTTTGTAATTTTGTTGTTCTAGCTCTACTAATATTGTAATGATCTTTTGTGCGAGTGTTGTAGTTATGAAAGAGAGATCGTTTTTCCAAGTACAAACTTAAATAATCTGGCAACAAGTTGTTTTCAATTTTATATATTAATATAAGGTTTGCCTTTTTAATGCATTGTTCTATATTAAGCCAGCCCAAGGAGTTTAACATATTCTCAATTGAAGTATATTTACTACAATGCAACAAAATTCGCATACATTTATTTTGCTGCTTTTGAAGTTTTTCAATTTCTTCACCTGTGACGCAAATACATGCTCGAACTCCTCTTTGGTTTGGACGATAATTTCCAAAGATACCTAGATTTATAATGCCGTTAAATACTTTCCATTCATCAAGTTTATTCATCACTGCTGTAACAAAACGAGATTTCAACCACCTCCACCTGATTTATTAGTTTTTTTGAACCTTTTCCAATATTTTGGGAATATCATTGACATATTTTATTATTAAGTTTGACTGCCCTTAATCATCTGATTTATTTTAAATATAAATGGAGAAATGTCTTCCTTAATAAGTACATATTATGATATTTTTTGAGTAAAAAAAAGCTGAATGACCTAAACAGCACACAATTTTAGTAAAAAAAAGATTTGATTATGGTGCAACGACGCAAGGAAGATACCTACCTGTTACATCTATTATATGGCACATAGAAAGAAATACCTTCTGAAATATTTAAAAGATACAACTGATGTTATTTTACTGTACCATGTCCCATAGTATCCAAATCAGCACAACTTTTTAACAAATTACCAAAACCATAACAGCACATGCAAATATTCCATTTAGCCAACCACCGGAACATGCATTGATGGATATAATGGATAACATAAGTCATGCAAAATAGAAAAACTTACCGATTTTTACTATAATGCCCATCATTGTTGTTATTGTAATTGACATTGTTATTATTATTGTTGTTTCTGTAGTTGTTATTATAAGAAAAATGCATGTTAATATTTGATGGTTGATGGAAATTGGCATTAGAAAAAATATCCGATGATAAAGAGTACTTCTCAAACATCAAAGCTTGGTTGTTTATGTGAGTGAATGTTGTTCCTGGAGTAAATTTTAATACTGAAAAACCAGTGCTAATCAAATTAAATTGGAACTGAGTCGAAGGATTATTTTTTTAATTTATTACTGTACGCAAAAAAGATTAAACATAAAATCTTACCATCCTGTCCAGGTGAGGGAGAATTCCTGAAATCAAACTGTGGCATATCTTCTTCAATGCTAGGTGATATAGGTTTATAAAGTTCCAAATTATGTTTTCTTTCCTTCCGATCATTTTTTGTAATTTTGAAGCTCAATTCTGTATGTGCAACTATCTCATCTTTAATTTCTAACTTGTTATCGCTTATTTTTAAATCTCCCTTATCTTTTTTATTCTTTCTAGTACCTTTTTTATCCTGTGTAGATATAGAATCAAAAAACATAGTTCCATTCATTATGATTTTAAATTAAAATTTGTTTAAGGTTGCACTATAATTCTAGCCTAAAATGCTTCTGGTATGTACTTCTAGCACTGATATCTCATTTTAAATTCGGGTTTTTTTGTTTAAATGATATGCACTAAAAAAAAGTTTACAGAATGAAGCAGAAAAAATTTACATAGGATATGAATGGGCAATAGGATTTTTTTTTTTTTGGTTTTAAGAATATTTTAAACTGAAAACTTACGTGACAGTTTATGCTTTAGACTTATAATGGTACTAGAAACATGCACGAGAACATTTTGACCTTTATTTGCACTAAAAACTGAAGATTTTTACATAAAAAGTATAAAGCAAAAATATTTTTTGTTGATTTATTTCTATTGACAGGCTTGGCTTGCCGTAGAGGGCCGCGCTTTGATTTGACATTTCGAGTCCTCCCTACCTTTTGACATTACGATTGCAATGTTGCCAAGAATATTTCCGATCAACCGGGCCTAGAGCAGAAAACACACTCTTTCCAGCGGTTTTAGCTTAGTTCGGTTTGGGCTAGAGTAAAGAGAGCGCTAAAGCCTACTCGAACGACTCGGAACTATCCTTGCGTTGGGTATTTTGCTCAAGGAACAGAGCGGAGCCGTAATCATGTGACCAGCGAGCAAACACCACCAAGTACACTTTTTGAATAAACGAACGGTAAATTCAAGATCGGAGAACTCAGATCAAAGGCGATTTTCAGCCTGGAATGATTATTTATCGGTAAATACCGCGGTTATTCTTCTGGTTGACAACTTTGACAGCCAAGTGTGACGTCATAGCCCCCCACCATTCAAGAATCATAACCCAAGGAATGACCGCTGAAATGATTTGGTTATAGCAGTGTAGGATTATGTTTATTATTCTTATTTGTTTTTTCGTTTCAACAATAGTTTTTTGTTTAGGTACAAAAAATGGAGCTGAATTTCTCGTTAGTCTCGTTTATCAAACAAATTTTCTTTGGGGATGATATAAACCTCGATCTAAACATGGTGAATTGCAGTGAGTGAGTGAATGTATACTTCTTTCATTGTGCCAGGCTACAACGCAACTGCAAAATCACAAAACACCAATACAAATTCCAAAAATAATAACAATAACATCAAAAAGCTGTAACCAAAAGATTAACCCAAGTCCAAAGCTGGGTTATAATCGGTTATAAGTGGTAAATACCAAAAGCAAATCAGCTGATATGTGACGTCACAACTTCCCCTACTTTGGTTAAAACCGCGACGGCGGAAATGCATTGGTTATAACAAAATAATAATCATTCCAGGCTGAAAATCGCCTCAAAATACCGAACGCACGGTATATAAGCCGCTTTGCAGCTGACGCTTTTGAGCAATCGAGCTTTTGCTCCCTTAGGGCGGGTATTATAAAACTGCTTTGACAGTTAACTTGAAGTTAACTTTTTGAATTACATGTAATTCCAGAAGTTAACTCACAAAGTAGTTTTATAATAAAACAAAAAGTTAACTTCAAGTTAACTGTCAAAGCAGTTTCATAATACCCGCCCTTAGACTGTCAATATGACAATTAAAAATCAATGGAGAATTGCGGTGTTTTTCTGTGACAGTTGAGTAGTTGACAGTTTTGTGAAATGTTCATACTTCATTGTGTGTTTGTTATGTTTATTATTTTAATATTTTTATTTCCAATTTCCATCGATCATTCCATACTCTTGGAATGTGCTGGTTGTATATTATAATGTTCCAAATGGAGCCAAAATGATGTACATGTTTAAATGAAAAAATAGTGAAAATAGTCAAAATGTCCTGTAATTACGCGGAAGGTCTTTCCGAATATGAAGATAAAGGAGTTTTAGGTGTACCTGAGGTAAAGCAAATATACATCTTTTAAAAATTTAATATACTTACTTGTATTTTAAACGAATTAATCATAATTATCATGTCATATTGTAAAGTTTCTGTTAATAATGCCCTCAATTCATTCAAAAAGCAGAAATGTTGCTAAGTTTTCTTTGATCTTTGCCACCGAGTATTGAAATCAGCAACTTTAACTGAAAGTACTTTCCTTTCTGTTACCAAAGACAATAAATAGTTGTATTCCTTTCCTTTTAAGAGTTTAGAACACTAGAGCTACTCGCCCCGGTGTTAGTCGACCCCGGTTTGAAAGGAACAGATGCGCTGGCTTTCGTGCATTTAAATGGTTTGAGTAGGGCTTGAGCATTTCAGATGCAACAAACGCTTTTCAAAAGGAATAAGTGCGTTTGGCCCCGAAGCTGTTCCAGAGCTCCTCCTAGGTGTGAAAGGAATACAACTATAAGGGAACTTTCGGAAACAGGTTTCAGAAACAAACAATACAGAGTGTTCGGAATAACTAGAATTATATGGGGCTTATGGAAAGCATTAAAGATTCAGGGTGGACCAAATGGGGAAAAAGTTGCGCCTCGAGTTGCACAATCAAGTTGCCTTCAAATAATCTGTCATCAACTTCTGTGAACTTCTTGATTGTATCTTTTATCATAAACAAGATATGAAGAATTTTATCAAACACATTCTTTTCTTTTTTGCCTTGTAATCTGTAGCTATTACGAGTTCAAAGAAGCTGATGACAGATTATTTGTAAGCAATTGATTGCGCAACTTTTTCCCCATTTGGTCCACCCTGTATCTTCAATCGTTTCCAAAATCCCCATTTACTTCAAGCTTCAAGTTATTTTAGCCATCCAGTATACTCAATGTTCCGATGATTCATAACTATCATTTCATTGTAGATAGTGATGTAAAATTCCCGAAACATTCAAAAGCCGCGAACATTCTCGGAAACTTTCCGGGAATATTGGAAACTTTTGGAAACTTATGGAAATATTGTTTTTTTCGAGGTTTTTTTCTTTTTTAATTTATAGCTGAATCAGGTAAATCGTAGTAAGCTTTATTCACCTATTATTGTAGTGTACTGACTAAAGACTATAAACCAAGAAAAACACCTATTTTTTTCTGTAAGATCAACTAAAAATTAAACTATGTAGTGAAAACACTTTTATGGACGGTTGAATAAGGCTTTAAGGAAAAGCTGATCCGAATAACCCAATCTCTCAGCTCTTTATTTTTTATTGTTCTTCAATGAATGATGATTATAAAATTCTTCTGGAAAGTTCTTGGAAATATTCTCAAAAGATCTCGGAAATATTCTTTTGAGAGTTTTTGATTGAAAGTTTCCGGGAATATTGTCATTCAGGAGAACGTTTCTATTTTCTATCGGCGAATATTCTCGGAAATTTCCCAATGTTCGTGAATATTCGCATGGGAATATTCTCGACTCACATCACTAATTGTAGACATAACTTAAAATTATGCAGCCTCACTTTAGGTTGTTTTTCTATTGAATAAAGAATGAAGGCTTTCACGGCCAGTCAAATCTAGTAAAAAAAAAAATTCTGGGCTATAATGCTGTGGTCCATTGATATTTCTACCTAACGTTTTGTCTACTGCTGCGGTGTACATGGAAATGGTTACTCCAAGCAGGAGATAAATAGAGCCATAAGACCGAAGCAACAGCGCACAAATAACAAGGAACCAGCACCGGTGGCAGGGAGAGCCTTTCTTCCCTATATCATAAATGTCAGATCGCATAGAACAAACGCTAGAAAGACACGACGTTAAGCCTATCTACAAGCCCAGAAGAACAATTCAACAAAGTCTAAGATCGGCCAAGGATCCTAGGGCACCTCTTGAAATGGCCGGCGTCTATAGAATTCCCTGCTCTTGTGCATCTGTCTATTAGTTGGAGAGCCAGCGCCAAAAAAGTGCAAGAGTTTCATGAAAGCTGAAAATTTAATATAAGCTTGTATTTGTGATGTATATAACTATACTCGAGTCAGCAAGTGAGGTAGCGGGACAAGCTACGCGCACGCACCTTTGAATGTGTAAAAAAATAATCGTGATGAAAGAGTTTCATGACAGCTGAAAATCTCTCAATCCATTGTTTATTTGATAAAAAACATAACGGACATGGTCAGATAGCATTATGTTAGGACAACTAGAGTCAGCATGCCTATACAGGGTGGTCCATTTAACTTGAGACAGTATAATATCTCGAAAACGGTGCGTTTTTGAAAAAAAAAAGTTCAAATAAAAGTTACTTGTTTTTTTCTGTAGAATAAGATTCGGTAATAAAAAAATATGTTTCCATTGAAAAAAAAAGAGTTGACCTTGAAATAACCTTGAAAACGTTGTCAAAGTCAAAAATCAGTACCGCCATTTTGTTTCCCCTATGATACCATGTAACTTTTATTTGAACTTTTTTTTTTCAAAAACGCACCGTTTTCGAGATATTATACTGTCTCAAGTTAAATGGACCACCCTGTATAGGCATGCTGACTCTAGTTGTCCTAACATATTGCTATCTGACCATGTCTGTCATATTTTTTATCAAATAAACAATGAATTGAGAGATTTTCAGCTGTCATGTAACTCATCGCGATTAATTTTTTACACATTCAAAAGTGCGTGGGCGTAGCTTGTCCCGCTACCTCACTTGCTGACTCGAGTATAGTTATATACATCACAAATACAAGCTTATATTACATTTTTGTGCTACCCATTCTGTAAGTTGACTTTTTTGACCTACGTCCATGAACTGTAAGTGTCACTTACAGTCCGGGTCAAAAGAGTTACTTTTTTGACCGGGCCAAAAAAGATACTTTTTTGACCGGGTCAAAAAAGTGTTGATATGAAAGGTGAAAATTGTTTGGTTCATATGTCTGTCAAAATAATGTCACAAAAAAACTCGACTTCCCAAATAGAAAACCCAAAACAAATTAAGGATACAATTTTATTGAAACAAATGGAAAATACCTAGACGTCAAAAAGTTTAAATTAGCAGAAACAGATAGGTAATAATATAAATAGTTATATTTGCGAAGACGATCCCAAACTAACCCTGAACGCTAAGGTAAGAATCACACCATAAAAAGCCATTAATATTGTTTCATATCAATGGCTTTTCATGATGTGATTCTTTCCTTAGCGTTCAGGATCAGTTTGGGAACTTCTTCGCGAACAAAGCAAATTCATGATATTTGTTATCTTGAATGTACGGTAGCACAAAAAATATCATATGCACCTCGACTTGTAGCGTGTACTTTTTTGGCCTCAAATGCTTGCAAACCTCGGCCCTATGGGCCTCGGCTTGCAAACTGCATCCTCGGCCAAAAAAGTAACACTTACAAGCCTTGGTACATAAATAACTATTTCAGCTTTCATGAAACTCTTGCACTTTTTTGGCGCTGGCTCTCGGACTATATGTAGGAACAACCAAACGCTCTATCATCACCAGGGTCAAAGAGCACAAAAGACACTGTCAGCAGGGACAAATGATAGATCAGCAATTGCCAAACACGTACTTACACAAACAAACTATGTCATTCGTTTCGACCAGACTCAAGTATTGGATAGAACCAAACATTTTTACACCACAGAGAAGCCATAGAGATACAGAAACACCACAACAACTTCAACAGAAAAGAAGACGACATAAACCTTAAAAGCTTGTTGTCAGTTCTCCGAAAAACAAAGACCCTTCCTTTCCGAGAACGAGGCAAGGAAAATAGCGTAATGCAAGCCATACCCACTACCCTGGATATAAATAAAGCAGCTCCAACAACTTCGAATCCAGTCATCGGAGGAACACGGAGGAGAACACTTTGTCATCTACCACATCGCCTCTGAAGATGTCTACCGAAGCAGTAGACGAAACGTTAGGTAGAAATACTAATGAACCACGGCATTATAGCCCGGAAAAAACTGTTTTTCTATTCTGGCATCTTTATTCAACATTCCGAAGGATTTTTGTGAATGAACCGCTTTATTTAATATTAGGCTGATATCTGAGGTCCCTTTACCATTACATTTTTAGAAATTTGATTCCGAAGATGAAGTGCAAGAAAAATCCCTTCTACTAGCCAAATGGATTGGAGAGGCCAGTCATGTAGTAGTTCACACTGGAGCCGGTATTAGCACATCAGCAGGAATTCCAGATTTCAGGTAAACTATTCAAACCTCAAACTCGTAGTGTATATAATTATTATTTCCTCAGGGGACCAAATGGAGTATGGACCCTAGAAAAGGCAGGTAAAAAGCCAGAAATCAATGTTTCATTTAACGAAGCAATACCAACAAAGACACACTTTGCCTTAAAGCATTTAGTTGAAAAACAATATGTTCATTACATAGTAAGCCAAAATATTGATGGGTTGCATTTGAAAACTGGCCTGCCAAGAACCTATCTAGCTGAACTACATGGAAATATGTTTATAGGACAATGTGATACTTGTGATAGGTATAATACCTAATAATTAGCTCTTTCAATTTAATTTCAAATACAATTCTTTTAGTCAATTTGTAAGAACCACTGCCACTAGTACTGTAGGTCAAAAATATTTGGGCGAATATTGCAAAAGAGATGTTAGAGGGCGCAGCTGTAGAGGTCAATTAAAAGACACTATTTTAGATTGGGAAGCAGGTTTGCCAGAAAATGATTTGGAAATGGCCGACTATCAATCTAGGTACAATTTTATTTTGTTGAAAACATTGCGAGACAATAAATTTTTAATTTTAGCTTAGCTGATATCAACATATGCTTAGGTACAACTTTACAGATAGTACCGAGTGGGAATTTGCCTTTAAGATGCAAAAAATTCGGAGGAAAATTAGTTATAGTTAATTTGCAGCCCACAAAGCATGTAAGTTTTTATTAAAAAATGCAATTTTGTATTTTATTTGATTAAATTTTAGGATAAAAAGGCTGATCTCATCATTAACACTTACGTAGACACTGTTCTAGAAAAGCTAATGAAACATTTATATTTGGAAATACCAGAATACTCGAGAAGTTTGGACCCAACTAAAAATCAATTACCAATATCTGTTGTCTGGTGGAATATTTCTAAAGAACAACTCAAAAAATATAAAAAACTATATGAAACAAAACAGAAAGAGTATAGGGAAAAGAAAAAAATAGAACCAAAATTCAATGGGCCGAAAAGAAAAGTCAAAATTAAAAAGGATGAAATGAAAGACGGGGATAGTTTGATAATCGACTTAACTGATGAGATTGAGCCAAAAAGAAATAGAATAAATGAAGAATGTCAAATAGACAAATTGGAAGATACCAAGCAACTTGAGAGAATAGGGAATACAATAATAAGACGAGTTTCCAATTGTGTAGATCTTACATTGACCGATACTGATGATGAGTTTGTAGAATAGATGTAAGAAAAATTCTCTCTATCATAATTTTAGATTTTGTGACTGATTTTTTTTAATTTACTTTTAACTTCAATTGGAGAAGACTTTACATAAGTTTTTTTATTTTTATGTTATTTGTTCTATTTTAAATTTTGTTAGATGTAAATTGTTTTTTTTTGCACATTCGGAAATTCAATGTATATAACCTATTCACAATCTTTAGTTCAAAGGTACAGGTAAATTTATCACCTTTCCCTATCAAATAGCATTGAAAGGTGATAAATTTTACCTGTTCCTTTGGACTACAGATTGTGAATAGATAATATCTTTGTTTTGGTTCGAAAAAAGGACGGTTCTAGAACGGTTCAAAACAATCGCACAGTTTATCAATCAACAAAATGACAAATGCTCGGCTATCAGAAATTCCAATATTAAACTGTGCGACTGTTTTGGACCGTTCTAGAAACATCCTTTTTTCGATCCGAAACAAAGCTAAATATTTTCATCTATCCAAAAGATTAAATTTCTGAAAAAATCTCAAGTCAGGTGTCCTAGCAATTAATGAATAAAAGTTTTAAATGAAAGCTTCACATGAAAAAGTTACCTAAAAAGTTACAGGTAGTATAGGCTACTTTTTTGACAGCCATAAATTCAACTTATAAGTAATAGTACTACCGAAAGTGCAAAAAATACTCTAGTATGACAGGACTAAAGTCAACTCTGGGAATAAATGTGTCCCTTGACACATAATATACTATTCTCTTGATTGGATAATACGTAATATAATATTTTTATATAAGTATGTAGTTGTGATATTCTTACTCTACTCTACATTAAAATATCAAGAAAACCACATTTTTAATAAATCCTGCGGAGTCAAAATTATTCCATACTTATCAATCAATCATGTTTATTAAATAAGCAATACATGTTTTATAACATAATAGTTAAGCCTTCAGTTACATTTAAAATAAGGTAAAAAAATAATAATAATAAAAATAAAAATTACACATGTACAAAATAATATTTGAATAAAACACATTACACATTGGTTCCTTTGAAGCTGACTAGCCAAATGAAACTTTCCAGTATTTCGATTCTCCCAATGTCCATGTATTCTTGGAAACTGTAGTGAGCACTGTGTGCCAGGAATCTTCTAATTGTTTCAGTGAATGAATCAAGATTCAGCTCTCTAATGACTTGTGGCAGTTTATCATAGAATGCTTTTCCTTGGTGAAATATCGTATTCTTGGCCTGTGAAAGGCTCAAGGTGTTGCTCTGTCGCCTACTGTAGGAATGCGTATCGCCCCATCTATTATGTAAACTGATGTTTGCATGTATAAAACGCAAGTTTTCATAAATACAAAGGTCGTATATGGTAAGGATCTTGAGCTCTCGGAAAAGTGGCTTACAATGTGTGGTCTGGCTTTTAATGCCTTTCAGGATATGTATGTCTCGCTTTAGCATTACAAAAATTAGTTCCATATTTGATGTTGTGGAGTATCCCCAAAGAATGATTCCATAGCGTACATGACTTTCAAATAGAGTGTAGTAGGTTTGCTTTTGCTGCTGTTGCGTAGTAGCTGTGGTATTTATTGCAAAAAAAGCTGAAGCCAACTTCTTTTTAATAGATTTATATGGATATCCCACCTAAGATCACATTTAAGCTTTATTCCAAGAAACTTATATTCACTGACTGCTTGTATATTGTCAACTAGACTTAGGAAAGGAGGGACTGGTATTCAATCCTATTAATTTGCAATTCAGCAATAAAATCATATAAATAGTGGGCCAAGCCAAGCAACAGATAGACTTGAACCACTGTTAGTACCGCCAACCTGGAAATGCCTCTCTGGGAAACTGTGTCTTCATCTAGTGCAAGTACCGCCACCCTGGGAAAGCGCCTGTAGATGAGGATCAGTTAAACATTGATGAACATTCAACGTAACATTGGCATTAAACTGGCATTCCTTCTTAAGTAGTGTCAAACGTCTGGTCTTTCCCACGGAAGAGCATGCATCCTGGAGGATTCATGACGTAATGACTTCATAGCAAATATACACCTTTTTATATAAAACTGATATCCAAAGCATTTTATGTGGCCCTTTTGAAAATAAGACGGAATCCCTTCACACTATGATCACCAATGATTAGTAATTGGGGTTTTCTGGAATATCGGTTTTGATTGGGGTTGTTGTTTTGATCTATTGACAGTTTACTTAGTATTTGGTCCTGTTTCTCTCTAATACAGCAGTTATTCACAGATATTTCCAGCAGTTTTTTGTGGATGCCAGTGATTTCTTCTGAAAATTTTCTACGTTGATCTTGCTTTAAGTGTTTTATTTTGGAATTCTCTGTTTTTGCTTTCTTTAGATCTGCTATAAAGGATTCATTTTCTTTGGCGAGGACTTCAAGGTCTTTGCGTAGGCGCTGATTTTCGTAGCTACATTCATTTATCTTCACTTGCAGGGCATCTTTTTTCTGTAGAAACGATACAATTTCCACATCTTGTTTTTTTATTTTCAATGTATAATCTTCAATCCGTTTTGCATAGGTTTCTTCTTGACTGAAGACTATGTCAGTAAATTCTTGTGTACTTTTTCTCTGCCTCTGGATGTAATTTGCCTTATGTGCATTTTCCTTTGTTAGTCTGTCATCTATATCTTCTTCATATTTGATTTTATACTTTTCAATCTCTTGATCCTTTGCTGAAAGTTTTTTCTTTAATTTTGTATTTTCTTCCAGTAGTATGGTATTTGGGTACTCTCCCTTTGTAGTTCAGAGAGTCGTGCCGAAGACACCAACGGTTTTCATGAAAATTTATTAGAATTTAATTTTCCCTGGAAAATCCGCTCTATTAAAGTTGGCGATTTTGTGAGGGGTCCATTTCTAGTATACACAAAGAGACTCCTTTATTGGAAATGTGATTTGATCTGATAAAATTAGAATTACTTTTGAGAATATGAGGCTGCAATGAAATGAAAATAATGATAATTTTTGGAATAATTTTTAAATTAAAAAAAAAAAAACTTTGCTAGAAGGAGGTAGATACCTACATTTAATTTATTTAAAAATATGTTTTCAATAATTATACGTGAACAAAAATGCGTTTTATTCCAACTTTCACAAAAGCCATTCAAAACTGACTAAATTGTTTTACAGTCTATCAAATCAACAATCTGCGCATGATTTTTGATTCAAAATTATTTTATAAAATAGGTGTTTCACCTCTGTTTCACTCACCGCAAATCAAAGATAGAAGGTTTTATTGTAAAAAGACAGAAATCTCAGTTAAAATTGTTGAATATTTTTTTACTATGAAAGAAGTGCTTCATACAAAAATGAGACATTTTCTGCTGGATTATAATATCCTATACTAAAATAAAATTTATTGCCAAAAAAAGTGGCATTGGTTAAGATTTGAAAAAAAACACTTAGCCTTGAAGTGAGACAAATTGCTGGAATATTTCTAGAATATGTGGGTCCAAATCCTGCGTAAATAACAAAGTTTCCAGTGTGGAACTGTATTTTTGGACTTGTTCATGATGCTAAAAAATCAAAATTTTAATAACAAAACACTTAATAATAATTAAACTTACAGCCAAAAATACTTGCTGAAGTCTTCCAATAGTCCACTTATACCAATGAGTGTTGTAGTCTCTACCGTCAGTATCGCACCTAACTAAATGTTCAGATAGGATCATGATAAAACGCTGGAATATAATCAAAAATAGATTTTTCTGATCGGCTTGTGCCGCTTCCAATTTTTCTTCCATTCTCTCGACAATTTCTTCGGAAGGTTTTTCTGCGTCGTCCTGTTTTTTCTTTTCATCGTCACTTTCACTATCACTAGATTCTTCAGCTCTGGCCAACTTTTCTCTAGCATCAGTTAATTCGCCTGTTAACTTAGTTACATGTCTATTCATCTAAAAACAAATTAGTTAGTTTTATTTATCATCATTCTAATCTAATAATTTCATGCGTGCCTTTCTGATAGTCAAATGTAAAATTTCCCAAATATAATTCTTAGTAAATTCGGAACTAATTTCTTTGGAAAAAATCCAATTAGCCACAGCTGAACATTCCACGATTTGAGTTTTCAACATTTTATCAACTAAAACGACCATCATTTGTTGATGATTGTGCCAAAGTTCAAACATATTACGCAAGATGCAAATTTGAGCTTCTTCAGAGTCAGCTAAAATCTATAAGAAGTTTATTAACAATACAGTTGAAATAATGTTGATCTCTACCTTAAACACGTAATGGAACTTCGAGATTGCAGCAAAACTGTGAGAAAAGCTCTTGGACCCCAAGTTCAGTAAAGTTTGCACGAAAACGTCAATTTTTAATGGATTGAATCTGCCGTCGCCTTCTTCGTCTGAACGTGGATTGGGCAAATCTTTAAGAACTGCCAAAACTTCCTCTGGAGTACATTTCTGCCTTATTGTTACTACAAGTTGAAGTGCGGCTGCAGTACCTGGGAGATTAACTGTAAAGGAAAATAAAAATACAACTAATAATAATTATTGTTCACATACTTTTTCAGGAATTTTTATCATCAACTGAATATGTTTATTATCCACGAGTTGAATCAACTGATCGAATAATATAGAAATTCAATTGACATGAAGGAAGCGACTTTGCTAATGTAAACTTAGCTTTAATTTTGCAATAGCTTCAAAGTTTTTTTTTTCTAATGCGGTAATGTGCAAAGTCTATATAAAATATGGAATTCAAGCTAAAACACAATCAAATATATTTTTGTGCCTGATATGAATCAGATGTGAACATAAGTTAGAAAGGTCTGAGGTCTCTCAGTTCTCAGTTAGATGTTTCTGCAAACAAATCTCTAAATATTATTTCGGTCAGTTAAATTCCTGTCTTAAGCTCATACCTGTCTCAAAATAAAGTTTTGTGAGTAAACTCGCATTACAATGGGTAACAAAAATCGTGTTCAAACAAACAAAATGTGTGGAAATTAATTAGCAAAGAAAATAAAAAATGACATAATCAATGCACTGAAACAATAAGATGTCTTAAAGTGATGCAATTTCAAGTCGATAACCGATCTAAGTTTTGTGCAAGGCAAACGCCATAAAATAGAGAAAGTCGATGAGTAAATGTTTGTGTAGCTATAATTATTTTAACAGAAGCTCCTTTATTGTAACAAATCTCAAACGTTTATACCAGCTAAATACTGAGAAAATAATTCCGTTGCTTAAACAATCATAAATAAAATGTATTGAGCAATTGAGTAGAAAATCTCCATAAATAACAGAAATTCTCGCCAAGCTATATGATTACCCATTTAAAGAATCATATCTCCTGACATTGACTTGGTTTTTTAAAGACTTAATTTTATTCATTAAAGTTGTGCAAAATGTAAAGCAATCTCCTGTGTGCTGCTCAAGAAGCCAAGATTCCACATTATTGTTTGTTATTTTATTAATAATGGTTTTAAATACTAGAACTTGCATAATGTTTTAAATTGATGCTAACCTGAGCATCAATTTTCTTCTTTTTTTTTTGTCAATAAACTGCAGTTACAAGCATAAGACATAAAGACATAAAACGGATTATATAATATTCATAAATCAGATATATTACTTTCTTAAAAACGCATCAAAGTTTGTCAACCCCTCGGGCAATTTATCCATTCAGAAAGCAATAAAAGCGTCAAATCTATGCTATTATGGTGCGTTGGACTTGTACTTTCAAAATCCTCTACCGTGACTTGAACTGCTATTATGGCCATAGTAAACGATGAAAGTGTCGACATGAACTATTTTTTAGTTTAGATTATTATCCGCAAATGATTTTCCGTAGTTTTAATTACGGTTAATTCTAATGGCTGGCGAAACGATTTGTTTCGCTTGCAGGCAGTAATTTTGATGAGTATTATCGGAGAACACGAGAACAAAAGCAATTTGATTTTCATCGTCAGAATTCTAATTTAAAGAAAAAAAAATAGCAAGTATATACGATCTGCTAGAAATCAGACCACAAATTGCCTAATTTTTATTCACATATGAGGCTTTTTTTTCCAAACATTGACTACCGCCCATGAAACAATCACCAAGTTATCTTGTCGGTACAATCTTACCATTCTTGGGAAATCTACATTGAAGTTTCCTCCTTTATCTTTTGTTATTAATATGATGTGTGACCATAGTCTTCTATTGTTGATTTGAACAAACAAAAGATCCGATCATAATAGGATTTATGAATACATACCTATATGGTGATTTATTTGATAATTTATATTGCTTATTTTCGAATATAGCAAAAATACAAGTTACTTGTAAACGTCAGCTAGTTTTTTATATTCCCTAATCTTATTTTTTATAGGAAGTTAACAAGGATAAGAAAAACAATTTAAATAAAAGTTTTCATGTGTAAAATCACGATAAAAGGTTATCAACCGCCGGTAAAACGCATTTCCCATGCAACCGTAGAAAGCAAAATGAAACTAAAAATAATAATTAAATGAATTAGAATTAGAATAAACAAAAAGCCCAGCTGTATTATTCGGGTAAGGAGGGAAGCAACATATTCCAACTATATGGGAAAGGATGGTCGAATTTCCTTCAGTGGTTCTCTGCTGTTCTAGTGACTATGACGGATAATGTAAAAGTGGCTACGTAACGTGTGAACTTGTCGGGATTTGCACATTTAGTAATATGGAGTGGTTATGGATTACTTTGTTGTTATTAGTAAGTATTGCTCAAGCCTTAACCGGTCAACAGATTTTTTTTATTAACAAGATTTATATTTTTATGAATGTAGATTGGCCATATTTTGACCAATAGGTAAAATTCTAGATATTTTCCATGTATTAAAATTTTAACAATTAGTAGGTAACTCTTGATTGTTATCCAGCGAATCAAGAGGCAGAAATAATGAAAATTTGGACTCTTGAACAGCGTTATGAGACGTTCATTGGTTATCAAAATTTGAAATATTTTGGGCTCATGATTAACTCTATTTTAAGAGCCAATTATAATCAAAATTTAAACAAGTAGTGGTTCAGGAAAATTATCCAGCGAATCAAAACCAAGAGAAAGATCAAATACCAATAGAACCATGGATCAACTAAACAGAGATCAAGATTTCTTTTGAGCTTTTCCAGAAACTATCGTGAGAACAGATGGAATATGATGAATATTGTCATGATTTTAGAAACAGTGACTATCTTTCTATTAATAATTATTTAGCTAGTGTCAACGGGAGTGAGGTATTTGAGGGAGGCTTGGTCAATGAAATGGTGGCTAGTTTTTACGATATCATGTACATGCTAGTTTTTACGATATCATGTACATGCTAGTTAGTACTTTTATTCCTATGAATAGATATCGTACTTCTACCTCTCTGAATTGGTTTAGTTCTGATCTTCGGAACTTGATTGTTAGTAAAAAACGGACAGTTAGAAAATTTAAAGAGACCAATAGTCAGGTGGACTATATTTGCTTTTCAAACTTGAGAGCGTAATGCGAGACTTTGTCTAGAACTTGCTATGAACAGTATATAAATAGAATCGAGAATAACTTATCTGTCAATCTACAATATTTTTGGTCATACATTAATAACAGGAAGAATGGTTGTGGTCTTGCTCCAAGATTGTCTTACAATGGGAGAGTCGTTGATGACCCAGCAGGTTTCACTGATCTGTTTGCTGAATATTTTTTTACTGTATACTCTCAAGATGTCATGGATGGGATACCATCCTTTTAGTTCGATAACTCGGTAAGCATAAGCAGAATCCAGCTTTCTTTGGGAGCGGTTTTTGAATCGATAAAAGGGTGTAAGGATAAGTTATGATTTGTGCGTTGTTCTTACCAATTTCGCACATTTTCAATATTTCTCTGGATATGGGTTACTTTCCAAAATTTTGGAAGAGTAGTTTCTTGAAGCCAATCTACAAGTCTGGAGCCAGGGAGGCCACAAATTACCGGGCGGTTTTTAATCAGTCGGAAATACTTAAATTGCTTGACTTTTCAGTAAGTAAAAAGCTGTCCTGGACTTTCCGAAATTTGATAAGTCAAGAGCAATTTGGTTTCGTAAAGGGTAGATCCACTGACTCTAACTTAGTATTATATGTCAACTACATTTTTAACTGCTTGGAAGGGGGCGTTCAGGTTGACTCGGTCTATGCCGATTTTTCTAAGGCGTTTGACCAGGTCAATCCATTGGGTGCTTCATTGCAAGCTTAAGGTTTCGGGTATCTGCCATCCTCTTCATTCTTTGATTTATGATTCCGTGACTGGAAAAACGCAAATGGTGAAGAAAAGGGTGTCCGTTTCAAACGAGATTGAGATTTCTTCTGGAGTACCCCAGGGTTCTCACTGTGGCCCAGTACTGTTTTGCCTGTTTTTAACAGACTTGACCCAGAAGATGAGGAGTAGTGCCTTGTTGTTTGCTGACGATGTTAAGTTATTTAGGGAGATTAGATGTCCAATGGATGCTGCTTGCCTACAGGATGATTTGGATTATTTTTATGAGTGGTGTGTGGAGAATAAAATCACCTTAAGCATAAAACAGTGTCATAAGATCACTTTTACTAGAGAAAGAGACCCAATTAACTTTGTATACGCAATTCATCACACACTTCCATCGCACTAACTACGGTGTCAATGAGCCCATCTCTCGTTTGGTTTGTAGGGCGAACAAGGGACAAAATAGTTTGGCTAAGCAAATAAACTTTTTTGATTTTGAACTGATAAAATTTAAAAAAGACTTAAAGAATCTATTGTGACTCCCACCTGCTCTTACTTATAGGGAAACTGGAGACGCTTTATATAAATATATATTTTTTTTTTGTATTGTTATTTATATTTTTTGTATTAGTAGGTGTTAGGGATGCTTTGTGATGGATGACGGCTGTTGATCTTTTTCTTTAAAAGTTCTAATTTGTTTAAGGATGTGTTATATTACATATTTGTTGTAAATGGTTTGCCGTAGAAAGAAAAATAAATAAATATCTCGAAAACTCTTGAGTAATTTAGGCTTTTTTCAGCATTTAGAATCTATATCACCTTTCATCATTAGTCAGATATTGATTGGAAGATTGAAGGTAGAAAACAATCAATTATAAATGATCATTATACCAATAACAATTATTTTATCATAACGACTTATTTCTTCTTCTATATTTCACAACTTCAAGGATGTAGATTTTAAACTTTACATATTTCTAAGATACTTATTGTCGTCTAATCTTCATATAATTGGTGCCACTCTCAATGTCACTGCCTTCATAAAAAACGTCTAACCTTCTTCATAATTTTGAATGGAAATTTAAACGATGTGAAATTTTGAGCTTTTCAATGCTCATCATCTAGTGATAATATCAGGCACCTTTCGACATATCGACAACCTTTGATGAAACTACACTATTTTTGTAATAAATAATTCCTTAACATATACAAAAAATTGTTCCTCCTTATTCAAACAAAATCGTTCACGCATCGTCTAAGAAGAAACAACCAATTAATGTCGCGATCACACAGCGATTATGTCTACTGATAGCATCTCCACAGTCTCTAATTGCCATAGCGTGCTGACTTTATTGTATCCTGTTTTAATATTGGCAACTCGTTAAACTATAAAATTTAAGTTGACCCATTAAAAAACACTTAAGATTTTTTTTTAGGTCTCTGACATACACACAATCCAAACCCACCTACAAAGACCGGTAAGATTCATTGATAATCAAAGACACTTCCGTCATATCGACTCTTCAGTGTCCACCAATTTCGATTGGGAACTGAGTTTGAGAGAAGCTACAGTACAAGCTCTATATAGAGAACATGTTGACGACCCTAATTTGAGAAAACATATTTATTCAGCGCCACTTTTGGGTAAGAAAGTTTTATAAAATAATAAATGATGCTACAAGGTTTAATATTTAGGCAAACAGAATAAGGCAACCCCATTTGGTGATATAGCAATATTAGCAAGAGGACAACTGTACGCTAATTATGCTGGATACATTTTCGTACAAGATCCCTATCAGAATAATTGCGACGATTGTTATAATATAGATGAGGGTCCTCTTAGAGCAAGGTGCATCGCTAACAATTGCCAGGTAGTACTAAGCACAGCATTATTTTACACAATACTGATATTTTTTTTTTTTAGATTTGGCACCCAAGAAACAATGAACATGTAATAGTCTTATGGTCAATTAAACGAATAAGACATAGATCAGAGGGCCACAATAAAATAGAGTTTGAATATACCATATCACCTGTAGGATTTAGACATTCCAAAGAAAGATATGTAACCAAAGACGGTACATTTAATTATAATCTACCTGGTCACGTTTTCCTGCTGAAAAGTTCAGAAACTCATCAAAATTTAGACAATGTGCCCTCAAAACTTAAACAGTTTCATCCTGGAGCACTGGTAGCTCAGACTTTGGATGGAACCAAGTATATTCTGCATAGTTTTCCGGGAATTTTAGCTTTGGAACCACCAGGGTAATAATTTCTGATAACCATTGTCACAAATTAACATTTCGTTTTCAGATATCAAACAACAACAAAAAATGTATTGCCTACAAGTATTACGACAACTACACAAGATCCCAAAAAAGTTTATCAGACTTTATTGGAAGTACTATATCAGAAAACTTCAACTGGAGCTCAAGGGTAAGTGCATACAAAATTTTGCCAATATATTTAATTAAATTTGAAAATGTACAGCACTTGAGAGGCTACTTAGATCTTCCTTATTGAGAAAGAATTAATTTCTAGGTTTACTCCAGAGCCACCAAAAACCACAATCGCAGCAGGCACAACGTTAGTACAATTCACAGACATTCAAGTAATCCCAATGACAGATTTAGGAAGTTCATTTATAACAAAAACCACTCCAAACTATGTAACTATAAGATTTCCGGAAACTCCTACCAGCCAAACCAATGGAAAATACACTTCAGTGACACCTATTGTCTTTAAGCCTTCTACCAATGAAATTCCACCAACAACATCACAAACTTCGATAAAACCCTCAACACCTCATGATTTTTATACGACCCCGTTTCTGACGACACCAACTAGATTTCAACCGGTTTATACCGAACCTCAAAAGCCAATTACTACTAAACCTCATATGAAAACCACTTTCCACTTTTTTGCTGCAGAAGAACCAACTATAAGGCCCATTACAACTACCCAACAATATACAGAAAATGAAATATTTTCAATTGAAAGTGTGAAACCAACTAAACCAACTAGAATTACAACTTTGGGAAGTACTAAAACTACACAGCGGTTTAAGGAGACTACGACCAAATGGCCAGTTACTACTGTAAGGCCCGCTACTGTAGGAAAAGTGACCCAACCTATTAGAACTACTTATGCAATAACAGAACAAACCACCAAACCAGCCTATAGTGATTTTAGTATTCCAATAGTGGTGGTAGAAGAAGATACTTCAGTTGGTACAACTGCACAAGAACCAACTACTACCAATAATCAATTTCACACGACAACCATCCCTCCCTACCAAGAAACCACAACTATTGGTACGACTAGAGTAACTCCAACATATGTAACCAATAATGAAGACATAAAAACCACTATAGGAGTTACTAGGATTATGAGCACTATTCAAAACCTAAACACAGGAATGACATTTTATGCTGCTGAAGATACTGAGAGTACAGCTAGTAGTTCAAATAAACCAACTACAACAAGACGGGAGGAAATTGAAACTACTTTTACTAGTGGTAGTAGTTCAACAACAAAAGTTACTCCAACTTCAATGAAAACTGCTATACCGAAAAAAATTGATAAAGTAACTGTCAAAGCAACTTCATTTTATCCCGAAGAAGAATTATTTGGTTTGACAAAACACATTCCTAAAAAATCTAAACCAACTAAATCGTTAAAAGTTAGTCCTACACAAGCTAGTGACTTTTTGGTTGATGAAAATCCTCAACAAGACAGAACCCCGTTATTTAAAAAGCCATCAAAAGATTATAATGAAGACGATATTTTCGGATCAACAAAAACTACCATATTTTCGTCAAAAAAGCCTACCACAAGAGAATATTCAAAATCTGACCTTGAAAAGGCACTATTTGATTTGAATAACAATCGTAGATCAAAGGCTTTAAATAAAAGAAAATCTAGTACCACAGAAGCAACTCCATCCAAATTCCTATATTCGAGTTATTTTGAAACATCTACCCTACCAATGACAACAGAAACTCCTCAGGCAACTACAAGTGCTGTAGCAGCTTCATTGGTACCAAAAAGAAAACTGAAAGTTCCTCTTCCGAAGCTGAAAAAAATTGAAAATCCTGTGACAAGCCAGAGTTATTTAACATCGATTTCTTACGAAGTCAACAAAATTGAGAAACCCCAGCAAACAATTACAACACAGAAAAAGGAAAGTAAAGCCACAATTGAAAGGATAAATCCTGCAATAAGAGATTCAGAAGAAGATGATTTTGCTCTAAGGCTAGTAGGTCAAGCTAAAGGAGTGGCTTATTTAGATCAAACATCAACAACTGGGGCGAGTACTGCAGCTAGTGTCAGTGTCAAAACCACCAAAATGCCTAAATATACAAGAAGAAGGAGTTATATTGCTAGAGCAAAAAGACCAGTTAGGAAAAAGATTGTAAAAGAGATTGAAAATACAAAGTAAAAATGTATATATTTTTCTCAAATTGCTATGTTAATTTTATTTATTTATATCAATTTTGTACCAAATGTAAATAAACAATTTTTTTTTTAGTAAGTCTGTGTCTTTAGTACATGTACTTACCAGCTTCAGCTTCTTTGGCATACTTATATTCAGGTTCTGGTTTGTGTGGCATAAAACAACCAAATGCCTCTGGTAGTACTTCCTTCAATCTCTGATAATATGACAGCCTAAATTGTAACTAGTATCAGCAACAACATACTCATTGAAAAATAAACACTCACCTAATGCTTTTCAACATAACTTCCCTAATAAACTTGGGTTTGGGGTGTTCAGAGTCTAAGCTTAAGCAAACGTCCCAATCTTCCCACCTCCATCTGAATTGGAAGTTGCTCAGATGGTACGAAAACCAACAGACGAATCTGTCAAAGCAAGATACGTTCATAGAATCGATTCTGTGAAACAGCATTTCAGTGGCTAAAGCTAAAACTTGAGGCATACTGCTCGGCTGAAGTTTGCAAAGTTCAATCAAAATCGAACCGTAGCAAATATCCAAATATCTTGGCGAAGGCATGTTGAACATTTCCGCAAATATTACCTCTACAATACAATATTCTAGAGGAATTTTTAGTTTGTAAGAGAAATTCAGTAAGTGAGCAGCACAATCTTTGCGTTCCAAATGATACATTTCTGAAATTTAATGAAATATTTTAAAATCAAACAACAAAAAATTGAATCATTTTACCTATAATAGAATGCAAATGTTCCTCAATCAAAAATCTTTCGATAGAATGAGCTCCAGGCAAAATAGGTCCCTCAGGACAATCTGTATAATCAAATAATCTAAAAACTACCCAAGGCATTGGGTAATGGTAAGAATCGTGATGCGGAGGAGGCAAAATGCTTGGCAAATTATGCTGCAAAGCTTCGCAGAGAATCGAATCGAAAGCCAAATACGGCCTGGGAATATGCTTTTCAGCCCAATTGTCTTGCCTCAATTTCCTTATCTGAGCCCACAAACAATCCAAATACTCTTCCTGAGGGTGTGGATTGTCACTAGCCCACACTCTTAAGGCATTGTGGTGCTTTTTAGGCCTTTTATTCAAAAATACTTCTATTTGGACAAGTAAGTGTTCAAGGGCTTGTTCTTTTTTCTCATATAGTTCTCTACCAACCCACGGAAGGGTTGAGAGAATGGCAAAGACATACCAGTCTCTGCGAACCTGAATTTACAAAATTAGTTTTATAATGTTTGACATAAAATGAAATTATTGTCTATTTTCTTGTTACCTGTGGAACATTGTCCTCATTAGCAGCATCAATCATATTGTCCAAAAGTTGTAATATAGATGAAGCACTGATTACATGACAATTAACAAGGTCTGCTAAAAATCTAAGGGAGTACCTAGCAGCGTCCCATTTACAACCTTGAAGAAAATTGGATTATTTTTTGTTAATGGGAAATTAAATTAATTACCTTTAAGAGCTTCCTTGAAAGTCTTGACCATGTACTCCACAAATTCTCCTCCGAAATTGAAATTTTTCGCATTCAGTAAACCAACTAAGGTAGTGTATACTGTACATTTCTCTGGCATACGAATCGCGCAGTCTGTTAGAATTCTCAAAATTTTTGCTCTGAAAAAGAAATCAAAAGTTCATATCAGAACAGAAACTGATAGTGAATTTTTATGTTTAAATACTGCAGAATTGATATGTGGCTATTGTCCCAACTTGCAAATCTACCTTCGGGAATAATATAATAATAATAATAATAAATGCATTTATTAAAATTTGAAAATTTAAAAATACAGTAGAACTTGGTAGAACCCTGGTTATCTGAGGTAACGTGGAGGGGCACGCTTTTCGAATAACTGAAAACTCGGATAATCCGTATTTACGCAGCTTTGCTTTACATGCTAAAAGATTCTTGAAACATAAATAGGGGAACCACCCACAGGCGCCAAAGGGATTCCTCATCGCCCTCTACGATTTTATATGAAATAAATATGTATGTGTCTCGGTATGTAACATTATGTGTAAATGTATATTTTACAAGCTGGGTTAATACGGAGCACAGACGCGCGTATCTCGGACAATCAGGGTTTCTGGTTGTTAAATTGACTCGGTAATCTGGAGGTCGGATAATTGTGAGTCGTATCATTGGGGTTCTATTTTATATATTTTTTTTTCTTTCTATTAAATTAATTATAATGCATCAATTATGATTTTCCATTAAATCTATGGCTCAAGAAAACACTAAACATTATTCCACCTGAAGGGGAAATAGCCTCATTGGATTTGGAAGATTTCTCCAAATTCACATAAGCTGATATAACAGAAAAAATCTTCTCATTTTAGGGTAAAGCTAAAGGAAAAATATGTCATAATTAAAAAGTACTCGTTTTGTGAGCTTCTACACGAGTCCTGTGGTAAAGTAAATACAGACAGACTCCGGAGATTTTATTGCAGCAATAGAACTTTGCCTAAGTAACTCTATTCCAGCTAACCGCACCAAAAAACCTAGACTTGCAAGGAACCCTAAAGAAGGAATTGAAAAGATAAAGGAAATTAGAAATTTTGTAGGGACAGAATTTACATTGAGCTCTACATCTACATCTGAGGATGAAGTACAAATGAAGCATTCAGTTGACGATTTTTCAGATGGCGAAATGCATTTTGAATCCTCAAGTAAACAAGATACTTCAAATGGAATAATCTCAGAAATCATAATAGAGAAATAATACGCACTCAAACTTTAAAATCTGTTCTAGATACTTTTATACTTTTATACATGTTGTTTTAGAACGTCTTTCTTCGTTGTTCGACACCTAATTTCCATCCTCTTCTATCGTCGCAATCCTCTGATGATAGATTTCTTTCACTCATGGACTTTTGTATGGTCTTCTGCCATTCCAGTTTTGGTCTTCCTCGTTTTCTTCTACCTGTTGGTTGCCAATGCAGCATTTTTCTGAGCCACCTGTCATTTGGCATTCGTTCTACGTGTCCGTACCAGGTAAGTTGTTTCTTTCCAATGTCCTGGACTATCATACCTTCTATACCCATTTGTTGTTTTATATTGTCGTTCCTTATTCTGTCTCTTCGTGAGATTCGCATGGATCTTCTAATAGCATCCATTTCAACTGCTTCCACTTTTCTCTTTTGTCTGTCTGTAATTCTCCAATTCTTGGCTCCACATAGAAGGCTACTCTTTATCATGGTCTCGTATATATTAAATTTTCTCTTCTTTGTAATTTCCTTGCTCCATAATATTCCATTTAGGCATCCTATTACTTTTTTAGTTTTAACTATTCGCTTTTCTATTTCTTTCACGTCTGTTCTGGTGTTGTCAAATGTGATACCTAGATATTCATATTCTTGACATTGCAGAATTTCCTGACCATCGTCCACTTCCAAGTTTCCGTTCTGGTTGCCTACACATAGATATTTTGTTTTATTTATATTTACTCTCAGGCCCCATTCTTGATACTCTTCTATCAGCTTTCTAATCATATATTGCATGTCCTCTTTGTCACTGGCCACTATGACCTGATCATCTCATCTGCAAACTGAAGAGTAAACAGGCACCTATCATTTATCTCTATACCCATTCGATGGATCTTCCTCTTCCAATTTTTCAGTGCTACTGCTAAATATATTTTAAAAAGCGTAGGAGATACAACATCCTTGATGTAGTCCTTTATTTACTATAAATGTGTCTGTGAGTTTTTTACCTATCTTAATTCTTGATTTTGAGTCTTTATATAGTTCTTTAAGTGCCGTTATGTAGGTGTGATTGATGTTTGTGTGTTCTAATACCTTCCATAGTCTGGATACTGGGACTGTATCGTATGCTTTTTGTAGGTCAACAAATGTGAGGTGGGTTTCCAAATACCTAGCAGATCTCTTTTCTATGACTTGTTTTAGGCAAAATACGTTGTCCGTACCTGATCTTCCTGCTCTAAAGCCGCACTGTTTTTCTTCTTCTTGCTCTTTATAATCTTCTTCAATGAGATCACGCAGGATTCTACCGTATAGTCTGCTTAGTGTGCTTGTGACTGATATGACCCGATAGTTATTGCAATCCAGCGTATTTCCTTTTTTGTGAATGGATGATATAAAAGCAGTTTTTCAGTCTTGTGGAACATATCAAACACTTTATTAGCAATAAAAAGCTCTTACAAAATGATTTTATGAAATATTTTAAACCAGTAGGTATATACCCAACATGGAATGTCTGGAAAAGTATTCAACAAAGTCTATAAAGTTCTTACATATTTTTTACATTCAGTCTTAAATCTAGAGTAGGAGTCACATTGCTTCAATACTGCGGGTATACTGTTAAACATTCTTAAGCCTACACTAAACAAAGTGTCACTCTGAAAATCACTAATGTAAAAATTATTTACCACACTGGATCGCGTTTGGTATGAATGAACATCTCGCACATAAGTAACTTCATCAGATAAATATGATGGTAACATATTATGTTTTAGTTTGAAAACAAAAGTTAGCATTATGTAAGTAGATCTTTGTTGTACATTCATAAGGTCTAATTTCTCCAGCATGGATTTTATTGGTGTTCTTTTGTTACAAAGTAATATTGCTCTCATGCAACGATTTTGCAGTTTTTGTAGCATGTCTCTTTGAGTCAAACTTAGATAATGATACAATGTACTGCAATATTCAAAATGAGGAGCAATTATTGACTTAAAAATTGTGAGTTTAGCGAAAAGTGAAATCTTGTTATTCAATCTGTAAAGAAAACCTGCTTTTTTTGCTTGTTTCTTTTTTATGTAGTCACAGTGCAAGGATAGATTAAGTTCGGGATCCAGCATTACACCCAAATATTTGAAAGATTTAACCTGTTCTAAGATATCGTTATTCATAATTATTTTTACTGCTGCATTAGTACTTTGTCTTTGAACTTGATTAGGGCAATGTTTAGAACCAAGAATCATGAATTTCGTCTTTGCACCATTTAGTTTTAAACCATTTTCTATGAGCCACACATCAATATTTTCAAGATCTTTGTTTAACAGTTTTTCCATTAATGTTATTTAATACAGGATGTCCATTTAGGCATTTATTGATAATACATGTGAGACCTTTAAAGAGTTTCTCAGTTCCCCATTTCAGCATTTCTGAGTATAACCCTTCTGGGCCGCTAGCTTTACCTGACTTAAGATTCTTAACAGTCTTTTTTACTGTTTCTTCAGATATCTCATCCACTTCTCCATGTACTTCAATATGTCTTGGAGAATCTAATATATATTCCGGTCTACTTTCTTGTAATAGACCCTTGTAATGTTCTACCCATTGCTCTGGTTTAATAATCTGGATATTAGCTTAGCTCTGTCTTTTCCTGGGTTTTTGACATTGGATATAAATCTCCATACCTCTGAGCATTTCCTTCCTCCTATGTAGGTGTTAATTTCTTCACATTTCTTATCCCATGACTCGTTCTTAGCTATAGTGATGCATGTTCTTAGTTGTCTTTTTGTGCCTTTATAAACTTCAAGGTCTTGCTCATTTTTTGTTGTTAGCCATTTCAGATATATTTGCTTCTTCTGTTGGACTAATAGCTCTACCTCCTCGTTCCACCAGTATTTCTTGTTGGTATTTTTTTCCTTCGTTCCTATTGCTTCTTGGGTGGTTTCTATTAGACTCCTTATAATATTCAAATTCAAATTCAAATTCAAAATAAGCTTTATTATCTTAAGACAATAGTCTCATTGACAAAGCATAAATATTACATAAGGGAAATCATCAATAATCAAAGTCAACAACAATCAAATACCTAATTAAAACTAATAAATCAAACAAACAGAGTGACAATCGAGGTGACAATACTTTAACATAATGCAGAAAAAAAAAAACAATAAATAAAGTAAATAGAGTATGGGAGCTAAAATCAGCAGTCACAGCAACAATCAAGCCACAATTAAAACTTATAAATAAAATGAATAGAGTGGTAAAGCTTAAACATAAAATGTACAGTTTAAAAGTCTCTGTGCCTTACCAATCAATAGCCTTCGGACCCCATTTTTAAACAGTTTCAATGTCGGAGAAACTTTAACTTCATTGGGTAAATGATTATACATTTTTATACTTTCGTATATCACAGACTTTTTAGTAAGAGTTAAGGTAGGTATAGGAAGAGGTAAATTAAGCAACTGGCGAGTATTGTAACGCGAGCTAGGAGATATTAAATTGTGACGATTTTTATAGACAATACAAACACTTTCCAAGATAAATAGACTGTACAATGTCAGAATTTTGTGGCTCAAAAACAATGGCCTGCATGAATCTCGTGGCTTCGCTCGACTCAAATACCTAACTGCTCGTTTTTGCAAGACAAACAAGCTGTTCAGCAAACGCAAACCAGACATGCCCCAGAAGCAGATCCCATATCTGAGACGTGACTCAATGAGCGAGTAGTAGACAGTTCGGCCCATTGAAGGACCCAATTCATTGACCGTAATCTTGACCGCGTAGCATCCTGAAGCTACTCTTTTGCTCAGAGCAACAATATGGGACTCAAACCTAAGCTCATTATCTATGATAAGTCGGAGAAACTTCGCGCTAGTACGATTCTCAATGGCGGTATCCCCAATAACCAAACCCTCCACGTGACACTTGAAGCTTACAACATTTGTTTTCTCAAAATTCAGCAACAAAAGGTTTGCATCACACCAAGCCTTGATTTTCTTAATATTGTCGCGAAACGTCTCTGCTTCGCTGTGTAGCTCGACTAATCACCCTGAAAAGCAGAACGGGAAGGGAGGAGTAATCAGGGAAACACCAGAACAGTTTTAAATAGCTAATATATATTGTTATAGGACGGAGATTACGGAAACTTGAATATTTTAGTTATTACCACATCATCGTCATCTGGGACCAGATAACGTCCCTTCGGGTGGTGAGGCTAAACAAAGGGCGGACAGTCAGATGTCGGGTATACCCCTGCCAAGCTAAATAACCAAACCAGCCCTACAAAGCTAAATAACCAAACCAGCCCTACAGGAAAATCTAGAAAGCCTTTTCACTGTAGGTCAAAGCCTGGGGCGTCAGGGAGTACCTGCCCTGATAGAGATACGATAGCGTATTAACTTTATCAGTCCAGATAGTTCCCCAACTTTGAGTCGTCTCTCAACACCTACTGATTGCAGCGAAGCGCTGAGACACGACTAATTTGCCATAGTTTGGCCCGGGCATTTATATCCAATATTTGCTGACTATGATTAGGATAATTTGTGTTTTCTTGCTTAGTTGCAGTTATTTGTTATAACCCGTGGTTTAGTGTTTTGAATTTGGTTATAGCCCGTGGTCCCATGTAGGGTTGACAATATCATTAGAGTTTATTGAAGGTACATTCTTCAGGGTTTAATAGTTTGCTATCGAGTCGCCTCTGATATAGAAATACAGTGCTGTCATCTCTAAAACTGTCAAAATTATAATTTATTGTATCGACTGTGTCCGTTAGTATGGAATTGGTATTTTGTTCCTCTGGGTTCTTGTTCGTTTTTCTAAATTGCAACTTTATTTTGGCTCTTACTAAAAAATGATCTGACCCGCAAGTTATTCCTCTTAGGACTCTTACGTCGTTTATCTCTATGTTTGTTTTTTGTTTGCTTATCACATAGTCAATAATAGTTTTCAGGTAACGGGTATTCTGTATCCATGTGTAGAGGTGAATATCTTTGTGATATATCTAACATACTTTTACTTGGCCTAAAGGGCCCCACACACTACGTTCTTTCTCGTCGGTTTTCATCGTCGCCATGAAACACGACGATCTAAAACCGAAGTGTGTGGTAGATAGTGATGTGAGTCGAGAATATTCCCACACAAATATTGGGAAATTTCCGAGAATATTCGCCGATAAAAAATGGAAACGTTCTCCTGAATGAGAATATTTCCGAAAACTTTCAATCAAAAACTCTCAAAAGCATATTTCCGAGAATTTCGAGAATATTTCCAAGAACTTTCCAGAATAATTTTATAAAAATGCGAAATTATTGCGAATACAAGGTCTCAGTGACGTCATTTCAAAATAAAGAGCTGAGAGATTGGGTTAATCGGATCAGCTTTTCCTTTAAAGCCTTATTCAACCGTCCATAAAAGTATTTTATTGCATAGTTAAATTTTTAGCTGATCTTACAGAAAAAAATAGGTGTTTTTCTTGGTTTATAGTCTATAGTCAGTACACTACAATCAGGGTTGGCAGGTATAGGTTTTTTGAAACCTAGGTTTTTTAGGTTTTTCCGAAAAACCTATTTTCTAAATATGGGCATTTTAGGTTTTTTGAAAAAAAAAAAGAAAAAAACACTTACCACCACACTATTTATCTAGTATTGTTAACTACTTCTTTCCAAAATTCTATATCTATGTTTTATTCATTGGTTTAGCTATCATTATGTGAATAATTTAACATACCTATATCACCAATAATGTGTTACAACTGTTAGGAACTAAAAAAACCTGAAAAACCTTCAGCGGCGGATTTAGGATTCCTTCTAGGGGGGGGCGATCCATCAGGGCCTCAGGCTCAGATAAGAAATAATAAAAAAACGACTTAAATATACAGAGTGGCAAAAAAGTCGCGTATAATACCTGTAACTTTCTAATTACCTCGTATACGAAAAAGTGACCTTAATGAAAGTTGCTCAGTAAATTAGGGACATAAAGCTTCCGTAGTTTTTGCTCGGTATCCGTATCGGTATCGAACTGCGCATGTGCAGAAGCGATACGGAGGCCGAGATACCGTACATACAACGTAACGTTACGGCCCTCTCGCGGTATCCGTATCGGTAACGTATCTTGACATTCCTGACGCATGTGTCAAATTTCAAATGAATATAACCTCCCTTTTCTTCCGGGTTGATTTAATTTGTTTAGTTTATACTTTCTTGAGTTTCTTGTGTGTTTAGTGCTTCTCTATCGCAAAAAAATAACAATTTTAAGGTTAGATATAAAAACGCCGAAGTTTTGAGACAAAAATGTCTAGGTTATGAAATGCGTTTACGTTTACCGGAACAGGGAGCGCTTTAACAGCCTTTTCGCTTGTCAACGTATCTAGTTGCGTTACGGATACCGATACCGATGAATTATTTCAAGTAGCTTTATGTCCCTAATATTTCCCACAATTCTACTTAAACGTATTGCCTGTGTCACTTCTGGTTTGTTTGCTATCTAGACCAACTTTCTTTTTTTCAAATAAAACACCCTGTATGTGATTGCATATTTGGATTCTACATAAAATTCTGAGCAGATTTCATGTGATATACCCTATACCTAAGTTCAACTGTTTTGGAAATATTGACAGTTGAACATTGACTTTTTGCAACTTTGACAGGCTGTAAAACCTGAACGGTTAATTTCAGAGGAAAACCGATTTCACATTCCTATCTTGGATTTTCATAAACTATCATTTGACATCAACATTTAATTTAATCGGAGATTAAATTTAATTGGAATTTTCAATTATAGATTAAATTCAAAGTTGGTGCGGATTTACGTCATCCGCAGTCGATTCGCTCCCAGCTCGCTGCTGCCAAACGTATTTAAAAGTATTAAAAATTTGGAAAAATAGCAAAAACCATATGGAATTTCATGTTGGATAATGCTTGATGAATATGTTTGTGTTTTCGTTAAAAATTTCGTTGTTGCGTCGCTCAATAGGGGGGGGCGCGCGCCCCCCCTCTAAATCCGCCACTGAAAACCTTAAAAAACCTTAACAAACCTTAAAAAACCTAAAATACCCCAAACCCCTCAAAAAACCTAAAAACCTAAAAAAAATTTTCCCAAATCGTAGGTTTTTTCCAACCCTGACTACAATAATAGGTAAATAACGCTTACTACGATTTATCTGATTAAGCTATAAATTAAAAAAAAAAAACAATTCGTACAAACAATCCCATAAGTTCCCGAAAGTTTCCAATATTCCTGGAAAGTTTCCGAGAATGTTTGCGGCTTTTGAATGTTTCGAAAATTTTACATCCTTATTGGTAGCACATAAAACTAATGAACATTATTAAAGCCACATTATTATTTTAAAAAGTAATCTCTATTCTCTATGATACATTTTATAGTAGGATAGTAGGTATTTTACCTGAAGGTACTTAAATCAGCTTCTAAAACGCTAGCAAGTCCTTCCAAATTGGATTCAAGTGACGATGTGCTCTTTTCCCCGACACGTAATATAAGGGATTCCAGGCGGTCTTCGATTTCTTGGTTTTCTGATACCCTACGTCTTTTTCTATAGGCTCTATCTAAAATGATACAGAATAGAAAATTAGAGTGCCATATTGAGGGGGTTCGCCCCAAGTCAAACTTTTATCTCATTGTGCAGAAATGCTTATTGCTTAGGCTATTGGTATATGTAGTTTTTAAGTAAAAAATAAATCTAAATTAAATCTTGAAACTTGAGAGGACTTTTGTAGGTCAATAATTATTCTCTTGCTGCATATAGAAACTATATTACAACTAGAACAAAATACAATTGCTAACATGAACTAAGGCTTACCATATCCGTCATCATCATCGTGAGCCCGTCTTCGGCTCATTTTTAAGGGCAAAAACTAAGAAAAAACTCAAACAGCCCACTAGAGCAACACCAATGTCAGCAACTTGAAGCATACATAACCTTAAAAAAATAAATAAAGAAGCGTCACTTCTCGGGAAAACTTTGCGCGCGCATTGGGATTTTAAATTTTTACGATTGGATTATTCCAAACAGTAAAGGTAATTTCGAGTAATGGCTAGAACTAGTTCGGAACTCTCCAGAGTTGAAAAGAAGCTCCAGACAGTTCCGAACTAGTTCGAGCGATGACCCGAAAATACCATAAAGTCTGTTTTTTTTTAAAGATACAAGTCAAAATGACATTATGTTGGCAATACAATGTAAAATTGTCAACGCTTTCAATTTTTTTATGTAGAAAAGGCTTGTGCTGCCAACAGTGCCAACATAGTTACTAAATTTTTGACTTGGGGAATTATCTTTAAATAAAAAACAAACTTTAGGATTTATGTCAAATCCTTAATCCTTGGCGTTGCGATAAGCATTCCAATCAGGATGTCTATTCTCGAAACCGGAGAACGGCGTTTTTATGAGAACGCTTGTACTGTCTTTGCTCCCTGAGCGCTGCTCCGTTTCGAGAATAAGGACCCAGAACGACTCTCTTTGCGTTCCAACCAATTACGTTTCAGTTCCAGAACGGATTCGGAAACACCGACCAAACAAAAAGTGAAATAATAACAAGACAAAACAGAAATGGTAAAAAAAACGTACTAAAATCTTGGATCCCTGAAACTGTTCCAACCGATGTTCAATCCTAAAACGGTTCCGGCTTCCGTAACAGTGCAAACCTTGAGTCTGCGTATAAAACTTGTATTTAATAATTTCAGAATGGTTTCAGGAAATGTAGTTGGAACAAACCTGATGAAAGAATTTTGCAGGTTTCTATGTGCGTTCCGTAAAGGTTTCTATTATTCATGTGAATACTACTAGCGCCATCTACTGTTTACTTATTTGATTAGTAAATCGCACTTTTGCCCTCTTTCGGTAAGTTTGGTACTTAAACTTGGAGCCTACGATCCGCCATTGTTGTTGTGTGGAAGTGTTTGGTTTTCTTAATTTTTTTGCAATTTCCCCATTTAAAAATATGGAGGAACGCAAAAGAACCCTAGGAAATATGAAAATCTGTAGATTCTGCTTTAGCGAGGACGAAAAAGAGCTTACCAGCATCTACAATAAGGAAGCCAAAAGTGTCCCTCTACCCATACAGATTATGAGCTGTATTTCAATCGAGGTAGGAAAACTGTAATTTATATATTTAGAATTTGGTTTTGTAACGTAGAAAGAAACTGCATTTTGGCTAAATAAAAATGAAGTTCGCTGTTTCCATTCGGCTGTAGTGCTTGTGTAGATAATTTTCTACTGTAGTTTTCATTAGTACATCAATAACATATTTGTGTTTACAATCTATTCAATCTACCCTGAAGAGGTCCACTTAAATACCCTATTTTCATTCGCTTGAGAAATCATCACAACAATCAAGTGCAAAAAAAAATGAAAGTGGCAGAAAGATCTACCATTTTGAGAAGAAACCACCCAGGAACCTCAGCAAAAGATTTCTGTCATTGGCCAGATGAAGCTTTTGAAGAAATGGACAGTACCCTAGCAGTACAACAATATATCCAACAGCTTATCCGTAAAGATCCAACCAACATTGACCTAATCTTAACCATACCAGAAAGTCACGACGAAGGTGTTTGGAAATATGAGCATTTAAGGCAATTTTGCTTGGAACTGAATAACTTGGCAGTAAAACTACAAGGTGAATGTTATCCAGATAGTTGCACACAAATGACTGCCACTGAACAATGGATATTCCTTTGTGCAGCCCATAAAACTCCAAAAGAATGTGCTGCCATTGATTATAGTAGACACACTTTGGATGGGGCAGCTTGTTTGTTGAATAGTAACAAGTATTTCCCTAGCCGAGTCAGTATTAAGGAATCATCTGTGGCCAAATTGGGTTCGGTTTGTAGAAGAGTCTACAGAATTTTTTCACATGCCTACTTTCATCACAGGCAAATATTCGATGAATTTGAAACAGAAACTTGCTTGTGTAAAAGATTTACTCAATTTGTTCTCAAATATAATCTGATGTCCAAGGATAATTTGATTGTGCCTATTTTGGAGGAGGAAGAAGGTGCCACTGGTGAATCGGAAGCCTAAATTAAATGTGTTTTATTTTACAATTACATTTTTCATTGACTTATTCATATAATAATAATTATAGATGCTTAACAAATAGATTACCTTTTAATTAGAATAGATTTAGCTAGTTTTATGCTTTTATTTGAAAGTGAAATTACAAACAATAATAATGGAGATATTGAAAGCAATAGACCAATTTCATATAAGTACCCAAGTAATTTTTATTTAAAAAAAGTGAAATTTTCAGGTATTTCCTGGTTTTCACCTAGTCTGTAAAATAAACAGTTTTTGCCTGCTAGAAGTAATCTTACAGAGGATTTATTATTTGTAGGTATGAAGAATTCTAATTCAATGCGCATTAAAAATCAGTATTCAGGCAATTTGTGGATATTTAAATAGTTTTATAAACTGCTTCAATACTTCACTCATGACTAATTAGGTATCGAGTTAGGTATTAACAAGTTTAATTTTTCATTTCAATTTATATGTTTGTGTACCTATTGTAATGTACCTATTTCAGCAAAATCTATATTTTCTTCTTTCTGGAATTATGGCTTTATTTAATATAAAATGAAATTCTGAATTTGAAATTTACCTCTACATTATTTCATGATTGATGAATGTTACCAAGGTGAAGACACATTTTTCGTCATTGAGAGGCAATTTCCAGTTGATGCTCCATTCTCTTACTGCATTTATATCACACTGTAGGCTGTACTGTAGGTTATTTCTTTGCAACAAAGGATTGCAATGTTGGATTTATCAGCAAACAAGAACTTTGATACGTGGAGACTAGATCGCAGGTCACTAATGAATGCAATAAAAATTAATGGACCTAAGACTTTGAGGGACTCCACTTGAAATTGGGTGTTCTTGGAAAGCGGCTTTTCCAATTCTTACTTTGAAATTTAGTTTTTTTAAAAAAAGTCTTGAATGAACCTTAGAAGTCTACCTCTTGCACCAAAATGATTGAGTTTGTATAGCAACCTTCCAAAAGACCCCTTGTCAAATGCCTTCTCAAAATCTATGTATAAAACATCAGTTAGTTGTCCCAAGACATCTGCCAATGTCCACTCTTGTAATCGTAGGAGATTTGTAACTATAGACCTACCAGGAAGAAAGCCATGCTGCGATGAATGATGGATGAAGTCGTTATTAAAAAATAATGAGGTGAGGCACCATCCTGCTGAAAATAGATATCGTTGTATTTTTTCTCAAGAGAGAATACACAAAACTGTTACTTTTGGGGCATCTCGCTTTTTTCACTGGAACTCGTTAAATTCTTTTGGAAAATATATTTTATCTTAGTTGATATCTAACTTGATATTTACAAAATTGCTTACCATAGTGATAGCAAGTACCTCCAACATGAAGTTGCATGCTTTTGCAGAAATACCAGGATTTCGATTTCAATTTTTCATGACTAAAATTTTAAGTTTCTTCAAGGATGATGCTTTTTGGTACATAGATACCTTTAACATGAGTCCATTTTTTGATGTTGTGATGTACAGGGTGTTCCATTAAAAATAGTGGAGAATTTCGATGTTGAAAAACAGATTTTTTTTCTACTCGCCTTGTATACGAGGCAGAAAAATTTGCAACCTACCGAAAAAAAACTTTATGCCAAGAAAAGTCGAATGGCGTAAACCGTAGGTAGCTAGCACACCTGGTTAAAAAGTTATAAGCATTTAAAATGGGTCACTCTCGGCTGGGTCACCCTGTATTGTTCCTATAACTTGCATAATTTGCATCAGTTCCATTTAATCGGTATTTATCCCAGGCCCTCTTTTTTTGAGTCCGCCTAGTGAGTCATGGTTTGTTTGGATTGGATATCATTGAAATGAGTGGTATAAATCGTTCTATTGCTGAGACTATGCTCATGAACGCTTCCTATAGGTTTCCATAAGCTATGTCAAAATTTTGTGATTGCAAGTAGTTGTTTGTTAATTTATAGGTTGCCCTTCAAAATTGCCTCTTAAGGATAGTTCGAGTAGGTTTGCAAATGTCATTTGGCAGCAATGACCACGTGGTCACTACTACCCAACGGGGGATGGGACTGGATATCAAACATTAATTTTTTTTTAACACAATAATCAGATCTAGTAGTGATATTTCGTTTCCACGAATCCTGGTCGAGAAGTTTATTGACTGAAATCCATTAATTTGTTTATAGCTAGCAAGAAAATTCTGGCTACATTGGTTTGTGAAACAGTTAGATTGTCCCAATTGATCTCTGGGTAGTTGAAGTTCCAATTACATATACAGGTATCTGTCTGTATCTCTAAGGCTTTTTCAAGTTTTTCTATAAAGATGAGGTTTTGAGCTTCTGTTGAGGCCTTTTTGGATTGGTAGATGCAAGCTTCTATTATTTCAATACATACTTTGAATTTCAATTCTCAATCAAATAGATTCTACAAGTGTATCTGTACTAAATTGCTCAATAAGGTTTGCAGTGACTGAGTTAGTTACCTGCTTTCGAATCTCTTACAAACATACAAATCCCACCACCCTGTTTTCCTTGACGATCTTTTCTAAAAACAGTATATCCAGGGAGAAGTCATAAGGTTGCCTGGGTAGATCTTTATGGAACCATGTTTCTGTGAGTAAAATGAATGTTGATTCATGTTGTTGGATGCTTGCTTTCCACTCATCCACTTTAGTTAAGAATTTGTCTGGTAAAAGAAGACTTGCTATTCAGGTTTTTGACTGTACCGGAGCTGAAATACTTAATTTTTAAGTTTGATCCACCTTCGTTAGTGCGCTTTTCTATTTCTTTTAAAAAAAATTCAATGAACAGTCTTTGGTTTTCAGTATAGTCATATTTGATGTAAACTGCGTCTTCACTAAGCTGGTATTTTAGTTTAAGGATTTTAATGGCTTCACTCTTTGATGGAAAGGTAACCCGTATTGGCCGGCACTTATTTTCAAGGAAGAAAACCTTCAGTTCTTCTGCTTAAGTTTTTAAATGATATTTAGGGCACTTTTTGTAGTGATTTTGATGCCCTACTCAAGCCATATAGCCATTGCATCTTCCTATACACCAAATATAAGTATATTTTACGCTCTTCGCTCTCTTTCCTATATCTCCAAGTTGTTGGACTCAACCAAGGAATGGTTAGTAGCTGGTTTTCATTTTTTTTGACTTCTTCCTCCATTTTATTAAAGTTGCCTTGGAAAGTTTCTGCTTCCCTTTTGATCTTCGCAATCTCTTTTGTGGTTTTATCAAAACTTGTTTTTAGTTGTTTAATTTCGGACTCCATACATTCAACTTCTGTTAGGAGTTTATTTATTTATTTATTTATTAATTTATACCATAAGTATCAACAGCTACAAACAGCCGAAGAATTATAGACACTCGCTTAGTCTAGAAATACAATTACAATAGTTAAAACTAAGTTATATTCAGACACTAATTTATCATCAACGATTTTCTTAAAATTCCTTAAGCTAATCATGTCTATATACAGGGTGTCAATTTGAAAACTTCCCACCCCTATTATCTCGGGGTAGACAAATTTTTGAAAAAATCCCTGAAACACGTCAACTATAATTTGAAGGGGGATGAGTTTTTATGCAAAATTCACCTTCCCTCTTTCAACGCCCCAGCCCCCAGAGCCACCCCCTAGAAAATTTCAAATGAGAAGGGGAGGTCAAGTGATACATCATTTTGCAGGGTTTTAATCTCCATACATTTTGGTACTAAATTTTAGTCCCTAAGTTCAACTGTTTTGGAAATATTGACAGTTGAAAATTGACTTTTTTGCTACTTTGACAGGCTGTAAAACGTAAACGGTTAATTTTAGAGGAAAACCGATCTTACAATTTGACACCATTTCTGAATTTAATCGGAGATTAAATTTTCAACCGGAATTTATGATCATGGATTAAATTCGAAGTTGCTATCAAATGATAGTTTATAAAGATCTAAGACAAGAATGTGAGATCAGTTTTCCTCTAAAATTACCCGTTTAGGTTTTACAGTTGTCAAAGTTGCAAAAAAGTCAATTTTCAACTGTCAATATTTTTAAAACAGTTGAGCTTACGGATTAATTAAAATTTTATACCAAAATGTATAGAATTAAAAACCCTCCAAAATTATGTATCACTTGACCCCCCCTCCAATTTAAAATTTTCTAGGGGGTGGCTCTGGGGGCTGGGGGGTTGAAAGAGAGAAAGTGAATTTTGCATAAAAACTCATCCCCCTTTAAATTATAGTTAAGTATAGTTCCAGGGATTTTTTAGAAATTTTTTCTACTCCGAGGTAATAGGGGTGGGAAGTTTTCAAATTGACACCCTGTATACAGGGTGTTTGGCGGAGGGTTAGCCAGACTTGGTGGTCGTATAGATAGGCCCATTTTGAAGATATTTTATTAATACAATTGTGGCCTTAGGTTCCATTTTTTTTTCCTCATTTGTTCTCAAGAATTTTCAAAAATGAACCTTTTAACTTCTGTAACTTTTCTTAAAATATTTATGAAAACGTGTCTTGCGTGTGTTTTTGGTCTGTAGGGTATCCTTGATAATATCAGAAAGTTAAAAGGTTTCAGAAGTTAAAAGGACCATTTTTGAAAATTCTTGAGAATAATACAAAAGCAATGATATAAAAAAAAGGGGGCCTTAAGGGCATTAGTGTATTAAGAAAATATCTTCCAAATGGGCCTATCTATACGCCCACCAAGTTTGGCTAACCCTCCGCCGAACACCCTATATAAATACGTCAGAAGTATACTTATTAAACATTTGACACATCTGATATATAGGTGATTGCTTAAATAAATTTATTCTAGGGAAATCCAGGTAAAACACTTTATCTCTAACGTTCACTCTATCCACCACAAACGGTAATTCACCAAGAATATCAGGACTGTCAATATTTCTCTTTATCAACCTTAGACATAGTACACAAACATGCTCTTGTTCTACGACATTCCAAAGGCATCCTATTGAACATACGTAATATACGTAATTATAACAGCCCTGTTGAGGATAGAAACCAAACTTCTTAAAAAAACATATACTTTAGAAATTTCCTCTGTATTCTCTTAATAAATGATTTCCATACATTATACTGTGGTGACCATATAATAATATTATACTCTAGTCTAGGGAGCATTAAAGTGTCAAAGAGCTCAAGGCTTAGATCAATGCTAATACTTTTGGTATGGTATATGGTTATTAAAAGTCACGTTGAGAGCTTACCCTATTTAACAAAACATCCTTAATACTATATGGATTAATTTACAAAGTATTACGTGTCCTTGAGTGTGATAATCGAGAAGATTTTGGTGGGAAATGAGGACAGACGTGAGGAAGACGAAAAAATTATCGTCGAAACGTCGCAAATGAATTAAAATTGTATATGAAAACAATTATTGTCCTTATGTCCCACCAAAATCTTCTCGGCTATATGGATTGTTAAAAACATTGATTTTACGAGAAGGACCTACAGGAACACTTAACAACAATCCATTTCTATCACACCAGACAGCAACACAATCCAAGTCACGCTGAATACTATCACAGTCATCTTGAGACGTAACACTTGCATACAATTTAAAGTCATCAGCAAACAGCAACGTTTTGGACTTTTTAACCACATCAACAATACCATGTATTGTTACCAAGAAAAGTAGAAGTCCCAGATTAGAACCTTGGGGAATGCCTGATGTACTTTCATAGACTACAGAATTACATCCTTTTATTTCCACATACTGGTTCCTTTTAAAGAAATAGGATTTAATAATATTAATTAAATAAGGGGGAATATCCCTCAATGCTTTCAAAATTATACAGTGCCTAACCTTATCAAATGCCTTTTCCATATCTGTATAAATTACATCCACCTGAGCTTTTATCTTCAGCGACTCAGTTAAGAATTTGTTTAAGTACTTGTTTCAAAAATGTCATTTACATTTTCCTGAATAATAAATTTTGTTCTAAAAATAAGGAATATCTTACGCTAATCCAGGGATTTTTAAATACAGTAAAACATGATAATATGTTATGTAACATTTGAATACATAAAACTTACTTGAGGAACTTTGTTTCATCCTTCAGTCCCTGAATCTGAGGTTTGCATTTTCAAACTATCACCATGTTTATGAGACGAACAAATATTGTGTCCTTACACAGTGTCACTTTATTTTGCAGTCAACTTACTTACCTTCAAATATAAACAAAAAAATGTCTCATCTTCAGCTTTGCCTGTATCCATTTTGCTTCATTATAGACTTTTTCTTTTAGGTATTTGCTGGTGACGGTTTGCCGTCGCTCATTTGCAACAGATGCAAAACTCAAACAAACCAATCGTATATTTTCAAAAGTAATTGCAGGAAAGCCGATGACGCTTTCAAGGTAAAACTCGATTCCCAGTTTTTTTGCAGGTTTCACTCAAAACAATTTTTCAGAATTATTTAGAAACGGGCCACCTCATCAAGCCTGAAGCTCATAAAACCCCATCACAACCTCAAAGAAAAATTTCTACTAAGGTTTCACCACTCAGAGAAGTTAAAAACGTTGCAAAAAGAACATTGTCAGGGGATACTGAAACTGTTAAAAGGCAAAAGTTGGAGGATGGCACTGAAATAATTACTTTGTGCATAACAGACTCTGTTGACGATCAGAATCAGGATGTATGACATATTTCAATAAAAATCTACTAGTTTTAATTTTATGAATATTTTTAGGAAGCCAGTCGAGATACAGAACAAGAAGAAGAATTGCATTTATCTGAAGAAGATGATTCGTTTCAAGAGTCCTCAAGCTATGTACCACCACCTAAGGCTGTGGAAGTAATTATTATTAATTTAGTTGTTTTAAAATATATTTCTCAACGTTTTATGTACTTTAGGTTGAAACTGGTGTATTTTTATGCAACATTTGCGGCAAAGCTTTCCCATTGAAACAACTTTTGGATATCCATGAAACTACTGATCACAGAGCAAGGCCTTTTGCTTGCGAAAAATGTGGAATGTCATTTTTTAGGTAAGAATCCTCATTTATTTTATAAATGAAATGTTAATATTTGTTTTTATAGTAAAGACGATTTGACGAAGCACGAACAAACTCACAGCACCATGAAACCGTACTGCTGCAGCGTTTGCTTGAAAGATTTCAATAGATTGAGTTTGCTTAGAAGACACGAGAAAGTACACACCGATTCACCCAGTTATACGTGCTTTGAATGCAACAGGTCGTTTTTAGGAAAAGATGATTTGGAAACTCATATGAAAAAACATTCTTCTTCTAAGCCTTTCGCTTGTGAGGAGTGTGGCAGGACTTTTGTCTTTAAACAGGTATTTGAAAAAATGTATATTACTTACTGCACAGGAAATAACGTTCATTTTTTCGCAAAGGGATTAGACAGACACATGGACTCGAGCCATTCATCGGGCCTGCCATATAAATGTAGCTATTGTGAAGCAGGCTTTAGCACATCGGTTCGCCTGAAAAAACATGTTACTGAACATGCTGGACTTAGACCGTACCGTTGTAAGGTAAGAGACATTTTTAGTTGGGAAATTTAATATTCAATTTTGAATTGAACAACAAAATTAAATATAAATAGATTGCGCATTATGATAAATAAGTTTCATATTTGTTTTTGTCCATGTTGTGATTTTGGGAACGATCAAATTCCATTTTACCAATATCAATGTCATATCTAGAGCCAGAATGTTCAAAAATAGTCCAGCTGAAAAATTAGCTGAACTTTTCAGGATTTGTAGACGTTAACTACAACTGCATTCTGTAGAAAATTCCATAATAAAGTTCATGAAACTTACATTCACTTTGATTTTCAGATTTGTCATAGATCATTCTTGTTAAGCCACCATTTAACAAGACATTTGCGCTCTCACTATGATAAAGAACCCGGCGTTAGTGTAGGTCAGTACAAATGCGATATATGCAGTATGTCATTCAAAAAAAAAGACAGTTTGATAAATCACAGCGCTATACATAGCATGGTTAATTTGAAGTAAGTAATCAGAATTACTGTGAAACAATTAATTTACTAATTGATATTTCTAGATGTGTTATCTGTAACACTAAATTTGAGAGTGCTAAAATGGTTAAAGACCACATCACCACTCACTTGCTAGAGTTGCCTTACCCTTGCGAAAAATGCGACTACAGTTTTGATACACATAAGCAACTTGTTGAACATGAAGTTAAGCATGCCGAAATTGAATATGAGGAACAAATTGAAAAAGAAGTAAGGGTTCAACAAACTAACTTAATCAATTAATCATTAGTGTTGAAATATTTTTAGGTAAGTACCGAATTTAGAACCAGACAGGATGAACCTAAGATAGTCGATTATGATGAACAAGAGGATGAGACCGAGGAGGGAATTCAAAATTATCACAATGATGGTAAAGAGGTATGTCAAACAAATTTACATCAATATTATTTTCAATGTTTCAAAACTCTCAGGTTAGCCATTTCCATATATCCAATATTGACGATCAAGAAGCAGATTTAGAAGTGATGCCAAAATTAACCTCTACCAAAAAAACTCCCAAACGGCTAGCAACCCAACAGAAAAAAGAAGTGAAACAGGAGGTAGAGGATGGATTAAACCAGTTTTTCAGCATTGATAATGATGAAGGAAACGAAGTTGATCCTATGGAAGTGGCAGAACAAGAAAGTGAAGACAACGATATCAAGCCAATTTATAGGATGGAAGGTATCAAGATGTATGAAAGAAAAGGTCCGGCCAGACGCAAACTTCATGAAATGGAAAATATGGAAACTATTGAACATACTATTGAGTTGGAAGATATTGACGAACCGCCGCCTATTGATGAACCTCTTTCTATTGATGCCGTACCAATGATCCCTACAGAAAATTTGAATAGTTCATCACCAAAGGATCCTGTAAACTATAAAGTTGGAGATAAAGTAGTAAAAGTGCAGAAATTTATTATTAGTAAAGATGAAATGAAAGAAATGGCCAAAATGGGTAAGTTGTAAAGCTTTACAGGAATTTTAGTTTATTTGACGCTGGTTTTTCTTTTTAGGTATTTTGGAAGTTAGGAAGGGTCAAGTGATCATGAAACACCCGGGCCAGCCAATACTGAACGCGAAAATTAAACAGGTACAGCAGAGCGACATCGAAAGTTTATTACAAGGACAAAAAGGTCTGATGAAGTCGCCTGTCAGGCAGTATCGTAGGGCTTCATCCAGTGCTTCTACAGATCATTTTGCTGAAATGGAGGATTAAAAATAAAAACATAGAATGTTATTTTAAGTGACTAGATCTAGTAGATGGTAATTTTAAAAGCTTTCGGCTGTATTAGAATCTTTTGTTAAGTCCTTGTTAGTTAACAGAAATATTGTTTTTGTATGACACAATCTAAGGTTTTTGTTAACTGACAAGGACTTTTTCAACGATTGATCTAGCCGCACTTAGCTATCAAGGAATCTGTATTTTGTTTTATAGTTATTTATAGAACAAGGGCCAGAAGGGGTACATCCTGGGGTGGTTGGGAAGCTTTGCAAGTGTTATGTATATATTTTTTTCTCATGGCCAGCTTTATTTTAAAAATAAGGAAATTGCCTCTATTCATATTCTGTAAATTTTACGTTGTGACAACCAAATTGGTACCAACAAATTCTTTTTTGGAAAATTGCTATTGGCACCTGAGGTTATATTTTTTTTTTTTAAATAAAGTACATATTGATTATTTCAAGTATTTTTATTTTGCGGAACTTTTTCGTTTGAATTTGACAGGGAGCGATTTCTCCACAAGGAAATTCGATATTTGTGATTCCCATCTTATGAACTACGTTACCCGATGTTTTTCATCTTTCAACGAACGCCATTGAAAAAAGACAAATTCATCGGCTAGAGAACGGGCTAATCGGATCAGCGTTTTCACAATGACTATGAATACATTTTTGTTTGTCAGGCTTTCGCGGCCTAGGTTTATTGATGTGGTTTCATTCGGGCTTAATGACCGCCGTAAGTTGGAATAATTTAGAGCTTTGATAAGCTTCAGAAGAGTTGGAGAATTGGAACTTGCAAGAACATTGTTAAACGCCACAGAACACTGTAGAATCAAATAAGAATTTCAGGAACATCTATACCATTTCCAAATCCAAGCGGCAGAAAATGACACTTTAGAACTAACTCAAAACTTCATGAACATATTAGATCACTCAAAAACATTTTGGTAGGTTTTTTTCTGCAGATCTTTGTGGTAATGTCTATGGAAATATCCATCAAAATTCATTCAAAAACCAGAGAGTCGACCTGCATGTCGAGGCAATGGTTTTTGCACGTAAAATTTTGAATTTGTATTTTTGCATTTGTCAGCTTTGAAAAAAAGTATGTCATTGTCATCTTATTTGTCCCACAATTAATCAAAGCAATCATGAATTTCCTAGGCAACAAACAAATGCGAATAACAAAAAATAACATTTTTGAGCTTCAAGGCAAAATTTGAAATGCCCACATCTTCATCAAAATTAAAGTGAAATTCTAATTTTAGTTTTTTTTTTTTGAATCATCAAATTCTAGTTTAGTTAATAAATCATGGTGGTAAGCAAAAAATTACACACTTTCTTTCCCCATTAGTTAGTCAGGCCCTAAAAAGACTGTTTTCACATTCATATTTCCCCGTATTTACTAGAGGGAGTGTATCTCTGTTCATATCGGCCAAGCAGGAGTACAAATAGGAAATTCGACATGGGACTTGTATTGCCTCGAACACGGCATTCAACCGGACGGTACCATAACGCCAAAAAGCGAAGTTGTTTCCGACAATTTCTACGGGACTTTCTTTTCTGAAGTGGAAAATGGCAAATTGGTACCCAGATCTGTAATGGTAGATTTGGAACCCACCGTAGTAGGTAAGGCATAACAATCGCAAGGTGTAAAAAACGCTTTAATTTTTTTTAAAATTTAAAATATAAATTGTGTAGATGAAGTTAGAACTGGATATTATAAGAAACTCTATCATCCAGAGCAACTCATTACTGGCAAAGAAGATGCGGCTAATAATTATGCTAGAGGGCACTATAGCTTAGGTGAATTTATAAAACAAAACCCAAAAAAATAAGCTCCTCATACCAAAAACCTCGTTTCAGGCAAAGACATGTTAAACATTGTAATGGAACGTCTCTACAAACTAGCCGAAAACTGCTCCGGACTGCAAGGTTTCTTTGTATTCCATTCGTTTGGCGGCGGTACCGGTTCAGGGTTCACGTCCTTGCTAATGGAGAAACTGAGTCAAGATTTCGGAAAGAAAAGTAAACTCGAATTCGTGGTTTACCCGGCGCCACAAGTTTGCACGGCTGTGGTGGAACCGTATAATTCGATTTTGACCACTCACAGTACTTTGAACCATTCGGATTGTGCTTTTATGGTCGACAACGAAGCTATTTACGACATTTGTCGCAGGAAGTTGGGAATTGAAAGGCCCAATTATATGAATCTGAATAGGTAAGTGATTTAATAACTCAAGGTTCTCATGACTCTTAGATCTTCCCAAGATCCAACGATAAACCCAGATTTACAAAATAAGTTTAACTTATGATGATCAACCATGGATTTTTTAGAGGTCATTCCACTTTCTTATTTTCCAGGTTGATTAGTCAAGTTGTTTCTTCCATAACAGCTTCATTGCGATTTGATGGTGCTCTTAATGTGGATTTGACAGAATTTCAAACTAACTTGGTAGATTGATTATACACTAATATTTTTCAAGCCTTTTTTATAGTTTCTTTTTGAACCATGTAGGTTCCTTATCCAAGAATCCATTTCCCACTAGCTTCCTATGCTCCTGTAGTATCATCTGAAAAAGCCTTTCACGAGGGAATGTCTGTAGCCGAAATAACAGCTGAATTATTTGAACCGACCAATCAGGTAATCAGTTTTTAGATATAATCCTTTATAACATTGTCCTTTTTAGATGGTAAAATGTGATCCTCGTGATGGCAAATACATGGCCTGTTGTCTTCTGTACAGAGGCGATGTAGTTCCAAAAGATGTCAATGCTTCCATAGCTCAAATGAAAGCTAAAAGTTATGTCCGATTTGTAGATTGGTGCCCTACAGGTAACTAAATGGGTGTTCATTTATACTTGCTCTACCTGCTCGAAAAATCAGGAAGATCTGCTAGGAGCTGCTATTTATGAGCTTATATATGGGACAAGTGAACGCCGATCTGCTTGAAGCAAGAAAAGCAGTTACAAATGAACACCCTAAATAATTCAATAAAACATATAACATTGAAACCAAAATTCTTATATAGGATTTAAGGTTGGTATAAACTATCAGCCTCCAACAGTAGTCACAGGCGGTGACTTGGCCAGCGTCCAAAGAGCTGTCTGTATGTTATCGAATACAACTGCTATAGAATCGGCTTGGAGAAAATTGAATAGGAAGTTTGATCTTATGTTTGCCAAAAGAGCGTTCGTCCATTGGTACGTAGGTGAAGGTATGGAGGAAGGAGAATTTACCGAGGCTCGAGAAAACTTGGCTACGCTGGAAAGGGATTATGAAGAAGTCGCCTCTGATACTACTGACATTGGTGAGGAAGCAATGGAAGCATGACAAGATAATAAGAAAAATATTCTGTGCTATTTCAAATCTACTTTTAGGGACGGGTAAATAATGAATGTTAAAAGTTTCTTGGTTTTAGGTTCAATCCTCACCAGTATCTAATTCGAACTTTTAATATTCATTACGCACTATTTAAAAATCTTATTTTGTACTTAGTCATCATGTATATTATGTTTTATTTTATTTTATCAACATTTTTTTATATGGTCACATTTTTTTTTACATACATACATACATCATTGGGAAAAGAAAATGTCTATCTATTTTTATTAATTTAAACAATATCACAATTGAAACAAAACTGATGAAATTCAGCTAATTTTTACATCAGTCAATAATAAGTTTGGGCAAGTCAAAAATCTCAAAATGTCATTTATACATAAATTTTTGAAAAACAATAAATAATAGTTATCTATTATTGGCAAATTCAGTCACATTAAGCCCTCTGACAAGGCTTGGAAGTTAAAAATAAGCCTCTCTATAACTTCAACATTGTCAAAAGTTAAATTTTGAATAATATAATATTTTTTTAAAGATTTGTAGATAAAATCGATATTTAATATGACATCCACTGCAATCTATTTAGGCAGTAATGTACGTACAGTTCCCATAATTAATAATTCCCTAATTTTATAAATAACTCTTAGGGCGGGTATTATAAAACTACTTTGAGAGTTAACTTAAAGTTAACTTCTGAAAATACATGTAATTCAAAAAGTTAACTTCAAGTTAACTGTCAAAGCAGTTTTATAATACCCGCCCTTAAACAGTCAGATGTAAACAGACTTTTAACAAACATTTTCATCTTCAGAAAACAGAATTTGAAATTTATATATTTAACAAAAAAACATTATTGTAAAATAAATAAAATACCTAAATGCATTTTTAATTCTAAGTGGAATAACTTTGGAAGTATGCACCACAAAATTTAATTTTAAGTACATTCCATATAATACATAATAATAATAATAATTTAAAATCTAAGAAATATTATGCGAATGAGATCAATAAATGACTTTGGTTTTAATTTATAATAATTATTATTCAATAATCGCTTGCAAGAGTCTACCAATCACGATTTTTTTAATAATTTATTCAGCCTATCTATTTCAGTTCCTAAAGTATCTACATTTTCCTAAAAGAAACAAGCTTATTTATATCATTAAACAAAACTACTATTATTTTACCTTTAAAGTGATGTTTTTAAGCAAGGCATCTTCCAATACAGCTTGAAGTTTCCGATTGATATCCAAGGAAAGTTCCATGGTTAAACTATCATCGCACACTTTATTGCTGTACATAGATGCCATAACACCGTTTAGTTTTGCTAACCGCGCCTGAAATAATTATTCAGTAGAGCAGAAATTGCAAGGGGAAAATGAAAATATGAAGCAGAAAAACACTAAAACAAACAAGTCAAAGCAGATCTACTTACCATAGTCTTTTCTAATTATTCCAAGAAGGCAAGACAAAAATGAGAAAAAATTATAAGAGCTCACAAAAAGTTCCTCAAGTCTAATCGTGCACAAACAAATTGACACGTTTGCAGTTGTCACATATAAAATACAATTTTTTTTGTAGCCTAACAAAAAGTCTTTTTTAAAAATCATGAAAATGAATAGACTTGCAGAACCACGTACATATCCATAAATAAAACCTACCTTATTGCTATCCATGCTGTTCGAGCTCAAAGTGCCAGATTGTTCCCTCAAAATATACCCCTGCAATAGTTTAGTTTTCTTCTGAATCTCAACCACCAAAGTATTCACATGTTCCTCTAGAAAATCAATTTTTTCAGACTTCTTGGCACTTATCCTTTGCAACTTTACGATATGTTCAATAAGAGCTTGTTTGTCTATAGTTGCTTCAGGCTGCACAATCTGAAAACCATAATTCATAAAATACAACTTCAAAAAAACATTCAAAATTGTGTACTTTTACTTGCTCATTGTCGGAATAATGTCCATTAACGTTGAAAGAAGAACTAGAGTTGCTAGCGTTTGACGATGAATCACCATTTTCATATTGTTCGATTTTTTTCCTGCAATGTTGTAGTTCTTTGTTGACTTCCTGAAAATAATTCAATTCAAATAAAATACATATTGAAATTATTCAACTTACCCTCAAGTTTAAATCAAACTTCCTTTTCATGACCAAGTTTTCCCCTAGTTGATCACCTACTTCCCTTAAAGCATTATCCAAACTTTTCTGAGTTTCTTCTAAAGTTTTCTTTAAAGTGTCACTTTCTGACAAAAATTTACCTCTTTCTTCTTCCAAGGTAGTCGACAATAAACCAACTTTGGATTCTTGTTCCTTAAGTTGCCTTTTCAACAGAGTCTGTTCACAAGAAAGTTGCTGAACCTAGAAAACCAATAATTATAATAAAGAAAAACATAAAATATTATGAAAATATTACTTTTGTTTCTAGAGCAGTAAATTCAGATTGTAGCCTAACATTTTTGTCAGTCAATTGTTGAGTAAAAAGAAGCAGCTCAGCTTCCCTAACTCTACAAGCCTCCATATCAGATTCTAATTCCTGGTTTCTTAGTTTTAAAAGATCCATTTGTTCATTAGATGCTAGCAATTGATCTTGTTCACTAGAAGAGCAATTAATATTTAGAAAAATAATATTTGAAGGTTCCAAGAGGACATACTGTTTCAGCTGCAACTTCAATTGCTCTAATTGTACATTTCTTGTCTGTAAGTTTGCAGCATCTTGTCTTTGTTGATCCTGACATCCTCTAAGCTCACTCAATTTTTGTCCATTTTCAAGCCTAAATAATTTCTCGATAAAATGCTGAAGCAAAAATTCAAACCACCTACCTTTCTTGCTCCAAATGTTGCACTTTCAAACTCAAATTATTATTTTCATCAATCATTTCTTTTTGTTTAGTGTGCAGTCTGTCCAGTTCATTTTGCAAAGTTTTTATTTGTAATTCTCTATCTGTTTTCTCGTGTCGGAGTAAAATGAGTGAGGCCTGTTGTTCTTTAACTTGCTGATCTAGAATGTAGGCTTTATTTTCTTGAGAAGTCATGAAGTTTTTTATGGTTTCTTCTGCATGTTTCTTTGCAGTTTCTATTTGGTTTGCTGAGTCTTGGGCGATTGTGTTGAGATTTTCAACCTGAAAGAAGAATGGTATAAAAAAAAAATTAAAATTTCATTATTTTTGTGCCACCTTATGATTTGGATTTTTAAAAACTTTGACACACCATAAATTTTTTTCTATTTGTAGATAGAAAACTGAAATTTCCAGCGATTCTTATCCTAATAGAAAACTACAATCAATCCCCGAAAAAATCAGCTCATTTGGACTTATAAAATCAAGAAATAAAATCGTGTTAATCACTTTGGGGTGAATTTATCAATTTTTCGATTTCCTGACATCCTTTTTCTATATATTCCTGCTTCAAATCTCAGAATAATTTAGTGTATGGAGTTTGGGGGATCTCAAATGATAATTTGAAAACAAAATCGAGGTATGCTCAGAGGTACTTATGTATTTTGATTTGGATTTATGAAAACTTCGAAAAATCATAACTCCAATTCTATTACCTATAGACAGCTGAAATTTTCAGTGATTCTTATCCTCGTGGAAGACTACAATCCCTGAAAATTTCAGCTCATTTGGACTTATAGTTCCAGAAATAAAACCGCGTACTTAAAGCAATTTGGGGTGAACAATTTTTCAATTTCGGGGGTCCAATGATCATTTAAACACAAAATTTTGACATAAAATATTTGAAATTTCATCATTTTAGCAATACCTTTTAATTTGGGTTTTTGAAAACTTTGAAACATCATAAATTTTTTTCTATTACAGATTGAAAGCTGAAATTTTCAGCGATTCTTATCCTAGTAAAGGACCGCAATCCCTGAGAATTTCAGCTCTTTTGGACTTATAGTTCCAGAAATAAAATCGCGTGAGGCAATTTGGGGTAGATTTATCAATTTTCCAATTTCCTGACATCCTTTTTCTATACCGCGTGTCCCACCAAAAACTGTCAATGGCCTATATCTTGAAAACGGTAATCGATAAAAAAAAAATGAAAAACCCGTTTAGAGGGTTGGAAGGGGGAACCAAAACAAGGTACTTTTCAGGTCGCCCTGGATCACCCCTCCGGCCGTAGCTACCCTAACCTCAAAATCTTAAATGGCACTATGGGTCACGTGATACCTTGTTTGAAAGGTTTTTTAATTCTCTAAACGAATCTGCAAAAAAAAATTATCTAGATACAAATTTAAATTGTCACAAAATGGCGCATGCTTCGAGTTAAGAACTTTGCTCTCTTGGGGAGGTGAACACTGTTAGGTACAGTGAGGGGAGAGGGGTTCAAAAAAATAAAATCTTGATGATTTCTTCAAAAATATTCATGCTGTTATTCAATTTGTATAAAATTGATTTTATGTCATACCAATACATTATTGTGTTTTTATACCTTGGATACCATCTACATAATTCATTACTTTATGCCTGTGCGGGCATAAAGTACACATTATGGCCCGCGCGGGCATAAAGTACACATTATGGCCCGCGCGGGCATAAAGTACACATGCGGGCATAAAGACGCAAAAAACAGTTTTCAATTAACTTATTCTTTATTAACAAAATATAAATTTACGCTTATAAACATATTATTTTTGTCAAAAAATTATGATGTTTGCACACTGATGACAATTTGCGAAGTGACACTTTTTTCCTAGGTATTTATTATTCACAACCAACTGGTATGACATAAAAGTTTGTATGCACCACGGGTACTAATAGATAATATACCCTCGGGCGACTTACGAACTCTCGGGCCAGAGGCCCTCGGCTTTGTAAGACTGTCGCCCTCAGGGCATAATCATCTACTTAGTACCCTTGATACATAAATAACTATTAAATCACATTTACCTGTTCCACCCGATCAAATGAGGTTTTCATCAAAATGAGAGTCACATTCAAATCTGGATAATTTTTTTTTGGAGATCCATTAAGAGAATTAAAAGACCTTTAAAACAAGGTATCACATGACCGATAGTGCCATTGAAGATTTTGAGGTTAGGGTAGCTAGGGCCAGAAAACCTCGATGAAAACTTTGAAAAATCATAACTCCAATTCTAAACCCGTAGACAGCTGAAATTTTCAGTGATTCTTATCCTTGTGGAAGACTACAATACCTGAAAATTTCAACTCATTTGTTTATACCGAGTTCCAGAAATAAAATCGAGTCAAGCAATGTCCCAGAAAATTGTTCGAAAATAATTGTTCGAACGGAAAACTCTTCTAAAGGAAAATTGTTCGAACGGAAAATTAGTCGAAAAGTAAATTTTTCGAAAGGAAAATTGTTCGAACAGAAATTTGTTCGAAAGGAAAATTGTTCAAAGGGAAAATTGTTCGAAAGGCAAATTGTTCTAATGGAAAATTATTTGAAAGGAAAATTGTTCGAACGGAAAATTGTTCGAAAGGCAAATTGTTCGAATAGAAAATTGTTGGAAAGAAAAATTGTTCGAATGGGAAATGGTTCGAATGGAAAATTGTTAATAAATGTACTTATACGCCTCGGAGACGTTAATTCACCAAAAACCTTTTTTAAATACAACAGCTCGAAATTTCAATTATTTTTGAATCTCTGATTGCTTGCTTCGCTCACCGAATCTCAAAGAGAAGATTCGCGGAACCATAAATTCGGCGTTGGTACAAAAGAGCGCAGCTCAAAAGCGTGCGGACAAAAGGGTGCAGGTCAAAATATTATTGGCAACCAGTACACTTCTAACCAGTAACGAAACTAACCAAAAATATGCAAACTAACCTGTCCACGTAATGTGTGCTAGTCCTTGTATGTTAATATTAAATTTAAAAGACCAAGCGCCTCCTATTGTCAAGCAGTACTCTTTTAACCAGTAAACCAGTATTAAACGAACCGTGACGAAACTAACCCAAAAAAATGCAAACTAACCCAAATTAACCCGTCCACCTAATGAGTGCTAGTCCTCGTATATTAATATTGAATTTAAAAAACCAAGAATTATGAATCAGGGTCAAATATTAAGAATTAAGGAATTGGGTAACTCCGGCCATAGATTCATTAACGATTCACAGTTAAACTATTGATATGAAAAAAAAACAATTTCCTGTTCAAACAATTTTCTTTTGAACAATTATTTTCAAACAATTTTCCGTTCAAATAATTTTCCGTTCTAACAATTTTCCATTTGAACAATTTTCCATTCGAACAATTTTCCGTTCGAACAATTTTCCGTTCGAACAATTTTCCGTTCGAACAATTATCTTTCGAACAATTTTCTTTCGAACAATTATTTTCGAACAATTTTCCGTTGACGGAATTTTCCCCATGCTCCCCATACACTGTAGGAAGGAAAGGTGATCAAAGTACCTAAAGACAGGAGAAGAAACAAAAACACCTATTAATTTACCTTTGCCTGACATTCTTTATGGGCCTCAATTTCATTTTTCAAGCTATTCTGATGCCATTTCAATTTAGTATCCAAATTATTAACTTCTTGTTTCGCCCTATCCAGTTCCTGCTGTACGTTTTTGTGTTCATAACATTTATTATCCAACATTTGACATATCCTTGCTTTTTCTGAAATCATCGTTTGCAATTTATGCTGTAGCAGTTCGTTTTCTTTTTGAAGCTCTTTAAATTTTTTATCAATTTGTTCTTTTTGTTGCCGCTCTTTCATTACATTTTTTTCTCCAACAGCATATCTGATAACCATATTTTCCTTTTCTTTTATGGCAGCTTCCTTTAGCTTGTTGGCATTTTCAAGTTTGGTTTCCAATTCCTTTTTAACGGTTTCCAATTTTGAAACTTTGTCTTCCAGGAATTTGAAGTTACTCGAGTTATCGTTGATTATTTTGTGTTGATAGGCGATTGTGTCTAAAAGTTCTGCAACATTTATATTTGGATTGTCAGAGACAGGAGTTTTTATTAACTGGGTATCCTTGTCTATTTCCAGAGTTGTATCAGTCTCTCCTACTAAAATATAAATACTTGATATGATCCAAACGAAGCCTCAACTAGTTGAAAATGCAATTCCAAACAAAGTACATCCATACCTGAATAATTGTTTGGATCAATACTTGAAGTACCATCCTCACAACTGCTACCATCGCTTTCTAGACCATTTTCCGGTGTTTTTGTTACAGGAAGACTCTTATCAACTTCCTGTTCTGGCTGATTATTTTCCTTTCCATACCCATTTGTTGTCATATTAAAACTGTTTTTAACTTCTAACATATGTGACAAGTTTTCATCGTTATTCTGGATGCCTTCTTGCATTTTAGTTTAAATTTAATTTAAGACTGTTTAGCAGGAGTCACTGTACACTGAATGATTACCATTTTGGCAGTAAAAAAATTGAAAACTTTCTGGTTTATTATTTTTTCCAGACAAATTTGTTTTACATCAATCAACAAATTTGGAGGTTATGAAAATGGGATTAGGCATTCCAGGTCACGTGACTTTTGACAGGTCCGCTGGGGGGCAAACAAAGCCTAGATCAGTATTTACACCGTTCTTTGAGATTGTGTTTCCGAATTTTTGCGTTCTTAAATTCTCTCAATAAGTTTTTAGTTGTTTTTGTGGTAGAATGGCTAACATTGACTATTATTCATCGTTAGCTAGTGATGTGAAATGTCGGTATGACCAAAAAATACAAATAATTGCCAATATAGATCCTTATAAACTTCTACCTAATGAGTTTACTTTAAGTATCAATGAGTTGCCAGAGGTTTCAATTTTGGATTTATCCGAATATTTGACCCACACCCACAGTTACTACACAGGCTTGCAGTTGAAGGCGTATATAAAGGGTTATTCAAGTTCTGCTGGACTACCTAAAAGGTATTAAAAGTAAATATTACTTGTAGAAACAAACCAATTTTTCAATATAAATGTGTTTTTCTATTTTAACAAGACAGTCATAATACTTACCATTAACAAAATGTTTTGAACAAATACGAGCATTTTTCAGAAACGTTTCAGTTATAACTCTCCTTTTGAGGCATTTAATCCACAGATTTCGTCGTTGCTTTTTTAGCTCGTTTAGACGATTCCCTAGATCTCTTAATGCTGCTGGGATCCTGAAAAACCTTTCTTTCCGCTCTACTAGAGCACCTAACAACGCAGCAAATAGAAGGCATCTTCACAAAATAGATTGAAAATTCTTGGTTTAACATTGAATCAGGTTATGTTTGGCTTTTGTGTGCCCCCCAAACTAATATGGCGGATCGGTTATGACCAATGATTCACCTGAAATAAAATTTGGGTTCGGCTTGCTTTTCCTCCAAGTGCTCCGCAGGCACTCCAACTGTTCGGGTATGGCTTAGGGCGGGTATTATAAAACTTACACAAAAAGTATGGTTTAATTATGTTCGGGCACTTACTGATCTAGAGCTTTCTGGAATAAGCGCAACGAAGTTCAAAGTACGTTCGTGTTTCGTCGAGCTAGTCTAGGGAACAGGAATTAGAAATTCGGTGTTCGGGTTAAAAACGGAACTGTTCTGAGACGATTTTGAGTAGGAACTGTTTTCCACTCTCATTTAAATTCTATTCAACTTGAACGAGAGTTTATTTCTGAAATGTATTTATTATGTGGACTTTTTCATTTATATTATAAAACTAGTGCGCACCGAGTGCAATAGTTATGATCAATTGGAAAAACCAGTGCACGTTCTTGTTTTCCTTTGGAAAATCAGGGCAACGATTTTTGCTCTGAGTGCAGTTTCATCGTCAAGAGCTCCTAAAGTATGAAGGAAAATGTGCATAAGCGGCAAAAAATTGTGGCAGTGTTCAAGGATGTCTGAGAACTTTATGAACCTTGGCCAGTATTATAATTTTTTTCGGCTTTACTGCACTCAGAGTGCTCCTCGATCGTCTGGTCGGTGACGTCACAGATCTCTGCGGGAGTTCAATGAAAGCGATTATAATCCATTCCAAACGAGGGCACACCATTTGAAATAAATAGCCCAACGTACAACATTTTGATCAAACACTTTGGATCCATCAAATTTACCGGAGTAAGAATTAAAGAACGCTCTCTGCGAGATTTCGGAGCGTTCTATTGTTCAAGTTGAACCCGTGAATCTCGCAGAGAGCAACGCTCCGTTTTAAGCTGAAAATGCGAGTCCGGATCGCTTTTTATGCAGTCGGGTGTAGTTTTGAGGCAAAAGTCGAAAGCGCTATTAACCAAATAGGACTGTATACCGCGAGTGGCGTTCGTTCACCAAAATGTTGCACCGCCACGAATGCGGTGATTACGATTCACTAATACCAATGCCAAATCACAGCTTGCCAAACCCTGTTCAATTTAACAACACTACTTTTTCTACCACACGCGAAGTTGTCTGCCATGTTCACCCAAATCCCATATATTCATATTTGAAATAACCAATAGGTGGGAACAAGATGGCCGTGTTTCCAATATAAAAATATGGGATTTTAGAACCAATCAAAAATAAGACTGCAATTGTCGCCACTGTGGGTAATATAGTCACTGTGGTTCAGGCCACATTCTGTGACGTGACGTCAGCCGCAGGCCTCAAGTCTTGGAGTAAAATGCATTATCCGAGTTTAAGACATTATGGCTGAGTTCGGCTGTACACTCGGTAAACTCTGAGCGTGCTCGAAACGATAAGATCCTGTTCGTTTTAGCGCTCAGAGTGTTCTCTTTTGCGTTCGGGTTACGATCAAGCACGTACCTTGAGCTAGCTCTCTTTTCCCAGGATCACAGCCTCCTACACTTAACAAGCAATGAAGTTAAAAAGGCAACACCGCAATCATACCGCCAAGTGGTGCTGGTGCTGTTTGTTTTTATAAATATATATTTTTTATTTTGTTAATATGAATGACAAAAAATGCATCATTTATTGTACTAAAGGGCCAAAAACAGTAATTCAATGAATAATATAACTATTTGTGTAAATAATAACAGTAAATAGTTGATTTAAATGAATATATTTCTAGATTCTAAAGTGTTATAAGCCTATATGTTTCAGTGTGTCTTTTGAAAATCTAACTTTTTCTTTCTTCGGGATTTTTTCGGAAGGCAGGTCCATTCAAATACTTGAGCTGATTTTTGAAAATAACAGGTACTTAAGAGTTGGACGTTTTAGTTTGAAGTCTCGAATTACTCCTTTATCCTTGTTTGTTTCAAATCTAATTAGGTAGGTATTTCGGTTTCTTCAAAATGTTTACAACACACCACAGAATTTTTCGTTATTGTATAATCTCGGGTATAATTATTCTGGTGTATTGCTTTCATCCACAACTTTTGCAATTCAGAATTTTTTTGGAAATGAAAATGTTTGCATTACTCCAGTTTTTAAAGAACTCCTATAGTTCGTTTTGCACCCAGGAACGCAGTAGTTTCATGGCATCTGGAACAAGTTTAAATATCTTAGGTAATCAGAATGTGAGGTTATGTGTACAACAACAACACATTTTTCTTAGTCCAAAATTTTTCGAGTTTTTTACGCAAAATATTACCTAAAAATTGTACTACTGGTTAGTTCTACATATAATCAGCCCCAGCAAACCTAAATTAAGGCAAAACCAAAATTTTTTATGAAGAAAATCAGTGCTGACGAGGCCTAATCTATAACATGGGTACCTGTTTCAAGTGCAGAAATTCTTGTGTTTACGTGGATGTTACCAAGGATAAATCCATTAAAGACCTCTTCGGTGGACCCTGTGACTTTTGCAGAAACATTTTCTGCAAGGATTGCTCAAAACTTACGTCCAGCGAAATTAGGGCGCTAATGACGCAATCGCGTGTAATTGTTTTTTTCTGCCAAGACTGCATGGCCAACATTAAACAGATAGGCAACATTCAAAAGGACTCTGAAGATATAAAACTAAAATTTAGTGCCCTACAGCAGAATGTTTCCAACATGAAGGAAGATATTCAAAATCTTCAGTCACAAGTGACCTCGGCGCCTAAATCCTACGCACAAGCACTAGCTAGCACCACTAGCACTTTGCAGAAGGATATTTCTGATATTAAAAACTCAGCAGAGTTTATTTCGCAGTGTTATGAAGATCAGAAAACAGAACTAGTTAAGGCCACTGAAACATTAAAGAAATATGACACCGAGAATAGTGCCCTAAAACAAAATATTAAAATGCTTGAAACCAAAATGTTTTTCTCTGAACAAAAAGAAAAGGAAAACAAAGTAATAATTTCTGGTCTGAAACAAGTAAGCACTGCAAATATCTCTGAAACAGTTAAAACTGTCTTTAGACGATTAAGTTTAGAATCACTCCAATATAAACAATGCTACAAACTGAATAACAAAGACAATTCTCCAATCCTAGTGGAGCTAAACAACAAGCAGGATAGAGCATCCCTATTCAAAAAACGCAAAGATATAGGCAAAATCTCAGCCGAGTCTTGTGGACTACATGGCGGCACAATATACTTCAATGAGGACCTTACAATGGAGAACCAAAAATTATTTAAACTTGCCCGAGATGCCAGAAAACAAAAACTTATTGGAGCCACCTACACATATCTGGGCTTGGTGTATGTGAAAAAGGATGCCAACTCGCCTGCTGTCAAGATATTAAGCGAGGACAACCTCAAAGAGCTGTACTAAACTTACCATGTTTGAAATACCTACGCCTAATATAGGATTGTACTTAATTATATAAAACTTTACCCATTTCTAAAATGGCTTCCTCAACATTGTCACTTAATGTGCAGAATATTCAAGGTTGTCGAACTAAACTAAAAGAGCTAAAACTGTCCTTCGATAACTGCTCTTTTGATGCTGCTTTTGTCACTGAATCATGGTTAAATGACAGCATATTGGACCATGAAATCGTCGACCTGAGGAGATACTCAATTTTTCGTCGGGACAGGATTACTACATGCTCCAAAAAAGAAGAAGGGGGTGGAGTTTTCATAACCGTTTTGAACAAATATAACCCGGTCGGTCTTCAGGAGTTTGGCAGTGATGCTGAGGATGTTTGGGCCCTCTTGACTGTTGGTAATATCAAGGTTTACTTATGTTGTGTTTATCTACCACATGGTGATGACGTGAATTATGCCTGTTTTTTAACAAAATTAGGTTCGAACTTTAAAAAGATAAAAGATCACCCTGTAATCATTTGTGGCGATTTTAATTACTCGACAGTCGATTGGCTCGAGGAGAACGCTCATTTTGAGCCGTTTAATGTACCACCTAAGTATAGTGAGCTACTAGAAGCTTTTTCATTTAATGGCCTTACGCAATTTAATAATATTTACAACGCAAATAATAGGCTTTTGGATTTAGTATTCTGCAATAAGTTTTATATTAATAATTTAGTTCAATCTGACCATCCCCTGTTGCCCGAAAATATAAACCACCCATCCTTGGAGTTCTTGTTTGACTGTCCTCATGCCGAATTGAAAGAAAAATGCAAAAAGAAATACTTTAGAAACTTCAAACAAGCTAAATATACTGATATCAATAACGTGCTCAACTTGCAGGACTGGCCATCACTGCTAAACCCTAAAAATAATCTGGACATAAATGTCAAAATATTTTATAATACCTTAAACAAAATTATACAGGATAAAGTTCCTCTAAAAGGTATAAATAATGACTTTCCTCCCTACTTTTCTAAAGAAACAATCAAACTAATATTAAAGAAAAAAAAATTACACAAAAAATGGAAAGATAACAAAAATGTAAACTCCTATAATGCTTTTAAACTTCTCCGTTCACAAACAAAAAGATGCATTGGCACTGACTACCAGTCATATGTTTCTAACATAGAAAACGAAATACCTAATAATAGCAAAAAATTCTGGCAGTTTGTGTCAAATAAAGGATCAAATGGAGGGACTCCTAGGGAGATGAAGTTTGGTGACAGGGTGGCAGAGGATGGAGCTGGAGTCTGTAAGTTATTTTCGGATTTTTTTCGAAGCGTATATGTTGAAAAATCTCCTACAAAGAAAAAAATTGAAAAACACCGTCAAGACAAAAATAAGACACTTTCTAAGATTATACTGAGTGTAAATGAAGTACGGGGAGCTTTGCAAAGTTTGGATGAAAAAAAAGGGGCAGGTCCTGATGAGATCCCAGCTTTCTTTGCAAAAATGTGCTCGCTTTCACTTTGCCTGCCATTGACAATGCTGTTTAATCAATCTCTTTCTTCTGGGATCTTTCCAGAAGTCTGGAAGGTCTCTGCCATAACTCCGATCTATAAAAATAGTCAAAAAAATGATGTGAAAAATTATAGACCTATCAGTAAACTGTGCACTTTTGCGAAGCTTTTTGAGAAAATGGTCTACCCTTATATTTTTAGTTTTGTCATAGGTGACATCATGCCACAACAATATGGCTTTTTACAAAGGAGGAGTCTAGAGTTAAACTTGATAGAATATTCTCAATACATTTATGAATCATTTGATGCTTTCTGTCAGGTGGACGTAATTTATACAGACTTCAGCAAAGCATTTGATAAAATTTGTCATAACATTATGATAGAGAGATTGGAGGAGGTGGGAATCTGCGGTGACCTCCTTAGATGGTTTAAATCATATTTACTTAAAAGATCAATGTTTGTTGCCCTTTTAGGGTTTACCTCTGAGAGATTTTCTCCATCTTCGGGGGTCCCGCAGGGCTCCCATCTTGGCCCCTTACTATTTGTGATCTATATTAATAATATTCAGTTGTGTTTTGAATCTTGCTTGTTTCTCGGTTACGCTGATGACCTAAAAATATTTCTTAGAATTAGTTCAATATCAGATTGTGAAACCCTTCAAACTTGTATAAACAACCTCATAGAATTTTGTAATGAAAACCAATTATTCTTAAATTTTGACAAATGCTCTGTTTTATCATTTTCACGTGGATCTACTACTATAAACTATAGCTATAAATTAGGAAATACTTCTTTGAATAGGGTTACTCATATCAAAGATCTGGGTGTCCTTTTTGACTCTAAAATGATGTTTAATCTGCACATTGACAAATTAGTTAATGATTGTAATAGAATTCTTGGATTTATTAAAAGACAATGTGCCGATTTTCAGCAACAAGAAACAATCATAACTCTTTACTACGCATATGTTTTCAGTAAATTGCAATTTGCCTCAGTCATATGGAGCCCCAGATACAAAAACTCAATTGACAGATTGGAAAAAATTCAAAACAAATTTCTAAGATTTTTATGTTTTAAAACCCACTTCCGTATTGTAGATCATGATTATTCAATGGCTAGATCACATTTCAAAATTCTTGAATTAGAAAAAAGGCGAACTATATCAGATATCATGACAATATTTAAAATAATTAATAACTTATCTGACTCCCCGAGTATTCTCTCTAAAATTAAATTCAATGTACCTGCTCGAACACTTCGAAATCATGATCTGTTTTGCATTCCTTATTGTAGAACTAACTATTACCAAAACGCACCTTTAGTCAGGATGCTTAAGGCTGTTAATTTACATTGTACTACTTCTAATTTGGACTTATTTGCTACAAAATTGTTAACTTTTAAAAAAAACCTAAAACTTAAGTTTCTAGAATGAACTCTAGTGTGATATTTTATTTGTGATTTATTGAATAATTAAATCTTACCTAAGTTTTTAGATTAGAACAACGAAGACCTCTACATATACCAATGTGATATATAACTTGTGATTACTTATATAAAATTTTTATATATTATATATATATATTTTTTTTTTTAAGCAAAGTATAGATATTACTTTAGTAATATCGGGATACTATTTTTGGAATTATGTTCTGTTTGTATCCCAAGGACTGTAATAAATAAATAAATAAATAAATAAATAAGTAATATATTGAGAACTATGCTCTTGCACACAAATATTAATATTGTTTTACCTTACCTTACCTTCATTTTTGCTCCTGTAAGTCCTGTACCCATTTGCTAGAAATTTGCAATCAAAGCACAAAGGAACAGGTATCAACTAAATATGGGCAATATATCGGTGTGTTTCTATCCACTTTTTCGTCAATAATGCCCACAAAAATACTAAATTGCAACAACAATGAACGCAATACACAGAAACACATAACCCCAATAACAAAACAGCACCATACGCGACGTTGCCGTCATTTCCAACTTCATGGCTTGTTAAGTGTAGGAGGCTGTGCCAGGATGGATGAATGGAGAACCAGAGAAATTAGTTATCAACTGTCATTTTTGAAAATTTATAACCTAAAATATTGTCAAAAAAAAATTAATTCGGTGTTTGCGTTTCCGGTTTTTCTCTTCTACATTTATTTTAGACCCATTACTTATTTACCTACTCGTTAACTAGTAAAATAAAATTAAAGTCCAAACAAAACAATTTTTTTTAGATTAGTGACAACTGTGATAAGGGTTTCAAGATTTTTTTTTCGATCCGCGTTCGGCTTATGACTTTGTTCAGAGCGCACTCTGCGTATGACGTCACGATATTCATGTTCATACCGTTCCGCTCCATAGAGTGCAAAGCCGAATTCAGCCAAAAGGCCAAAAAAACGAATTCCTAAACGTTAAAATCACCTTTTCTACATTTAAAATCGACGAAAAATTAACTCATAAGCACAGTCGCAAGCAATTCTTTCAGGTCTGCGCATGATGTCACCACTGGTGATGGTGGTGACGTCATCCGCAGACTACTGGCGAACGTACGCCTATTGTTGCGTAATCCTATGGTGGAGGGTTTCTTGGTCGACTCGACATCCATCTGTTACCTGTTACATCGTTGGAATTTGACATCTTTCAGCCACGCCATGTTAGGAAATATTTCGTGACGATTTTTCGTATCACTAGCTAGTGTGTCACTCCATGTGCGTTAAGAAGTGTTACTTTCTCGTCTCATAATCTGAACGCACCGAAAAATATTCTGTTTTCCATTGGGACTGCACTAGAGCATATTTTTTTGCCCTGGTAACACAACAGTTCCAAACAGAATACTCGAACAGTTCTGGAAATTTTTCGCGTGGATGATCAAGTAGGGTGTTCATTTGTACTGCTTTTCTTGTTTCAAACAGATCTCAGCAGATTGGCGTTCACTTGTCTCATATAATTATAAGCTCATAAATAGCAGCTCCTAGCAGATCTTTCTAATTTTCGAAAGCATACTGTGCTGGATTACGTGATGTGTCATACTCCCCTAAATCCCCCACCATCAAATTCTGGGATACTCGAAGATCAAGAACACCTATTTTCTTCTGTGAGAACAGACCGAAAATCACCTTTTCTAAATTTAAAATCGACGAAAAAATTAACTCACTAGGGGTCGGTTTCTCAATAACGAGTCACCCCCGGATTGGTTTTAACTCCAGGGTTAATGTGTCAAATTGCAAAGTTCACCCTGGAGTTAGCTTAACCTGGAGGTGAGCTATTGAGAAACCGGCCCTAGCACAGCCTGAATTGCCAGCATTTCATCGAGGTCTGCAGGTGACGTCATCGCTTTAATTTGCTGATAGTGACGTCATTCACAGGCCCAGAATTTGATGGTGAGTAAGTGGAAGTACGACACAATTGACATATCACATAACCCAGCATAATTTATGCTTGATTATCCTCATGAAAAATTGCCTAGAGAACTATTCCAGGCAAAGACGGGACACTCGTTCTTTGGGAACGCTGCTCCCCTGTTCCATGAATAAGGACCTAGAACAGTCCTAAGAGAAGAACACGGAAAAACCTTTTTGACGCATGCGCACAACCTCTTTGGCCTATGCGTTTTAGGGGAACCCCCCGGATAGTGGAATCCATATCCCACAAAGAGAAAGACATGACACTATGACACATGGCACACTTTACGCACTCTTATTAAAAAGACGTTGAGTAGAACTTTTTCTACAGCCGTGCGGAAAATTGGTTTTCCCGCACCAGTGCGGAAAATTTTTCCTCACGGCTGTCAAAAATAAAAATTTTAAATTTCTACAAATTAGGTAGTCATACACTTATTTCCGCACGCCTAACACTTGCGGAAAAATTCATTTTCAGCACTTGTTAGGTAAATAGCTATTACGCACTAGTTTGTGAAGTGAATTACTTTACGCACTAGTGCGTAAACTATAATTTTACGTCTATTGAAGAGTGAAAGTTCAGTTGTTGAGTTATATCCGCCCTTAAAGTTTGTAACACCATTTCTGAAACACCCTGTACATGTACCTAGTGTATTTACAATGAATACATCTTATAATTTACATATTAAGTTTCTCTTATTTCAAACTATACCTTCAATTTATTTGTTTTCCGGATAAGCTACTTTAGACCCGTAGCAGCGTAAACTTGTACCTTTATTTTTCAGGTAGGAGGAAAAAATTATGTTGTATACAACAGGTGTGTAAACCACTTTTTTTCACCAATAAAAAAGGTAGTGTGAATGGTGTGTTTACGCAATAGTATTTGAAATTTAGTAAACTGGACTGCGACTAAAAAATCGCGCAAACAAATAGAAATAGAAATGAAAATGATACCATAGGGTTGTTGAAACACACAAAAGTTATTACCACTCACCTGGGTTTTCTTATAAGCTGTGCGTATATACGGGGATCTCCTGGAAAACGGTTCTCCACAACCACCAACGTATCACCATCGACTTAAGGCACTCAAGGTCCCTTTTCAACGGCACAAGATATAGACTTTCTGAGCGTAAAACACGGAACTGGTAAAAATGCAACATGCATCAAGTACCATTGATCTAGTGTGTAAATCCAAACCTTCAACAGCTATCGGCCTCAGTCGGCGTAGGGTCGTAGAAAATACACTCCTGTGTGTTTTACGCGAAATTGACATTTAAGTAATTCTTTAATAAGAATCAGAAGAAACCAAATTTATAAATAATGTTGCGTTAACAGGTGAATTTAGCAAGAAATCAGTTTGTCAATGTGAAACATACCTACATACCTACTTACCGACCTATCAGAATATTTGTCATACCTGTGTCATACTCATAAATATAAAAACTATTTTTTTCTTGTTTAAAAGTAGAATCAAAATTCCCGCGACAAAATGTCCAAGGCACAAAGAACCGCCATGGGCGATTACTGGGCTAAAACCATTGAAAAAGAAGCGGCACTCAGATCCATGTGGTTCCGTAAAAACGAGGCAAGATTAAATGAGAATGCAAATAAACTAATATCTTCTAGGGCAGTGCCTGAAGAGGTCAAGGAGAAAATTAAAAAGGTAAAAAGAATTCACAGTCACAATGGTACTTGATTCTTAATTTACTCAAATTACATGATATCTAGAATCGCATAGAAGCATTCCAGCAGATAAAAAAATTCCCAAGAATTAAAACAGAAGACACAGTAATAGATTTCGAAGGCAACCTCCAAGACATTATGAGACCTGTAAATCCAGAAATTACAAAACTAATTTACACAGGGCACAATAAAGACGGACGCGAAAATTACTTAAGAGAACGGGTCAAATTAATACCAGAAAAAAGGTTCAATTATTTAATACTATCTACAAAATCAACATTTATTCTCTTTTTAGATTTTACTTTCCAGAATGTACTAGTTGGGATCATGGCTGGAAACAGTGGCACAGAATGAAAGATAACAGAACTTTGGGTTTTGGAAGGCAGCAAATCATTAAAGCCTCCTTTTATAGGCGAAGAGGAGTGGAAAGAGATCCTGAGTGGTACAAAGAACCTGCGCATATTAATCCAACATTTTGTAATATGTGCCGATAAATGATTTATTAAAAAAAAAACATTTCTATAAGATGTGAATATTCTACCTTAAAAACTTTAAAAAATAAATAATAATAAAGAGCTATTCATAAAATACCAGATACATCATACTTTGAACTCAAAAAACTAAAATCTAATATCGCATTTAAAATACTGCCATTTCCTTGTTACTTTTCCTTCTATCTAGTTCATTGTTAACTACCAATTGGAAAACATTAAAACGTTTCAGGGTAATTTCCGTTCTGGACTGCTTCTTAGTTATAGGAAGGTTTGTTTCCAATTTTCCTTCCAAACGTTGCCTTCTCGCTTTAATAGTTATAAGTTTTCTGAAGAAAAAATTATATAAATTTTCTAATTTTATAGTTGGAAACTAAAACACACTAACCTTGATAACTTCTTTAGCTTCTCCGAAATCTTGAAATTACTCAAATTGACATCCTTAGTAGTAGCCACTTTTAGTTTTTCCCTCAAAAGTCGAGTTTCATCGTTTTCATAAAAACTCACAAGACCTTGACCCATACTCCAAACAATAAACTGTTCCAAATTCATGTCTTTCACCTTCAATTCCATCCTCTTCCTCTTTGCAACTTTACCTGGTTTCTCCCGCAGTCTCCTTTTTCTTGTAGACATTTTATCAGCATTAAATAGATTTGGATCTTGAGCTTGCTCTTTAAGATTCATACAAAAATCGAGCGATTTTCCTTGAGGTAAAACTAAAGCTGTAACTGGTTTTAGAATACCATCGCTCTTTTTGCCAAGGCCAGTGCCAACTACGTAGCCCATTTTTTGCATCAATTTTGAAGCAATACCCTGGAATCAATTTTTTTTTTTTAATATAAAGCACATATTTTATTTGTTATTAAGCACCTTAGTATACTTCTCCCAGTCACCCAAAGGAATTGATTCAGGAGTGATCATCAGGCTTCTATTTATTAATTCCTCTTGCTGCTTTTTGGCTACTAATATTGATTCATCATCTGAGATTTCAATTACTAAAAAAAAAAACAGTATTTATTGACTATACATACTTAGGTAGGTATATATAAATTACCTTCCTCATCACTACAATCATCTTCACTATCATTTTCAGAAGTTAAAGGCAATATGTGTTCGAAAATAATATCTTCATAATCCTCATTTTCCACATTTTTTGATTCAAACTTAACCAGACATTTGCCTTTTGAAATTTGTGATATTTTTCCTCTATACCATAAGTTATCAGATTGTTTGGCAAGTACTTCACTACCTTTTGTCAATTTTTCAAATTGTGGTTCAACATATTCTTGCAAGCTAGAATATTGCACGAATTCTCCATGTGAAAATTTGCATTCGTCTTCACTAAAGCGACAATCCTTTTCCAAATCAAAATAATATGGACATGGTAGCATTTCTTTGTGGGTTGGATTTAAGAATAAAATTTTCACCTACATATAAAAGTTAATTTTCTAATATCTTAGTGCCATTTTTTTACCATTAATTCTTCAATGTTAGGAACATCTTCAGGGACGGAACAGACCATTGCGTTATGATAAGCTAACTGGCCCCATTGATGCTTGTGTGGTGCCCTAAACTTTTTACCCTCTAAATCTTTGAGTTGTTCAGGTGGGACTGATTTTGAGCTGCTTTCCTTAGCTGAATCAATTGCACCTTCTTTGGTCATTTCAGCCTGATAATCGGAATATACAGGGTGAATAGAATTTATGTTGACAAATGAAAAACGTTTAATATTAACACGTTCACTGCCAACTACGAGTTAACTCGTAGTAGACAATCTTATTACAGGTGCCAGCTACGAGATAACTCGTATTTTGCATCGTGTCGTTCAAAGTCAAGTACGAGTATATTCGTTGTAAATACAGGCTAATGGGGGGTACCTGGCCTACAAGAAAAGTATAAGAATTTCACACAGACATGGTTTGTAAAAGATTTTTATTTGTAAAAAAAACAATAGAAAACAAAACAAAAAAAATCAATATTTTCAAACATGGTAGTCTTTGAAGCAACCATCAAAACATAATGCAGGTTTTTCCTCACAAATTGCGCAGAAATAGGGGCTTTCACATCGTATTTTTTTATTTTCGCCTGATCTGATCTGATCGTATTTGCGCCTGATCTCACGAGTTAACTCGTAGTTGGAGCATGGATACAAATTTTCATATACAGGTGCCAACTACGAGATAACTTTGAGGGTATTTTTTCGCAAAAATATGGGTCAGGTACTACTTTGGATGAATATTTTATGTTATTTAGACCTATTCCGATTATAAAATATAGTTTTTCAACATTGACATTTTGGACCCGATCAACCGAAATCTCTCTGGCAGCGAACATGTTAATTTTCAATTCTTCATGAAAAGTATATCAACTAGCAAAGACAAAGATAAAGTAAATGTATGGAACATATTAGTAGGCTAGTTGTTCAAAAATGTACATTGTTATAAGTAGATATTATAGGTATCTAAATTATGAGATAATTTTATATGTAAATATTTCAAAAATAACTAAGAAAAATCAATGATAGAGAAGAATGAATAATTCTTACCATGAAGAGTTCATATTCATCTTCAATTGTATACTCGTGTGGCTTCTTAGAACAACTCGCAGAATTGCTAACTTCGATATCGGGCTCAATTTGGTCTTTTGAGTCTCCAATATTACAGACATTATCTGATGTATCTTCGGTTGTATCAGTATTTGTTAGGGATAATAATTCTTCAATGTTTTCCTTCAGGTTGATTAATTCGTTTCTTTCAGGCCCTTCAGGAGTTTGCTTTAGCATTTGATTGATAAGCTGAAGCTGCATTATAAAAATGTTTTGGAGGAATGCATTTTAAATTCTGTTAAAACTCTTACCTGGTGATGATAGGCTTCTTGTGAAGCCATTTTTATATGTAGTCAAATTGTTTTTATTGTTTATTCATCAGGATTTTAAAACTTTGTCTATTTCCAAACCAAATAAATCCACAAACAAAACTATTACTTTTATTTTAGGTTAGGTTTATGTTTTCTTGTCAACTCTCAGATGTCAGTGCATACTTTTATGTACACTGTATTATGTACAAAGCCGCTTTCCCTGGGGCTGCGTTCGAGAACCTGGTTGTTGCGTTGTGTAAAAATTATTTCAAGGAGTGGGGGTCCGACACACTTTGGTGTGCAAATCTTGACCTAGCTGACGCTTTTGAGCACGCAATCGAGCTTTTGCGCGCAAATGCTTCAAGCGCGTGTTCGTGTTCCAGCCGTACTGCGCTTCGAGAGCTGCTAACTTTTGCTTTTCAAACACAGAACACTTTGCTGCACCGTGCTTGAAGCTTGAAGCACACACCTGGAAACTGGAAAGCGGCCCAAGTATGGCTTTTCAGCGCAAAACAGAGTAATTACGTACACGTTCGGCTATTATACCATGCCAGTCGAGTAAATGGAGCTCACTCCACTACCTAGGAAAATGCGATTTTTAGAGTGGTTTAAAGTGTTTAAACTGTCGAAGAGTCAAAGTTGTAATAATAGTGTGGTTTGTTTGTTTGTTTTACCTTTACCATTATGCACCACTTCTTGAGTTTTTGGGGCTAAAAATTAAAAAATCCTTGTGAAACCGTTCGATAACTTATAGCCGGAGAGCCAGCGCCGAAAAAATTCTCTGAATTTACTAAAGCCAGTTTTTGGTCAGTTGATTACAGTATTTACGTACCATCGTCACCAAAAGTAACTGGGACAGGATCATATTAGCTCTTATACTATTATATGAATTTTATTGTCAAATATTTGTCAAACTATGAATCAAATGCATTGAAATGAATGACAGGCGAATTAGTCCAGGAGATTATTATGCATTATTTTTGTCCCAGATACTTTTGGTGACGATGGTGCATAAACATACCGCGGTCAGTCAAGCGAAACTTGGGACTTGCTTGGGACAAAGACCTAAATCCTTTTCACGTGGCTCCGGTTTAAACTAACGGTTACAAAACGGTTAGTAGCGGTATGTCAAGTATGACATACCGTTTTCAAACCGGTACAAAGTGACGTGATCGATACCACTCGAATTTGAGCGGTATGTTGTTAAACCGGAGTCACGTGAAAAGGGTTATTGGGTGTTTGGTTAAAGTTGTTGAGATAGCTAGGTAATTCAACGAATTTACTAGGCTGAAAATCGGTATACATATTATATACCGGGTGGGGCACGAAAAACTTTCCACCCAGGTTTTCTCAGGTGTTAGGTGTTTAATCAAAAATCGCTCAGACACGTCAATTTTTGTTTTTTGGGGGACACATTTTATTGGTGTTTTCACCCCCTACCTGTGAACCCCTAAGTGGGGGTAACAGGTATCCCCAAAATTTCAAATGGAAAGAGGGGTCGAGTGATATGTCATTTGGTAGCTATTTTCATTGAGTTTATATCCCCGAAGTTTCAATTAAGTTGCTACTATTAACCCGGCCGAAATGGCGGCATGTCAAAGTTAGGAAAAATGCTTTTTTCTACTGACGTTTCATAATAACAACTTTTCGATTGTCATTTTAGTTTCAAAACGACATTATTTTAAGCACTGAGTGCGTGAAAGTTACTTTTAGGCACTCAGTGCGTAAAAGTGACTTTTGAATGCGTAAAAGTGACTTTTAGGTGCGTAAAAGTGATTTTTAAGCACTAGTGCCTAAAAGTGTCATTCATTGTTCAGAAATAAAAAAACACACTAAACTCTAAAAATCGGGTGAAAAATAAAACGCTGTGCACAGTTCTGCTGCACGTCATCGACTGGCTTTTTTATTTTTAATTCAATCCTAACCTCACTATAGATGGCGCTGTTATTTTTATTCTTTTGGGCTCACAAAAAATAACACTCCCACTAGAACAAAAAATACAAAATAAGCAGCGAAAGCTTGAAAACATGAACAACTTCTCGAATCAAAAAAAAAAGAAAAATCAAAAAATCAAATTACATTTTAAATTCACTTATGCCTAAAGCCTCCAAAAAAATGTAGTGCTTCTGAGAACATAAACCTTTGGTTAACAGATCAGCAGGCATATCAACTGTCTGCAAATATTTTAAGTCAATTCTTTTATCAGCCACTGCTTCTCTGACAAAATGGTGACGAACATCTATATGTTTCGACCGTTTATGAAAAGTTGGATTTGCAGCCAGTTTCTGTGCGCTCTGATTATCATTGAATAATACAATGGTTTTAAAAACAGAAGTCAATTCCTTAAATAAATTTTGTAGGTACATAGCTTCTTTTGATGCATCAGAAAGAGCCATGTACTCTGCCTCTGTACTACTCAAAGCCACAGTTTTTTGTTTTCTGCTCTCCCATGAAACAACTGAATTTGATAGCTTAAAACAAAAACCTGTGTATGATTTCCTGTCCATATGATCACCAGCCCAATCGGCATCTACGTAACCTAATATATCAAAACTACCTTTAACAAACTTTATGCCATATGATTTGGTACCTTGTAAATACTTCAAGATACGTTTCGCCTGTTTCCAATGTGTCTCACCATAACAGTTATTAAATTGACTGAGATAGCTCACTGAATAGCTTATGTCAGGCCTTGTCAAAACAGCCAAATACATGAGACTGCCGATCAGCTGTTGATATGGAAAAATATCTTTACATACACTTTCCTTTTCCAAATTTAAATTAAATTCTATAGGTGTTGCCACCGTTTTGCATTCATTCATATTAAATTTTGTCAATATTTGCTCAATATACTGTTCCTGATCAAGAAAAATTTCATTTTTGTCTTTATTTATCCTAACTCTCATACCTACACATTGTTTTACTTCTCCCAAGTCTTTAATTTTAAACTTTGAAGCTAATTCCCTTTTTAAAAAATTATTTTCTTGTTCAGAGTTAGAAAAAATAAAGAAATCATCCACATATAATGCAATAATTGTCATAAAGCCATCCTCACGTTTTAGAAATAAACAAGGTTCAAATTCTGACTTCTTATAATTCAAATCATTTAAAACAAGTTCCACCTTTTTATACCATACTCGTGAGGATTGCTTCAACCCATATATAGCTCTCTTGAGCTTCAAAACTTTATTGTCAAGATTTTGGTCCACACAAAAACCTTCTGGCAATTTCATGAAAACATTCTCCTCCAGGTGTCCATTTAGGAATGCTGTAGTTACATCCAAATGTATTATATTAAAATTAAATTGTACTGAAAAAGCCAATAATAATCTCAGAGTTGAATGCCTAACAACTGGAGAGAATGTTTCATCAAAATCTATGCCTTGTTTTTGTGTAAACCCTTTTGCCACCAATCTAGCTTTATAAGTTACATTATTTTGACTGTCAAACTTACACTTAAATACCCACTTGCACTGAACAACACTGCCACTTTTCGGAGAGTCCACTATTTCCCAGGCTTCATTTTCGTTGAATGAATTTAGCTCTTTTTCAATGGCTTCCATCCACTTGCTTCTGTCAGGTCTGTTTATAGCTTCTTGGAAAGTCAGTGGGTCAGAGTCTTGATTTTTCAAACATAAATGGCTAACATAATCGCTATATTCTTTAGGTTTTGGCACTCTCTGGGATTTTCTTATAGTTTCTGGGAGTTCTATTTCTCTATCTGGCACAAAATTTTCTGATTCATTTAGATCTTCTGTTAAATCACTTATGCTGTCATTCGTGCTTTCATACTCATCTGAATCTCCCACTGAAACTATGTTTTCCGAGATGTTTTCCTTATTCTCAGAAATTTCCAAATTTTCCATCATTATTTTGGATTCTGACTCTGATTCCATGATTATAACATCTCGACTGGTAGAAATTGATTTTTTGATCGGATTATAAACCCTGTAACCTTTTGTGACGTCACTATATCCAATCAAAATCTGCTCAACTGCCTTTCTGTCCCATTTCAGTCTCTTCTCCTTTGGCACATGCACCATCACACTGCTGCCAAAAATTCTGAGATTACTGACGTCGGGTTTCTTTCCCGTCCAAATTTCAAAAGGTGTTTTCTTCAGGCCTGAAGCTACACTGCGATTTTTTAAATAAACAGCAGTATGAACTGCTTCTGCCCAAAATGGTTTTTGAAGTTTTGCATCAAATAATAGGCATTTAGCCTTTTCAACGATGGTTCTGTTGAGTCTCTCACACATGCCATTTTGCTCTGGCGTGTAGGGATTCGTTTTCTGGTGTATAATACCATTTATGGATAAAAAACGTTCCATATTTGTATTACAAAACTCACCACCGTTGTCTGATCTTAGAACTTTAATTTTTCGCTCCGTCTGATTTTCAACCAGGGTTTTGAAGCTTTTAAAACATTCAAAAACCTCATCCTTGGTTTTAAGGAAATAAACAAAGGCCATTCGACTGAAATCGTCTTCAAATAATAAGAAATACTTGGATCCACCCAATGAACTAACTTCCATAGGACCACAAACATCAGTGTGCACTAGATCCAGCAATGCCTTTGCTCGAGAGCCATTGTTATTGAAAGGATGTCGGGATTGTTTTGCTTCACAACACACTTCGCAGTTCTGTTTAGTCGTTTTAAATTTATCTGAATAGTCAAGTCCATGCACCAAATCATTGCTTTTCATTTGACTCAAATACGAACTGTTTAAATGTCCAAAACGTCTGTGCCAAATATTGCTGGTTGTTACAGTCAAACCTGCAAAGTTGCCTTTAAAAGAATCATCTTTTAACTGATTTAATTTGTATACACCTTGTATCAAATCAGCCTCGGCGACTAGTTTGCCTTGTTTATTAAAGATTTTACAACCATTTGCTGCAAAACACACTTTGTTTCCATTCTCAATTAACTTACTAACAGACAATAAATTAGTTGTTAATGATGGAACGTATTGAACGTTTTTTACAGGAATCAAGTAATAGTCATTTTTGATTTTGGTTTTGATTTCAACATCACCGCAGCTTTTTACTTGCACTGCAGTTTTATTTGCGACCATTATTTCTTGGACACTGGAAGTACACTCGTTTTTAAGCCAATGGTCGCTGGCTGTCAGATGTAGACTTGCTCCAGAATCGACATACCAGTCGGATTTGTTGAATTCTCCACTCAGGAAAACAGCACTGAAAGCATTACTTGTATTTCCGGCATTTCCGCCACTTTTGCTTTGCATTTTTCGAAAATCCTGGAATTCCTTTTTCAAAACAGGACACTTGTTTTTAAAATGCCCCTTTTGTTGACAATTGTAACAGGTGACTTCTTTCAAATCCTTTTTTACTTTGTCATGATTTTGGCTTGTGCTGCCACCTTTTGGTCCCTTCTTGAAATTTGGTTTCACCGCAAAAGCTCCACCAGTTCTTTCGCCACTGCTGCTGCCATCTGCGGACATATCCATCAACTTCGTCTTTATTGTGTCTGCAGTTATGGCAACGCCGCTATGCTCTATAGCCATAATCATTGGGCTGAACTTTTCAGGTAATCCTGCCAGGAGAAGTGAGCCGACCCATTCATCACTAATTTCAAAACCACTTCGCTTCAATTTTTGAGACACTTCAATCACTTGATTCACATAATTCTGCATTGAATCGCAGTTCTCTAGCCTTAGAGATATAAGCGTACGCAGAAGTCCAATCTTTCTCGTGAAACCTTTTTCAGCATAAAGGTTTTTGAGTGTTTCCCATAAATCCATGGCAGTGGCTGCATCTCGAACATGCACATATAGAGAAGGGTCTATCGATAACACTAACTTGGCTTTTGCCTTATTTAGTTTGTTTGAGTCTGTTTCTGTGCCATCTAAGCATTTAGAAAATCCGTCTAACACGAACACGTTCTCGATCGCGAAGGCCCATTCGTCGTAGTTTTCCCGACCGGCGAGCTTCGGAACGGTTGCTAAGTAGTTTATGGACATTTTTTAAAGCCTTTTTATGCACAATTACAACGATTTCACTCGATTGAAACACAATTTTTGCGGAATTTTTGCCAAGCTGGGCCCATAACCTCTAAAAATCGGGTGAAAAATAAAACGCTGTGCACAGTTCTGCTGCACGTCATCGACTGGCTTTTTTATTTTTAATTCAATCCTAACCTCACTATAGATGGCGCTGTTATTTTTATTCTTTTGGGCTCACAAAAAATAACATAAACACAGATTTGAATTTTGATCTGTATTTATTATGAATATTAAAAATTAAATTATTGAATTGAACGTTTGGGCTACTCAAAACAGAACTTTTTGTTGTTACCTACTTTCCAGGATTTTAATTATTGATGTCGAATCTTGAAAAAAAATCGCATCAGGTGTCAAGCAAAAGCAGGTAACAAAGATTTTGGGCTTGATCGGCTTATTCACATGAAATAAAATTGTGTTTTTTTATTATAAAAGGCCAGTAGAAAAAATCTTGTATGCAATACGTTACGAAACGATGTCTTTTAGTCACTCGACGTGTTGTCCAACTCGGCTTTGCCTCGTTGGACAATTTTCACGTCGCGTGCCTAAAAGACGCTCATTTCGTAACTTATTGTATAAATAGCTATTTTTCGATAATCTAAGCTGTATAGTTTTTACCTGTCACACCTATGCGTAGGTAACAGGTAAAAACCACACAGCATTTTTCCATTGATTTTTCCTAACTTTGACAAGCCGCCATTTCGACAGGGTAAATAGTAGCAAATTGAAGCTTCGGGGATAAAATCTTAATGAAAATAGCTATCAAATGACGTATCACCCGACCCCCCTTTTCATTTGAAATTTTGTGGGTACCTGTCACCCCCACTTAGTGGTTCACAGGTAGGGGGTGAAAATACCAATAAAATGTGTCCCCCAAAAAACAAAAATTGACGTGTCTGAGCGATTTTTGATTAAACACCTAACACCTGAGAAAACCTGGGTGGAAAGTTTTTCGTGCCCCACCCGGTATAACACATAAATAACAGTGATGTTTGTCAGTCAGTTGAATAGCGGAACTGGATGGGGAGTCTAATTGCTCGAAGTCGAAGGATGCGACTCGGAAATAACGTTGATGTTGCCTAGACGAGACGCTCGACTCGTGTCGACTAGTGAAATTGTAATCCGGCTGCTGGGCCGGTCATTCAGCCCCATTGAGGTTCTTCGGCCGAAATTTATGTAAAAAAAATATTAGGTCTATTTTTTTTTAGGGTGGGTATTATAAAACTGCTTTGACAGTTAACTTGAAGTTAACTTTTTGAATTACATGTAATTTCAGAAGTTAACTTTAAGGCGACGTTCCGTAAGTTAACCAAGTTTCTTGGTTTTTCCGGTTCCCGTTCCGTAACCTAACCACTCCCGAAATCTGGTTAGGTTATGAAACGCGGTTCCACACATAAACCGAATTCTCAGGAACCAGACTGTCACCATAGACGAACCGCTCCATACCAATCGGTAACTCTGGTTAAGATACGGAACGCCGCCTAAGTTAACTCTCACTCAAAGTAGTTTTATAATACCCGCCCATAGAGTGACAGCGTGACAGTGACAATTCAAAATTGTAGGTTGAAGTTTAAATTAATAGGTTTGTTCAGTAATATTAATATTTTTTGCAGATTTTTACATTTATTGGGACTGACTGACCAGCACGGTCCCGCTATTGAACTGACTGACTAACACTACTGTTATTTATATGTTATATATAATATGTATAACGATTTTCAGCTTTAGTAAATTAGTTGCATTACCCAAGTTATCTCGACACCTTTAACAAGACACCCTGGGTCCTTGTCCCAAGTTTCGCTTGACTGACCGCGGTATGTTTATGTAAATACTGTAATTCAAAAAGTTAACTTCAAGTTAACTGTCAAAGCAGTTTTATAATACCCGCCCTAAATTGTTTTAAAGAAATTAGGATTGCTTCAAAAAGGAGTGCAGTCGGAGCAGTGTTCCGATACTTGTTCTAGAGTGAAGAAGTAAGTCTAAAGTTGCGTACAAACCGGGCCAACGAACACGCCAAGGAATGAGATTCGGCGATGAATACCGAATGCTCGTTGGCCTTCGGAAAAACGTCCAAATTGCATTCGCTGTCCTGAGCAAAGGTTCGTTGGTGACGAAACCGAAAAAATCGATGCGCGAATGGGTGATGAAGTATTGCTTGTGCTGCATTTATTAAAGCCGCTTTCCAGCTGTGTACTTCAAGCACTGTGTAGCACAGTGTTCTGTGTTTGAAACCCACAAGTTAGCAGATCTCAAAGCGCAGTACGGCTGGAACACGAACACGCGCTTGAAGCATTTGCGCGCGCAAAAGCTTGATTACTTGCTCAAAAGCGTCAGCTGGAAAGCGGCTTAATTCTCAATGAAGAAAAAGAAGAGAGAAAAAAAAAACAAAGCGCAAATGGAGGAGGTGGACGACGATATTATTTTAAAAAAACCACGTGCATTCAGTGCATCGGAGATTTGAACTAAACGCTTTCATCGCTCGTTCGTTCGTTGGTTGAACCGTCCACACCGCATTCGCAGTTAGGGCTTAACGCCAGATCCAAAGTCTGGATTCGACTAGATATTTTTCAACACAAAAAAACGTCCCAAGAATACTCTTTAAGGGCCCCATACACTACGTTCTTTCCCGTCGGTTTTCATCGCCGTGATAAAACACGTCGTTCCAAAACCAAACCCTAATAACACAGTAACATCGCAGAAACATTCCAGAAACATCCATCAGGGATAATGAAGACGTCCCTGGGAGGTCCCTATTTTCCTGGGGACATCCCTGGGATGTTGCAGGCAACAGCCGTGTCATCATTTGCGATGTCCTATAAACATCTCTCAGGGATGTTTCTAAGATGACGCGGGATGTACCTAATACATCCGGGGCAGGTGTAAGAAACATCCTCTATATGTTTCTAGTATGACTTTAATAGGTGAATGAATTTTAGGATTATGGATTAAAAATTACCTAATTCAATAATTTTCAATTTTCGTTCTATTTTCTGGAAGTCAGAACTTTTTCCAAAAAAAAAACAAAAATTGAAAATTATAAAATTAAGTAGGCACATCAGTTTCCAATAACATTTTTTATTGAAAAAATAAGGTACATGTATACTTATATTGATTATCTATCAACTAATAATAATCGACGGACAATTTTGCCTAAATAATGTAGTATTTATGCCCCGTCATGTCATCGAAAACCATAGTTTGGCAGTGGCAGCATGTTGTAGTAGGGGAGTTCGGCGTTTTCTTTTTTTGTTGGTGCTCCAATTTCATAAAGGTACCATTATCTAACCAAAACAACCACAGAACCAAAATCCAAAGTTCTTGAAGTACAATTCAACTTGCACACCTAGAATGTAATCAACTATGAAAACAAAAAATAATTATTGGTTATTTTCTCTTACCTAATGAAGAATGAAGTTCGGGTTTCTAGGGGCTATTTATCAGAAAAGTTAGAAATTTCCTAACCGACGCCATATTGAAATTAAATAAACTAAACAATTGATAGTTATGCGACGTTATCTTTCAACAAATAATCTTTCTCACCAACTAATAAGCACTGGTAGGGCGCAGAGATCCTTTCGAACACAAAATGGCACAACTAGGTGTAGCGAAAAACCACAAATTGACAAATCCTCAACACAGCACGACGCCATTACGAAATAAAATTCCGCCCAACAACACAAGCGTAGCGCACAGGACGACCCGTTCGACTGATTCTGCCCGTCTGCGCTGGCTGCGGCGCCGACCCGACGTGGTGGCGTGCCCTCCTGTCCTGACCGGTACAAGTACAAATGCCTGAGCACGCGCCTGCGCCATACACTTCGGCTTCACGAATATTCACGATGTTTGAAAGTTGAAAAGAGAGAAGACTTTTATCAATACATATTTTATTTTATTCCAAGTTGTAAGTCGAATGAAAAATTAAATATTGCTGTTGTTACAATACAAAATTAATATTAAGTTCCTTATTATCTATATACATTACAGGTATATTATGGAATTTGAAATTAGTTTGTGTGTGTGATAGAGACATTTTCAGAAATCACACAAAATTGGCAAATTTAATACTGGGTCCTACCGGTCTGAGGTCCTACCTAGTTTTGTAAAATAATGTTAGCCATTTTTTAGCTGTAATAAGTATCTAATTTTGAGAACAAAAAATCTTTTTGTCGATAGATATTTTCGAAAGGATGTTTCTAAAACATTTCAGGACAATCATCCTAGAGATGTTACATTACAAACATCGCAGCGATGTACCATTTATGTCGGAAACATAAGGACCTTAATGGTACATAAATAGGATGTTTCTGGGAGATCGGTGTTATTAGGGAAGTGTGTGGTAGAAAAACACGACAGTTTTCTACCACACACTTCGATTTTGGAACGACGGGTTTCATCGTGGCGATGAAAACCGTCGTGTTTTATCGTAGTGTATGGGGCCCTTAACTTAGAAGGCGTACGTTCGCGAATTCTAGAGTGGACAGCTAGTCTGCAGGTGACGTCACCAATATCAGATCAGCAGCAAGGTTCCTAAAGTTAATTGATTAAATTAAAATAAACTTCTCTCAAACAACCTTGATCAGCAGTTGATAGTGGTGACGTTACCCGAAGACCTCGATGCTTTGCTTGCCATTCAGACTGAGTTATGAGGTGTGTTTTAAGCTCGGATAATGCATTTTATATCAAAAGTTGAGATCTGCAACTTATGTCACGAATTGTGGGGAGTTGTCAAGGACAATACACACTACCACAGGATAGCCTAGCCTCCTAAGGCCTGTGTAGAACAAATCTGAAGCCCCCCAGCCGAATCACCAGTTGTAACGTAGCAGCACGTCGTTTCTCGCCTTGGCGTAGGCTGTTTGCACCACAGGGTTATTATTCCGCGGGCTTCTGCTTCATGCATGTCATTGGTTTTACTACATTAATGACCGTTCTAAAGCAACTATTTTTTAGATCTCGTTTGCATCTTCCTATTTGCCTATTGTCAAGCCAAAAAATATCACCCTTTATAACATTATTATTCCAATACGAATTAACCAAAGTTCATTGACTAATAATGTCCCAGTAATTTTCAAAATATTTTGGGATGGGTTAACCCCGGTTTGCAGGACGACTTCTTTGGGGTTTTTTAGTTGAGCCGTCCGAATGCATTTGGGGAAAGCGATCTAGAAAATGACACTCTTCTTGTGTCGTTTTGATTGCACGAATAATGACCACTTCTGCCGCAATCTTTGCATCTTGGTCTCCCGTCACTACTTCTTGTGTTTGGGAGGTTGGACCGTTGATAATTTCCTCTGTAGCCACCCTGGTAACCGCCGCGGCCTCTTCCTCTTGACCTGTTGCTTCCGTAATTATTCCCGTAATTATTTCCGTTGTTTTGATTTACATTGTAATTCCCTTGTCCTTGGCTGCTTCTGTTCCAATTTTGTTGATGACCCCTTTGATATGTCATGTTTTGTCTCCCAGAGCTATTATGGAAGTCTGTACGATTGAAATTTCTATTATATCTCCCATTATTTCTGGTTATAAAATTTGGATTTAAATTATCAGGTGTCGAATAATGATTATTGGCATTGTTTTCCCTGGAATTTGTGTTGTGGTTATCATTAATATTGAGAAGTGAAACTTGTGACGTCATTTGATTAACTAACGCTCTTTCTCTTATCTCGCTTAGTTTGAGCACGAGCGCCTTTAGGTCCTCATAGGTCATTCCTGGTTTGCACATTAGATGATATGTTTCGTAGAAGGTCGTATGCAGACCATTTTCGAAATATTCTCTGAAATTCTCAAATGGCATCTTTTGGTCTACTTCATGGGCAAGGCCTATAAGTTCATAATAATACGTTTTAATGTCTTCATTAGGTTGTTGTTTTCTTGATAACAATCTTAATTTCAGCTTCCTAAACGGTTGTTCCCCGCTAAATTCTTTAACAAAATCTTGCTTTATTTGCTCCCATGTATTGTTTTCATTCACAGTGGCTGCTGAATAATCATTATACCAGTAATAAGCAGGCCCTTCTAGGAAATTTCCTAAATATGATATTTTCAAGGAATCTGTCCAACCATTGCAAATTGAAATTCTTTCATACTTTGTTATAAATGTTACGGTTGAATCTGTGCTCGGATTAAAGGTTGGTGGCTGAAGAAACTTATAGGGACAGCTGGAGTTTTTGCCTCTGCAAGAGCATTTCCTAATGTGGTATTGTTTGCCATAGTGGAGTTTTCTTTACTTTTTATATTATGTGTTATTTGAGCCTGAGGTTTTTTTGTGTCTTGATCGAGTTTTCCTTTACTGTCTTTTCGAAAATGAAGTTGCTCTTTTTCTAGTAAGGGACTCTCGTGTTGGATTTCTTTTGTAGCTTCAATTACGGTTATGTTGGATACCGACTGATCTAGGGTCGTGTCCAAATCTTCCAGGAAATTTTTAGTCTTCGAAATGTTCTCTGTGAAATCCTGAAATTGTTTCAATTCAAACGTAAAGTTTCTGGGCGGACTTCTGCTAAGTGATGGCCTAGGCGTAAGTATATCCTGTACAGGGATATCTGTTGTACTATTGTGGTCTGGATTAAAGTTTTTGTATTTAGATTGGTCTTCAACTGTTTCCTTGTCGTTATTTACTTTAGATTTACTCCTAGTTACTTTCGGCAGAAAATTGCTCATTAATATCGATTGATTTTTGGTGAGTTTCACCTTTTAAATAAATAAATTTTCACAAAAAGGCGCTATAGGCATTGAAATAAATGGGTTTTTTGAGGAATAATTATTGTATAACGATAATATAACAACAAACACTTTTTAGCTGAAAATTCATATGTAATGTGAATCTCTGAAAGGAAAATGTTTTGCTTATTTCGTCAGCTAGGCGCGCGGGTCGAATTACTTAATATTTTGCGTTCGCTGTAATAATTTTTTGAGTAGCTGATCAAGCTATGCCCTGGGTAAATACTGGTACATAGAATATTTTAAAATGGTATGTGTTAGGCATCATAAATAAAAAAATAACTACTAGAATCAAAATTGTGACGTTACCCAAACGTTAAATGGGATGAAGTTAATTAAAAATTGCAGAATGTTTGAATAGATTAAAACAACAAGCAACAAAAATAATAAAATTTTACGAAATTCCTTGCAAATATTGAAATTGTGACGCTACCAAAATTTTTTTTAATTTTATTTCATGGGCTGAGAAAAAAAATTATATAAGAGTTGCAATCGTCAAAAATGAAATGAAATTTAAACTGAATATAAAAGTGGTTACGTCAACAAAAATTAAAAAAAATTATGTCTAATGTTCTCATCGGATTACTTTATTGGTTATTTATTACGTGAAAACGTCGAAAAATATGTTTTTTTTTAAATTTATAGTGAAAACTTGATTAGATGAAACCGGCAACCTCCACCATATGTCGCAACCCTGTTCGGTTGAGACTGTTGCAATCTTATTTAGTTGCAACTAGGGACCGGGGGAATCTGAGAGATTAAAACAATCAAGTTTTGTAACACCAAGAAAAATATTAATTTATTCTCAAAATCAATAATTAAATTAAGAACAGTAGTGTGAATGTTGTGAATGATGGCCGATGAGAACACTAGAGGATTTATTAAAGTTTAACAATGGTACTTACCGGAATCCCATCTTCCTGTAGCAACAACTATTATGTTAATCAAAACTAAATAATGTTTTCCATCATAAATTTAAATTCCAAAATACGACCGCTGGCGTCGCGGACGACTTAGTTAATGACGTCGGCAATGGTGATACACCAATATGGCGGTGATTAACAAAAACGAGGCTGGCCTATCCTCATAAGAAGGCCTGTGTGTAACAAATCCCTCCTACCCCCCAAGCCAAAATACCAGTTGTGACGTAGGCAGCATGTTATGCATGTTAGTTGTATTTATTTCACGCCTAGGAGGAGCTTCGGAACTTCTCCGGAGCGTTACGCGCTTATTCCTTTCGAAACGTTTTTGTTGCACCACGCATCTCTTCCTTTCAAATCGGGGCGACTAACACCGGAGCGAGTAGCTCGAGTGTTTTAAACATAAGGCGTATTTTAGCGAGAGTTTTAACCCAGTAGTAGACTTCTAAACTCGGAAGGAATACAACTTATTAGAGCACTCTCAAGTCAAGTCGAACACGTGAATCTCGCCCAGAGCAACACTCCGGTTTAAACCGAACATGTGAATTCGTTTCGGATCGCTTGTTTAACAATCGGGACTAATCGGGAGCAGTTTTGAGGCAGAAGCCGAAAGTGCTATTAGTTTTGATTTTTTTCTTTCAACTTGACAGCTGACATGTACCTTTTTTTTTTCAATTGACTCTTATTTTGATTAATTTGTTGTTGTTGTGTTGAACTCTCACCGACACTGGGGCACTCAGCAGGAGGATTTAGCTGACCTCTGACTCACCCATTGGGATTGTGACAAATTCAGGATTAATCAAGTAAGTTATGCTTTATTTTTGGTACTTGATTATTAGATGACTCAAGTTTAGAAACTGTCTGTTTATCTAAGATTGTTGGCTAAAAAGAGCAAATAAATAGTTTGAATATCTGGCAAATTGTTTTCCAGTTTCCTTCCATCCATGGATCATATTCCATCCCTAAAAATGCATTATTGACACTCCTAAACTATAACTAAGTTTAGGTAGAAAGAATTCAATCCAAAAGGAATAATTTTTAGGTATCTATAACAGGTGAATACAGTGTTTTCCCAGTATATTAAAGTCCCAACTGCAGCCTTCACTTTGCAGATATACCTCGAGATATAACTATTCCTACTTGTATCTAGAAGTTTGTGTGAATAGGTACAAAAGTTATTGCTATTCAGCTGAATTTTTTAAATTCAATTCATAATTTAGTTGTAATTGAAGTGAAACAAGCCTATGGTATCTGTGAATCATATCTATATTATCATCTAATAATAAATTTAAATGTTCAGGTAACCTTTTAGTTCCGTTTTAGCCTTTTCGGTCAATTTTTCCATTATTCCATTTATTCCACAACATTGCTACCTATTGCACAACTTTATTAAATCTGAGCAGGACAGTGGCGGCTCGTCGTATAAAGCAACTGAGGCCGGGCCTCACATGTAAAAATTACAATAATGATGTAAAATTTTGAAATAATATTTATTATAGTTATTTACCTAACAAATGCGGAAAGTGATACTTTACCGCACGCAACGGCAGTTGACCGAACGACGCGAAGCGGAGTTCGGTCAAGCCGTTAAGGGCGGTAAAGGCACTTTCCGCATGTGTTAGGTACAAAATTTTACCTATGAGCATCTACATCTCCAAAAAAAGGCATTGATAAAATTAATAAATGAATCAGATTAATTAATGAAATTAGATAAGATTCAGAAATGATCAAAAATCCATTTTCTGAAAGAGAGAGGATTTTTTATTATAAATATCAAATTCTACTTTACCGCACACTATGCGGCAAAGTGCACTTTACCGCACACTTAGTATTCTACTTTACCGCATACTATGCTGTAAAGTTAACTTTACCGCACACTATCCATTTGCAAATACGTGCGGTAAAGTTCACTTTACCGCACTTTCGTAGGTAAAATATTTAACGTTTTTCAACTATTTGTAATCATTAAAAGAATCAAACCATCGAATGTTCATTAAAATATAATACTATTTCTTGAATTTAGCGCGCGCTTCTACCTATTTATCCTCATAGGCGCTCAAATCGTTGCTGGACAGCATTAAAATAAAATAGCAATCCCACAAATTTTGGCCTCATGTGCGTCACAGAACGCCGTAGCGATGCCACGGCACTCCCCACCACAACCCTTCAACTGTAGGTGAGAGATAGCGAATTTTTATAGGCATTGAGGCGCACAATTTTGGGCTTGTTAATAAGAAATCTTGCATCTCTTGCTGCTGCGACAAGTATTTAATTGGTTAATTGGCTCATACTTTTTATTTTGGTCTGTTGCGGGTTAAAAGCTGTTTTTTGGAATTTATTTTGTTAATTTGAAACTCAATATTTGTATTAAAATAAGAATTATGTACCTACTGCTGTTGTTTTGCACCTGTAGGAAATGAAAATTTTAATTAGAAATATACAAAAAAAAATATCCCAGATGTTCTTTTAATGAAATTTTGGGTCAAAATTTGGGCGTAACACTTGAAAATTTTGTTTGGGTTAACTTGATGGGCCATGGGCCTCACCAGTTTGGATTGTCACGAGCCGCCACTGGAGCAGGAACGCAAGTATAGGAAGGAATGGGGGAGAGCGCCTCCTCCCCAACCAGTTGGGACATCGGGAACAAGGTGGGAGAATCGGTACACTTGAAAAAATTGAGATTCACAGGGAAAATAAAAATCTATTTCAAAAAAATGATAAAAAAAATAAAAAAACAGCTTGAAAAAAACGCACGGTGCTGACGCGCTGCAAAATGCCCTTAGGCCGGTCATCCTTTGGATGCGTTTTTGTCTGAACTACATTCGTCGGAAAACAAACAAATAATTTCGTCAGATTTCAAATACGTGATATTGTCCACTGAACAATTATCTGCACTGCGTTGCGAAGTCAGTCTTTACGTAGTGTAGTCAATCAATCAATCAATAATGTACTTTATTATCAATAATAGAATTCTGTCGACAAAGCAGGCTAAAGCTAACATTAACATTATAACTTAACGAGTCTACGAGATCAGTTTCGCGCTGGCATTTGCTGGTTTTTTTTTCGATGGCAAAGTTTTTTGGTATGGAGTGTAGGTTTGAGAAATGTCATATTTTGACATGTGTGTCAATGTTTGGTAACTTCCGGTTTGACCGGAAATGGTCCTAACTCCGTAATTTTGAATGGCATCCCAATAATTTTTTCGCATTTTTGGTATCTGCGGATCATGATGTGTACGAAAACGTCAAATTTGAACAATTTTGAAGAAATTTTAGAACTCTGGCTTTTTTGATTTATTTTTGAACAGGAAGTGACGGAGAGTTCTTAAAATTGTTATTTTCAACCCACACAATCGTAGACAAATTCGAGTGCCAAGATGTTATCCTTTGCTTGCTCTCCAAAGGCATCCAAAGTTGAAAAAATCACATTTTGCGTGATAACTCAATGAAATCATTGAAATCACCCAACTTTCACAACAAGAGTTTTTTACCTTTTTCAAAATAAAACCAACTATGCATTGAAACTTTTCATTTATGTTAGTTTTTAATTATTTTCTTATTATTTTTATAATGCACTACTATAAATGATAAAACTACTTATAAATGAACCCCTGTATGAAGAACGCTTTCCAAAAGGAGCTGGTGTTTTTTTTTTCTTGACAAGCCATTGACAAGATCTGTGGTGGGCAAGATATGTTTATTTGTCATTGTTTGACATCTTGGGAATTTGTAAATACAAAGTTTGAATACAGGGGTTTATTTATAAGTAGTTTTATCAGTTATAGTAATGCATAGTGAAAATATTGGAAAAATAATTAAAAACTGTCATGAATAAAAAGTTTTAATGCATAGTTGGTTTTATTTTGAAAAAGGTAAAAAACATTTGTTATGAAAGTCGGGTGATTTCACTGATTTCATTGAGTTATCACGTAAAATGTGATTTTTTCAGCTTTGGAAGCCTTTGGAGAACAAGCATAGGATAATAACTTCGCATTCGCATTTTTCTACGATTGTGTTGGTTGAAATTAACAATTTTAAGACCGCTCCGTCACTTCCTGTTCAAAAATAAATTTTCATCCAGAGTTCTGAAATTTCTTCAAAAATGTTCAAATTTGACGTTTTCGTACACATCATGATCCGCAGATACCAAAAATGCGAAAAAATTATTGGGATGCCATTCAAAATTACGGAGTTAGAACCATTTCCGGTCAAACCGGAAGTTACCAAACATTGACACACATGTCAAAAGATGACATTTCTCAAACCTACACTCCATACCAAAAATCTTTGCCATCGAAAAAAAAACCAGCAAATGCCAGCGCAAATTTGTCGAAAATTATAAATATATTTCCATTGCACGAGTTGTATTTAATGAGAGAATTTCATAAATCAAAAATTTTAATTTTTTGTCAAAAAATGTCAAAACACCAGTTTTCGCACCAGGGGGGGTTTATTTAAAATGTGCAATTCAAATACGTCTGATTAAGTCGCAATTTTTGCCGGTACTTCAATGCTAAAAAATGCGACTTAGTCCGACGAATTTGAATTGCATATTTCAAATAAACCCCCCCAGTTAGTATGCAATTATCTGATAATTTGCACTAGTGCAAATTATCGCGTAATTACAATTGGTTCAAATCAACAATCAAAACATGTCAATTTATTGTTGGAATACCAGTTTTGACAGATGTATGAAATTCTCATTGTAAAATTCAGTCAAACTATAGTAAGCTTTGGTAATTAGTATATTTTTTAACTTTTTTCTAAAAAATTTCAAAGTCACTGATTGTCTGATTTCGAGTGGTATGTGGTTAAAAATTTTTCGACCCTCGTATATAAAAGAATTTTGTATTAAGGTGCTCTTAGGTATAGGCAGTGGCAAGTCGAAGTTTTGCCTGGTTACTTGTTGAGATCTTGCAGCACGTATATTTTTACAATTTTTAAAAACCAAACTAGACGTCTCAAGAATAAACAATGATGTTAATGTCAAAATTTTCAGTTTTATGAAGTGTGGTTTCCAAGGCTCTTTTTGATGGATATTAACAATAAATCGAACTGCCTTTTTTTGAAGAATGAAGAGATCTTTGAGCAAATATTGACTGGCCGCGCCCCAAAAAGGGATGCCATAACTCGAGTGAGACTCGAATAGAGAAAAGTATGCAGTCCTTGCCACATCCGCTCCCAACTCAGCCCTTATACTCCTGATGGCAAAACACCCAGATGACAGCCTTTTACCCAATCCAAAAATGTGTTCCTCAAACTTCAATTGGTTATCAATTTGAACACCCAAAAATTTTGTCATGATTTGACCCTGCAAAACCTCATCTCCCAGAATGTTACATTTAAAGCCCAATATATTAGTTTTAGAGATGTTAAGACACAGGCGGTTTGCGTCGCACCACCCTTTAATATTCGAGAGGTCCTGAAATGGAAGATTATCTTTTGGAAAATAATTATCTTGTTAGACGGCGATTGTTGTTGTTGAAAGAAAAAAGTGCTGGGCTAATCATATTTTAACAAGAGACAAACATTCGCACTTTTTCGTCCGATTTCTAACGAATGCAATTTGGACAAATACCCGTCCAAAGATCCCAAGGACAACTGGCCTAAGGCCGATCGTCCTTTGGATGCGTTTTCGTAGGAATTGCAATAGTCAGAAATAGCACGAATAAGTTCGTCAGATTTTGCATACGTGATATCGTTCAGTGAACAAGTTTTTGCAAACTTCGCACAGTCTTTACGTAGTGGAGTAATATGGAGGATTATCTCTATCTTCTTAGTAACTCAGTCAGCACACACAAATCGTGAGAACTACTGCGAAAAATCCCTTTTTTTTTTAATCAATGTTTCCGTCCGAATTCGCACGAATAATTTCGGGTACAATGCACGATGGTCATTGGGTTTCACTAAAATGAAAATGGGATCATTCGCCCTTTTTCGTCTGATTTCTGACGAAAGTGAATAAAGCAATTCGGATGAAAAAGCATCCAAAATTCCAAAGGACGACCGGCCTAAGGAGACTTGGGCATTACGGACTTCCAACAGTTCGAACCAGGGATCGACCGATACGTTTTTTTTTTTTTTTAAACCGATATTGCCGATACCGATACGATATGGATTTATAGAAGGCCGATATATATTTATCTGTTTTCTCCAACCTATTCCTTTAGTTTGAATGTTTTATTTGTTTCCTCGCAACTTTTCCTTTAGTTTGAATGTTTTATTTATTTGTTTTCTCCTAGTTTTAATATTGTTTGTTCGAGTTCAGATAAGCAGAAAGTTTAGTTTTTTTTTTTTTAATAAATAAATAATTTTGAATTTGAGTTTAGATAAGCAGAATGTTAAGTTTTTTTTTTATATGAAAACCTAATTAATTTAAAATAAATTTATGAGAAACAATTTCTAATATTTACTTTCTTCTTAGTCACTCCCATATGTACCAACCACAATTATTAGCTTTTTTAAGCTTCAAAAAAGCCTTAGTGATGATTACTGATCTTCAAAGTATGATTTGTATCGGTCTAAAGTTATCGGCCAATGAAGGGCCGATATGCCGATACACCGATATACCTGAAAAAGGCCGATATACCGATATGCCATATCGGTATCGGTCGATCCCTGTCGAACTAAACCATTTCAACCTCAATTTCGGAAAAAGTAACTTTTATTTAGGAAAATGTAAAGTCATTTTCGGAAAAAGTAAAGTTAATTTCGGAAAAAGTAAAGTTAATTTCGGAAACAGTAAATTCAAATTCGGAAAAAGTAAATTCAAATTCGGTAAAAGTAATAAAGGAACATAGTTACATATTTACTTAGAAAATCTAGCCGACATCGCTATTGGACGAATTAATTGTCTTATATTCGCAGATGATTTTAAAATATTCAAGGTGATTGCGTCATATTCGGATGCTTTTCTGCTTCAGGAGGATTTGAACTCTGTTGCAGACTGGTTCTTACAAAACAAAATGCTCCTTAACACTGATAAATGTGTCACAGTGACATACACCAGAAAGTTAAACCCAATTAACTTTAACTATTCTATAAAAAAATCAATTTTACAGAGAAAGCAAGAAATTAAGGATCTGGGTGTTTACATGCAGAGCAGTTTAAAATTTACCTCACATTATGATTTTGTAGTAAACAAGGCTTATAAAAAATTGGGGTTTATTATTCGAAACTCCAAGAGCTTTGAACATCTGGGTACAGTTATAAAACCCTATAATGCACTGGTTAGACCCCATCTGGAATATGCGTCAATAGTGTGGTCACCTAGGGCCCAGTGCCACAGTGAACGAATTGAGCGCATTCAAAAGAAATTTCTTCAATTTTTGTACCTAAAGGATAACAATTTCTATCCTTATCTTATTGCCTATCAGAGTATGTTAGATACATACAAATACCAAAGACTTTGTGATAGAAGAAGACAACACTCTGTGATTTTTATGTTTTATTTGTTGAACAATGTTAAGTATCAAAATTGTGCAATGATTAATGATGTTAATTTTCACGTTCCTGAGGTAAATCTTAGATTTAATTGTAGTAAATTATTTAGTATAAGGTCTTCACTAGATAGCCCTCTAAACCAAATGTTGGAGCACTGTAATGCCATAATAATCGAGAATAATGATGTTGACATTTTTAACACTACCGTTAGTGAATTAAAAGGATTAGTTTAGACTTGATAATGGTTTGCCGCTTGATTTCTTGTATTTTTTTCATTTTTTTAGACATATAACTTTTAACTTTGTTGATATTGTAGAAGTGTAGCAACTTTTTGATTGTCTTGTGTTTCTATTTTATTGTTTTTACTTAGCTGTTCTTAATTTAAGTTCAATTCCATTGTGATACTTACATTTTTATTTTTTATTTTCTAGGCAGTTGCATTGCTTGTAGGTAGTACTTTTTGGCTACTAGTAGTCTTATGATATAATTACTGTTCAGGTGTTTTATAAGACTTTAATTGAATAAATAAATAAATAAATAAATAAATAAATGCTGGAATATGTGTCCAATCATATAATCATGTCCAGAGGCATTATCCTGAAGTTATGAGACTGAATGATTTCAATCCGGGAACATAATATTTAGGAGTATGTAATTTTCTTAATATTTGTGTATAGTTTTTAATATTGTTATTATTCTATGTAACTAACTAATTTTTTGTTTAAATAATACTTATCAATTTTTTCGAATTTGAATTTACCGTTTCCGAAACTAACTTTACTTTTTCCGAAATTAACTTTACTTTTTCTGCATTTATTTAATTTGACTTTTTCCAAAATGGACTTTACATTTTCCTAAATAAAAGTTACTTTTTCCGAAATTGTGGTTGAAATGGTGTAGTCTCGCCAAAAACGGGTCTTCAAAGGTGACTATGATTTTTTTAACGTAAATGTCCCAGCAATGTTTTTCTATAATTTTCTCGATTTTGGTGTGAATGTCATATTCTCCCACACAGAATTGTTGAAGAATGAAGCACATTCTTCAACAATTTTCAGTGAAATTCAGTTTTCAAAGTACTATTGGTATACCTTCAAAATATTCAAACCATCTAAAATAAAATCCTCTTGTCAGTTGGTTGGTAGCTAATTGTTACCAACTGACATATTCTGCAATAAGACCCCTTAGTTAACTACTAAAAGCACAAAATAAAATCTAAAAAAAAATTAAGCTCACTTTTATTTGATTCCCTTTTTTGCATCATTATTGCGTACCTATAGTTACCTTTGTTTCCAGATATTCCAGAAAAATGTTTTATGTCCGATTGACCAATAAAGTGCTATTTATTGTACTAGTAAAATAAAGTGCTACTTTATTTTACTAGTAAAATAAAGTGCTACTTTATTGCCTACCTGGACAACCTAACAAGGTGAAACAGGTCCTGACAACTTGCCAAGGTGAAACAGGTCCTGACAACCTGCCAAGGTGAAACTACGCGAATTCTACTTTTTTCATTAAATTTTTTTAATTTTTAACAAAAATCAGTCGCAATCGTACATAAAATCATGTATATAACGCTTACATAAACAGGCTTTATTGACTCATTATTTAATAGCCTCGCTCGCAAGCTCGCTCGGCCATAAAATTATTCGTACAATAAAGCCTTACTTTATGTACTTGTTATATAAATAGCTATTATGTTTCTTTTGTAATTTTCACATTTAAAGCAAATAAATTTTTTTATCTGCAACCAATTTTCATAGCCCAATAGTTGGGATTTTTAAGAAGAACCAGTTGGGAGATTTTACCTACTCCACCCCCCCAATAAAATGTCTTCGTGACGTCCCTGAATCTGAGGCCAAAATCATTTTATAATTGGATTTGGCTTAGGGTTTTTTTTTTTCTACATAAGATTCCCCCATAAGTTAAGCAGAGTAGGTAATTCACTGCTTTCAGCTTGCCTTCCAGTCAGTAAATATTTCAGTTATTTCTTGTTCATTTCACCCCTATTTTAATAAGGAAAGGCCCACTAATAAGCAAATGTATTATTGGTCTTGAATTAAAAAAGATTTCATTATAAATTATCAAGTCAAATAGTACATTTTGTTTCAGAAACTCGAATAACAGCGATATGGAGAAGGCCAAAGTAGAATTTTTAGATGAATTCTATAATTTGGAAGGCATTCATTGTAAAGAGAGAAAAGGCAACTTCTTCAAGTTGCTACACTACACTAATCCAGAGGTTCTAGCAGAAGTGGACATAAAACCAAGAAATTATCTTGAGAATATTTTTTATGTTGATTTAGTGATTCGTACCAAGAAAGTTGATAAGCTGATAGAAATTTTAAAAGAAGGTACAAGTTATAACGGGTGTTTTCAAAATCCGCTCACCCCTATAACTTTTTTATTTTTCGATAGTGCGGTATAAATTTCTCGTTAGAAAATGCTCCCTCGGAATATGCTAATGAGCCATACCCTTTCCATTTGAAAAAATTGATATAAGGTACCTGTCCCAAATAAGGCCATGTACCTAATAAGGCCAGTGCTCTTTATTGCCTAATATTGAATCCCATTTTCAAAAATTACAATATTATTAAAAAAGAAATCTATAATGCAAATCAAAAATTATTGCAAGAGTTCCTAGCAACTTGTCATATGTCGAAAAATGGCCAACGACATATTTCATATGTCACGTTATAACTTTGAGGCTGGAACTCAATTAGCTTATCATACGTGTTTATAAAGTGAATGGAACGATTGTAATTTTTTAAGGAACATTTATGTATTAAGAAAGCTACAGAGTGGCCGCAGAGCTGTCGGTAGTTGAATTAAAATAATTGAAAAATTGTTTTTGATTACTTTTCGTAATTGAATTACTTACTTGAATTCAATTACCGAAAAAAAATAGTAATTGTAATTGATTTTAAATTACTGAGATGAAATAATTGTAATGGGTAATTGATTTTAACAATTTTCAGGTAATTCAATTACTTTCAGAGTAATTGAATTACTTACAAATAATTTAATTAGTTTAAAGGTAATTGAATTACCTTTATGAATTGAACTACGGAAAAGTAATAATTGAAATTTCAAATTCTATAGCACCTTTGGCGGAATTTGATCTGGTTTGAGTGAGAACGACTAGCAACTGTTTTCTTTTTTCGCCCTTTGTCGGCCTGCCGTCAAAAGCATACCCAGAGCTGTCAGTAATTGAATTAAAATAATTGAAAAATTGAATAATTCAACTACTTTATGCGTAATTCAATTACTGAAAAGTAATTTAATTACTCAAAAAGTAATTCAAATAAATAAGTAATTCAAAAAAAGTATTTGCATACATAATCAATTACTTTCAACAGTAGTTGGTAATTGAACTACATTTTGACAGTCTATAAGTAATTGGTAATTGTAATTACTTTTTTATGCCAGAGTAATTGGTAATTGTAATTCAATTACTTGAGAAGAGTAATTGCGACAGCTCTGAGAGTGGGTACAGAATAATATCTTTGCTAGATTTCTAGTTACAGACTTTTTTTCATGAATTTAACATGTTCCTAATAAGGCCATCATACGAAAAATCAATTGGCCTGACATAACAGTGTTTTTTTAAAAGAATGTTTCATATTATTATCTGAGTGATGTTTTTTGAAATGCCTAGAGTCTATGCAAGCAAGAGATGCTGCGGTTCATTTGTCCTAGTTGTATGCAGACCTTATTTAGATCACCATCCCAGGACTTGGAATTACTGTTTTTTTAGGAAAGCAGCAAACGTATAAGTTCTATTTTCTGTACTATTTCACAAATAATAATATTTTTATAAATATTTGTATTTATTTTAAACATTTTTTAAAAGTGGCCTTATTAGGAGCATAGTGATCCAAATAAGGCCAATGGTAAGCATTTTTGTTTTACGCAAAAACCACCACTTATATGAAAAAATAAATAAATTGGAGTTAATATTCAAGTAATAGAAGCGAAACACTTCACATATAAGCTGGTGATTTTGGTTGGGTTTGGTGGATAATGTTAGGAAAAAAATAAAACTTCTTAACATGGCCTTATTTGGGACAGGTACCTTAATTCCAAAAATGCGCTTCTAGTATCTTTAAATGAGTCTGTTGAGGATATAAAATACAAAATAAGATCAAAACAAATTTTCCCAGATTCCATGAAGCAAAATTAAGCATTTTAACTAATTCATGGCGCTCTAGATTAAAAAGTAAAAATTTAAATAATTTGGAGATGAAATGTCAAAAACTGACAAATGAAGTGTCATTGTTCTCGTAATGTAGTTTTCTATTGAAATAAAAGAAAATATTCCTGGCGTCTCATTTAAAATAAGAAAGTTACGGTAATTTCCGGTCAAACCGGAAGTGATAATAAATAATTGAATACGTCAAATAATGCACATTTGGGTCATAAATAAACACACCAAATTTCATTTGTTTATTTGGAAAAATTAAAAAGTTATAGGGGTGAGCGGGTTTTGAAAAACACCCGGTATACTTACTTAATACTTTAAAAGGGTGACACATTTTAATTTTTCTTGAAGGTAATGGATTATTAACTAGCAAAATCATAAAACAAAAATGGTTTTTCGAAGAAGCATTCAAAGATATGAGCGAGGAAAATATAGTGAATGAATTTCTACCTTGTCTGTCTTTTTCATTGAGAATGAAAATTTTGAAAAAGATGAGTTTGGCTTTTAGTGAGGAGAGGAATGACAAAATGTTTGATCATATCTTTGAAAGGTAAGTTTTTGATATTGATTTTTTAAACTATTTAAAGCATTTATTTATGTACCTACCTTCCTAATGTTAAGTGATTCCAGAAAGCAGATTTTAAACTTAACAATAGTAGTATGGTAGTGTGTATGTTTGAACAAATGTTTAACTTCATACTTCTGGATTAAAATTTCCCCTAAAATATGTAAATTTTTTAGGTATGGTATATTCCTAGCACAACAGTTTTTGTTTGGTTGTACTTCAGTAAAAATATCTGAAATTTTTCAAACCCACAAAATCACTTTAAGTATAGAACAGCTTAAACGAATACTGGCAAAGGACAGTAACTTAGTTAAAACCTATTTTGATGAATACAAGAAAAACCATGGAAGAATGTTTGGTTCCACTGCTGATAATACTGATAATGGAGATTTTTTATCTTATCTAGTTTGGAAATATCCTCACTTGTACTCTGAGTTTATGACTTATTTGGATTGTCCTCTAAACGCTGGTAGACTAACAACTAAAGCATTATTAAAAACTAATGAAAAAGACATTTTGGAAAATACTGAGCAACTACCTAAACGGTTCCATATTGGTGTTGTTACAAGAAATGTGAAAGATTTTCACAAAGAGTATCTACATAAGTATTTTCCCAAAAAGATTGATGAGATAAATGATTGGAACTTGAAAACAAAAATTGAAAAGTTCCTCAACAAATACCCTAAAAAAATTCGTTGGAATGTATTTTCTGAAGCTTTTCAAAGAGCCTATGATACTGATGTTCTAGATCATCTTGAAATATTGAATGAACATTTTATGTTATCAGCACCGATTAATGTTCGAGCAAAATGGGCAGTTATCAAATATAAAAAAAGTGATGATACAAAGTTTTTAAAGTTTTTTGATAAGCCAAAAGAAGCTATTGCTTTATTGAAAGATAAAATCAATGTTACAAGTGATAGAAAAAAAAGATGTGCTTTTGTTCAAGACATGATGAAAGTTTGTTCGTTTAATAAAGATTATGAAACTTACGAAGAAGTACTAAAATATGTCTTGTCCCGGCATAAAAATGAGGACACATATACTTGTCAAGAATTTTTCTCAACCATCGTAGAGGATATTGACTATGAATTATCAACGGAGGGTTTTTGTAAATGTCTCAATGATTTTGTAGAACTGAGCAGAGCAAAGGGAGATCATTTACCATATAGAAATATGTCGCAGTATATAACATTCCTTATCAAAAAGAATTTGCCATATGAAAAAACAGTAGAACAATTTTTCACTAACTCTCTAAAGCAAAAATACGTTTTAGAATCCAACTTAAACTATTTTGATGATGATTTTGAAGTTAAGAGAGTTCTAATGATACATATGGCAAATAAACTTGCACCCGCTTTGGTTGGAAAGCAGAGGAAAGAAATTGCTACTTGGTTGCTAAAAGAAATTTTTGACTTCAACCAGAAATACAACGATTTTTGGATAGATCTGAATGAAGTTCCTATATTTACAGAGTATCTGCAAGAAATATTTGCTAAAAAGAATGTTAGCGATGATGATGATGTAACATTCATTGAAAAGCTGATTTTGAACAATTTTGGTCTTTATGATCGGATGCCTGTCAAAGTAAGTTTAAAATTTGGTTATCGTTCTACCTTTTTTTATCCAATAAACAGGATTCTCATAATTTTTTTTTGATCAGCTAATGGTCATAACAATATAATGTGAACCACCTGGGAAAGAGATAAACGCCCTGGGTTGGTTTACATTTATGTGAATAAAATATAACCATCAATTAGTTTCCCCTTTTTTTAGGTTTGTGAAAATGAACTTCTTGAAATTGTGAAGGCCATCTGTAACGAGAAAACTAAAAATTGGATTGGCAGGCTTTTCAACACCTTATTAGATACCATAAAATTTTTAAGAATTACCAAATTTGAAGCGAATTTACTGGAATCCTTTTTCAATGAACTAATCTTTTTGTTAGACGCCTTTGACAGGAAAAGAGCTATTGAGTATTTCATTAGAAATGAGCCTGTAGTAATTTTAAAATACTTTGACAAAATTTTGCAAACTGAAGACGATAATTCACTGGTGGATTATCATCTTTTTAAATTGTATAGTCATGTAGGTTTTGATGAAAAGTTGATAAACCACGTTAAACCGCTTGTGGATATTGGAAGCACTTGTGAAAACAAAAAACAGGTTATTGAAAATTTGTCAAAGCTTATGGGAACAGAGGATTTTATAAATCTTATATCAGCATATATACCAACAAAGGCTAAGCTTGATCTTGAAGATGAACAGCAAAAAGAAATGTATGAAGTTCAGTGTGCTCTGTCAAAAAATCTTACAAATCTAGACGACTTTGCTAAAATAATTCCACTACTTTATCCATTTTGTCAAGGTGATTATTTACAATCAAGCTTAGCTATTCTTTATAAGACCCTGTATAGAATCAGTGAAACACAAGCAGCTCCTTTAATTAATACTCTAATGGAGCGAGCTGTTTCAACAAGAAAACATGCTGTTTTTTTGGGTTTTAATATTTTGCCTGAAAAATCGGCATTGGTTATATTTGATACTTTAGCAGCAAAAGAGACAAATACTTCTGCTAAAAAATATCTATTCCAAGGAATACTAAAATATTTCCTAAAGAATCCTGAGGAATCTGTGTTATATAAAGTCTGTAAAAGCATGTCATTTATTGACAAAAACGACAAAGAATTATTGGAAGATTTGGCTAAAAGTTTTGAAAAAGTTCCAATAAAATGGAGACCAATTTACTTCGAAAATACATGGGATTACTTGACTGATATAGAAAAGCGAGAAGATCTCGATGTCAGTAATCATAGAACAAAGTTATTTTCAGCTATCAATAAATATGACATAGAGTTCTATTCGAGCCTTAAAGATAGTTTTTGTCAAAAGCTTTTAAAAAAATGCTTCTTTTCTAATGATTCCACTTTCATGAATAAAGATGGCGTATTTTCTTTTGTAGTCAAATACCTTTTGGCTTATAAAGATGATAAACATTTTGAGTTTGTTTTTGACATTATTCAATCATATAAAGATCGTTATTGGGAAACCTACGATGACAACCAAAGATACATTATTGATTTTTTCCAATATATTTTAACAATTTTTGTTGAAATGGATATTGCGTTTTTCAACCTTTTTGAAACCTACTGGGAACGAACTTTCAAACACGAGGAAAGCTTTTCTGAATATATTTTACTAAAATTCATGATTTTATACAAGAAAAATCCTAATATTGATGAATTTGCAAAACAGGTCAGTAAAAGTCTTGGTGAATTAATTACTGAATATGGACCATTTGTTAACAATTTATTACTCGAAACTGTTAGACAGTTTTATGAATATGGCTTAAATATTGATGGATTCTCCAATCAATTTGCATTTTATTTGTTGAAAGCTGACAAAAGCGATATTAATTGTTATATTGCCGCTAGCATCATTGATGATGACAAAAAATTTGAAGTTGTTGATAATCTGAAAACTGTAGATAGAGCTTTTGTTAGGATTCTATGTCATAATTTAATTCATAGGTGTAAGTAACCTGCTTTTAAAATTATACTTGATGTATTTGATACATTTTGGCTCTTATGTTATATGCAATTTTTTTACCTATATAATGTTATATAAAGTAATATGTACTTATGAAATATATTAGATACATTTCCTATGTTATGCTATTTTTAACAACAAATATATTGCTTTTGAATTAATATATGTTGTTTAAATCCTTCAATTCCTTTGAGTTTGGTATCAGTTTTCCTGCCGTCTAAGTAGGGAAAGCAGTTTTTTTTCTTCAAATATTAATTTGTTTCAATACTAGCACTACAGTTTTTCATGATTTTGAACTAAGGCAATATGCAAAAAAATACATAATATGTATTTATTTCGGCATGTATAAATTTGATAATTTTCAGATGTTTTCCTAAAAGGTGGCAGTCGTTTGTAGGAAAGCGAAATCACAGTTATTTTTATCAGATATTTCTGGAATTCCACATCAGAATTCTTTTTATGATGTTTCCTAATTTTAAGAAATTTAACCAGGGTATTCAAATTCGTGAGTAAGTATAGGGATCTCAGTTAGTCAATTAGCATAAGGAATACAGGATCGGTTTATTTGGGGCAAAGTTACACAATTTCTTGCTCACTTGTTATAACGCTTTCTGTGAAGTCCTGGTTTTTATTATGGTATCCGCATCTTTCTTTAAATGCTGCAGGAAGCCTTTCAACAGTTTTGTCTGTACCAATTATTACAATGTCTTCCATCAAAGTTGTGGAGGGCGTATAAGGGCTATTGAGCTGATTGATGCACATCGAATCGTCTGCTCGGACGAATGCCGGAGAACAATTTTGGAGAAAAAAAAAACTTGACAGAGGATTTAAATTTGAAAATTTCGAAACTCAAGATGGAAATTAACTCAAAGGATTTATCCTTCCTACAAACAGAGACTGCTAAGGATGACAAAATTGAGAGCCTGAAAATCGAGTTGAGGGAGGCCCTTGCTAACATCGCACAGCTGGAAAAGCATTTAAAGAAACAACGTAGACTTACACAGGACTTCATGGATAAGGTTCAGAATGCTGAAGATCGCTATGTTGGGGAAATTGAAAGGCTTGAAGTTACAAACAGAGAACTTAGGAGTAAAATAAAGGAATTTGAAGACGCCAAGTCTAAATTTGGTATGTTTTCATTGGCAGTGCAAACTGAGCGATTTGTCAGGGAAGGCGATTCACAGACTGAGTCCGAATTAAAATATCCGCCATCGAAGCACAAGGCAAGCAGAATGATTCGGAATTTAATCCCACTTTTCTGCGTTCAACAACAAGTCCATATGCTCAGTCTGATGAAGATGTTTTAGGAGTTGCTCATTTAGATCTGACACTGCGGGATAAGATAAAATATGGAATTTGGAAGAATTAAGAGAAAAATTGGTGACCAGTATAGAGGTACTCACGGCAGAAAATGAATTCTATGCTAAACAGTTGGTGGAACTGGAAGATGAACTTTCAAGGAGCTTAAAGAGTTCGCAAACAGTGGTGGATGATGCTGATAATGTTTGTGTTGGGAGAACGGCTCTGGAGGTACAGCCTGTCTCTCCAAATAAGGACTTTCGCCGTAAAGTTTTAATTCTGGGTGACGAGAGTGGGAAAAATTGTAGTACCGGTTTTGTACAACCAGCTTAGTGGATTGCCTTTTGAGGTTTCAAGTCTCATCAAATCGAATGCACCATTGAAAGAAATTGCTAGGGACATATGTTTTAGATATAATGATTGTGTTTTAAATAGCCCCGTGTACAGAAGAATATATGCTCATCTTGGTGACTTCACCACTAGAAATAATGTCTCAATTAGGGTGATAGATAACTTTAGGATAGGACGTGGTCACAGACATAATGGCTCTACTTTTGGCAAACTATTGGTTAACTACGTAACTAAGTCGGTACACTTCAATATAGTTAATGTGACTGTGGCCAGTGGGAATGTGATCTTGTCTGATGATGGGCAAATAAATCTTAAATCCCTACATTGGTCGGATCCTCTGGAACAGGTGCAGAATGTAGATGGTGGTGTCCAGGTTAGTAGTATATTTCTTGACGCCTCTGGTAACAATGATTAAGGTATACTTAATTTATCACAGGTTCCTACAGCGGAAAACGGGAAGGGGGAAAGTGAAGATAATCTGATCGCTGAGGATATATTCGCCACAACGGCTATGAATAGAAGTACTTTTTTAGGCTAGAGCATATCCCTGTTATTATTAAATATACAATCAATTCGCAATAAAATTGTTGAATTTTGGGTGTTTTAAGAGAGCTGTAATTTTCCGGATTTTGTAATAATAACGGAGCACTGGCTTAAAGATGGGGAACCTATCTCTATACCAGATTATAGTTTAGTATCAGTGTATTGTAGAAAGAACTCTATTCATGGGGGTACTTTAATTTTAATAAACAAAAACTTTTCTAGGCAATTTGAATTTGAGAATAGCCTAAGGTTTCAAGATTTGATTGTTGAGAAAGAGTTTCAATTGTCTGTTTGTGAGTGTAAAAAATTGAATATGTTTTTAGTTTCTATATATCGTCCGCCCCAATGTAGTGGGACTGTATTTTTGGAGAGGTTGGAGTTTCTTTTGTCGAATCTCTGTCCTCAATTCAGTGTTGTCTTGACAGGGGATTTGAACATTGACTATGACAGTGAAGATTCTTCATGCACTCTGGCATTGAAGCATTTGTTAAAATCATTTAATCTTAAGATGCATGTTCATTCGCCAACTAGAATCACAAATGGTTCTGCTTCTGTTTTGGATTACATACTCCTGGACAAAATTATTGCACCACTGCACATAAGCATCACCATAAGCAGTGGTGCGATAATTTTGTCCAGGAGTATATTTGTACCAGTTTGGATGATGTCTTCTGTAATGTGGTGAGTGCGGGCCTCTCTGATCACGAGGCTGTGCTTTGTAGCATACCGGTTTGTGGCCGGAGAGCTCCGCGGTCGGAGGAGCGAGGTAGGATTTTTTCAGGGAGAAATTTTAATAGGCCTGTTCGCACAGCAATCACAAACCAGTCAGAGCGAATTTCATTGGTTGGAAACAGTCAGAAAACTAGTTTCAACCAATGAAATTCGCTCTGACTAGTTGGTGATTTCTGTGCGAACAGGCCTAATAAGTTTTACCAATGCTGCCTAACTCTGGACTGGTTGGGTACTTTTCGTACTGAGGATCCCTTGAGCAAGTTCCATGTCTTGTTGACTGATGTTTTTGAACGTTGTTTTCCGGTTGTGAGGATTAGAAACAGGAGGCGGAAACCATGGATTACTGGGGGAATTAGAAGGTCTGACAGGAATCTTCGGGCTTTACATTATATGGGTGAATATTTTATGGACTGTGAGTTTTTTGTGTCATATTTTAATAGATATAGGTCACTTTATCGTAAAACATTGAAACTAGCCAAAAGAACTTATTTTGAAAATCGCATAGTCAATTCTCAGAATGGGCAAAGAGAGAGTTGGAAAACTGTTAATCAACTAAGAGGAAAGCATAGTAGGATTGAGGCCCGGACTGACTACGTAACGCCTAATGAGTTGAATAAATTTTACTGCTCCATTGCTCGGAAGCTTGCAAGTGGTATTGTTCCTCGGTGCAATCCATTGGACTTTCTACAGAGTGTTAGTGTTTTTCAGTCTTTTTTTCTTGCACCTACGGACTTGAGGGAAATTGAGCAGACTTTTAAGGATATTAAGAGTAAGAATGCAGCTGGATCTGCGGCAGTGTTTCGTGACCTATTAAAAGCTTTTGACTGTGTGGATCATGGAATACTGTTGCAGAAGCTTGGACGGTATGGTTTCAGGAGTACTTCGTTGAGTTGGTTTGGGTCTTATCTCTCGGGCAGGAACCAGCATGTTAGGCTACATGGTGCCAATTCGGACAAGTGGCAATGCGGTATAGAAGCGGGAGTGCCTCAGGGTTCGGTATTGGGACCCATTTTATTTCTGATCTATATCAATGATATGACCTCCCTTAACATCAGAGGTAAATTTACAGTGTTCGCTGATGATACCACAATATTGTGGCACAGCAAGAGTTCTGAGGAATTGGCCAAAGTGTGATGCAAACCGCCTTACTTTCAATGTTCCGAAAACTAATATTTTGAACTTTAATTGTCATATAGGTGATATAAACCTTGGCAGTAGCCTAATCTCTAACAACTTAAATGTAAAATTTTTAGGTATAAATATAGAATAGGTTGTCTTTCAGGAACCACATAATGAAACTGTGTAACAAATTGGCCTCGGGGTGTTTTGCGGTAAGGGTGGTATCAAGGGAACTAAATTTAAGTATGACAAAATCGGTTTACTCCGCACTTATTGAGTCCCATTTAAAATATGGAATCTGCTTCTGGGGTAATTCGAGCCTTTCTCTGATCAATTCTGTTTTTGTTCTGCAGAAAAGGGCTGTCAGGTATATGTGCGGGGTTGGGGCTAGGGAATCTTGTAAACCCTTGTTTATTCAAAATAACATTCTGACCCTGACGGGTATATTTATTTTGGAGACTGTTTAATGTTTAAGAAGTTTGGAGGAGAGACAAGTGTGTCTCATTATAATACGCGTCAAATAGGCACTATACCTTTACCTATACCTCATACTGCACTTGTGAGGAATTCTTTGTTTTACACTGGTAAAAAAATGTATAACCATTTGCATATTAGCATAAGATCCCTAGAATCCCTAAAAAGATTTAAATTGGCTGTGAAGGAGCTATTATTAAAGAAAACCTATACAGTGTGACAGAATATTTTGAGGAGCAATTTTAGACCGTCTACTGGTTTACTTATCTTGTTCCTATTTTATTATTGTTTTTCAGTCTTTGTTTATTTTTGAATTTTTATACATTTTTTTATTTTTATTTTAAATTTTATTTATTGTTCTCGTCATTTTATTACATGATATTTTATGGTTGTGTGAGTAGTTCACTTGTCTGTACTGGTACTTATGTTGTTTATTTCAATATGATTTGTTCAATTTAAGAATTTTTAATTTCAATTCGTGTATTTACTTTTTTGCTAGTTTAAAGTTGCTTTGGTAATGAGATTGATTTTTTCTCATATCAATAAAGCTATTTTGATTGATTGATTGATTGATTGAAAATACCATTTCGAAATTTGGAAAATTCTTAATAAATGACACTTCATTATTGCCACTGTTATACTACAATATGGCATTATCAAATTTGAACACCGATGTTTCGTTTTTTGGGCCACCTTTTCTTAACCTTGTCAGAAAAAAATGAGATTTTATTTTTGGATTTTCATTAAAAGATGTGTAAACCCAGTTATTTCGATTGAGTTGATATAGAGCGCCATTTATGACCAATCAAGTCAACTTGCATTGGCTAGCTTTGGGTGCGTTCACATCATATTATGGCAATTTCTCATAATTTTCACCAAAAATAGGATTTCCTTTTTGATTTTTTTTTTCTGTTTGAAATGGTCATTTGAAGATGATGATGGATTGTTTTTTGACTAATTTAGACCCACTCTTTCGATTGGAAAAGTTAAAATTCGCAAAATATGAAAAATAAAATTTATCGATTTTTTTCAAAGAGTAGGTACCTATCTCGTTTGGATTGTTATTTCAAAATTTTTAAGCGTCAATATCTTGAAATCCGTGGAAGATACTGAATCAAAATGTTCAGGAATTGTAGCTCCTAAGTATTTGAGATATCAAACTCAATTCAGCACAGATTTATAGATAATTTAATGCTCTTTTTAATAGTGTATGCAAGAAATTGCGTAACTTAACCGATCCTGTATCTCCTATAATTATAGAGATCTTCATACATACTCGCGAATTTGTTACACCCTGTATATGATTTGCTTAATTTATTTTAAAATATGTAGTTTAAATTAATTGAAATTTCATGCATCAATTTCAGTGATTCAAGAAATGCTGAAATAAAAATCTACAGATTCTAAAATTTTGTTCCAGATTCTGCTTTTAGCCCAGCAACATCAATATGAAAGAGGCAAAAACAAATTTTCAAAATGTTGTTTATAATTTGGAAGGCGTCATTCATAAGCTCCTCGACTCAACTGATATTGAGATTTTAGCTCAAACCTTTCAAGGAATCAGGTAGATATAGGTTCAAAGAAAAATAGACGGTTTTTTCACAAACTATTGAGATATTGTTTATTAAAAGATTGATTCTAAATATGTATATTTAATCAATGTTTAAGTCCAATCAATTAAAACCAATAAACAAAATCAAGGGAAAATTTTAAAAGAATCTAGTCTACAATATGGTGCAATAAATATGTAGGTATGTGGTTTTATTAGGAGTAAAAGTGATACTTTTATGTCAAGTCTGGCATGACAGATGCGCTACAAAAGTAACTTTTACCCCAAATACATAAATGACAAAAGTTTGAGTTGTACTTTTACCTTTGCCCTCGACGGCATTAAAAGTACTTTTAGTTTCATAGTCACCGTCAAACAAAATAAACTTTAACATCAAAAAATTACTTGGTAGGAAATAAGCTTGTTGAAGTTTGAAGAAAAATATGATAAATGAATTCAACTGATGTATAACTTAAACCTATACACAGTTTTCGAATTTACCAAAAATGTACCAATCCAATGATAAAATTAACATTAAAAAAAATTATTCTTGGTCATACCTATAACATTACGAGAAAGAAATCGCATGGTTAAATGGTGAGAAACGCAAGATAGTTATTAATGATACAAGTTCGATATGAACGCCATAATGAAACGCGTGTAACGTTAAACCACGAGGCGTTAGCCGAGTGGTTTAGTTACACAAGTTTCATTAATAAAGTTCATATCGAACGTGTATCATTCAAAATTTAATCTACAATGGTCCAAATAGATTTGATTTGCCTTGAAATAGCAAAAACTTTTCAAATTAAAATTTGAAATTTAGCAGGTGCCCGTACTAGTCGAAAACCTGCTTGTTGGTTTTTAGAATTTTGACTTTGGCAGCTTCAATATTGGAGTCCATTTTTGTGCCATAAATTCAATTTTATAGTGGAAAATAATATTATTATTGGTGATTCTGAGTTCGAAAGTGTCTCTTCGAATATAGAGACAGCATTATTGAAAAGGTTCTTCTGGCAACTAACTTTCTTTTTGTATATTTTTCATTTCAAAATTTGGGTGTTATTATGAATTCTTAAACGCACTAGTGCTATTATGAAGGACCTAATGACATTCAAATGACAATGCTAGATTAAATTAAATAAAAGACCGAAATATGCAAATATATCCACCTCAACACCTAAAATTAAAAAAAATCGGCATCTAAATTAAAAATGCATCACAAAAACGGAGATGATTTTTCCTCACATTAAGCTTGCAAAAAAAAAATGAATAGACAATTAAAATATTTATACATATGCCTTAAAATATATGTTTATCCTAAATGTTTTTAAAAAACAACTACTTGTATACCAATGAACTATTAGCACAGATAGACTGAGGATTCAAACCATTTTGCTTAAATTCTGTCTAGTTTCCTTATAATTAATACCTACATCGTAATTATGTCTTGGCGTAAGCAATTCATATTTTATGCTATCTGTGCTAATCGGTCAACGACTTATACGAACATGTAAAAATCACAAATCTGCAATTAAGGAACTTAAAACATTTTTCAGACACTTGGCCGCCCTTAAATTGCTTACTTAAACCGTTAGGTGAAATTTTAATTATAGCTACCCTATAACGTAAATTTTTATTGCCATAATCCTGCATAATTTCCAGTTAAAGTTGCAGGAAGAGGCCCTCCGGCTGTGAACAGCCGCGTCCCAGTGGAATCGTAGCAATGTGTATAGATGGCCGGTACGTATTTTACATTTTGGGCATTGTCCATGTATTCTTCATCAGGGAACTGAAAAACACAATAGTTATTTATGTTATAAGTGCTAAAAGTGACATTTTATTTTGTGAAAAGGGACGTTTGGGAGACGACGCCGAAGGCGGAGTGTTCCATCCTTTTGAACAAAATAAAATCACTTTTAGCATGAATATCATACACTATTTTTTCTACAAACGCACTAAAAGTGATTACTTTTAGCACTAGTGCTAAAAGTAATCACTTTTAACACCAGTGTCATAAAATGGCATTTTAGACATTGACAGCATCCGTTAAAAATTACACTTTTAGTGACGTTTGTAGAAAAAAATAGTTTTTTTACATAGAGCCTAATTGAAGTTACTTTTTGAAGTACTCACCACATATCCTTTGCTACCCTTTAATATAACAGTTCTAGAAGTATTAATGCTGCTTTCCAAGTATTTTCCAGCCTTCAAATCGTAAAACATTAACATCCCTAAACCAGTACCGACTGTTAGAATGTCTCCTTGGAACGTAGCAGATCGAATACCACAACCGGAGTAACGTGATGATACTTTTTTGATGGCCTATGAAAAATATTAAAATTGATAGGGAAAAATTAAATTACCTTGTATGTTGATTCTATAAATATATTTTTACCTGTAGTGTTCGACAATCCAATAAAAGTGTATAAGATCGACAACCAATAGCATAAACGCTTCCATTTTCTTGTACAGCCATGCATACATTTTCCTGAGAGCTTGGCAGTTTCCGAGATATTTTTTGCTGAAACCTTTCGGCATCCCAAATATGAATGTAACCGTTAAGGCTCAAGGCCGCTATTTCTTGGTAAGATTTATTGAATGCTATTGCTCTAATCTAAAAAAAATTGTAAAGAAACTAAACTTTGTTTACTGAAAATTGTATGCTTACTTTCTGTGAATTTCTACAATCCTTCAAAGATTGAGGCGATATAATTTTATGTGTTGGCACTTCATCTTTAGCTTCTAAAATATCATCTGTTATTCTCCACAGAGCTAATTTTGTATCTCTCGAGCCGGAAACTAAAAACTCATCGTCTAGCCAACACATATCAAACACCTATAAAACATAATCTCATTAGGCACTATTATCACAAATATTACATTATTCAACAAAAAATCATTACCCAATCTTTATGAGCGTTTTCACCAACACAAACCGGATCTAATGTGGGCATTCTATAAACAGCCACGTCACAAGTATTTCTTGCTCCAGTTGCCAGCAAAGTTCTTGACGGGTTAAGTTGGACTGAATGAATACCACAAGGCTGCTCATTGTTATTTTGAATTTCCCTTCTAGTACTGCTGATAAGGGATGGTATCTGATCTAATTTATGAGTTTGGACATCGTAGACCATTAGCTAAAATGAATACACCATATTAATGGAATCATCAATTGGTGATTCAACAGAAATAGCAATTGAATCAGCCATTGAAATGTGAAAAAAAAATTAGACAAAGTCGAATAATTGTTTTGGCTGTAGTTCTAGACTTAAAACGGGCATTTGAAACAGTAACAGTTGATAGGGAAAAATTATTAATTAAACTGCATCAATATGAGATAACGAGCACTGTACATAAATTAATGTGATTGGTTGAAAAATTTCAAACAAAAAGTTGAAATGAATATTTTTTTTCCTTCAAAAATCGAATGAGACTGTAATATAGGCAGATAATGGACTTTATATCACATAATTATGTCTCTGGTATTTCGTTTGATGAAACCTAGAAGTCTAGAACTTTTTATCACTATGTTGTCGATGTGTTTGTTGAAAGACAGGTCTTTTTCAAAAGTGACTCCTAGGTCTCTGAATGGTGTATGTGGGCAGTAAAGGATTTATGTTCTTGTGAAAAAATCATGTGTTTGCACTTAGTAACATTGAGTTTGAGAAGATTTGAGGTGCACCAAGCGATCAACCTGTCCAAATCCAGGTGGAGAGAGTTAAGAGTGCCTTTCCACAACTGCGCAAGTCGTCAGTGTAGAGTAAGCATAGAGATGATTGGAAGCATTGGATGACGTTATTTATAAAAAGAACAAACATAATCGATCCAATGTGCGATGCCTAAGGGACCCCAGACGGAACTATGAATTCGTGGGATACTTGCACCGCATACACCAAATCTTTGACATATTTCTGTCAAGAACGATTCTATAGATTGAAACGTGCACGGAAACCTATATCTGAGAGTTTCTTTAGTAACAATTTATGGCACACACTATCAAAAGCCTTTCAAATGTCCCTGAAGATCAAGTCCACCTGTTTTCCTGATTTTAGAGCTTTAGTTAGGAACTGTTGGTAGACAGCAAGCAGCAAGATTTGTAGCAGTGGATTTTCCCTTGCAGAAACCGTGCTGTTTATTAGCAATGTAGTTACTAGAGCATAAATACATATCATTTGTTAGAATGGATTCCTATAAATTATTCACATCAGTGCTATCTCCTGATTTGTGGATAGGGAAAAGTGTCCTACTTCTGTTATTACTATTACTATTAAATACTGTTATTTATGAGTTGGAGGAATTCGTTGACATTGGTCTAGCTCTGCTGCCAAAAGTGTATTTTTCTAGTGACATGGGTGGCCTTGAATGGAGTGGTAATCTGTGTAGTAGCACTTATTATTACATGGTCGCTTTTTCCCAGTGGTGGTTTAGCCTCACTACTGGTAACCAGTTTGAAATCACTAACGAAAAACAAGTCCAGCAATGATGCTTCGTTTACTTCACAGGTTTTATTAGAAAAGTGCAACAGCCTTCAATAAACACTGATGAGAGACCATCCGGTCCAGGAATCTGAGGCATCGAGATCCAGAATTTTTCTCTATGAAGAGATGATCGGAGAGGTATGTTCCAAAAGAGACCGAGTAGTATTCTTCCTCGTGGTCAGAGTAACAATTCTTGAAGTGAGTGCCAAAGAGTTCAGCAATCTGAGAATGAATATTGTTAAAATGCATCTGATTCGGTAAGCTTATTGCATCTCTCTTCAAATATCTCATAAATGACCAGAAGTGTTTCACATTTGACGGAATTAAATGCTGAGCTTTGATAACATGTAACAGGTAGCACATGTCACTACGGTACTACACGTCTTTTCGGGTCTCAGACTTCAGAGTAAGGTTCATAGTCCGTTTGCCGTCTTGATTTTCTGTACTTCTTATAGAGTCGATTTTTAGGTGCAATTAACTTTTTTGTTGAACCAATTGAAATATTTGTTTTCCTGATATTTTGTATATTGATTAATTCCTTGCTGTATAACTTCGTACAAACTAGCAACCGCTTCATTAGAGTCACTATTACTTAATCACAGATTCCAGTCAATCTTGTTGAAGTAATTGTCCAGTTCCATATAGTTTGCTTGTTTAGGTAGACAGAAGTAGGATATTCGGCTTTTTTTTGTCTACTTCCGTATGAGAAACTAAGCTTCAAAAATGGATGTTCTTATATCAACTACCCTACACAGCGGAAATTCACTGGTTTTGGTCACAGGTTAGAGAAAGTTCAGTTGCGAAAATAAGATCCAGGGATCTATTGCAGCTGTTTTTCACATTTTTAAGTTAAGTTGCTGAAGTTTCATGAAGAACATAGGTACTATCAGAGTCTGCTCGGCCAAGAAGTGAGTAGATTCCAGCACCCTCTGTGATCCAGTTGACATCGGGAAGATTGAAGTCGCCGAATATGATGGTTGTTAGCATACTTGTTTTTCAATGATTCACATACACAACAAATGACCTGTAAGTCATCTCAGGGGAACTTGAAGGGATGTATACTGATCCGATCACCATCTCACAACCGTGACAGATACAGTGGATCTATATTTGCTCAAATTCAATAAAGTTTGCAGTCAGTATAATCAAAGATTGAAAGTTGCTGTCTAGCGCTATTAATTATTGTGTACCACAGGGATCCATACTGTATGTGAATAAACTACCATATACTTTTTCAGAATTGTGAATAATACAGTATGCAGATGACACAACCCTTCTTGACCATCATTGCAAAACTGTCCAGCTCCACCATTAAGAAACTTCACACATGGTTCGTTGATAATAACCTTTTTTTGAACCTTGATAGAATTGAAACCATAACCTTCTCCCTAAAAGGGAGAGATAAGGTCAATACCCTTAAATTCCTGGGGGTCCAGTTTGAGACTAGATTGACCTGGAAAAACCACATAGTCCATCTATCTAAGAGTCTTTCCTGTATGTACCCTATATATTATTCGCAAAATTACACAGAAAAACATGAGGAAGAGAAAAACCAAGAATATTATCACGACAATAACACCCCAGCAATGGGAAGAGTACTTTGGAGAATTACTGACAAAACAACCGGCAAAGCTTAATAAAGAAGAAAAACAACAGACACAAAACATAAAAACATCACCAATAAGAGTTATAAAAGAAGTTATGCGAAAGCTCCAGGCCTAAGAGAAATCTACGGAGAACTGATAACCAAGGTGATAACTGACTACCCAAGCAATTGATAATTTAGTGGAAGCCAGGAAGAAAAAGACGCAACAGACCAAGAAAAAGCTGGAGAAGTAGAGCAGACGAGAGAATGAGAGTCAGAGGCTTAGAGGAGGATGCCTGGATTGATAGATAGTTGGAGGGCTGGAATCTGAAAACATAAGAACGTTATGAACCGACTCGTGAACCGATAATTTTATAATACTAGAGTTGATGCATTTCAATTAATTTATCAAAAACGGATATATATTTTTATCTTCTAGCATATTGATTGCTGAATAAACACATTTATTATTATTATTATTATCTAGTATCGGTTTTCAAGCCAATATTCTTTACCCAACAAGATATGCTGTTGTAAACATAATAAGAATAGAAATCTGTAGATATTATCAGGACAGGGTGGATAATTGCTATAATGACCCAAAGGCAATGTGGAGATCATTATAACACATTATCGGTCAAAAAAATACAGAAAAAATAGACAAAATTGATTTTTCGGGAAGCGTTTCCAATAGTTTGTCTGAAATTGTGGAAAATTTTAATACCTTTTTTATTCAAAGCATTACTGATATTGTACAGACAATACCGCTAAGCCAAAGAATATTTATTACAGAAAATAGTGGTAATGTACATACATTTTTCTAACTTTCATTTTATTGACAAAAATATTCACAGGGAAGTAATTTCCTCTATGAGTAATAAGTCGAGTCCTGATGATATCATCGACAGTGGCGCAGCCAGAAATTTTGTCTGGAGGGGGCCATGCAGAAAAAAATATAGGAGTTATTACAGACCACCTATCCTTTAGAGGGGGTGTATTGTAAATCAAAATTTCTTTATAACAAATTCTAAGAATAATATTTCAAGCCGCACCATTTTATGCCTGACGGTTTTTGAGATATCTGCAAATTAACCGTGGAAGCGTGACGTCACAACCGCTCGGATACTGTAGACTCAGAGTGAAAAAATCCTACGTTCTCACTTAATAAGGGTTGACTTGAATAGCTGAAACGAAACATGGCTTTGGTTTTGAACCAAAGTATGTACATACACAAAAGCAGAATCTGTTGGGTTCCACGCGCGAATGTGACGTCACGTCTACATTTTGTTGCAAACACTAAAGACTGATATCTTTTGATAGAAATTTGACAGAAAGGCGAAGTTTTCGATGTTGTTCTTGGAGTTTTTTTACATATTATAAACCAGATACGTATTTTTGGTTTACACCCCATAAGCTTTTTATGATAGCAGTTTACAGCTTTTGTCTACTTCATCTTCATTATTTTTCTATTTTCCTCTGAAGCCTTGGGAGGGGGCCCGAGCCCCTTGGCCCCCCCTGGCTGCGCCACTGTATCGATATGTGGTTCTATAATAGTACATTAAAATACAAGTTTCATAAGACGTCATTTTATCGCGCACGAGCCCAATATTAGAAAACGAGCCGGAGGCGAGTTTTTTACAGGGCGAGTGCGATAAAATGTCTTATGAAACGAATATTTTATACTATTTTTTCTATTTTGGTATTGTTTAATTAAAAAAAACAAATTTTTCTTGGAAATTTTATTCTCATATTTCCTGATTTCATATGTTTAGGTTGGTAACACTACATGCAAAAGATAGAATAATTAATGGCGATTTCCATTTGTCAATCAGTGCGCACTGAGTGTATCCGCATCTTTTTCTAATAGCATGTAACATGTAAGGATAAGGATACATTTTTTTGCACTGGTTCGACAAATGGAAAACGCTATTAATCTTCTATAAAATCGCGAATGACAGTTCGATGACCATCAGTCCGCCAGTGTTACCAACTTACGATAAGTAAAAAAGGAGTGTCACAAAGAGCTTCTTTTCGAAACCACTTTTAGTCTCGAGAAGACTTCGATATGACACCAAAATAGAAAATAGTTATTTATGCAACAAGTGTGTGAAGTGAATCTTTTTTCACGAACGTGAATATTGACGCACGAGCCGAAGGCGAGTGCGACAATCACATGAGTGAAAAAAGGTTCTTTACGCACGTATTGCATACAAAATTTTTTCTACTACCAATGTACTTGTCATCGAAACTGCTGTACAACCGTAACGTTCACGATCACAATACAAGATCTCAGAATGATTTGCATGTAGCAATCAAGAATAAAAAGAGCACTGAAAAGGCATTATTCCATATTGGCCTAATCGAGGGCCTAATTAATTATAACAAACTACCAAATGATACCAATACATTCATCTCCAGAACTTCTCGATTATGTAACACCCATGGTAGCCTGGATTTTTTTGGACCCATAAATAGCTTTAAAAGAGAGCTTAACTCTCTAATGTAATTCTCCTCGTCTGTTTGTGATGCCAAGTTCGATAGCTAAGAATTTCTAGTCATCTTGATCAGTCATTATTTATGTTTGTCCTCTATTTTCTTATACCTATAACTGATTTAATGTTTTACTGTTAATAATTTATATGTATTTTTATCCTGTTACTACGCCAAGTATTACTGGCCTATGTTTATTTAGTTGTAAGGTACTTAATGTTTCTTGTTGTTTTTTTTTTTCTTTTGAAACTTTTAATGGGTCTTGCCCGTAAATAAATAAATAAATAAATAAATAAATAGATATAAAAAGCAGCTCAACGCTTAATATATTTAAATCGAAACTGAAAAAGTTATTAATCGACAAATAGATAGCTTGATGTGTGGCTGTTGGAGATGCTTAGAAAGGAATCGTTGAGTGCTTTATGTCTGAATGTGTAAATATACCCTGTTTGTAGCTTGTGTTCAGTGTGACAATGTACTACGTACTATTATTGAAAACTATGTTTACTTTCTATAGCTGTGCCTAAAATAATCTTAATTTAATTTCTTATTTTTATTTTATTTTATCAAATTTTATTAGACATAACAATGTATGATGACATGTATTGTATTGTGTGCTTTATGTATACATACACTGTGCAATTTATAGTTGTATATGAATATTATATTATGTACTCTATGTTTTGTAAATTAGCCGTACATGCTAAATAAAGACCTAATAATAATACTACCAATGAAATATGTGTAAAAAAATAAATTTGGACAAATACTTCACGCACTAGTGCGTAAATAATTTTCACTTTACGCACTAGTGCGTGAAGTAATTTACCAGAAAAATGCCAAATTAACAGTGTCGACATCTGTCATTGACATTACTTTACACACTAGTGTGTGAAGTGGATTACTTTACGCACTAGTGCATGAAGCGCAGAGCTGGGAGTAACGACAAAAAAAAGTTACTTTACTTTAACGAGTTACTGAAAGTAACGCGTTACTTGGTAACTTCGTTACTTTTCAGATTGATTGATAAATAACTGTAACGACGTTACTTTCCTGAAGTAACGCTGGAAGTAACGCGTTACTATTTACTATGAAAGTAACTCGTTCTCTCAATTTGTTTATCTTCTTTACAAATAATTGAAGACTGAAGAAAAGGAAAATAAGTAATCCAAAAACTTTGTATTTCAAATAAAATGTTGGTAGTACAGAAAATTTGTTTTGAAAGCTCAAAATAATCGTTTTTGGGCGTGCCACGCGCCGCCTCTGCTCTAAAGACACTATATGCAGACACTGGGACGCTTCAAAGAGCAGGTTTATCCAAAACCAAGTGCTCTATTCAGTCGCTTAATCCTTAATCCGTTTGAATTTTGCAAGAATACTCTTCCACATAGTCGGACTCACAAACTAAAAACATATTGGCATTTCGTATAGGTCTTATTTGATTGTTTGGGCTGCTGTGTTGGTGAGTCAAATTAAGGAATAACGCAATTTTCGACGTAAATAGTTATATTTGAAGTAACGCGTTACTTTAAAAGTAACGAACTAATTTTAAAGTAAAGAAGTTACTTTCAAAGTAAAGAAGTTACAGTAACGCGTTACTTTCCAATAAATAACGAAAATAAAGTTATCATTATTCGAAAGTAACTGTAAATTTTAAGTAACGAGTTATTTTTAAGCAGAAGTAACTGTAAAGTAACGCGTTACTTTTTTCAAGTAACGATCCCAGCTCTGATGAAGCGAAATTTTCCGTCTTCTGAATAGTGCGTAAAGTGAGTACTTTACGCACGGTGGTAGAAAAATAATTTCTTGATGAATTATCCGGACGACTTTACGGACAGTGGATTTTTTTTTATCCGAAAGATTACATTTCAAATAGTAGATTCGAGAAATAAAAATTGCGGTAAACGCATTATTCAAGCAGAAAAAAAATATTCAGTTCCCTCAAAAATCGGAATTTTTAGCGACTCTAAACATCAAAAATCATCAAATTCAAGAAAATATTTGCAGCTTTGTCACATTGTAATGAAACATCTTTTTTTAAAAAACACCTTATAAAACTTAAATTATTTTTGAGTCTCCGAATGCTTGCTTTGCTCGCCGAATCTCAAAGAGAAGATCCTCGGAAACGTGAATCCACCAACAGTGTGAAAAACCTTTTTTAAAAGCACCTTCTTGTTTAAATTATTTTTGAGTCTTCGATTGCTCGTTCCGCTCGTCAGATATCAAAGAGAAGATCCTTGGAAGCATTAATTCACCAAAAACGTTAAAAACCTTTTCTTTGTTAATTTCCTAGCCTACCCTACAACTGTATTTTAATAATTATTGGTGCTTCAAATAGGTTAATGCACACCTATGAAAGGCAAACAACTGATAAAATATTATAGTTTCATTGAATCTTTACAGAAAAAATTACAAAATTACTATCCATAATGTCGACCGTAGCCCAATGGGGTAGCACCAGATACTAAATTTTCAACAGCATTGCTATTTCATGCCACAGGATGCTACCAAACGCGCCAGTGTTTCTTGTTAATTTTGAAATTCCCCTTATCGAACGATTGTTTGTTATAGATTTGTTCCAACACAGCAACCGTACAAAATAGGACTGTTCCAACATGTCAAAAACCATTCCATGAGCGGTTTGGAAACCACCCTGTATACGAATGTTGGAAGCACAAATTTCAGGCTTTGCGGAGAATCGTGACAGTATATTTTACGGTGTCCTGCTATGTTGTAACAAAGCTTATAAGTTATAACATCCCGATTCTGCGCAAAGCCCAAAAATAGTGCGTAGAATCTTAAATTAGTATACAGAGTGGGTTTCAAAACCGATCATAGGATGATTTTTGATGTGGTAGAACAGACCTTATTTGTATTTTTCTGAGGTCAAGTATGTCGCTCGGCATCCGTTTAGGTTTCGACCGTAGATGACAGGAGAACTCGAATCCTGCATGAATGCTCGTGAAATTAGAATCGCAAAAGATGACAAAAACACTCATTACGAGACACGTCAATTGTTAATGATTTACAATCCGATGTCCACAGGTACAGGTAAATTTATCACCTTTCCCTATCAAATAGCATTGAAAGGTGATAAATTTTACCAGTACCTGTGGACATCGGATTGTGAATGGATAATAGGTACACAATACAATAACCTCATCTCAAAATTCAATATGTTTCATAGGATTAGCAGTACCTATATAATAATTTGCCACAGTATTTTGAATATGTTGGAAGAATATCAGCATTAAAAGGGAATTGAGAAGAAACATGTTTGTTTGATTTTTTAATTTTTGTATAGAAATATGTTGTAATTCTTGGATGAGGTTCAGCATATAAATTGTAGATTTTAGGTACCTAGTTTAAAGTTTTCAGACTGATTTTTTCACAACTTAAAAGTATAGGACAACAAATTATATTTTACTAAGTATACTGACCTTATTACATTTAGTTCCGAAAACAACCTGTCTATTACTTAACCACTGAGAACAAAACACTTTGTTCATATGTCCCAAATTGATTGCAGTTTCCTTAAACATTTCATGAGTCAACATGTGTCTATTTCCGTATTCTTTCATTACAGAACTGTATTTTGAGGTCTGAGTTTCTCTATGCTTTACGTAATCGACAAAATTGTACGACGTGTTTAGGGCTTCGTTTAATACAAAATCAGTTTCTTCTTCCGACTCGCTAAATATACAAATATGTACTTAAGTTAATTACTAATTAATTAGGTGAAATCGCTTACCTGTCTTCGTATGTGATAAAATCTTCTGGTTTCTCGGGTTTGCGATTTTGCTCTTGCAATTTTAAGGCCTTCGCCTTGTTTTTTCTCTCTTGGATCCTGCCAACTTCCGAGCAAGGGGGGCGACGTCCGTAAATTGCTGTTATTTTAGTTTGGGCCATTATTTGCTTGCAGCTGTTCAATGTTAATACAAATATTCAACTGTTTATCGAAAACATTAGCGAGTTCTTTTATAAAATAGATAAAATACTAGTTTGTTGGAATTGTGAAAACCGAAAATTTAAAATCGAAATTAACAACAACCATGAACAGATGTTCCCCAAAAAGGGAAATTTCTTTTTCTTTTCCTTTTGTCAACAAACTAGAATCTACTAGACCTACAGGCGTTTTCACGCGTTTTTGGTATAAAAATGACAACACCTGTGACATGTCCAATGTCATACCAATCGATTTCATGAATTGTTGGTCGGTGCAGTGGTCAGATCCTTGGTTTTTACATGGCTGATACCTCGGTTGACACCATTTTGTTTGATACTCAAGGATGTTGATCATTTCATCGTCAGGATGTAGTGGCAAAACGTAAAACTTTAGAATCCGAAATTCGTATACAGAGTGGTTTCGAACCCGTTCTTGGGACGGCTTTTTGGTTGGTAGGAAATCCTGGAACCGGTAGAACTAGTACAAAATTGGTTCGGAACCGATGCACTTACGAGTTTTCGTTTCCTATTCCGACCAAAATCATTGTCGGTCGCCGGTCGAGTAAAATTCTGAAAAGACTCTTGTTCCGTTCCATTCCAAATTCCAAACTAGTTCAGAGTAGGTTTGAAATATGATCCGCGAACATAGCTTACCGATTGATCATCTGAAATCGCCCCAAATTAAAAGCTGCATCAGATTTTCAATATTTTTGATTGTAACATAAAAACCTCACTTTTTCCCTTGCTTCGAAAGTAGAGGGGATGAACGTCAATGCCAAAGAACAAAATAACAAAATTACTACTAAACACTAGACTAGACTTGCTAACTACGGTGGGGCTGTCGCACCTTGCTCTAAAAATACGTTAAATTTGACATGATTTGACTTGTAAATCTCTTTTTAAAGTTTTCGAACAAAAACTCGATTGTCGTGTGTTGAATTTGTAGTTGTTAACAAAATGATCTCGTCGATAATTAGCCGATTAGTGATGTAAGTAATTTGTTATTTTTGAATATTGGATTTTAAATTGTCATTGCAGCATTTCATTGTTTACATCGCTACCCTGCATTTTTCATCACACAAAAGAAAACATTTTCGGATGTGTAATTATTAGTATTTTGAAGAATTTTATTGGAGAAATTTGTAGTTTTCATTACAAATTTGTTTCTTGATCTTTTCACAATTTAATTTTTTTTTTGTTGCCGAACTTGTCATGCCCTTCCAAGGTAATTAAAGAGGTAATCATCCATCGAGAATCTAGTCATTCATTCAATAAATGAAGCTCGTCGTATAGTAATTATATTAAATAAAGAATCAGCTATCCTAGCTGACATTCTGACATAGTTCTGGGGATCAGGAATCTTTTCTGGAGGTCTCAGGTTTTCATTTGCATCCACCTGTTCTGTTCTAACATGTCCAATTATCATTTCTGAGATACAGCCTCATTTGTCAGAAATTATCGCTTTTCGAGCTCATCTATTGCCTATTGCCAATAACATTCAGCACAGTTTATTCATTTATTGCTTTATTTGTGTGATTCAATATTGAAGTTGCAGTAATGTTCTGAAATTCAAGTACAAGTTGAGACAAGCTAGAAGGTCATTTGGCAAGGTGATCATCAGCTACCTATAACATTTTTGTTCGTATCTGGCTTGATTTTATATGGGATTATCTATATTATATAAAAATTAATGCCACTTTTCGTTGTAATTTTATAACTCAAGAACCGGCTCACCTAGCCAAACCAAATGTTTAGGCTTTGTTCGGACTATTTATTAGATGGTTTATGTGAAGTTTGCACAAAATTGGTCGAGCGGTTCTTCATTTATCACATTTTTTGTAATAAATGAATTATTCAATAAATGGAGGATCAGGATCATTTTGTTATAATGCTCGATATGCCTTATTGACAACATAATAATAATGATCATTGAATTTCATGTTCATTTGGAAGTTAACTCCGAGATCCTTACACTTGTCTTTTCTCTGCAAAGATCTATCATTTATTGTATAGGTATTTGTGATGTAATTGATGTTGCGAGTATACATGATTGTTTGACACTTGTTAATGTTGAGATGCATCCTGTGATCTAGAAACCAGCGAGCAACAGAGTCCAGGTCCTCCTGCAATCTTGTGCAATCTTCTGCTTTGGTAATTAGTTTGAAAACCTTAAAATCATCAGCATATACCAAGCTTTCTGAGAACTTTATGCAGTTGGGCAAGTCATTAATAAATATGACAAAGAGCAAGGGCAATTATCTATAACATATAAATAACAAAAGTGTTAGTCAGTCAGTTGAATAGTGGGACCGTGCTGGTCAGTCAGCCCCAATAAATGTAAAAATCTGCAAAAAATATTAATATTACTGAACAAACCCATTAATTTAAACTTCAACCTACAATTTTGAATTGTCACTGTCACGCTGTCACTCTAAAAAAAAATATACCTAAAATCTGTTTTTTTTTTTAAAGATAAAAGTCAAAGTGACATTCTGTTGGCAATACAATGTAAAATTGTCAATACTTTCAAATTTTTTATGTAGAAAAGGCTTGTGTTGCCAACATAGTTACTAAATTTTTGACTTGGGGAATTATCAATAGTAATATAACTAGTGCAATGGAAATTATTGATAATTTTTGGGAAATTTGCCCGAATGCATTTTTAGTTGAAAAAGAGCATGAGTGCACGTAGTGCATGAGTGCCTTTTTCAGTTAAAAACGCATGAGTGCAAATTTGTCGAAAATTATAAATATATTTCCACTGCACGAGCCGTCAGGCGAGTGATTTTATCAAAAACACACACAGATTAATCAAAAATGTCATGAGCGAAATTTCCGAAAAGCAACAAACTTGAATAAAACGTTGAGAACAATTTTGCCTACACATTTTTCTCGATTGGTATTCGTCATGACTATTTCACGTAAGATTTTGAAAATACTTAAATAGAATGTAAATATATGAATAAAAACTTCAAATTAAAAATATCAGTTTGACAATGTCAAAAAATGGTCGCTGAAATACCATGTTGTTGGTATTGTCCAGGTAGCAATATTGTCAGCTGAATACCGAATTTATTGTCGAATGTAATACCACAAGAGGTTTCAGGATTACCGGATAATACTTTTACCTGTCACGAAACGCGTTACGCAGCAACACCACGACTCCGAAGGAGGAGTGGTGTTGCTGGTAACGCGTTGAGTGTCAGGTAAAAGTATTAGGTAATCCTGAAACATCGAGTGGTATTCAAAAGGTTATACAACGAACTAAACTTCAATACTTTATCAATCTTTATAATCATTAATGACAAATTGACAATATTGCCACCAAGCGCGATAATCCCAAAAGGCTTATCACTTCTTAAGCCTCTCGTGTCATATGGGAATAATGTACAGTGAGTTGTATAACCGGTGTAATACACTCTAGTGAAATGGTCACCTCAAAAATGACAAAAAGAGTCGAGTCAAGTCGACCTTATTCCTAAACATAAAAAGATCCGTCAAGGCAGAATTTTTGGCAGGCAAAATTATAAAAAAATTAATGGAAGTTGTAATACTGAAATATGGGACAGTGTTTTGAGTTCTGGAAAACCATTTGTATGTTTTAATAATATTCTAATTAATGTTTTTAATAATAACTTTCCCCTGAAAAATATAAAAATTGAAGAAAAAAATAACCCTTGCTTACATCTGGTATCGAGACTTTTACAGTAAACCTAATACATATCTTTACATACAATTCGAAAGTTCTACATTGATAATGAATATTTTCTAAATTATTTTATTAATTATAGGAAAGTTCACTCATAAAGTCGGCCAAAGATTTTTTTCTCCAAACGTCAAAAAAACGTCACTTTGTTAACCCCTGTCAAGATGTCAGAAGTTTGATTTCTATGCTGCCAGGCAAATCCAGTGGGTTAACACCTGTCGAGGTGGAAGACGTTTAATTTCTATGCTGCTTGGCAACCTCAGCGGCAGCAAAAGTACTTTTAGTGCCGCTCGTAGTTTTACTGCCGCTCAACCATTCACTTGCCCCTGAGCTTACCCCATTAATTTGGAGAAAAAGTAGCGTGTTGCATACGGAGTAGAAGCACTTTTTTGTGCTTATATGTGCACTATGTTTGGCTCGCAAACCTACTGCTTCAGCACAAAAAAGTAAAGCTTTAACTCCTAATACAACAATATACTATTCTTATAAGGGTGAAATCTAGAAGGCAGGCAATAAAACTAAAAAAAAAAAAACTGGGCGAGGGGTTTTCCACCTAACAAAATTTGTACACAGATTAACACTATTAACAGTACTGAGATATTTCCATGCATTAACAGATATTTCTATGTACCTAATAACAAGTTATTGCCAACTATTTCCATGTATTAACAAAATATTTCCACATATTGCCAGGTATTTCCCGAGATATTTCCCGAGTATTATCACATATTACCAGGCATTGCCATGCTATTGACAGACTAAAATCAAATATTTGTCTTGCCAGAATTCTAGGTATTGACATATCCACAGGTATTTACATGTTATCAATGGGTATCAACCAATGACATTAACATATATTGCCTAGATATCTATAAGTATTGACATACAGGGTGTCAATTTGAAAACTTCCCACCCCTAAGTATTATCTCGGAGAAGAAAAATGTTTGAAAAAATCCCTGAAACACGTCAACTATAATTTGAAGGGGGGATGAGTTTTAATGCAAAATTCACCTTCCTTCTTTCAACCCCCCAGCCCCCAGAGCCACCCCCTAGAAAATTTTAAATGGGAAGGGGGTCAAGTGATACATCATTTTGCAAGGTTTTTAATTTCATACATTTTGGTACTAAATTTTAGTCCCTAAGTTCAACTGTTTTGGAAATATTGACAGTTGAAAATTGACTTTTTTGCTACTTTGACAGGCTGTAAAACCTAAACGGTTAATTTTAGAGGAAAACCGATCTTACATTTTTACCTTAGATTTTCATAAACTATCATTTGACACCATTTTTGAATTTGATCATGGATTAAATTCAAAGTTCAAATTATAGTTGACGTGTTTCAGGGATTTTTTCAAAAATTTCTACTCCGAGATAATAGGGGTGGGAAGTTTTCAAATTGACACTTTGTATATTACCTACATAATTAACAAGTAGGTATTGCATAGTATTGACACTATTGACATAGTATTTAAAGTCTGTTTTTTTTAAAGATAAAAGTCAAAGTGACATTATGTTGGCAATACAATGTAAAATTGTCAATGCTTTCAAATTTTTTGTGTAGAAAAGGCTTGTGTTGCCAACATAGTTACTAAATTTTTGACTTGGGGAATTATCTTTAAAAAAAAAAAAAAACTTTATCTGGTATTGACATATATTAACCAGTGATTTGTACACCGATTAACAAGCTGAAAAAACCCTTAAAACTGGGAAATAATAAATAGGATAAGGGGAAAGGCAGACATGGTAAAAAATAATGGGTACGTTCACCAGCACTCAACTGTTGCCAACAGTTGAGTAGTTGGGAAAACAATCGCGTTCAGTGGCGCACTGCAAAAGCCACTTTTTGTCAGTTGCTGCTGATTTCTCTAAGCAGTAAAAATTCACGGTTAAAAAATAAATCTTCTGCAGTATATGATGGGATTTCTGTCAGGATACTGGAAAACTTTGCAGATTGTGCCTTACAAACGCTAGTATATTGTATTAATTGTTCGTTTCCAACATGTTTAAAGCAGGGAGCGGTGATTCCACTATTTAAGGGAGGCAACTCTGATGATCCCTCTAATTTTAGACATTAGTATAGTGTATTAATTGTTCGTTTCCAACATGTTTAAAGCAGGGAATGGTGATTCCACTGTTTAAGGGAGGCAACTCCGGTGATCCCTCTAATTTTAGGACTATTTCTCTTTTGCCAACACTCTCAAAAGTAATTGAATTTTTTTTAAGCAGAGAGTGATGGAATTTCTGGATAATCACAGACAAAAGTTTTGTTCAATTTGGCTTCATCCCGGGCAAAAGTACTGATGATGCTATTTTTTCGTTACTCCACGAAATTTATCTAAGTATAAATGGCGGGGAGACGGTTGCGGAAACATTCTGTCATTTTTCAAAAGCTTTCAATTGTGTGGATTATGAAGTGTTGCTGCGAAAGCTTCTTTGTTACGGCTTTGGTGACATTGCAGTGGAATGGTTTTCATCCTATCTTTCTGGAAGAAAACAAATCGTAAAAGTGGACGAGGTATATTCTAGCAACTCCCTTGTTGCAAGAGGTAATCCACAGGGTTGGGACCAATTTTGTTTTTGATATACCTGAACAATTGGCTTTCTTAGATATTCAAGGTTCATTCACTTCATTTGCGGATGACACCAGTCTTGTGTGGCATGACAAGAGCAAAGAAAACTTGACTAATGATTGATAGCGATTTGCAAAAGCTAAAGGTTTGGTGTGATACAAACCTACTTTGTTTTAATATGTCCAAAACAAACTTTGGTTTTGACTTTGCAAATTTGAACCTTATAAATTGGTCTATTGCAAGTAAATGCACTGTCAAATTCTTGGGGCTTATGTTGGACGATAGACTAAAGTTTCACGAACATATTAATCAATTAGGTAACAGATTGGCAGCTGTACTGGGACTCTGTAACAAATAAGGATATTTTCTCTATCTTTATTGACGTCCCCTCTCTATTGATTCCGAAAAGAGAGAAAAGGATAGAGGGTGCCATAGTGATAGCGAAAACGATCTCTATCCGTTACAGAGTTCCAGTCCTGGTTGCTTTGCAATAAGAGTTGTATGTAATGAGCTTAGTAATTTGGCTGCTAAAATGGTGTGTTTCTCCATGTTCGAGTCTCATGTACGATATGGTATTGCTTTTTGGGGATTCACAAGCGGGCAGTTGCTGAATTCTATATTCGTTTTGCAAAAAAGGGCAGTGCGGTATTTGTGTAGAGCTAAAAACCGTGCACACTGTCAACCTTTGTTCAAAAAGGAAAAAATATTAACTGTGCCATCTTTGTTCATTCTAGAAACTTCCGCTTCTCGAGCGTGATAGGACATTTCCTTGCGAGTGCGCATATCCGTAAAAAAAAAAAAAAAAAAAAAAAACTATCTGTTTCATACATGAAAAATATTCTGGTCTGGAACCTGAGGAGGGGAGGTACAATACCAGAACACACACTAATAATAACTTACATTTACCAATTCCAAACTCTGCTCTGATTTAACATTCTATTTTCTTTGAAAGCAAGAAAATTTGAGTAATGATTTGAAATCAGTATTGGACTATAAGACCTATACAGGGTGTTTCACGAATATCGAAACAGAGGCGTTTTAGGGTATTTTAAGGTCAATTTAAAAAAAACGCTCGGGCACGTCATTTTTATATTCAAGGGGGAAACTTTTTGACTCCATTGGTATTTCGCTAGGGTGCACCCCCTGGGTGGGGTGACTTTCACCTTCGCTTTCACCCCTCTTTTTTAGATAGGGAAGATGGGTCGAGTGATAACTTGTCTTAAAGGTATTTTGATTCTCGTCACAACTGCGTTTTTTTTTTGGAAATCGAATGATTAGTTCTCAATGTATTCACTGTCAAAGTTGCCATGGGCTAAATTAGGAACAATGTTCTGGCCCTGTTATTATCAAATTAACACTTTAAAAACTTTCCTCTCGGACACGTCAATTTTAATTTTTTGTGTGTTTCTGAAAAAAAATAAAATTGACGTGTCCGAGAGAAAAGTCGGGAAAGTATCAATTTGGGAATAACAGGACCAGAAAAGTCATTCTCATTTATCCCATGACAACTTTGACAGTGAATATCTCGAGAACTACATTCTATTTTTTCCCAAGATAAATTTTGACATTGAAAACTTTGAAACATAAACAATAACGCTTGGCCCTGATTGGTCGCAAAATGAGATGTCCCTTCAGGTTGACATCAGTTTTACAATGCATGTCGTGGAAATGGCATTTTGCGACCAATAAGAGGCATTAAGGCGCGTTTTCACTGGTAGATCTGAGTTGAACGGCCTGGGTCGTTCGACCATCGTTCGATCTGTGTTGAAAACAAAAAGGTTTACACGATAGACGATGGGCGATGTATGTTGCACCCAAAATAAAAACTTTAAATAACACCATTCAGCGTTCGGCACGTTTTGTTTTCTTTCGGCGAGGTGTTTACACATTCGATTCCAGACGTTCGACTTCGATTCGGCGACGATCGCCTGTAAAAGTAGACAACCTTTCTACTTCGGTCGAATTGACTCTCTCCGTGGAACGGCCAAGCCGAAAGGTGGTTTACCAATGACATCAAAACACAGATAGACGGATCATCCCATTCATAAACTATTATTTGTTGTGTTGACAAGACCACCCATGGGCCAGGGTAGGTGAGTTGCTCGCGGGGTTGGGGTAGGGAGACATCATTGCTCAAAATGGTGTAAAAAACCCCGCCCACACGTGAATATATCTCGAAATTTAATTGGATGAATAAATAAAATAACAAATTGACAAATAAACTGAAAATATTCGATACGAGCCCTTTATTCTGGGAGTACCAATATCGTGTTAGTCGTTTCTTGTTTAACGCTAATGAATAATCCCTGTTTGCAATAAAGATAGCTAGCTACTACAATCAACACCTGCCTGCCATTCAACAAGCCGCTTCTGGGCGGTGTTTTGCTATAATCTGCTGTTGCCAAATTGAGTTCAGAAATAAAATTGAAAATGTTAATTAGAGGAGAAAAATATATTATTTAGGGATTCAAGACAAAATTTGGCATTCTCAGTGGTGGGGATAGCACAAAGACCCAAAAGAGACAGAGAGATGTTGTCATTGCAAAATTTTGTTTATTGTTCGGTCTATCTGTGTTTTGATGTCATTGTGCATTGTGGTTTACATGTTCAATTTGCTTTCGATTCAATGATCGACACAAATCGTTCAACTCAGATCGACCCGTGAAAACGCGCCTTTAGCGACATTGTTTATGTTCCAAAGTTGACAATTTCAAAATCTATCTTGGGAAAAAATAAACTGTAATTATTCGATTTTCAAAAAAAATCGCAGTTGTGACGAGAATCAAAATACCTTTAAAACAAAGTACCACTCGACCCATCTTCCCTATCTAAAAAAGAGGGGTGAAAGTCGCCCACCCAGGAGGTGCACCCTAGCGAAATACCGATGGAGTCAAAAACTTTCCCCTTTGAATACAAAATTGACGTATCCGAGCGTTTTTTTAAATCGACCTCAAAGTACTCCAAAACACCTCTGTTTCAATGTTCGTGAAACACCTTGTATATACATATTTACTCGCATATTTACAATATAAGTTACTTGGCTATCAAAGAATTTTGCAGTTTTTTGTCAGGTAATTATAAACCATGAAGTCTGAAAATCAATACTTCATTCATGATCACAGTTTGTTAAATAATGGAATTCTGCACGAAACTTATAAATTCCATTTTCTAAATGTAATTGCAGGCTGTAGGTACACGTCAATCAATTATCAGAAATAAGTTGAAACAAAGAAAGCTAGTTATTTTTACAAAATCCTGTCTAGTGAAACATAAACAGTAGGCAGCAATAATAAGAAACTATAGATTTGAATAAATTATATACTCGAATACTTGTTAGGTAAATAGGGTATATTATTATGCAAAAATCAGTGTAATGTGTCAATTAGAAATGTGAATATCATTACAATAGTACATCATACTGATTACCTAAAAGGCAAGTGACCTTCTAAATCATTTTGACCTTAGCTATTCGATATTGAAAATAAAATATCAAACAATCCAACAAAACCTAATATGTATTTGTTTCCAACAACACTCTCTAATCTGTACCAGACTATTTATTACCAACATCATGTGTAGGATTGCATTTATTTCGTTTTTTGTAGACGGCCATCATTAGCCCATAAATGGCAGCATCAATGACGTCCCAGCGGTACTGATACAAGATGATAATATAGTACGTTCGTTACGCTGTACCCACACAATACTTCTATTCTCCTTCGAAGATAAACTAAAAATTAGCCCATGGTGTTATTGACCATGGTGGTAATTATTAGATAAATTCATGTTTGTGGTGAAGCTAATAATGGTTTAATTTGCTGATAAAAGTTAATTTTATTATTTTTAGGTAAATAAATGCGCAGATAAATATGTGTTTGTTAGATTTAACCATTAATTGTTATACTTATTATATTGAAAACAAGAAACGCAATAATTGTTTCAATATCTAACACTCGTTATGACCAAACAATAGAGAAACCTCATGTCCTAGCTAAACAAAAATACCAAATTGCAATATTATGTCTATAAATAAACTCCACTCATGTTCTTGATTTGTTGCCAAACTTCTGTTCTGGACCAGAGTGCGATTAAATCGTTTTAGTATGCTTTTTTTGCACCTTTCCGATTCGTTGCAGAGGGAAAATGTGTCATTGATCCAAAACTATCAGTTGTAATTTTAGCACTCGAATATGTCGCAAAGGCAGAACCCAGAAGTGCGGGTTATAGTGCATATTTGGGGGGATGTTGTAGTTATTTATTTGTGAGGATGATCTATAAACTTACAAGGTAAGAATATATTGGAGAATGAATTCTATCAGAATTTAACTGCATCTAATCTCTGTAGGATAATTAATAATTATACTATAGAAAGTGAAACCAATAATTATTGTTTCATGATATCAAATGAAAGATTAACATTATATTTACTTGCCATATCTGCCATTTACCCAATAATGTATTTAGGAGGAAAATTTGTTTGGATGAAAAAGTATAAATAATAATGATGTTGTTTGGCCTTCATTACACAAATTTTATGTTTGTTTACCTACACTAGGTTGCTTATTTTGAAAATAATTGCTGGATTAAATGGTACCCTTATAATTTGTCTATTCCGGCATGTCCATTGAATTCTTTAGATTCTTTCTACTCGCTTGCATAATTGATTGTTTGGGCAAAGTTTATTAGGATTAAATTTAATAATACACTGTGTATCTCTATAGTATGATAATAATTGACAAAATTGATTAATAATATTGGACTGGCCCTGATAAATTATACATTTCCAATCTCAATAGATTGTCACATCATAAATTATTTTTTAAATTAATCTTTTTATGCATTTTTCTTATCAGCCAATTTCTATTTTAAACAATAGTATTTTATGATATACCTATGATTTGCGACAATTTGGGTACCAAATCAGGAAGTAAAAGTCACCTAACTGTAAAAACGTATTCCGGTTCCTAATTTGTAGTTACGTGCGCTTATTTGGTTTCACGAATTTGTTCTGGTTACTTATTGTAGTTTTATAAATCCAAAAGGATAATATTTATTATTGGGTACAGAGTATATTCACCCCTGACATCACGAAATCGATTAAAAGATGCAAATCGAGTTGGCGCCATTGATCTTTTTCACTTCATTATATTTTAACTTTGGCAAATCATGTAAAGTTTGATAGTTGGTTCACATTTTCACAATAATTTGTTCTCATTTCGGAACATTAAAACTCCTTAATGATAAATATAGAAGTAAATAGAGCTCTGGATATAAACGAGAATGGGTATTTGTCCTAGATATTTTTAGTTTAACAGTAAATTTAAACATTATTCATACAAATATTAAGCAATGGAAAAATAATGGTTAAATTAGCGTTATCGTTTGTGGTACTCCTTGGGTCGTCAACCCCCTAATTCTGTGCAAGACATCCTACATAAATAAAACGGCGCAATTCAGAGCAAAGAACTTGTACATAAACCGCCGAAAATAGATCGGACTTATTCTCCTAGCCTGTCAGTACTGCTTGGCATCTTGAAGTTTTCGGGTGAAAATTGTCGTTTTGTTTCCTACACTAAAATTATATTGTTAAGTGATTTCCGGTAGTAGTAACCTATTAACCAGCTTATCTTACTTAAAGCCGTTCTCAATTTTATAAAAATAATCACATTGTTATTTCAGCAATGATTCGATTCATTTAATTTTATATGGTACATTAAATTTTTAACAATATACCAATCATTAATTCGAAATGCTTTATATAGGTATTGCGTTGAAAATGTTGCTTCAGTTGTGTTTTTTTAAAGTGCGAATTACGTGTCTAATATGTCCAGATTAAGAAAAGCAAGACAATTTTTATAAATGTGCCGATATTTTTAGTTAACTAATCTGAAGCTCACCATCTATCATATTAGTCGAGAATAATTATTAGGTGTTGATATGAAATCCTTTGATTAAACCAATAATTCTGTCTCGCTAAACATACAATGACCCTAATGTTAAATTCAGTACACTTCAAAAAGTTCAAATCAAAGAATATTTCAATTGAGTGAAGAGTAAATGTATTGTCTTAACAATGTATGCATTTGTCTTAAGGCTCTGTTTTGGATTTAAGAAATAAATGGATACGTTTTAACATACATATTTTAGGTTTAACTTCATGCTAATATTTTTCTGTTTTCTTCTGAAGTGCCTGAATAATTCCAGTGTATTTCCAGTAGTAATATAACTAGTGCATAAAATATTTCCGGAAATTTTTGAAAATTTTGTCTGAAGCCAATTTTTTAACAAAATCATGAGTGCATAGCGCCTGAAAAAATCCCGAACCCGAAGGGTGAGGGATTTTTTCTTTGGCGCTATGCACGAATGGTTTTGTTTAAAAAAATTGGCTAATGACGAAATTTTTTAAAATTTCCCCAAGAAATATTGTATGCACGTGTTATATTTTGATAGGAAATTTCCCGAGTTTGAAGCTTATTTACTACATTGTGTCCAATTCTTTTATTGGTGCTGATTGCTATTGATCTTTTCCAGATAAATTGCGTTTGTTAAAAATATACACTTTGACAGATTTCTGACATCAATGCGTTTTAAATGGAAAAACGGGCATCAATGTCAAAAATGACAATTCTGGAAATTTTCCCCGGGATATTTCCAAAAATTTCCACTTATTAATTTTGACAATTTGTATGCAAAATTTCCAGTGTAATTTTCACAAGGGAAATTTCCACCAAAAAATGTCCGGAACTTTTCCTGGTTGTCATGAAAAAGTTTTAAACTAAGAACTTTTGATTGGCTATAAAATAGAGGTTTCAAATTTTCATTATATGACATCTATCAAAATCATTATTATTCATCAAACATCATAAATTTTCCTCAAAAACTTCTCTTCTATTTTCTAAAAGGTTTTCAGCATTAGAAAATTACTAAACATTATACTTGCTCCAGTGTACTGGGTGACAAATTTTAAAGTGCGTGATCGACGTGTAAGAAAAACTACTCATTCTCATGCAGATTTGACTTCTAGTGATGCCTTTATCCCCTATATCGAAGTTACAGTCTTTTTGAATATCATCGACAATAGTGAAAATGAACAAAATAACCCAGTGAATCCTGAAAACAATTTTAGTTTTGATTCCCGACGTAAACAGACTATAGAACCCAATCAAAGTGCTGCACCTTCTAACACAAAAAGTGACTTAAGTCAAAGTACCATCCAGGATCCAATGCTAAATATCTCAAAAATACTGGCCAATATATCCATCTTCAAAACATCAATTTTAGTTGGAATGTTCGGATTTTTTTTCAACAGAGCCATTACTTATATTTTTATTTATCCTGCTTTCAGATTAGTATTCGGCACTCTCTACCCTGCTTACTCTTCTTATAAGGCTGTGAAGACAAAAAACGTCCGAGAATATGTAAGTAGAAATCATTTAGTACAAAAAAATCTCATTTATACAGGCTCCTCTAAAATCCATTTGATCAATACAGCAAGAAAATAAAATCAGTACATAAAGTCAATGCTCTTGTTAATTGGTAATTACCCAGTAGGAATTATCACTAACTAACTCAATGCGCATTTATAAAGCTCGTTTATTTTTAGCCTAATATGCGCTAGTGCGACACATCAAACCAAAGAAATGTGTTAAACTTCCTTTGTGGTCTCTCGAGCAGAACAGTTCTTTGTTGTAGTTACAAATTTAGTTACCGGTTTTGAAAAACAAATTGTAGATTTGCGTTATAATAATGCTGCGTAATAAAAAAATATTTTGTTTGTTATTAATTAAATATTCCCAATAGATTATCAATAAATATCTTAATTTGATAGTATTGATGATAATTTTTCAATATTTTAGGTAAAATGGATGATGTATTGGATAGTGTTTGCTCTATTTACTTGCACAGAAACTATCACCGACATATTCCTTAGTTGGTAAGTTGCTCCAAAGTTTCACTTGGAAACTTTTCAAACATTTTCACTGATTTAGGTTCCCATTTTACTACGAAATTAAAATAATCCTGGTGATATGGCTGCTTTCACCGGCTACGAAAGGATCCAGTATCTTGTACAGGAAATTTGTTCATCCTATGCTGAGCAGTAGGGAACAGGTAAGTTTTTTCTAGCACTCCTTAAAGAGATTTCATTATTTTAACCTTGTTAATTGGAACTGAAATATCATTGCTTAAAATTGAGTATAATTTCATGGTCCATTAATGATATATTTTTTTAAATTGATCCTACAATAATTAGTTATTTTTTTCTAGGAAATTGATGATTATATTTCCAAGGCAAGAGAGCAAAGCTACAGGCAAGTCTTGGACTTGGGGCAGAAGGGTGTGACAGTACTCATGCAAACTGCTTTAAGGGTGAGTAAATTTTCAAATAAATATTGTGGTTAATTCTGCTTTTTTTCTCTCAAATTTCATCACAAGTTTTTCTGCATGTATTTGTTATTTAATCACTACTCAATTTGCCTCACGCCTACAGCCTTTCGAGTTTATTTTGCAATCTTTGGTTGAAAGACAATTATTCTTATTTTGCATGATTGTATTTTTTCTGTTAAATGAGCAGCATAATCGAACCTTTTGTACCATGGACTTGTTGAGATTTCTAGGCAAAGCTGCCTTATATGGCTATAAACAAGCCAATTATGATGTGGTCTTTGCCACCCCTCAAACTGTATAAGTGCAGACTTCAATTTTAAAAGAATAAATATATTGGGGATGAGCAGGAACTGACCCATGTTTGGATTATTAGAGATTAAGGTTGCTGCATCAAGAAATCCTGTATCAGACATTTTTCTCAAGGCTAGTGAAACAGAGAGACCTAAACCTAAATAACAATCGAAACCAACACAAAGAATTGTAAAAACTGAGGCAAAAACAAACAAAAAATAAAAATAAAACTTAGAAGTAGTCACGGACGTCAACTACCTATCACTCACATAATTATGTCACACAAATTAAATTAAAATGACGGTAAAAAATATATATATATATACATTATACGTGCGCTACAGGAATAAAACAATAAGCACAAATTACAAAAGTCAAATCATGAAAATAAAAAAATTGTGGGACAAATATAGCCGTAGTAGAAAAACTGAAGACTACAGAGCATACCAACAACAAAATAACCCCCCTAAATCCAAACTAAACACTGCAATATTTAACTACGAAAAAGGCCTTTTAACAGCACAGTCGACAAAACATATAGTATTTGTAATACCCATTTAGAATAACCTCATCCTTATTTATCAATCACGAATCAGATGAAACAAAAAATTACCAACAAAAACGAACGTCGATTGCTAATACGTCAATTTCATCTACAAATAGGAAATTCCTAACCTAATTTTATTTGTGTGTCAAGAAGCGACACACGTTTTGTCACTAAAACGACAGGTACTTCTAAATAGGTATTAAAAATACTATATATTGTCACAACCCCTATACGTTTCGTCCGGACGTCAGTCACAACACGAGCGTGACCTGGGGGGTAGGTGGGGTTCAGGTAGAGAGAAACTCGCTTGGTATAAGTACAATAAAATAATGTATTGAATAATAATAATATTACCCTAGAAATAGTATCATGACGTCTCTTCTATGGAGGGACGTTCTACCTATAGGCCACTCTGTATTATGTACACTTGGCGTGACTGAAGGACTGAAGCTGGGTTTGAGACAGGTCCAGAAGGGCGTTTCCCACTAAAGGTAGTTTGCACTGGACCTAGTCTGCTGCGTTCAATACTCCCAGAAGGGCGTTTCCCATTAAAGGTAGGTTGCACTGGGAGGAGATTTAGCTAGAGGGGCTTTTCCCGTTTGAGGTACTTTGCACTAGCCTTAGTCTGCTGGTAATGGATTTCGGCGCGTTATTTATACCAAATAAATGCTGACTCGTCGACACACTTCAGTAAAATTGATGTACAGAGTGGTATTTACTTAAGTAGTTGACAATATATAAGTATGTCAGTAGAAATCTCCCCGACTGGGGATAAAATAACATCCAACCAACATATTGCCGAAATTTTTGCTGATAAATTTGCTAGTGTTTACACTCAGGTGCTGGACGATTAAAGTCTGCCATAATTAGATGAAACCACCAGAATTCATGAATCCATAAGTGAAATTCAAATCTCAACCCTGGGAGTCAAAGAAACAGCGTCAAACAACGTCTAAAAGCTGACTCAAGCCCAGGGCCTGATAACCTTCCACCAGTTTTTCTTAAAAACTGTATTGATCATATTGTGCAGCCTATGGTAAATATTTTCAACTACTGCATCAATTCGGGGACTTTATTATCTGCTTAGAAGAAAGATTACTGTAATTCCCATCTATAAGAGTGAAAATAAATGCAGTGCCAACAATTACATACCGATAAGCCTATAACAAGTCTCCAGTGCAAATGTCTGGAACGAGTTATTGTAAAACGCCTAACCGAACATAATATAATTCCATCCACTCAACATGGTTTCCTTAGTAGGAGGTCCGTTACAACAAACCTTCTTTTATGCTTAGATGATTGGACTAGGAATTTTGACGAGGGAAATCCTATTGATATTATATATCTGGACTACGAAAAAGCATTCGACAAGGTTCCCCACAGAAAACTTTTGGCTAAACTGGAGCACTGGGTTGGGGGCAGTTACTGAGGCTCATCAGGTGTTTTCTGACCAACAAAGGCTACTGGGTCAGAGCAAATGGAATTCTTTCCCAGGAACACAGGGTAGTGAACGGAGTGCCCTAGGGATCGGTATTGGGACCACTCTTATTTTTGGTGTATATAAGTGACCTCCACAATAAAATAACTTCCTCAGTATCATTTTTTGCTGATGATACAAAGCTGTACACAAACCCATTAAAAACTTGACAGATACCTAGAAGATGAAACTAAATTTGAAAAAGTGCACTTCGCTAATTATAGGCCCAAAAAACCCACAGACTACTTACTATCTAAATCAGCATACAAATCAACGAAAAGACCTTGGAGTTGTTATAACGTGACTTTAAATGGGAATAAAATTGTCAAGAAGGCAAACTCCATAATGTATGTGTGTAGAAAAGCATTCAAAAACCTTTCTGTTGAAATTATTAAAAAACTATACATAACTTACACGAGGCCTAAACTTGTATTTGCACACTCAGTATGGAATTCTTACTTTGTTGGTGACATAGAATTCCTGGAAAGGGTGCCGCGTAGAGTAACCAAAATATCACCGGAATTAGGAGATCTGCCCTATCCTAAAAGCTTAAAAATATTTGGTCTACCAACACTATGAGAAAGGCGATCCAGAGGAGATGTAATTGAAACCTACAAAATTCTAAAAAGTAGCTACACCTGCGAAATGGATCTGTTTCCGAGAAGTCAATCTAACCAACTCCGAGGCCACACCAAAAAACCGTATAAAGAAAAATACAACAGGCTGCCAAGAAAAAACTTTATTTCAAACAGAGTTGTGTACACATGGTATGCCCTGGGTGAGACAACTTTTAGTAAACCAAATATAAACTTGTTCAAAGTGTCATTGGATAATGAAAATAGAAACCTAGCGGATCAATTGGTGCACTTCAATAAGTAGCAAAGGCTTATCTGAAGTCTGTGACAACCTCTACATTTTTTATCTTAACATTGTTGCCTGTGATAAACATGTGAACTGATAGAATTTAACTGTGATACAAATAAGAGTTAGCCTAAAACAATGTGTAAAAAAACGTAATCAATAATTACATCGGTTAATCCGCCTACTATTGGAACAATAAAACAATAAACATCTTCTAAAATTGAGGATTTTGGTGTTAGAGACATTGAATGTTAGAGAATTGGCATCATACCAGCCTTTTATTTTAGGCAGATCCGTTTTCGTATTGGTTTCCATTCTACAAACATCTGAATCATGCCAGAGGATAGTGGTATCGTCTGCAAATACTGTCAATCTACCTGTTATCTGGAGTCGTGGTAGATCATTCACATAAATGAGGAAAAGCAGGGAGCTAAGTACCAAACCCACACTAATACTAAGTTCCCTAGAGGTACCACCATTAAATTTAACAGACTTTGACAAATCACAAGACACCAGACTATTTTAAAGGTGTTCAAGAAAGTCAAATATGGCATCCCCCCGTACTCAATAGGCCACGATGGTTCAACAATTGAACCATCCTAACCCTAACGAGCCGCTCCAAAACCTAAGCCAGGGTAGGCAACAATACTATAGGCCTAAATGTAGGACAGTCATGCTCATCACCCTTATATAGAAGGACGATCACTGCTCTCTTCAGGCAAGACGGAAAAACCCACGACACAAGAAAAACGTGTCTCAGCAAGAACCTGCAACGCCTGGGTAAAGCCAAAAATACCCCCAATGAGAGCCCATCCCAACCTGCCGCAGCCTTTTTCGAAAAAAGAAAGATTCAGCCACCACTAGATATTTTAGATAGCTCCTGGGATCACTCTCTGTTGAAATTTTGGCTAAGTTTCAATGACAATATTGCAGTAAAAAGAATTTAGGTCATCAGATTCAGATTACTTGAAGTGACCAACATATTATTCCTACCCCTCAGGTCATTCACAATTCTCCAAGTTTCTCTTTCCAAGAACTATTCATCCTATTCTGAGAGTAAGTTCACTTGGGCAAGCCTGATCGATCTTCTGTAAACCATGCGGAGAATTTTCTTATGTAAAGAAGGGATCACATACTTCACGCAGAAGTTTGCCTTTGTATACCAGGGTTTTCTCTTCCGTTTCTTTATACTAACAATAGGGTGTTTTTTAAGGTTGCCCTAATAGACAGGAGTTTCGTTTCTTGTTGAATACATGCTTTCCAGGTCTGACATCTGGTCTGCCAGCCAAAGATTGCTGAATAAATTCCGCGACGAATTAATAAGTTACTAATCCCCATATAACACAACCTTTTCTTTCTCACATAGTCAGTTAATGCTCAAAGTCTAGTGAGCCGTTTCGCACAAGTAAGTGCACTCGGCCAAGATGAAGGAGATAGTGTTGAATCTAGCAAGCAAAACCGAGCTCCTTCGAGAGTCGGAGACGCTGTTGGAACTGGCAGGCAAACCCGAGCCCCTTCCGAAGCTCCACAATTCAGACAACATTATCAAACACCAGAAGATTATTTATTTCCTGACGATGACGATTTTATTACTGTGGACAGATTTCCAGTTAATGATACCATAAGTGAAGATGAGGAAATTTTTGAGGAGCCAATTCAAAAGCCTAAAACTAGAAAGGCTACTAAGGGTAAAACTACCAGACGTACTAAAAAGAAGGAGGTGAAGACTGAGAACGACAGTGATTTTTCATGCTAGAGGATGCGATTCAATGCACAACAAGAGAAAAATGAAAAATTGTATATTTTCTTTTTTTTTTTAAATGAATCTCGTCTATTTTGTACTTATTATTATTTGGTTTTTATGCCCTGTTCTTGTCCTGGCAATATATATTATTTAGTCTTTTGTTTATGTGATTTATTATTATTTTCAGTTTGTCATTACATTTTTTGTTCCTTTTAAAAATTTCTTATTTGTTTTTGGACTGATTGTTATTTTTAATAGCTTTTAGTTAGAATAAAAAATATTTTGAAAATAAGCCTTTTTTAAATAATTTTTCAATTTGTATGTGCCTTAAGGTAGTGTTTAAGATATTTTGTAAGAATAATTCCAAATAAAAAGTGTTGATCAATTTTTCTTTACTTATTTTGCATATTTATACCCAGTCAGTATTTCTGGACAAATATTTTTAGGACAAAATGTTGAAAATTTTAGTATTTTCTTTCAACATAAAACATTCATACTAAATTAACCGCTATTATGTTACTAAATTTGTTTTGCTGTGCTTGCATGGCTTTAAAATTGGTGTTAGGTTTGGTTTTTATTTCACAGCTAGGTAAGTAAGCACATTAATACACTTATTTTTGAGACATACATATTTTCAATAATTCTATTTTCAGGGTGGTGGTGGAATAGTTAACCAATTAAAAAAGTCCTACAGTCTCAGTGACCTCAGTGACGGTAATAATGTTGGCAACGATGAAGCAGACGATGTTCTGGTGTCTGATCCGCAATTTGTCAGAAGGTAAGTTTAGTTCTAAAATAATGCTAGTCAAAAAAATTATTTTGTTAATCCCCAAATGTGATCGATATTTCAAGTGCCTAATTTATTTTAGACGTAAACCTGGTCGCAGTCCACACAGATCCAGCTCGGCTTCCTCCGCTTCTGTCTACTTTTCAGAAGTCGATGTAGTAGCCGCAGAGCTTCCTGCAGATAGAGTATCTGTCAAAAGTGTGGAAGATATAAGTTCAGGTAGGGCAACTGCAATGTAGTAAATGAAATAACGGACCAATTTTTAGATTTTTTTACAGGCTATTCTAGTGGCGAAGGTTTATACTCTGCCCACAACCTGCCTTCAAAACTGCAGCCTAGAGAGAGCATTAGTCAAAGAGCCAACTCTCTTACAAGATCTCGTTCCACTAGAGTTACCAGGTCTTCAGTACCAAAGAAAACCAATGCAGCTAGTGACGTAAGTAATATTTGCAATTTATTTTATTATTCATGGAAAATTTATTTTCAATTATTCTAATTACATTCGCAGGATAGTGACGAAAATGAACTGTTTGACACCAACATAATTTTCCTAAATGACAAAGCCAAGAAAATCGATAAACTCTTTAAAAATCCTGAACCAAATAAACACGAATCATCATCTAGTGAGAACGAGTTTTTTGATATTGCCGAAAATAACGGTTTTCAGTTGCATGGTAAAACTTTTGACAATTCGGAAAGAAGCTGTAGTAATAACAGTAATGTAATAACATCCGGAAAAGAATGTTCTTCGACTAGTATTCTTGGGTACGATTGCGAAAGCAAAATAACAGCATGTAATATTGACAATAATTCTTCTTCATCACTAAATTTCAATTTAACCAAATTATCTTCGTCTATGTTTCCTTCTAATAATCAAACCAATGAAGAAGGAACCACTAGAAAAGACACTCCACTTTCAATGATGAAGGAAGCAGACCACAAAGGTACTGAAACCCCTTTAACAAAAAAAAATTCAAACCTTAAATTAGAATTTCTTGCATCAACAACTACGAATCAAGAAATTTGTCCTCAACGTGGAGGAAAATATAACAAAAAGCATGCCCCTTTGCCACCCTTGCCTCCTAAACGAAACAACATTTCCGCTACCCCTATCAAGGCTACTTTAGTCTTACAGCCTGGCCTAGTACGAAGCCTTGAGAGTCTCAATAAAGACATATTTCTGAATTATTCGCCAAAAGTCAGGAGAAGGTCTCGATCGAGAAATCGAAGTCCCATTTCAACGAGTTCTAAAAGTAGTAACGAATCGACAACCTCAAATAAAGCTTTGATAAATAAAATGCTAAGGATACCACAAAGGATGGCCCATTTGAATTTAACAGAAAAAGTGTTTTCCAATTCAAAAAAACTTCTAAGCAACAGAAGTCGTTCCAAGAGTACCAGTAATCTAGATACGATTGAAGAAATTGGAAAAGTGGAAAAACCAATTGAGCGCAGTGGAAGTCAAATGTCGATCAAGAACTTGTCAGAATCCCCACATAGAAGGTTGAAAGTTATCAGAAGATATGTCGATAACGACGCTGACTAAGATTATAGATGTAGAGGGAGTCTTCTCAAAATCAGGCATGATAGACGTTTTGTTGTGTGACGTTTTGCTGATGTTAACGATTTTTGCAATGATTTATGACATTTTTTATAGTTGTTTAATTCATTACTTTGTTTTACAAAGGTATGTGCCCATTTAGCTTATATGGAAAAAGTGATACTTTTTTTAAATTTCTATGCATTAGAACTAGAAGGCTTGTATTGGTTATAATAAATGGACACATTACCTTGACGAGTGGCTGTGTTTAAAGATGAAATTTTTAATAAATACCTAGTTATATTTTATAATCTTTTTAGGATCAGTCAAGTGCGACCCTGCCACGTGTTAAGAAGGCAAACAAAAAGAAACCCTTATGAAACGCCAGTATGATAAAAGAAGAAGCTAAAACAAAAATAGGTGAACATAAATAATAATTATTGTATTTTATTTAAGTATTATTTTGTTTTGTGTGATAATTTAATTATTATTATACGTTAGATGTGTGACATATTTTTAAACATTTATTTAGTTTATTATACAGCTCAACCCAACTGAATTTAGCACAAACTGCTTGTAATGATGAGGTACTTTTAAAAAGTTCACTACTTTTTATGTTCTAAATTATAAAATGGTTTGATTCATTTGGAATGTCATATCAAAAGAAACTTAGATATTTGTTAGAAGAGACTGGTTAGTTTTGGGAATAGGAAGGTAGATAATCAATCAAGACACCTTTTCACAGCCAAATATTTCTAGTTCTTGGATGTTGAACGTCCTTACATAGGGTAGTTACCATAGTGAGCCTAACATTACAATTAAGTATATAAATGGTATATCATTTCCTAAGCTTTCATATTAATAAGCTTTTTTTTTGGAAAAGCCAAGCTTATATGAAAGACTGAACCAAAATCGAATCATTTAATTTTAAAAATTATTTGTTAAATATTAGGGTCATACTAATTTAGTTCTATCGTTCCTAAAAAGCTTGAATTAAAACTTTTAGGAATTATTGTTGGGTTAGTGCAGATATCTAGATCTTGAAAATGATTTTTGGATAGAGATACATGAGAATATTGTTTATGTAAGTATATAGATGTCTGCACTTAATTTTTTATAAATCTTTATCGATGATGCGTTAGATCTTAATCATAATTATATTAAAGTTAGAATTATTGCCCTTTTTATACTCTTTGATTGTTGTCTGTACTAAGTACTTTAAAATATAGATCTGATGTGTGTTTCCAAACTAAACCATATTTTCAAATAATTAGATAATTGTCCAGATTCAAGATCAACCCATGTCCTAGATTATTCCTATAATTTAACGGTTTCGTATGTACCAATGTTTTTATTGAAAATCTTTATGAATTATATCAAAATAAAAATGTATGTAGATTATACTGAGTGTTACCGATAAACTGATAGAATATGCTAAGAAGCTATATGATGATAAAACTAATAAATGCTTATTGTTAATTTTAATTATTGTTCGGGTGTTTTTTACTGTGGAACATATATGAAGTCCAATTATTGTTTGCCAAAAGAAACATAAATAAACGTTCAATTTTATGAACAAAGAAATGAATATGATGTTTTAGTTTAGATGAAAAACAATTTCTTAGGAAAAATATATTACCAACTAGAAAAACGTACATCATTCAGCATCAACTACAAATCTTAAACTAGTACCGCCCACAATTCCACCCTCAATAACATCGCCTTTTTTAACAGGACCCATTCCTGGAGGTGATCCTGTTAAAATAATATCGCTCGGCTCTAAAGTAATGTATTGCGACATAAAATATATCAGATGTGGTATGTTGAAAAGTAAATCACTAGTATTTGCTAGAAGAAAAAAAAAACATAAACGCTAGGGGCAAGAAACAATGCAATTATTTCCTAACCATTTTGTCTCTCTTCCCCGTTGACACTGCACCAAAGTTGTACGTTGTGAGGATCAGGAATGTCAGCTTTGGGAATGAATTTGCTTACTGGACAAGCTGTATCAAAACCTTTTCCTATTAACCAGCTGCCTCCAGTTCTTCTTGCATGGGCCTATAATTAATATTGATATAGTTGGTATAGGACAGTAGGCACTCTGTATTATATTGCATATTATGTGATAGTAACAGAGAAGTGAAAGTATACTAAGGGCCAGTTCGACAATTCAAGTATATCCTGAGTATAGGCTATACCTAGTAAAAAAGTTCATTTTTGGGTTCTAAAATGAACTTTTATTGTAGGTATAGCCCAAGGGTATAAGCCTATACTAAGGTCAAGGATATACTTAAATTGTCGAACCGGCCCTAAATGTTGGTTCTAAAGAGAGTAGAGTGAAATAAGGAAAGTTTTTGGGCGCCTTATACTATTCTTGCACTATCGGGTCTTTTCCTCAATTCATCTTGTTCTTTAATCCTTGCCTTGAATCTTGTTTATTTCAGCAGTTTGGTTCTTTAAACTTTCTCAGCTGTATTTAATAAATCAGTTGTATTGTTTTGTTGACGCAGTCATCATGGTTGGGAGACTTGGAACAGTGAAGGAAATTTTTTACCACAATGAACATACTGGGCTGATAGGAATTGAATCCAGTGAGTGAAGGATAGAAGAGGGATTATTTTTTAGGTGGAAGATAAGATTGTCCTCAAACTTTGAAATGAGGCAACAAGGGGAAACGGTCCAATTTTCTCAAAAATACAGAGAAAGTCTAAAATTTACCCCTGCCAAACATATTACTCTACCATTAGGGCCCGGTTGTAGCAAATAGTGGTTCAGTTGAACTTTTATGATCGAGTTTCAGGGTACTTACTTTCCCATCTAAAATGTATTGATAGCAAAAATCGGCCAGTGTACATTTTTGATACTAATGTATTTTGAATGAGAAAAATTAAGTAACTACCAGTAGAGTTCAACTGGACCACTATTTGGTACAACCGGGCCTAACTATGATAATCTAGATTTGTAAGAAATTCCCTGAAAAAAGGTTCAATCAATATAAAAGAGAGACTCGTACCATTATATCAGCAGCTGTCATGTCCAGAGCTAGACAATACCCTCCAACAAAGTCCATAGCATTGCATTCAATGACTCTTTTGCATTTTTGCCCAATTACAACTGCAAGCTCTATTTCTTCATTGACTGAGAAACCTTTTGGTATCTAGAAAATATAGGAAATTCATATTTGTAGTACATAGTCACAGTGATAATCTGAAAAACTAACACAAAAGTTTGATCTGCAATGTTATATATGTTACGCAAACAGTTAAACATTCAAAAATTGGGCAAAAAAATTAATGTAAATAAACAACAAGAAAATCTCAAAAACTCAAAAACAATGTAATTTGAGAAATAATTCAAAATTAGTGGAATGCAAACACAGGCTAGACTCTATTCAGGAAAAACAATAGCTGGCATGGAAAGACAAAACTCATAGAGGGGATGGGCGGATGGAATAGCAACTATAGGTTCAATATTTTTTTAGTAAATGTATTGCCAAACATTGTTGGGTTTGTAGATCAAATTGCTCATCAGTGTGATATAGAGGGAAGCGATATATCAATGTTTCTACGACCAGTGACACCAAAAGAAGTTTTGTGAGCTAGGAAATAAAAAAGGTTACTATAGTTGAGCTGCAACTGGTTTTTGTTATTTAGTAAACAATTCACTCAGGTGTGGCATCTTTCCGGATAACCTGGAGGTAACACTGATAAAGCCTTTGTACAAAAAGGGGGATCCCGAAAAGTTAGACAGTTAGTCCAATAAGAATGTAGCCTTCATTTTCAAAACTAGGGGAATTAGTAATGTGTAGTAACTTTATAAATACATATGTAACTTGTTTAATGATAATCATTTAATGATAATCAGCATGAGGTTATTACCTATTCCAGTCAGAAGATCAACGGTGTTGCATTTACTATACCTTAAGCGTAGTAAGTAATTATAATTGTCAAGCAACAATAAGTGCACCTGTCGACTTTGACACATGATGACAAATTTTTCCTCTATTTCTATATCAGCCAACATCTATACCACAGTTTTCTATACAAACACCAAATTTAATTAACTTTGACACATTGTCAGATTTGTTCTCTATTTATATGTAAAAACCTACAAACTTTCTCATCAAATTTAAACGCTTTAAGATGAACAGCTCTAACAAGGATTTTCTGTTATTTTTTTTTTGTTATGTAATTTTTTGATAAATGCATAGGTTCCCTTCAAGTTAATTAAAAATAATTAAACAAATTATCGTTTTTTTTTTTTTTTAAATTTCATTTGTTCCTAACACGTGCGCAAAGTGTCTTTTCCGCACGCAAACACGTATCCGAACTCCGCTTCGTGTCGTTCGTATAATTGTGTTTGCGTGCGGAAAAGTAACACTTTGCGCACTTGTTAGGAAAATAACTATATCATATCTTTACTAATGAATTATACATTTGTGCAAATGAGCCAAATCAAAGAGTAATAAGTTTTTCAGATGACACGAATTTAATCATTCGCAACATCAGTTGATCTTAGAAAGCAAAAAATTTAACTGATTGGCTCACTAAAAAAAAAATAGAAATCAGTTACCTACCGCCCAAGTTTAATATTAAATAAAGAGAAGACCAATATTGTTCAAGACAAACCAGTTGAAATGTTGAGAACAGTAGAGGGCATGGAATTCTTAGAGACCACGGATTATGGTATCGTGGCTGTTTCTGGGAGTCTACCTGAGTGAATTCCTCCATTGGTCAACTCATATTATTACATTGGTAAGGAAGCTCAGTTCAATTTGGTATGGAATCCGATTCTGCATTTTCAAGTTATGTTCTGCTTGCAGAACATTTTAACTGAACCACTGCACTGTTTGATACAACCTGAGAATTGCTGAAAATTCCAGCTCTATGATGAAGGGACAGTCTTCCTTCCAAAATGTTCTTTCAATTTTTTTGTGTGGAGATTTCGACTCTAGACAATCATTTGGGACCACAGAAACTCCATACAGTGATTTATTATGGAATTTGAAGCCTAAATATATGAAAAAAGGACCTCAGAAAAAGTAAAAAATATAAAAAATCACCCTAAATAAATTAACACGATTTTTTCTCAGGAACTAAAAGTCCAAATGAGAGGAAATTTTGCAGGATTTATAGTCCTCTCAATAGCAATAGCAACCCTAAGGTATTTTTTTTTTATTATTTACTTACAATTATTCAAATGCTGGTTTCTTATCTTTGTATTATATACTGAAAAATTGTAGCTGGTCCACAGTATTTTCAAGTAGAGATGTAGATGAAAGTCTCCAGAACTTTTATGATAGGTTTTTTGAATGCTTGGACAAGACTGTCCCAAAGCATGCTATAAAGACCAGAACATATTATCATAATGTACTTCAGCCTTGGTATTCGCCGGATTTAACGGCAAAGGTAAAAATGAAAGACAAGATACATCGTAGACTGAATGCCCTGCAAATGCTGAACAGAGAGGTCATTACTCGCAACTGCGTAAGGACATTAAAATACAAACAAAACGTGAGTTTATTGCCTATCAAAAGATTACAGAAGGTAATATCAACTCTAATCCAAAAAAATTTTGGGATTTCATAAAAAATAAAAAATCCCACACAGGTATCTTACCAGAAATGGTCTATGCTGGCACTACATTATTGTGAACAATATGACATTTGCAAAGTAGGTACTTCAAGTCAGAATATCAGACAAGTACCCTTGATGATGGTGAATCCCGGGAATGAGGAGGTTTTACATTCTTGTCGGTCACTGACATAGGTCACTGAGGCTCAAGTTAGTGAGCATCAAAAAATTAAAACCAAAAAAATCAACTGGTATAGATGGCATACCTTCCTACATATTTAAGTGTTGTGGCAAGTGTTACTCCCATTCACAAAAAAGGAAAGATAAATGATGTGATGAACTATAGACCTATCAGTTTGATAAACGTAATTGTCAAAATCTATGAGTACTTATTGCATAATGACTTGATTAACTTTATTTCACCACAGATTTCAATATTACAGTATGTCTTTATGGCAGGCAAATAAACTGTCAGCAACCTCTTTGTGTTCACAGAACATGCAGCAGCTGCTATTGAAGAGGGAAAGCAGCTTCATACTGTATACACCAACATGGCAAAACCGTTCGACAAAGTTGACCATGTCTGTACTAAGTACTTTAAGATATAGATCTGATACTGATGAAATAATAATGCTGGCGTTGTGGTGTTTTAAAACTAAACTATATTTTCAAATAGTTAGATAATTGTCCAGATTCAAGATCAAACCATGTCCTAGATTATTCATATAATTTAACGGTTTGGTATGTACCAATGTTTTTATTGAAAATCTTTATGAAGTGTTTTTTACTGTGCAAAATATATGAAATCCAATAATTGTTTGCCAAAAGAAACATAAATAAACGTTCGATTTTATGAACAAAGAAATAAATATGATGTTTTAGTTGAGATTAAAAACAATTTCCTAGGAAAAAAATATATTACCACAAGTAGAAGAACATACATTATTCGGCATCAACTTCGAATCTTAAACAAGTACCACCTACAATACCACCTTCAATAACATCGCCTTTTTTAACAGGACCCATTCCTGGAGGTGATCCTGTTAAAATAATATCGCTCGGCTCTAAAGTAATGTATTGCGACGTAAAAGATATCAGATGTGGTATATTGAAAAGTAAATCACTGGTGTTTGCTAGAAAAAAAAAACATAAACGCTAGAGGCTAGAAACAATGCAATTATTTTCTAACCATTTTGCCTCTCTTCCCCATTGACGCAGCACCAAAGCTGTACATTGTGAGGATCAGGAATGTCCGATTTGGGAATGAATTTGCTCACTGGACAAGCTGTATCAAAGCCTTTTCCTATTAACCAGCTACCTCCAGTCTTTCTTGCATGGGTCTATAATAAACATTGATATGTCTATCAACTTAGCGAGACAACTTCGAAAAATCGATTTTCCATTATGCCAAGAATTTGCCGCTTTTTTGCCGCTAATTAAATGTGGAATTAAAAAATTTGCCGCTCATTTGGTTTTTTCTTAATTACGTGTTTTGCTAACTTGACGTCAAGATAGCGAGACAACATCACTAAATATGTCAGCAGTAAAAAATTAGGTATATGAAAATTTGCCGTTTTTTTGCCGCTAATTAGTTGTGTAAACCAAAAATTTGCCGGTTCTTTTTTTTCCATAAATAATCAAGTTTGAAAAAAAAAATCATTTGTTTCGCTAACTTGACATCAAGTTAGCGAGACATTATCACTAAAAATGTCGGTAGTGAAAAATTGAATGAATGGAAATTTGCCGTTTTTTTGCCGCTAATTAGTTGTGAAAACCAAAAATTTGTCGCTTCTTTTTTTTTACAAAAAATCAAGTTTCAAAAAAAATCACTAAAAATGTCGGTAGTGATAAATTGAGTGAGTGGAAATTTGCCGCTAATTAGCTCTTTTTCTACAAGAAAATATCGCGTTTGAAAAAAACATCATGTATTTCGCTAACTTGACATCAAGTTAGCAAAACAGTATCAATAAAAATGTCGGTAGAAAATTTCATTCATCTGTCAAAACTGGTATTCGAACCATAAACTGGGCTCTGTGTCATTTGCGCAACAGTCGTTTGCGCGAGGGAGAAAAGCGCGATACTAAAAGCGCGAGGGACAAAAGCGCGACGGAACAAAAACGCGACTGCATAAAAGCGCGAGAAACAAAGGCGCGAGCGAGAAAAGCGCGAGAAACAAAAGCGCGAGGGACAAAAGCGCGACGGAACAAAAACGCGAAGGACAAAAGCGCGACGGAACAAAAACGCGACTGGAATAAAGCACGATTGGACAACAACGCGAGGTATCTAACTATCTACGAGGACTGTAAGCAAAAGAGGGACACATCAAATTGTATCAATAATAATCAGAAAAATGCAGCCTTACTCAAATTAACCCATACTAACCCGTTCGCCTAGTGCGATCTAGTCTTCGCTGAATAGAATTTTATTTGAAAAACAAGGCGCGGTCAAGGGACCCTACGCTATAAATAAATTGACTGTTTTTTTTTGGATAAAATGCTAACTTACGAGTACTGGATCGCACTAGGCGGACGGGTTATTTTGGGTTAGTTTGAGCAAGTCTGTATTTGCTTTATTATTATTGGTTCAAATTGATGTCGCAATACAGACTTACTCAAACTAACCCAAAATAACCCGTCCACCTAGTACGATCTAGTCCTCGTAAGCATTTTATTTAAAAAAGCAAAGTTAATTCACTGATTGCTCAGGGTCTCTTGAGAGCGCAGTATTTTTTAAATAAAATGCTTTGTTGCCTTTATTGATTTCAAGCGTGCTTTTGATAGCGTTAAACACTCACTACTTTGGAGAAAACTCCATAGTTTTGGGGTTCCTCCCTCCTATATAAACATCTTAATTCAGATTTACTGTAACGCTTCAGCTAAAGTAAAATGCTCTGACGGACTTTCAGACCCAATTGGAATAAGTGAAGGCGTACTTCAGGGAGAACCACTATCCCCTTTTCTGTTTTTACTGTTTCTCTCTGATATCATACAGTTTTTTGAGGGTAAGGGAGCTAGGCTAATTAATATTGATAGTGTTAATGAACTTTTTATGCTGCTCTATTGTGACGACCTAATTGTTTTCGGGCTTTCAGAACGAGATCTACAATGCAACCTGAATATCCTGGCTGAGTATGTACAGGAGAACAATTTGGCAGTCAATGTTGCAAAGTCCAAAATAATGTGTTTCAGGAGAGGGGGTTTTCAAGCTAGTTACACCAAAAGATTTATTTTCAAAAACGAACCCCTTGAAATTGTAAATGAATATACATACCTTGGAGTCACTTTCACTGCATCTTCTAAATTTCGAATTATGGCAGACAAATCTGTCTCAAAATGCAAACAGGCCATTGGCGCGGCAGTTTCACATCTATCAAAGTCTAAATCATTTTCAATTACTTCAAGACTTAAAATATTTGAAACGTGTGTACTTAACATAATGTCTGGGTCCGCACCCATCTGGGCCCTAAGATATCTAGACGTCCTTGAACAGATACAAACATCATTTCTCAAAAAATCTCTTTCCCTGCCTAAAAGCACCTCTTCAGCCATACTTCGCCTGGAGTTTGGCGTTTCTCCTATAGCGACAACTATACTTAAATGGACTCTCAACTTTCTCAAAAGGTTGCTCTCTATGGATGAAAGCAGATTACCCTTAATTTGCCTTAAAAGGCAACTACAGCTTATCGACTCGCCGCTAGCATATAACTGGCTATCGCAACTCAAATTGGTACTTACTGGAACAGGTTTTGATAATATTTTGATTAATAATTTAACACCAAGATTTGTAACTAGACGAAAAATCGATCAAATAATTGACAAATACCGAGAGCTATCCTTTCGGAAAGATATTGCTTTGGCTAGAGATTCCAGTTATATGACCTTTTATCCATTTTTATCAATAACAAAAAATCCAGCTACTTATTTAACATTTAGAGTACAAACATTTGTTTTGAAACTCATAGCGCAAACAAGACTTGCCAACAAATACCTATGTGCTTTTACCTTTAATTCTATCCTCTATAAACTTGACCCCCGCATAATATGTACAGTTTGTAACACCTCTGAACTAGAGACATTAGACCACATTCTTTTCAGATGTCCAATGTATAGAGAAGTCAGACCATTAACATGGTCGAGCCCTGACTCATTTCTCAATTTACTTGAAACCTTAGCTCCAGTATCTGCCAAAACATTTGCTTCCACCATAATGTCATTCCTCAGGCTTCGATCCTTTTTGATATCGCAGGATTAGAATTTGTTAGAAATATCAACTTTCTCTCTTTTTTTTGTTGTATAGACCCCTTCCATAGGTACTTTTATTAGGCACCAAAATGTGAACCCTTCTGGTTTTTAGCTTATACATAGAAATACAAGTAACTTTATCTTTCGCTTTGTAATTAGATTAAGATTATTTAGATTATTATTATTTTTTGTTCGTTTCTAATAACAAATACGTATCCAAATTCAAAACAAATTATATTCCCTCCTTTATAAGTTTATTTTTGCTTTTGTAATTCAAACCACTACGTTTACTAGATTTAGAGCACTCATTGTTATAGAAAATACTTTCTGGAAACAATAAAAATTGAATTGAATTGAATTGAATAAAATGCTAACTCACGAGGACGAGATTGCCCTAGACGGACGGGTTAGTTTGTTAAGTCTACATAATTTTGATTAATATTGGAAAAATTTGATGTTTCCCTCTTTTGCTTAGAGGTCGTCGTTGTAAATCACTCTTTTAATTTGTCACTGTTCTGAATCTCGTTCTTTACATATGTCGCTCTTTTGATATGTTGCTGTTTTTTTTTAGATGTCGCTGTTCCAAATGTCGCTATTTTGATATATCGCTTTAACAATATGTCGCCTTTTTGATGTTGCTATTTTAAATATCGTTCTTTTGAACCGGAGCCACCGAAAATATCTTGTATTTTGGAAAACGATCTTCAGTTCTCGTAGTAAGGCACTTCGCGTTCTTGGCCAATCGCGCTTTATCCAGCTGCGTTTTTGTTCTGTCGCGCTTTTGTCCCCTCGCGCTTTGTCGCTCGCGCTTTTGCTTCTAGCGCTTTTATCCAGTCGCGTTTTTGTGCAGTCGTGCGCTTTTGTCCCTCGCGCTTTTGTTCCTCGCGCTTCTATCCAGTCGCGTTTTTGTCCATCGCGCATTTGTCCTGTCGCGTTTTTGTTCCGTCGTGATTTTGTCCCTCGCGCTTTTTATATCGCACTTTTCTCCCTCGCGCAAATGACACAGATCCCATGCATAAACTGGCATTTTTTAATTGTTGATTTCAACCAATCAGATTACGATTACGTGATAATTTGTACTAGTGCAAGATTATCGGATTGGATAATTGCTTAACTAACGGGTGGCATTTGACATTTTTTCTGATTGGTGACATTTTATACTTACGAGGATATACTAAAAATTTAAATTTTTGATTCATGAAATTCTCTCATAAAATACAACTCGAGCAATGGAAATATATCGATAATTTTTGAGAAATTGGCTCTCATGCATTTTTAACTGGAAAAGGCACTCTCGTCCCTCGTGCTTTTTTTCAACTAAAAATGCATTCGGGAAAATTTGCCAAAAATTATCGATAATTTCCATTTTATTCCAATTTAATTTTATTTCTAATTTTATTTTATTTTCTGTATAAATGAGCACACGATATTTCGCTTTCTGATTTTTGAAATCTATAAGGCCTCCAATAGAGTTTTCCTAAGCTAAAGAAAAAAAAAACTGAAAAACTATTTTCAAAAAATTTAGAAATAAATATTTGTTCCAACAAATGTTGAGTTTCACTAATTAAAATATACTTACAGGGTGCATAAAAATCAAGGGTGGGAGATCATTTATAACGGAACACCCTTTTACTCACCTAATTTTATACTGCCATTCGTTTTTTGTGACGATGTCGGTCTAACTTAACGGCAACCTTGCGAAACACAAGTTTTTTTCAAACACGATTTTTTCATGGAGAAAAAGAGCGGCAAATTTTTGGGTTTTCATATTTAATTAGCGGCAAAAAGCGGCAAATTTCCACAGCTTTTCTCTATCACTCCATTTTTCTCTACCGACATTTTTAATGATACTGTTTTGCTCACTTGATGTCAACTTAGCGAAACACAGCATATTTTTTTCAAACGCGATATTTTCCACTCACTCAATTTATCACTACCGACATTTTTAGTGATCTCGCTAACTTTACGTTAAATTAGCAAGACATTATTTTATTTTCGAACACGATTTTCTTATGAAAAGCAAGGTAGCGGCAAATTTTTAGTTTTCACATCTAATTAGCCGCAGAAAAACGGCAAATTTCCATTCACTCAACTTATCACTACCGACATTTTTAGTGATTGTCTCGCTAACTTGACGTCAAGTTAGCGAAACACATGATTTTTTTTGAAACTTGATTTTTTGTAAAAAAAAAGAAGCGACAAATTTTTGGTTTTCACAACTAATTAGCGGCAAAAAAACGGCAAATTTCCATTCATTCAATTTTTCACTACCGACATTTTTAGTGATATTGTCTCGCTAACTTGACGTCAAGTTAGCGAAACAAATGTTTTTTTTTTTCAAACTTGATTATTTATGGAAAAAAAAAGAACCGGCAAATTTTTGGTTTACACAACTAATTAGCGGCAAAAAAACGGCAAATTTTCATCTACCTAATTTTCTACTGCTGACATATTTAGTGATGTTGTCTCGCTATCTTGACGTCAAGTTAGCAAAACACGTAATTAAGAAAAAACCAAAAGAGCGGCAAATTTTTTAATTCCACATTTAATTAGCGGCAAAAAAGCGGCAAATTCTTGGCATAACGGAAAATCGATTTTTCGAAGTTGTCTCGCTAAGTTGATAGACATAACATTGATATAGATGGTATAGTACAGTACTATGGTACATTTCATATTATTCCATTGCTAGACAAATATGATAGTAAAAGAGGAGTATAACTAAATAAATATGTTTGATTTGGATAGAGTAAAATTAAATAATCCTCATCACTTTACTTTAAAAGTTGTAACCAATGTAAGATTTGAGTTACGGACAATTTGTGTGGCACCTATAGTATTTCTGTACTATTGGGTCTTTTCAGCAGTTTACTTCCCTAAACTTCCTAAACTGCATTTCAAAAATCAGTTTGTTTTGTTGAAATATACAGAGGACATCTTGATTGGGAGACTTGGAACTGCCATAGACTGTTGAACTGTGATATATGAAGGATGTGTTAGGAAATTTTTTGCTACATTGAACATGCTAGGTCGATAAGAATTGAATTGAATGGCAGGGAGTGAAGGCTAGAGAAGGGGATATTTTTTAGATAGAAGATAAGATTTCTCAAACTTTGAAATGAGGCAACAAGAGAGCTCTTGCTCCTTGAACAGTTCAATCCTTCACCAATACCAAGATTATGAAGCAGCACTAACTGCTTTTCACCCCTGTTCAGTCCTCATTAGATAACCATGTACTTGTAGCAGAGCAGTTAAAACAAGTACCTGCTACTGTACCATTAACTATATGGTAATGTAGATTTGTAGCAAATTTTCTAAATAAAGGTGCAATCATTATAAAAGGTAGACTCGTACCAATATATCAGCAGCTGTCATGTCCAGAACTATACAATATCCTCCAACAAAGTCCATAGCATTGCATTCATTGGCTCTTTTGCATTTTTGTCCAATTACGACTGCAAGCTCTATTTCTTCATCGACTGACAAACCTTTTGGTATCTAGATAATATAGGAAATTCATGTTTGCAGTACGTTATCACAGTGGTAATCTGAAAAACTAATATAAAAGTTTGATTTGATCTGGAATGTTATATGTTTGTGTAAGTTAAAAATCCAAAATTGGGCAAATGAATATGGAGTTGAAAAAAATGATTTAAATTTATTTATTTATTCAGCGATAGTCCGCAATGTACTACACAAATATACTACAACTTAATGTAGATACAAATAAATAAAAGAACCCTTACAGCAATAACCTTGCTGTAATAAATCCTCCCCTGTCAAATAAGATAAGGTGCACTATAGTACTTAGAATACTGTGTGTGCACTGTGCGCCTGCTTTCCTTGATAAATTAAACTTACTTAGTTGAGGTTATCTACCTCTACTTTACTACTCTAACAAGTCAACAGCTATAAACCATAACAATATGGTATGGATTTCAATGTGTTTCTCAGATTCTTGTGTGGTTTTTAATGGGAATGGGTACAGGTATTTCTTTAGTTCCTGAAGGCTAATATAATATTGATTATTTCAAAGTGGAGTATTATAGACTATCATTAGCAACAATCCATGCATTCAAATACAACTATTACCTACTACCTACTCACTATAATTTTCTGACCTTCAGTGATATAGGAGCTAATAGGCTTCATAAAAATTTCAGGAACTTCTGGCTCAGGTTTATTGAGGGCTTTAAGTAGAGCTCTAGAAGTAAATATGGATTTTACTTAGGAGTATTTTAAATAAACGGCTAGTATTTATATCCTATTCACAATCTGTAGTCCAAAGGTACAGGTAAATTTATCACCTTTCCCTATCAAATAGCATTGAAAGGTGATAAATTTTACCTGTTCCTTTGGACTACAGATTGTGAATAGACATTAGAAAATAATGTTAATTAACTACCTGTAATTAGCTGCAGCTGCTATACATTTGGTCCCATTTTTCACAAAATTTTCTAGGGTTTGAGACATTACATTACCGCACGATCCTTTCCTTTCAACCGAAATGAGTTTCCTGTTTTATTTATTATATAACAGAGAGAACCTTGAAGCCAAGCAATGAAGGAATGGAAAAAATACTTAAATTTATTTATATCTACAGTGAGAGTGGCGAGAGTCAGGTTATTTTTATTAGCAAATTTTTCTTGTAAACAAAAACACGGATAATTTTGATTATTTGTGAATTTTACCAGCTGTCATCTGTCAGTTGTCAGTTCTAGACTGAAATTCAAAAATTTCAGCACGTCATATACATGGTTGCCAAGACAAATAATGAGCTTATTCAAGCAAGCGAATGTTAAATGACGTCACGAGTACGCTCTTCACTTGGTTATTTTAGGTCGGAAAACTCCGGAAAAGTACTCTATAATTATTATTTTTTTTAAAGTGATGTCAATTTAAATACTAGGAGAAAATAGTGACGTCACGTTGATTAGTGCTGGATTTTATTTTCCTGTTGGCAACCCTGGCAAAAATCAATTCGTTGTCACCTGTCACTCAGACACGTAAAAACCCCGGGCTGTCATTGTATTGTGTCAGTGTCATTCTTCTAGTAGGTACACTTCATCCGGGAAGTGTACTTATTATTTGTGTAGAGCATTTTCTCCTACAAGATTGTTTTAAAAAAAGTTCTCTTTCTGGAAAAACTATGTGGAAGTGACCGATAAAAGTGCGTGCTAAGTGTTTTCGAAAAGGCGCACCATCAGGATTCAGTTTAAGCTAGAGAAAAACGAACTTTAAAAATGATCAAAATGGAAACGGATAAGATCGAAGATGTTACAGGCAACAATACACAGGTAAACTTGTTTATTGACCCTAATTAGTTTAGGATCATGATAAGTAAGATTTCAAGACTGGCACCCAATTTATTGTTTTCGAAAATTTCACAACACAATTCCAGGAAATTCATTAAATACAGTAGGCTGTGTTTTTTTTTGTTGTAAAAGTTAACTGTCATCCATCTGTCAACCCTAGCCTTGCTTTTCTTGCCTTTTGCTTCCTACTAGAAAGTCTAAAATTTCTTGTTTGGTGATTCATATTAGTTGAATTATTAATTAGTATTTGTTTCGACATTGCCACGATTGTTCTTTTTATGTAACAATAAAAACTAGCAGAAGATTCATTTAAGTGGAACACCACAGAACCTCTTGTTTGTAATGTCCCATACCTACCTGTCTAACTGTAATTTAAGTTTTTATTTCTCTTTGCCTGTAAAACGAGTGACATTCTAATAATAAACGGTCTCTTTGTTAGCAAAATCGTTCCTGTCTTTACTCTTTACTGTTAAAAGATGTGTTGTGGTGGTGCTGACCTTTTTAGTTAGTAGCAGAAACAGATTTGTAGAAGGTAGAAGTTTCTTTTCTTGCACAACTCTTTGAAGGTTTGTTTGGTAATCCTGTGTGGCTTGGCTTGGTTTGTTGGTATTTTATTTCTTAATTAATGATTATTCAATTTGTTTGCTTTTTATAATGTTGCCTATAATTAATAATTAATAGAATGTTGTATTGGTTGTAACGGTAAGTGAAACGAAATTTCAATCCTTTTCCATATTACCTTATTGAGATCCAAATCACAGATACATTTTTTCAAGCAGTCTTTATACTGTAATCTTTCTAATTTTAATATAGTAATTTATGCATACAATTTCCAGAAAAAGTAAAGCAGCAAATCATTTTATTCCAATCTAAAAACAACCTCTCATGACAAGAGTCAAGTAATGATAAACCCAGAGGCTTTAAAAATCAATGTTAAGATGAAAAATCTTCAACAAACCCAGACACATTGATAAGTGGTTAATTAACTCATTATTGCCAACAGTTTGTTTTGTGTTTTAACTGCATAAAAATGAAAGAATTGACCCGAATTAGCTGTCGAGATAATACTAAATTTAATTCCAGGAAATACTCTTATACCATGTGCATATAAGCAACTTTTTGTTTTGTCCTCCTCTTTGCTGATGTGTATGCTGTCTGTTTTAAAACTGTTCTAAATTTAGTTACGTTACATTATCTACTATAAGCTGTAGATAGGATGTTTCACAGACAATGGCAAGTTGAGCATTGAAATTAGTGCTTATATTTTGTTTTTTTGTTTTTAATATATAGGTATGCTCGCAGGTATGTTATGTAGCTGTTGCTCTCTATTAATGTATTTTTGTTTTTTTCCTTTCTGTACGTAAAAGTAACTGGCCAATTTCAGTTGAAACCTTGGTAATAATCAAGGTAATTATGAGGGTAATTATTATTATGCCAAACTTCTTTTTTTTATAGCTACAATATTTTAAGGAAGGCACTTATTAAGTTCCGAGTTAAGTTCTTATTCACTAATAAAAAAGAAATTAGGCATCAAATAAGAAAGTTTGGCCACTTTGCAAACAAATATCCTTGATGCATACTTTATAAGTATAGAAAATGCTCAGAAAAATGTTAGGGCTTTGACATATTATCTAAATACAGTCGGGAGGCGGTCAACTTCTTCAAAATGTGTACACCGATTTAAAATTATCATTGATTTTAACTGATTTAGGAGATTTGATTGGATTTAAGAGATTTTTATGTAAGCTTTAACTGAGTAGTAGTAAACAATATTTATTGAACTAATTGTTCAAAGGGCCATCGACCGAGGTCTTTCAGCCTTTGATATCTACAATTTTATATGTATTTACAAAATTTGCTAAGTATAAGTATAAAACAGATAAATCCACATGCGATGGAGAAAAAAAAAATTATAATAATTAAATGAACAATGCAAGTACGTACAACACAACTATGTACTTATGTTAGCTTTTTACAGTCTATTATTTTGTATAATTTGGAAAACAGTTTCTTCTGGATATTGTCTTTTCCTGATAAGGCCTTGTGGAATTTCCAAAATGAATGGACTGATTATCGCTATGTTGGATGGTCTGCTGCCAAACTTCTCGGTAAGACTTTGAAATCTTTGAATGATTGGTTCAATTTCAGTTTTTTGATACAACATTTCATTTGCTGGATTATGAAGCGGGTTTGTAGGATGTCCGATTTTTGTAATTTTACGGAGACTAGTTTGCAGTTTCTATTATCTGGATGGCAGGTCCTCTACAAGTACTGAAAATTATTTGTCCGTATTCCAAAATTGGTCTGCATATTGTTGTGTAGATGTGACATGCAGTTTTGATGTTAATACCCTCGTCCTTGTATGTTAGGTTTCTAAAATGCTTGCTCCTTATTATTGTCTTTTTCTTCATCGTTGACAGGTGATATTTGAAATTTAATTTATTGTCGAAATGCATACCCAAGTATTTGATGTGAGATTGTCGATTGAGGGGGTATTCGGTGGTTGAGAATATCTAGTTTTGGTGAAGCGTCGCTGATCTTGTGATGAAATATTATAAATTGCGATTTTTCAGGATTTACTTCCAGTTTCCACCTATCTAACCAGACAATCACTCTGTTAAGTGCTATTTGTAGAGATTGAACAGCTTGTATATTCTTATGGTGTGATATAATAGCGGTATCGTCTTCAAATTGTATGATATATGGACTTGCAACTGTAACCTGGTTTGTTGGAGGGAAGATGTCGTGACAATAAATATTATAGAGCAAGGCTTCCGTTTATTTTTACCACATTTTTTCGATGCTCCAGGAACTTCTTAACAAGCCATATCAGGTATCTTGGACATTGTAACTGGTAGAGTTTCAACAGGATACCTCTATGCCAAACTGTATCAAATGCCTTTTTAATATCTAAAAACGTCGCCGCACTTCTGAAACCCATAACATTTGCTGACTGTATGTTTGATGTTAGAATGGATAGTGGAGTGACCTTGCTTGAAACCGAACTGATGCCCAGGTATGTTTCTTCCTATTTCACGGTTTATTCTGTTCCGTACAATTTTTTCAAGATTTTTTCCTTAAACTGGCAAAAGGGTAATTGGTCTGTAGTTTTCCACTCTGAAATGGTCTACGTTCGGTTTGGGTATGGTTATGACTGTGACTTTTTTCCAGGTATTTGGAAAGTAGCCATTAGTTAGACAGTAGCTGTAAATTTGTTTTATTTTTGTGTGGATTTCTGGGCTGAGTTGTCTTAAAATATTACAGTTGATGTTGTCGTAACCTGGAGCGGTGTTTTGCCCTTCAGCTATGACCTGTATGTATTCATCGTCCTCGATTTGTATATCAGCTCTGCGTAGCTCGCCTGAGAAAAAATCATCAAACCATTCGTTGACAATTTCAGTTTGGTCGTCCCCTTCATTCTTACTGTTATCCATAAAAAGATTTTCATAGTACTCCGTAAAGGCATTAGCTTTATCGAGGTCGCTGTCCAGAACCGTGTTCCCTTGTTGTATCATTGGGATTGGTGATTTTGCTGCCTTATATTTACTCAATTTTTTAATTTCAGTCCAATAGTTTTTTCCATTGAGTCTATTTATGTTATTGCAGCATTTTATCCATTTGTCTTGTTTGAACTCTCCAATCAGTTTGTGTATTTCTTTATTTAAATCATTGAATTGCCTTTTTAGGTTTGAGTCATTGTCATTTTGTTTTATTTGTCTATAGAATTGGCGTTTTTTCTTAATTAGTGCTACTATGAAGGAAGGAAGTTCATAGTTAAATCTTTTTTTCCTTAATTTTGGGGAATTCGATGTAACTAATTCCGACAATTTCTTATTAAATTCTTCGATAAAGTTTCCATTAATTTCTTCTTCTTCATGTAAAAACTCCCCTAGCTTCTGATTTACAACATCCATGTTACATTTTTGTATGTTATATTTTGTTTCTTCTTTGTAGTTATCTTCTGGAGGTATTGTAGCATCCAGAGTCCATAGTATACTGAGATGATCACTTCCTAGGTCTGATGTTAATGAAGTATTAATGTTTTTCTTAATATTCTGAGTGCATAATATTATATCAGGTGTGCTGCTTGGGTTGTTCGTCATGATAAATGTAGGTGGTGTGTTGATTCTAACAAAATCGGAGCAAGAAGAAATTCAACTGTTGTTTTTTTCCAGCATTTGGGTTGAAGTCTCCAATTATGACACGGTATTCGTATAGTGCGGCTTTTGTAAATATGGTTTCTTCTATGCTTTAACTGATTTAAGGTAATTTAAAGATTTTTTTGATCATTTAAAAAGATTTGCAGATTTAGGTTTAGGAAGGTTTAACCTGATTTAAAAAGATTTAAATGGATTTAAATTTTTTTTTAATGATCTAAACTGATATAACCTGGGATGATTCAAGGTAAATAATTGAATCCTAAAAAGATAAAAATTTATCTAATAACCTAGTGATGCCGCGAGACAAGACTAGGCGAGACTTAGGGTTGGTCTCAGTCTCGAGTACCAAAGTCTCGTCTCGTCTTGAGTGGTCTCGTCTGGTCTCGAGTTATACAGGGTGCTCAAAAAATAGCGTGAAAACTCTTATCTACATGGAGGAGGACCCTACAAGGAACCCCAGAAAAATACTTTAAAAAATCTAGTGACATTCTTAAGAAAATTATTTGCATTCTAATATTTATTAAAATTGGCAACACTGAAAATATCCCGTTGAAAATATGTCAGAGAATTAAATTAAATACCCATGTAATTACCTGAAGAATTCGAAGGTAAATTTTCATCTACCTCTTCATATTACCAAAAATAATGCTGGAGAAGGATTTTTTTAATTTAATTATTTTTCTAGGGTTTCTCAAAGAGTCCCCTACTACGTGGAGAGCTTTTACGCTATTTTTGGGACACCCTGTATTTTTGGTATTCTTTTTTATATTATAACGGAAGTTCAAACTGCCACAGTGAAAAAGCAATTAGTGAAAAATCACAGTAAAGAGTAACCGTGATATTTAATTTACTGATTTCATATTCAAATAGCCCAGAATAGTCCAATAATAAAGCTGAGAGAAAAATTTTAAGTGTAATCTCAAGACTCGAGACTACACGAGACTCTCGCCGAGTCTGGTCTCGTCTCATCAAGACTTCACAAGACAAGACCAAAAGCTAGTCTCGTCTCGAAAAGTCGAGACGAGACGAGACCAGTCTCGAGTCGCGCGGCATCACTATAATAACCAGATATTTTAGTCTTGGTAGGGTAGGTATCTTACTTTTGCTATCATAAAAGCCCAATTTAAATTTTAAACTAATAGAAAAACTTCTAAAAGTGCCATAGTCAGCGGGTTCATATTACTCTACCCAAAAACCATCCAATATCATAAAAGATCGCATAATACATTTCCTGTTCCACCTTGATTCTCTCATTTTGCATTTCCTCATCAATTTCCTCCGTTCTGTACAGATCCTCAAAATCTTCCGATCCTCCTGATTCTGATGACTCGTCTATTAAGGAATCTCCAAGAAAGTCAACATTTTCGATCTTGGGTCACTCGAGGGAACGCTTATTTGTTCAATTGATGGTTTTCTTTCCTTTTGTGTTGGTAATTTTTATGGATTTCCTCTGAGATTTCCATGTTTTTGGTGAACTCCCTGTGTTATCCCCTCACCCTCAATATACTGTCACTACTTAGGTTTGGATGTCAAGTTTTGAAAAAGCCAGCATTTCATTTCATTTATTTATTCGATTACATAAGAATTTTACATAACTACGTTTTTTTATACATATATCTAATGTTTACAATAAAGGTCCCTAGATGCTAAGCATCCGTATGGACAATAAACTTTAATTTAATATAACTATAGGGTGGATAAATAATTTTAATTTAAATGGAGTAGGTAATCGATGTTTTAATACATTGCAAAATGAAACAAACGAAAAAAATAAATTAATAATAACAAAAACAAACACTCAGCACAGGCATGCAAACAAAGTAGGAACATGTGTAAGAAGTTCAGGAGAATATAGCAGAGGAAAACAATTCATTATGCTCTGCAATATATGTCCTAGCAAGCTTAGAAAAATATTTTGTATTTGCATTCTTAAAATGATAAGGCAAAATGTTATAAAATTTTGGTCCCAAGTAGTGAATTGATTTCTTCCTGAACTCACTATAACATCTAGGAACAATCAAATGTCCATTTACATTTATTCGAGTGTTATAGACATGATCTATAGGATGTTTAATTCTTTCATGAGTATGCATATAACAACAAACTGTATGATAGAATAATGTTCTTATGTTTAAAATGGTGTTATTGTAGAGGAGATGAGAAGGATATAAAATATTTTTTCTAAATATTTTTTTAATATTCTATTCTGGACAGTTTGTAGTGGTTTTAGGGAGTTGTTGTACATACTTCCCCAGACCAAAATTCCATACCGTAGAATTGATTCAGCCAGACTCTGATACAGACTTGTTAACATTTTAATATTTAATATTTGTCTTAAGTATGGATTAAATATTTCAATTTTTGTGTTAGATAGACAACATGTAAATCCCATTTTAGATATTAATCAATTACTATACCAAGATATTTGGTGTTTGTAACCCCATGTATGTTATCTACTATATTGTTAATTTTAATTGAGGAAAATGGTGGTCGGTTTACTTCGATTTTAGAAAATGCAATGTAATAAGTTTTTTTCACATTTAATGATAATTTGTGCTCATCAAGCCAGTTTTTCACAGTCTCAACACCACTCTGTGTGTTTTCTTTGGTTTCTTGCCATGTAAGGCCGCTAAAAATGATCACAGTATCGTCGGCATAGGATATGATTTTACCATTAATATTCAAGTCGGCTATTGATTTTATATACAGATTAAATAAAATTGGACCCAAAACAGTCCCCTGAGGAACTCCAAGCATGAAGATTTTTTCACTGTCATTACTTTCCCAGGAGTGAGATTACTGAGAATGATTTTTAAAAACAATGACCAATTTTTTTATTTTTTTGTTTATCTTGGAAATCTTTTATCTACTTGCGGATTTCCAGAAGTCGCCCAAAGTTTGTGTGGGATTTGAACAGTTTTTTATCGATTTAAAAAGATCTATGGAGATTTATAAAGATTTAAAGGGCTCTAAAAAGATTTAACAAGATGTAGAAAGATATAAAGGGATTTAAGAAGATTTAACTGGAGGGATGTACCGGAATTCCGGCTGTACCACTAAAACCGGCCTATAGGGATCGCAGCCGCCATCTGGCCGGAATTTTCGAAAATCTTAAAATAATAAATTTATAAGCGCAAAGCAAGAAGAATATGCACTTAGAACTTTATTAAAATTAAAGTTGTAAACCATAACAATATTTTTTTAAATATAAACATTAAATTCAGGATGATGGAATTCAAAAAACTTCCATACTTTTGACATTTTTAACTTAGTCGGATACACAGGAACACAAAACAACTGCAACTACACTAAACTGAAAATCGTTTACGTTTTACGTGCCCAAGCGTTCGAGTCAGACGTCAGATAGACTCGGGGATTCCCCAATTTACTTGAAGAAAGCAGCCAAACTTAAACATAACCAAACTTTATAGGCGCTTTCTTTTTTTCCCTCAAGCTATTCTCCATTATGAGTGAGTCATCTTGGTGACTAGAAAGATATAGACTACTCATGTACTAGAAAGATATAGACTGCCCATCTGTAGGTTCGCCAGTAAAAAAAGAATGCGCCCTTTAAAATTATTATTAAATCGCAGAAAACTGTCGATCCGGCCGGAATTCCGGCGGTCCGGTCCGGCTAGCAGTCGAAATTCCCGTTCCGGCCGGATCGGCCAAATACCCGATCCGGTACATCCCTATGGATTCAAAAAGATTTGAAGGGATTTAACTGAATTGGAAGAGATTTAAGAAAATTTAAAGTGATCTAACCTGATTTAATGCGATTTTATATGATTTATGAAAAAAATAGGTGATTTAAAAAAAAATATATTTAGGGATTTGAACTGTTCCGGATCTCTGATTTTTATTGATTTAATTAATTTAAAAAAAAATTGAGAGGGATTCAAAAAGATTTGACAGGGATTTAAAAAGATTTGAAGGATCTAAAGAGATTTGAAGAGATTTAAAACGATTTAAAGGGATTTGACCTCATTTAATCTGATTTAGAGCAAAACAAGATGATTTAAATAACTTTATAAGGGATTTAAAGTGAACTCGGAAAAGCATCTAATTTGGTTCACTATATCTGACATTTACTATAAACGATAACAAATTACATTGGTTTTTTGGAAATTTTAGGAAAATGAAAACGCATTCATTACAACCAAGTGTTCACTTTAAATGCCTATACTCAATTATTTCAATAATAATTTTCAAATTAACTTTCAGCTTATCTTCTGAGTCTGAGTAGTGAATAGCTCTATGATTATTCGGAAAATAGTTTTCATGATGTTTGAGACTGGAAAGTCTGAGGTTTGCCGCCTCGCTTTACATTCTCAGCATTTTTTCCAGGTTTGCATAAAGTTTCCCATCATCTGCAAAGTTGTTCGTTGATGTTTCTATGAGACCAACAAAATCGAAAAGGTATGATGTGAAAAGCAATGGTTCTACTACAGACCCTTGAACAATGCCACTTAACTCGATGTTTATCTGACAATGTCCCATTGACTCGTACCTGATAATACTTTTTATGTAACAAAATCAGTTATCAATTCTAGCAGCTCTCCTCGTACGCTAAAATGTCTCAACTTTCCCAGCAGAGGATTATGAGGAATTTTATCAAAGGATTTTTCATAATGGAGGTAAATTTTATCTTTTGGCTGACCGTTATCATACTCTTTTGTCCAAATATCAGGGCAGGTTCGTTGTAGTGGATCGTTTTGTAAGGCATCCGTGTTGTGATGGAGATATAAGGTTATTTTCATAGTAAAATTCTGTGAGCTCTTGCACAATTATTTTTTCCATGCATTTTAAGTAATGGGTTGCATGTGAGACTTATAGGTTGATAATTTTCTAGTTTGTGTCTGTTGCCTTTCTGATATGAAGGTGTTACTATGGAAAGTTTCTATTTTTCTAGGATTCTTCCAAGCTCCATGCACTCCTTCATCACCTCTGCCAGTAGACCAGTAACTTTTACTGTACAATTTTGAAATAGCACTGTAGGAATTTCATCTGGTCCAGGACTTGAATCTTTCTTCATCTGCATTAATGCTTGTGTAACCTTTTTTTTTTGTCAAATCTATACTATTTATTGAGTTCCCAACTCTACACCATTTCAACCTCAATTTCGGAAAAAGTAACTTTTATTTAGGAAAATGTAAAGTCATTTTCGGAAAAAGTCAAATCAATTTCAGGAAAAGTAAGTTAATTTCGGAAAAAGTAAATTTAAGTTCGGAAAAAGTAAATTCAAATTCGGAAAAAGTGAATTCAAATTCCGAAAAAATACATTCAATTACGGAGAAAGTAATGTTATTTTTTATAGACTAATTTGAATTGATTGAGTCATTTATCTATTTAGAAAATCAAAAAATTTGTCCATATTTCTCAAAGAGACCCGATTTTTAAACAATTGAGGAAAGAAAAAAATTACGATGTCTGCAGATTGTTTATTATTTTATTCGCTACATATGACCCTCAAAATAATATACATAGAACCAATTGTAGAACCTAATTGAAGTACACTGGTTGGAATCGAAACCATCCGGGTACGGGTTCGACTGTAGGTTTATAGTCACTGCTAAATTGACTTTTTATCGATTCGAATTATTCTAAAAAATAACATTACTTTCTCCGTGATTGAATGTAGTTTTTCCGAATTTGAATTTACTTTTTCCGAATTTGAATTTATTTTTTCCGAATTCGAATTTACTTTTTCCGAAATTAACTTTACTTTTTCTGAAATTGATTTGACTTTTTCCGAAAATAACTTTACATTTTCCTAAATAAAAGTTACTTTTTCCGAAATTGATGTTGAAATGGTGTAGTACACTGTACAGGTGGTGGTAGGCGGAAATCTTGATGGATAAAAACCGTATTGAACTGTTGAGCAAAGCTTGCAGCCATTGACTTGTTGTCTAGGATCTCCTCTGTTACGGGATATTTTATAGTGCTCATTGAGCTCAAATTTCAACTTAGGTATTTGAATATTTTCTTTGGTGAGTCTGATATCACTAAATTATTTTCTTATGTTCTTCTAGTTTACGTTTTTTGTTAATTTCTTTGAAGTGCGACTGGTTAATCCATGGCTTCTGCTGATATGCTTTTATGTGTTTCAACGGAATGTATTTTTCTACTGCCATATTGAAAATGTTTTTAAAATTTTTGACCCTGTTCTGTTCCACGTTGTAGGGTTACTAGGGTTAGTTTCTGATGAGAGGTAAATATACCAAATTACACTAGACAAAATTTCCTACAAGTATCTATAATAACTCTAAAGTCTTGACAATTCATAACGTTCTTAGTGTTGAAAAAATGGCATTTATTTTCTTGACCTTCCTCTAAAAAAGTTGAAAACGTTATTCTAAGATTTTAATGAAGGGGGACATACTTATTAGTTATTTGGAACAAATTGGTATTTACACGAGTATTAACGTGATCCCATTTTTCTGCCATTGTTATTCAGGCCTATGATGTATCCTGTCCTGTTATTTTAACGGCTCTGTTGAGGCTCGACATCTATTTCCGTCCCTATTTTGACGTATAGAATAAACAGTGACAGATAACTTAACGCTGCTGTTAAAATAACAGAAAATGATACATCATAGGCCTGATTATCTCAGCGAGTATCTCAGTTATTATAGTGAGCTTTTTATGTGTAAACAAGTGCGTAAAAAAGCAAATTTCACATTTTTCTTGTTATTTGGTTTTTTTTCTGTTTGTGTTCATTTTAGAGTCATTAATAGGTATAATTTTGTTCATGTTACTGTGCATTAAAATATTAAAATAATACAGTAATTAACCTGTATTATGTGGGTCATAATCTGAATGTAAATCTCAAGCTAATAAAATCCCATAGGTAGGTAGACTATTGTTTTCTATTTTAATGCGTATAATTAAATTTTAATTTTTTATATTAATAATTATTTGCCCCATATTCTCCATTTTAATTTCATAAAATTAGACTTACCATTTCTGCTGATTATTCTGTACCTACGTCATATTCTCTGTGGAACAGAATAATTATTGTTATAAAAAAGGTCTTGTGTTTTCAGGAAAAAAATTGTTTAGAAATAATGCAAATTAAGTCCTGAATTAAGTAGTTTGTTGTATGGGATACTTGATAACAAGTTGCTAAATTACATGTTTTGATGAAAATTTAAATTGCTGTTTGAGGAACTCAGTACTTAAGACTCAACAGTCATATTTTATGAGTCACTTTACTCAAAAGTTTTCCTTGAAAACTACTTCATATACAATGAGAATTTTAGGAGATAGGGTTTGGGGGCTGATTATATCAATAATGATAACTGAAATGATAACTTTGTTAAATAGCAATAATAATCTAAATGGATCTTTGCCTAAATAACATTTTCTTATCACAGTTGTGTTTGTAATTGAAACTCCATTTCGTTCCCCTTTTCAAACAGAATCTCAATTCTCAAGTAAGTATAGGAAATTTATTTTTCAAAACAAAACCAAATTTTAGCTGCAAAATCCAAACCGCAAGGTCATCAAAATCATACTTTCGTTCTTAACTTGAAGACAGTTGGCTGAGACATTTCTCTGCTATTAATCGCCTTTAAACTACCCTACAATTATTATATTAAATCATTATTAACAGCAAGATCTGCTTTCTTACCTGTTTAATAAAAATAGAAAGTGTCCTTTAAATGATTTAATTACATTGGACCGATGCTTGATGCTCTAAGCAAAGGCACTTTCTCCTTGCAACTAGAAACAAATCAAAATATTATTTATTGCGTAAAATAGTGCTGATGGCAGAGAATTTTTACTGTTTTGAAATCTAACTATATTTTTAGTTGGTTGGTTGTGTTAAATTTGTGATACCTTGTAGCTGGTTTTTTTTTTTCATCATGAATCATGAAAAATAATATATGCAATTTGTTCCATGCCTATTTAAATGCTCAAAAAAAATAATTGAATAACAATACCAAAAGTCAATAGCCTAAATTATAAATGGTGTGTGTGACTAATTTTTGTTTGAAGTATAGATCAAAAGTCAAGGGTTTACAAATAGTTATGATTCCCCTGTTAATTGGATATTATTATCATTAAAGTAGGTATAGATTCTTTTGGATGACTTGTCATGTTCATGGCCAATAGACCCATGGCTAAAATCAAGGTGGTTAAGATAGTAGTGTTTGATTTTTTTTTAGGCAGAAATTCGAATACAGGAAATATTTTTTTCCCAAGTAAATCTTTAGATCATATTTTTGTAACAAGACTTATTTGGAGATAAGTTTTCAAGTGCACGAAAAAAACGTTCATCCTGTTCAGTATAAAGAAATTTGAATACAATTGTTGACATTAAAAAAAACTGCAACATTTATATGCAATGCATTTCTCAACAATGGAGCTGTCATGAGTCATACTTTTACATCACATATTGTTCTCCAACAAGTGCCTGGAGACTGCATGTTACCAACATAATGAAAATGAAGATTTTTTTTGAAACTTCTCTAATCTAATTTGAGATAAATGATTGTGATGTAGATATGACTAAGTGATGAGAGGCAAATATCAAATGCTAATATTTGAGAATTATTATCAATGTTTTCTTGGCAAACACAATATAAAGTGTTGTACGCAGATGGATTCAAAATCGTATTTGGCATTGGCAATGTTTTCCAAATTATTATCAACCCAATAAAAACCTACCAATTTACTTACAAGTGATGAAAATATCATTAACATTGAAGTACCTCGTCAATTAGCTTGAGAATAATAACGTTCAATTAACCTAAGATAATTAGCCATTACCGATTTGGTGAGAAACGGGTTTCATTAATCAAGACGATTAAAAAAAAAAATTGAATAAGGGAAAATCCTTTAAAATACCATTTTTAGGTAAAACATTTATGTAATTGATAGTTGAGAGAGAGGCAATTCTGTTTCTTAATAATAAGTGTATAATTTATTGCTGCAATGTTGCTCATTTATTAACGTAGGAAGTCGATTCTGTGTCCATATGCGTTTGAAGGTCTTTCTATGCTGGCAGGTGTTTTATCTGGAGCAATTTCCTGAAAATTTTGAAATCGTCAGCAACACCTCGTTATTAGGACAGAATAGGAAAAACATTTTCAAATTTATATTATTTTAGGAATAATGTAAGCGGCAAATTGAAAATCAAATGTCTCTGACCAAATATGTGCATTTCAAATCATAGGATTTTATTTTAGACAAAGTAAGCAAAACATTAACAATTTAAAACATCTCCTAATGCATTATGCGCAAAGCTATACATAATAAATAAAAACACAAATCCCATTCTGTCTTGGCCTTTATCAAATATTCATATTTGCTAAAAACAGTATTTACGCTGAAATTTCAAGTTAAAATGTTTTATCCGGCATCGGCCTTAGGCAGGTATATACACTAGCTAGCATGAGTTCAATAACCAGTGAAAGATAAAACAAGAACCCATTAACCGATAATGTTCCCGGCTGGTCATAAATGTGAAACAATAGGAACCTGGGTTCCCGGAAAAAAATAAACTCTTCACAATGGACCAGGTAATAAGTTTGTGTCCGAGTACCTGTTATCTGAATTTAATTGACCTAGACGCAATAATTTCTTGTTAGGTTAGGCTTGATGCCAAATGGTCAGTTTTGTTTGAGTTTTGATGAAGAGATCTTCAAATTCGGCTTTAGTTTAATCCCTATTTAGGAGTTACTATCATAATAGGGGTGAGTTGTTCTAATTTTACAGTAATTATAGCGAGAATTATAGTATAGGCGAAACTATAGGTTTTTATTTTACAAGAATGATTTGCATGAAAATCTTTAAAAAATCTTGCTTCCAGTGATGTTAGTGAGTCATGACCAGCTCGCATGACGGCGGGTCATGACGGTCATGACCGTCACGTCACATTCAATGTGACCGTTAGTCATGACCGTTTTACTGCATAGTGTGTAAATGTGCAGTAGTAAAGTAGACTGCATAGTATGCGGTAAAGTAGATTCGGTGTTCAGGTACTCTCAAAAATCCCTTCTCGTTCGGAAATTTCAAAAATGCCTTTTTTTGGAGATAGATGCTCATAGGTGTAATTTTGAATGCGGTGAAGTATCACTTACTGCATTTGTTAGGTAAAAAGCTATTATTTTTGTTTATTTTATTTGTTATTTGTTGAAATTTCTTCTGTTCTGAAATCCTCAATTATTTGTCAAGACTCAATCAATAATTGACTGTCCCTATTTTAAACCCATTTGTGAGTTTAAAGACCATAGACTGTGGGTAGTGGCGTTCTAAATTGAAATAATTACTATGAACTATGACCATGATCATGACCGTCATGACATGTCATGACGCAAATGACCGTCACGATTTTAAATGACCGTCATTTTACATCAGTGCTTGCTTGTTTTGAATCCAATATGTTTGTTCATCAGATAATCAGTAATGAAAACAGTTTTGGTAAATATTTTTCTCATATTTTGATGAATATTTAAATTTATTTTAATTGCTTAACTTCACAAATAAAACTCAAAAATTGGTGCCAGTTTTTCTAAGGTCCATAAAAAATACAAGCCCAATAATAATGTTACACAAATAGATTCCCATACAGAGAAAATTAAGCTAAATTAAATCCCATCAATCCTATTGAATTCTATAGATTAATATTGATTCTTTTTTATATGGTTATTCTATAAATTTCAAGGCATAATAATGTCGATTACTATTTTATGGCAAATTGGTATTAAACTAGATTAACTATAATAGAACTTACTTATATCCTTAAAAGTATAAATTATTAGGTATTGATAGCAAAGGATATTGACCAAATTGATTTTATTCTTGTGGCAAATGAATTGAATTAATTAATGAAGTAAATTAAATCGTTTGTTGCCTGATGCTTTAGACCTTTTTATAACGAAAACTTTTAGCGAGGCTTTTATTATTCATTATACAAGTGATTTCACACTAGACTTTGCGTGTTACACTAGCTCGATAATAATAATTAATTAATCATAAACGCACGCTTGGGGATTGAAAATCCCCGAGCGAACATTTGTTGCAGGTGATTATTTAGAGAAAACGCTATAGATGGCTATAACGACCTCTCGGTGTGTAATAATGGACATTTCACTATTATCTTTGGGTCAGATACCCCAGTGAATAATGCGGCTGCATTAAATTATTTTCACACCTTTTTTTTTCTAAATTTCTGCAATAATTCAGGACAAAATATTACTTATCAAATCAAACATCATTAAGTGATATAGGTAATTTCCTTTTAGAAATTGGCAACTTAAGCCATTGTTTCTTCAATTCTGAAATATATTGTTCAACTCCTCACCCAAAGGAAAAAAATCATTGGATCTTGTTAAATTGAAATTATGAGATCGCAAAGTATACATGCATCTATTTTCTTGCCTGAACTTATTATGCTTTAGATTAGAGTTTTCTGTTCATAAATCAATAGCTGTTTGTTTGTTACGGTATAAAATACATGTCCTGTAATAAGATTTCTTATTGTTTTACGCAGGTCTACCCATAAAATAAACATTAAACTCCATACCTTTGTATAGGAAATTATCAAAATTTCATTAAACAAAACAAAAAAATGATAACAATCTCATTGTCACAACTTAAACAAAATATCGAGACAACAACAAAAATGAAAGGTCAATGTTACCAGCTTAATTGATTTATCAGTTTCGAGATTGATCACCATAAACATAATAACGATCTGTTCTAATAAATTATCTGTTAAAATATTGGCGAGGACATCGCAATTATTGACCATTTTATTTTGCTGATATCTCTCTATTTAGGTGTTGTTTTTATAGGGATTTGTACACTTGAGTTTTCTTCCTAGCGGCGGTTCTATATAGCTAAGGTCAACGCTATAGATGGCGATATATTCCTTCCATTATATTTTTTTTTTGCCTCTGAGATGTTTTAATTAATGCGTTTACGGGTGTTATTAGTCGGGCTCGTTATAAATTTATATCGCCACGGTTTCAAGTATGTGCTCTGTGTCTGAATTGGTATGTAGGTAAGGATTTCCTATTAATTTATCTTAGAAATGTTTCTTTGAATCTGTTGATGTAAATTTCTTTCAAAAACCATCATAATTTGCAATGTGTTGTGATGGCCAATTTTTATTGCATATCTTTTGGCATTCACTTACTCTTCCAATAATGTTCCTGTCCTTACATATTATTATCTCTCCATAGTTTATAAAATAATAAAATCCTTCCTTATTTGATAAATCAATAATAAACACTCTATTAGCAAAAAAGGATATTTGGTCAATAATCCTTCATTTCATCCCGCTATGCATATTAAATGACAAATATCTCCTATAACAAGATGATTAGCTGTTGACATATAAAATTATTATACATTTTTTCGCATACAATTAAGGTCAGTTAACCCATTAAAATATTCTTAATATGTTAGTTATTTTTTATACGACTCAGGTAGGCATGCCGAAGCAAATTTGTAATAAAAATATTTCGCTCCCGATCTTGGCTTTAATGTACTAATAATCTAGTAATCCTAACCTTGTGCAACTAGGAAACGTTGAATAAATAAAGCGTTTTCTATTGAGTAACACATTTTTGGGCGCGCGCTTTGTATAATGTCATTATCATTGATTGTGTTTCTTTTATGGTTTGTGCCATTTACCTAATAATAGTGGCATATCACGATATATCTGTGGCTTTTTTTACTATTTTTAGATGGATATGTATAGAAAACATGCAAAGGAATGGAATATAACAATAAGGATTTGGATGATAAATAAAATTTGGATGACTCTGCATTATTTTGGACTACTTAAATAATTAGTCATTGAATAAACAGATTTCTGCTTGATACTTTGTGTCGAAATTCAAACAGCAATCACGGTTTTGCACATTTTGATCTGATGCACAAAAAAAGTCGAGATTGATAGACTAGATAATGAAAGTGAGATTATTGGAAAAAGCCTCAAGAACTTGACATTGATGGATTTCAAGGATCATGAAAAAATATACTCAATTTTATCTGTGCACTGTTTTATTGCTTTATTGGTACTTTTTTAAGCACAAAGTACACTACAGATTGAACTACATACATATTTTCATTCTCACTATTAGGTAAATGATGGATTTTGTTGCTACCCCTAACAAATATTGCTATGTATTTATGCAGCCAAAATAATCATGTAGTGAATATAGTATTAAAACGATTTCAATACTGCACAAATGAAAAGTGTTATTAGTAATGCTTAATGAGCTCCATGCAATCTGAAACCGACTAGTTTAAATTGAGGAAATGGCAAGTTCATTATTACCGGAAGAAGTTGGGTTACCAACACAAGTACTTATAAAAGCTGAGAAATTGGGTAATAAATTCTAACAAATTTTGATTTGAAATTTTATGAAATACCAATTTACTTACCATTTGAACCAATTTGAATTGCAATTACACGCATTTTTGTATATTACATGGTAAATCCTAGATTCCATTTTAGTATGTACTACAACTTTCAATAACTGATTATGGAATATTTCGAACACTTAGAACAACTTCAATTATCCAGGATTTATTGTTTAGGGTCTTTTCATTGAATGGAAAAAACTGGAAATGATTTTGTGGCTCAGATATGAAATTATAGTTCTCTTTCTACATTAATTTGAATAAAAAAATGGGAAATTCCTTCTGAAATATACTTCTAATGCTCACAGTGACTTCAATCTTTGAAGATTTTTAAGTTAGAGTCCTTTTTTTTTGTAAATAAAGGAAACTTAGTGAATACGAGGCTCAGAAATAGGATTATCATTTTTTTTCCACATAAATTCTGAAAAAAGTAGTAAAACTCTTCTTCAAATCACCATTGACGGCCTCTGGAAAATACTTGAGACACACAAACTTCCAGAAATCATTTGTTACAGTATTTTTACTAGATAAATGAAACTGGAAGTGAATTTGAAGCTCAGAAAGAGTATTGTGATTTTTTTCCATGTTAATTCTAGGATAAAACATCTTCCTTTCCTGAAATTTGCAATACAACGAAGAACATAAATATTCCTTTGACGTCAAGCGATACGCTCTATATTGAAAAAAAGATGAGCCATAGTATAATAAAGCATATTAATACCTATTGCAGCCGGCAAAACCCATTAGAAATTCAACATCCGATTTCCGCAATACGATTTATATCCCTCGGATCAATAAAATCAATATAAAACGTTCCACATTTCCATTTATTCGAAATAAATATTTCTTCGGCTGATATAATCGCTTAAGATTGACCTTACCATAAGTCCATTAAATAAAATTAACAAAGAATCAAGTGTATAAATCTCTATAAAAACAACACTTAAATAGAGAGATAGAAAAACCAGTGCACTTATTAGCCTCAATGTCCTCGCTAATAAAAATGATAATTATTATTATAAACTGGAAGATTTTGCAGTTCTTATCGAGGTTGACCCAATATCAGGATTATTTTTTTGTATTGATGCAACAATGTATTCAGAAGATAAATGTGCAACCAAGTTAAGATTTATACAGTAGTTTATCGAAGTTGTATTGTGCATTGATCTGACCCCATATACAAGGCCTAAATTTTGTATGAATAATTTTTTTCATTGGTTGTACTTGAACAACAAATTTGGCCTCACTTATATCATGGAAAATATTAACAGGGTTTTTAAAAATGAAGCCTAATCAATGATTTTTCTTTTCTTTTTCAGTACCCAATGACGATCCTTCCCTACGACACCACCAGGAAAAAAGACTCGACCTCGACAGCGAATTTCAGTACAGAACGCGAATCCTGCCTGAGGTTTTTCGAGAAATGGAGCGAAACCGATCAGGTCGAGTTTGTCGAGAACCTGCTGTCTCGCATGTGCCACTATCAGCATGGTCACATCAATTCCTATTTGAAGCCAATGCTGCAAAGGAATTTTATTTCTTTATTGCCAAGTAAGTTTGAGTTTTTGGAGAGGGTTTTATAAATGGAATCATCTTAAGAAAATATATAAAAAATAACAACATAAATTTGAAACTGAAAAAATTTTAACATTTCTTGTGTGGGGTTAAACCGAGCAGTAAACTTACAAACTGTCAATAATGTAATATCAAAAGAGAGAATTTTCTATAATATGTGTACATATATGCAAGAATTCAAAAAACTTTCCAATGGACGGAACCTTAGGGTAATTCATAAGAATTTCAGATTCAAATTCCAAGACAAAAATCAAAGAAATTTGAGAATCGTTGATACTAATAATTCCAAGGGGCAAACCAGCTAGGAATTCTTTGCCAAAACTGTGGGGAATTTAGAGAAATTTGTGGGGAATTTGAAGGAACTTATATGAGAATTTGGGAAATTTATAGGGAATTTGGAGAAATTAATGGCGAATTTGGAGGAATTTGTGAGGTATTTATGAGGAATTTAAAGGAAATTGTAGGGTCATGACGTAACTGAGGTTCACATTCTTATTATAAGAAACACTAATAAATGGAAATTCAGTTTATGTAAGTTAATTTCCAAGATTCTTCATGTTGTTATTTTCCGCTGGAAAAATTTGAAATTTTGGAAAAACGAGCCTCTAAACCTTCCTCTTTACACACAAAAAGTTTCAAATTTTTGGCCTCACCATTTTTCCAGGAAAACTTTGTAATGTGTGTGACTGTATTAACAATTATTTCAGTTTTTATAAATTGATTTCCAAGATTTTTCATGTTGTTATTTTCCACCGGAAGATTTGAAACTTCGGGAAAATGAGCCTCCAATCTTCCTCTTTACATACGAAAAGTTTCTAATTTTTCCCTTCACTAGTTTTCCAGGAAAACTTTGAAATGTGTGAGACTGTATTTTCAATTAGTTCAGTTTTTGTAAGTTGTGTCCCAAGATCCTTCATGTTACTATTTTCCACTGGAAAAAATTGAAATTTCGGGAAAATAAGCATCTAACCTTCCTCTTTACATACAAAAAATTTCAAATTTTTCCCTTCACTAGTTTTCCAGGAAAAGTTTGAAATGTGTGAGACTGTATTTTCAATTAGTTCAGTTTCTGTAGGTTGATTTCCAAAATTCTTCATGTTGTTATTTTCCACTGGAAAAAATTGAAATTTCGGGAAAATGAGCTTCTAACGTTCCTCCGCTTTCCTCTTTACATACAAAAAGTTTCAAATTTTTCCCTTCACTAGTTTTCCAGGAATACTTTAAAATGTGTGAGACTGTATTTTCAATTAATTCAGTTATTGGAGGTTGATTTCCGAGATTCTTCATGTTGTTATATTTTACTGGAAAAAATTGAAATTTTGAGATAATGTGTCTTTAACCTTCCTCTTCAGATGCAAAAAGTTTCAAATTTTTCCCTTCAGTTGTTTTCTAGGAAAACCTTGAAATGTGTGAGACTGTATTTTCAATTAGTTCAGTTTTTGTAAGTTGATTTTCAAGATTCTTCATGTTGCTATTTTCCACTGGAAAAAATTGACATTTCGGGAAAATGAGCTTCTACCATTCCTCTGCCTTCCTCTTTACATACAAAAAGTTTCAAATTTTTCCCTTCACTAGTTTTCCAGGAAAACCTTGAAATGTGTGAGACTGTATTTTCAATTAATTCAGTTATTGGAGGTTGATTTCCAAGATTCTTCATGTTATTATATTCCACTGGAAAAAATTGAAATTTTGAGATAATGTGTCTCTAACCTTCCTCTTCAGATGCAAAAAGTTTCAAATTTTTCCCTTCGGTAGTTTTCTAGGAAAACCTTGAAATGTGTGAGACTGTATTTTCAATTAGTTCAGTTTTTGTAAGTTGATTTTCAAGATTCTTCATGTTGCTATTTTCCACTGGAAAAAATTGACATTTCGGGAAAATGAGCTTCTACCATTCCTCCGCCTTCCTCTTTACATACAAAAAGTTTCAAATTTTTCCCTTCAGTAGTTTTCTAGGAAAACTTTGAAATGTGTGAGACCGTATTTTCAATTAGTTCAGTTTTTGTAAGTTGATTTTCAAGATTCTTCATGTTGCTATTTTCCACTGGAAAAAATTGACATTTCGGGAAAATGAGCTTCTGCCCTTCTTCCGCCTTCCTCTTTACATACAAAAAGTTTCAAATTTTTCCCTTCACTAGTTTTCCAGGAATACTTTGAAATGTGTGAGACTGTATTTTCAATTAATTCAGTTATTGGAGGTTGATTTCCAAGATTCTTCATGTTGTTATATTCCACTGGAAAAAATTGAAATTTTGAGATAATGTGTCTCTAACCTTCCTCTTCAGATGCAAAAAGTTTCAAATTTTTCCGTTCAGTAGTTTTCTAGGAAAACTTTGAAATGTGTGAGACTGTATTTTCAATTAGTTCAGTTTTTGTAAGTTGATTTTCAAGATTCTTCATGTTGCTATTTTCCACTGGAAAAAATTGACATTTCGGGAAAATGAGCTTCTACCCTTCTTCCGCCTTCCTCTTTACATACAAAAAGTTTCAAATTTTTCCCTTCACTAGTTTTCCAAGAATACTTTGAAATGTATGAGACTGTATTTTCAATTAATTCAGTTATTGGAGGTTGATTTCCAAGATTCTTCATGTTGTTATATTCCACTGGAAAAAATTGAAATTTTGAGATAATGTGTCTCTAACCATCCTCTTCAGATGCAAAAAGTTTCAAATTTTTCCCTTCAGTAGTTTTCTAGGAAAACCTTGAAATGTGTGAGACTGTATTTTCAATTAGTTCAGTTTTTGTAAGTGGATTTCCAAGATTCTTCATGTTGCTATTTTCTACTAGAAAAAATTGAAATTTCGGGAAAATGAGCCTCTAACCTTTCTTTTTACATACAAAATGTTTCAAATTTTTCCTTTCTCTAGTTTTCCAGGAAAACTTTGAAATGTGTAAGACTATATTTTCAATTAGGTAGTTCAGCTTTTGTAGGTTGATTTCCAAGGTTCTTCATGTTGCTATTTTCCACTGAAAAAAATTGAACTTTCGGGAACATGAGCGTCTAATCTTTTTCTTTACATACAGAAAGTTTCAAATTTTTTCCTTCACTAGTTTTTCAGGAAAACTTTGAAAGGTGTGAGGCTGTATTTTCAATTAGTTCAGTTTTTGTAAGTTGATTTCCAAGATTCTTCATGTTGCTATTATCGAAATTTCGGGTAAATAAGCCTTTAACCTTCGTCTTTACAGCAAAATAAAAATGGAAAAAATAAATTTCTTATCACGAGCAATAATGGGGATTTTCAGGGAATTTGTAAGAGACATTTGTGGGAAATTTGGGAGGAGTTTGGAGGAATTTGCGGGAATTTGGAGGAATTTGCGGGAATTTGGAGGAATTTGCGGGAATTTGGAGGAATTTGCGGGAATTTGGAGGAATTTGCAGGGAATTTAGAGGAATTTCTGGGGTATTTGGAAAAATTTGTGGTGGGTTATTTGGAGGAATTTGTGATGGGGTATCTGGAGGAATTTGTGAGGAATTTCGAGTAATTCCCAGGAATTTTGAGGAATTATGCTTAAAAAATTCGCCATTGAGGAATTGTTTGCACAAATTCTGGGATGGTGGTTTACCCCTTGAATATTTCAATCAAAGCTACAACCAACAATTCGGGATGAGCGGTACACAAAGAGAAGTTCAAAGTAGAATATACACCCTCAAAGTAACAACTGTTCTGAGGGATAATAGACTATTTGCCAATGAACAAAGACAAATAACCTACACTCATCAAACCAAACTTTCTAATATTATTTATTGGTTTCTCTGGTTCAAAATTCCTATTTTCAGAAAGATCCTACAATGTCGGCAAATTACTACAAAATCCTTAAATTCTTGTTGTTCATTTTCATCCATAAATTTTAATCGGAATATGATGTTGAAAGCAAGAAACTCGCAACATCGTAAAATTGAATTGTAAGTAAACTGTATACTGGTTTATGTGTTTACTGGCTACATTTTCCATAGCAATATTAGTATGTATGTATTGGTAATTGCGTAAATTGACAATATAACTAATGGGCAATTGTCGATTTTTTTAAGCTTAAAATTTATGACCAGTGTTTTTTTTATAAGATGTGTTACAAGCGACAAATGAATTTTTCATGAGAAAAAAACAATATTCTAAGTAAAACTGCAATCAATTATACCTGAACCTCTGGACTTAATTTAAAAATATAATACATTTTAATTAATTGGATTTCTTTCTTTACAGAAAAAGGATTGGACCACGTAGCAGAAAATATATTATCTTACTTGGACGCTGAAAGTCTTAAAAACGCCGAATTAGTTTGCAAAGAATGGTTCCGGGTGATATCAGAAGGAATGTTATGGAAGAAACTTATTGAAAGAAAAGTCAGAACGGTATCTCTTTGGAGAGGACTTGCTGAACGTAGAGGCTGGTAAGTAAATCACATTTTCTCTCACATGTACATTGCATTACACATTATTTTTTTTCTAGGATTGAATACTTATTTAAACCTCGTCCAGGCGAAAATCACATGCCGCATAGTTTTTATAGGTCGCTCTATCCAAAAATCATTAGAGACATTGATAGTATCGAAAGTAATTGGCGCAATGGCAAACACATTCTACAGCGGATCAATTGCCGCTCGGAAAACAGTAAAGGGGTCTATTGTTTGCAGTACGACGACCAGAAAATCGTTTCTGGACTGAGAGATAATACTATAAAAATTTGGGACAGGGGTACATTACAGTGTACAAAGGTAAGCAGTAATTAAGTTGTTTCAAATCCTACTTTTACTCGTAACATGATGTAAATTATCTTCAGGATTTTTATTGTATTCAAATTAATCGAGTCTGACGTCACAGACAAAGCGATTTTTAAACTGCAAAATAATTGAATTTCCACGTTTAAGCAGATAATCTGACATATGTGTATGAATTTATGTATGTGGCATACATTATGGGAATGAGGTACGAAATTGATTACCTTCGAACAGAATGTGATTTCCCATAAAGTAAGCTAACACAATGATAATTTATCTGTCTAGTTGTTTATCTGGGATGTAGCTGTCAGGATTTTATGTTCTTTTAATACTAATAATTCCATTTTATCGATAAATCTTGAAGATCAATTTTACTTGTTATAAATGAAAAAGAATATTTTCTGAACATTTTGTTGGTTGTAGGTCCTCATCGGGCACACAGGGTCAGTACTTTGTCTACAATACGACGACAAAGTGATTATAAGTGGCAGTAGTGACAGTACAGTGAGAGTATGGAACGTTCACACTGGTGAAATGGTCAATACGTTGATACATCATTGCGAAGCTGTCTTGCATCTGCGGTTTAATAATGGAATGATGGTGACTTGTTCAAAGGTAAGAATTTTTCTCCCAAGAAAATATAGCTGAGACAAAATAGAAATGAAGCTACTCTAAAAGATTCATTGTTTCAAAGTTCAATGGGGTTTTCTCCCAAAAAATAAATAAAAATAAACATTCAATAATAATTATATTTGAATGGCAGTGACCTCTATCTTTTTATTTCTGTTGGGAAATATGTACCTTTATTCTTATACGGGTGTGTGGCAAATGCCAATCCTTTAAATATTTATTGTTTGATATGGTAAGATATTTTATTTCTGGTTTTACGTTTTTTTTTTTAACAAAATTTAAATTCCTACCTAATTACCTATGCGGTATCTCAATTAAACTGCGTTCCAGAGGATTATTGAAAGAAGGGAGTGTTTTAGTTTGGAAATCTTTGAATTATAATTAAAATTTTGTCCATTTCAAACAAAACGAACGTAGTTTTTTGATTATTCTTCAACACAAGCTATTTTTCAATACTTTCAATTTACGGGAACATACAAGTGACTTTTCAAATGAGACGGTTTGCCAAGAAATGGTCATTATTTTCCATGGATCATTTAAATTTCTTATTAGCTTGCTCATTGTTTATTTTCGTTGATGTTCAAAATGGCCTTTACTTATTTCCATCCAATAATAAAGGCACTTTATAAAATTTTCAGTCATGGTGTTGTGACAATTTTACCAGAGTTGGCAAAAACCCAAGTTTTTGAACATTTCTATTGTGTTTTCGCGGGTTATTGTGATAGTTTTTGTGTTTATTTAACTAGACAAAATTGATTATTTGTTTCAACAGTTTTGCACCTGAGAAGCTTCAAAATTGAATTTATCGAACATTGAAAATTTTCCAAACATGACACTGAGACCGTTTTTGTCTCACAGCTCCGTTAATTTTCATCCAATTTCAACGCAATTAAGTTTTAATCAAAGCCAATTAAATTCTCTACAAACCTATTAGTAAGGATTTTAATTTGGTTTCAAGAGTTTTGTACCTGAGAAGCTTCATAATTCAATTTATCGAACAAATACATACAAATGGCTGCAAAAAGGAGAACTTTTTCCCAAAACAGAAGGTTTTGTTCTTCTATCCAAGACAAAGTGATTGCGACGAAAAGCTACCAACGACATATAATAAAAACATAAACCAATGATGACACATGCAGAAAATGCCATATACAGCAAGAAATTATAGAACACATAACAGGAGAGTGCAAAATTCTAGCAGGCACTGCATATACAGAACGGCATAATATAGCATGCAAAAAAATACACCATGCTATAGCCTTAAAATATAACACCATAGAAGAAAACAAAGCGTATTATGACTATACAGCTGAAAACCAAAGCTGCAAACTATATTACGATCTTACAATTCACACAGATAAAACAATCTCTGCTTATAGGCCACACATAACATTTTATAGATAAAACTAAAAAAAATAACCTATCTCATTGACATATCCATACCGATCATATATACATCATTCCATTCATAATTTCTGCCACAGGGATCACCCATATAAAATTTATGTAACATCTTAGGATCTTAGCCTAAACAAGTTCATACATCATCAAATTCAGAAGGTGGTTATTCTTAAAACATGCAACATTGTGAGATTATTCTTGAGGCAATAGTACTCTCTGTTCAAACTTGGTATTTTGTACCTGGTGGAACAGAAAATAACCGGATATAAAGAGCCGATTAATAAAACAAATAATAATAATCATCCTGTCACCAGAAAGAAAAACAGAAACAATCAAGAACGCAATCCCTGTAATGAACTATCATCGAAAAAACGAATCTACGCCAAGATAGCTGAACTAAGGCTAGAACTATCACTCTTGAACGAGATCAAAAAGACAGAACTGAGTAAACGAATGCAGGTTATAAAAACAAAACTATTCAAGAAATATGGACTAAAACATGAAAGAAATAAGACAAAAATCACTGAAAAAATCAAGCAGCAAATATTGGCAAAAACAAGCAGAGTTAGAAGATATGAAAAACGAACCAAGCAATAACAGCAACATAAAATGTATACGGAAAACACCTCCAGATTTTATAAAAGCGTTTCGAACAAAATCATTGATCGGTCAAATAAATCGCCGACAAAGACTGATATTAGGCATTACTGGAACAGCATCTGGGGAGAAGAGAAAACACACATAAATGAAAATGCCACCTGGATCAAAGAAGAACATCAAACCAACAGTCAGGCCAAAGAAATGCAATGGGAAAAATTAACTGCAAAAGAACTAGAAACAATGCTGACGAAAGCGGCTAACTCAAAAGCTCCTGGTATCGATGGCATGACCAACTTCTGGCTAAAAAGAATAAACTCTACCCATAAGAAAATCGTATCCTGCTTCGAAAGCATGATTACAGGAGTGGCGGAAACATCTGGATCGTTCGCTCGAGGAAAAACATACTTATACATACCAAAAAACGAGAAAGCGGACAATGCAAGCAACTATCGACCGGCCTATCACCTGCCTCAGCACTATGTATAAAGTAATGAATAGCATCATAACAGAAAGAACTGTATACACATCTGATTGAAAGCAATCTATTTCCAGCAGAACAAAAAGGTTGCACCAAATACACATATCAGCAAGATGATAAGCGAAGACTGTCGAGAGCGTCGCAGAAACTGCCTATATCGAAAAACTGATGACACAATGGAAAGTCGACCTCTATCTTACCACAGTCTCTGAAACCATATGTGTCAAAGAGATCAAAATCAAAGGTGGGATATACCAGGAAGACTCGCTGTCACTGCTGCTTTTTGTCCTCGCACTGTTCCCAATCACCTGACTTCTTGATAAATTAAACATTGAATACCAATGCAAGCACGAAATAAGTAAAATCAGTCGTCTTCTATATGTAGATGACTTGAAACTGATATCGGGAGATAGGTTGAACTTGAAAAGCAGCTAGAAATAGTAGAAGTATGATATATGTATGGAATTTGGGCTCGATAAGTGCGCCAAAAAAAACAATAAAAAAAGGTAAAACATCAGAAAGAAATAACAAAACTGGTCGAAAAGAGAGAGAGGCCATTCGATCTCTTGAAGAGCATGAAATATATAAATACCTAGGTTTAGACGAAAATTATAATATTAGCCATAAGAGAATGAAAAAAAAACTTGCCCAAGAAAACCTGAGAAGAACAAGAGCAATCCTCAAAACTGAGCTCACTGCCAAAAATAAGCTGTCAGCCATCACAACACTAGAAGTTCCAGTGTTACAATACAGTTTTGGAATAATCAATTGAACTTTGGCAGAAATCAGTGCAATAGACAGAAAAACTAGAAAACAGCTCATGATGCACTGCATCCGAGATCAGGGCCGGTATTCTTGTTCTCAAAAACGCTCACTGCTTTTCAGTCGCTCGGCACTTCTAATGTAAATTTACATTACGAGCGACTGAAAAGCGGTGAGCGTTTTCGAGAACCAGAATACCGGCCCAGATGTGGATAGACTATATGTTCCAAGGCGAGATGGCGGTAGAGGACTCACAAATATAGAGGTTGGCCACAAGATTGTAACACAGGGGCTCACACATTACTTAGAATTGAAACAACAGGATAAATATAGAATGACACAAAACTCAATTATATACCGCAGTATAAAAATTTATAATAAGCTCCCTGCTGATCTTAAAAACATTCAGTCGGAAAAATCATTTAGGGCAAAGGTCAAAGCATTGGGTCAAAGAGATGCTCCTGAGAAAGGCTTATTATAATCTGTCAGAGTTTTTTGACGATGATTATTTGTAGATGCTGTTTTACATATCGTCGTTAATTTCACAAAGTGACGTATCTCAAATCAGGGTTTTATTTGAGATACGCCACTTTGTGAAATTAACGACGATATTTGATGTTTACTGTTTTACCTGTAGTTTTTTATTTTTATGTTTTTTTTTTACCATCTACTTTTGCTATTTGTTATATTTGGCTGCACTATTTGCATATAAACAACTTTGTACCTTCCTCATGTAAACTTTTAAAATTTCATGTTGCTTTTATTTATTTTCTGTTAGTTTGTTCAAGCTTTGAGTTTGTTTTTAATTGTCTTTTTGCGCCGATTGTTAATTGTTTTTGGCTACTTAGTTTGTTATTTTGTTATTTTCTTTACTGTTCATTTTAGTTTCTAACTTAGGCTTAAGATTTAGGTACTATTAAGATTTATTATAAGTACTGCTTTGTCTATGGAACTAACTGTTTTTATCTGAGAATAAAGCATATTTGATTTGATTTGATTTTTTGAATACCTCGGGATGGTTTACAGACCAAATATAAGGAAGGAACAAGAACACACAACTACAACAAGTAACACTTCTGGTACACCAAGAACACCCGGCGCACGTAGGACGTCTAAAACCAAGAAAGTGAAAAAGATCAAAGCTGAAATCAAAGAGAGGAAGAAACAAGAAACAATACACAGATGGAAAGAAAAGAAGACGCATGGCCAATTACTCAGGGAATCAGAAAAAGAAACCATAAGTAAAACAAACTCCTGGATGTCGCTACTTATCACTGCCTGTCAAGAGCAGTCGATAGCAACCACGTATCTCAAAACCAAAATACTGAAGATTGGCACAGACCAAAATTGTAGACTGTGCCGGACAGAAAGCGAGACCATCCATCACATAGTCTCAGGTTGCTCGATTCTGGCTATGAATGAATATTTACAACGCCACAAAATGCAGCCCACCTACACTGGAATATATGTAAGGAGTATGGAATCAGGAACCGGACCTTGTCTTGAAAGACAAAGTTAAAAAGCAGTGCCTGTTGCTAGACGTCTTTATCCCGTCATATTATAACATCGCCCAGAAAGAGGCAGGTAAGCGACTGAAATACAAATATCTACAACTGGAAATCGAGAGAATGTGGGGCATGAAGACAAGAGTTATCCCAGTGGTCATAGGAGCGACAGGTCTCATATCCCATTATACAAATACAATCATGAAAGAGATCCTGGGAAGCCACTATCTCAGCCTACAGAAAACTGTCCTGGTGCTGGAAACAGCCTATATTATACGAAGGGTGTTGTTGAAACATCAATATAAAATGTTCACCACAGGTGCACGGTGTTCACTCGGTGAGCTTCATGCTCTAGGTGCCATAAGAAGCAACTTATGTGAAACACCGCAAATAATATTAATAATAACAACAACAAAAGAGAAATCATCGGGAAAGAATAGAAGACACCAATCCCGCAATCCGCAGTACCTGCAACAAAAAGGGTGAAAATAATAAAAGAACGGCTGAAGGAACACATGCAACAGGAACAACTTACAAAATGGAAAGAGAAAGCGATGCACGGACAGATAGCATTAGAAGCTGAAAAAGAAACCGTAAATAAAAACCAATCATGGAAATGGCTGAAAACCGCAAACCTGAAAAGCGAAACAGAAGCGCTCATCACTGCCTGCCAGGAGCAAGCACTTGCGACAAACTATATGCAAGTTACAATTCTGCTTACCTGGAGCGGCACAACTTTGTAGCAGCACATCTGCACTACAACATAGGTAAAAAAAAAAAACAATGTAACAGTTGGAGAAAAGTGGTTTGAGTATGCTGCAGAATCAGTTGTTAACCCGCAGGATGTCACCATTATCTGGGACACACAGGTACAAACTGACCAATTCATCAAAGCCAATAAGCCGGATAAAATAATTAAAGACAAGAAGCCATGAACATGTCAGATGATAGATGTTGCGATATCATCAGACTACAATATAACACAAAAAGAAACTAAAAAATATTTCAAATATAAAGACCTCGAAAGACTGTGGAACACGAAAACTAACATAATACCCATAGTAATTAGAGCCACAGGATTAGTCTCATACAGAACATGTGAAGCCATCCAGCAGATCCCCGGAGAACACAATCTACTATCCCTCCAAAAAACTGTTGTGCTGAGCACCGCACGCATAATCCGCAAAGTGCTGTAGACGAAGGAGCACGGTGTGCACTTGGTGTCCCTCTCAAAGAACCACAGAACCACCATGTGTGATAACGGAAAATAATAATAGTAATAATATCTGGCCGATGAAGCAATGTATCCAGCAATGTATTTATTGTTACCGAATGCGTAGACGGTAGAGCCAGGGACGCCGACTGACTGCCGCCTCCACATACCACATCTAAGTCGTCCTGAGGTAATTACAGTTACACTTTTCCTCAACGCCCTTGAAACGAGTAACAAAACACCCATGAAAATGGAGAAAGAAAAAAGCCTCGGAAATAATCGTTGCCTGGGGATCGCCAGGGCGGGTTTGGAGCCGATGCTGAACTCGACAGTATGCGGGACGTTAGTGGCAGGAAGCTGAACAGGTGGGCTTCTGTCCTCCAAGAACCTACAGCAGACTATAATCCTAAAGATAACTCTACCCAGCACCATGAAAACACTATTTTCCTTAAACTGGATATTGTTGGGGATGGAAGTTGTTTGTTTAGAGCATTGAGTCAGTATCTTTATGTCATCAAGATAAACACAAAGAACTAAGAATAGATAATCTGAGTTATATTAATCAACACTGGGAGGAAATTGAGGAAATTTAAGAAATCCCATTCCAAATCTAATATTTAAACCAAAAAAAAAGCCTCGGAAATAATCGTTGCCTGGGGATCGCCAGGGCGGGTTTGGAGCCGATGCTGAACTCGACAGTATGCGGGACGTCAGTGGCAGGAACCTGAACAGGTGGGCTTCTGTCCTCCAAGAACCTACAGCAGACTATAATCCTAAAGATAACTCTACCCAGCACCATGAAAACACTATTTTCCTTAAACTGGATATTGTTGGGGATGGAAGTTGTTTGTTTAGAGCATTGAGTCAGTATCTTTATGTCATCAAGATAAACACAAAGAACTAAGAATAGATAATCTGAGTTATATTAATCAACACTGGGAGGAAATTGAGGAAATTTAAGAAATCCCATTCCAAATCTAATATTTAAACCAAATACATCAAAAATAATCAGCACAACAAACAATCTAATCCATAAGTACCTAACACCCAAGGGCACATTAGCAGACATTCACACAATTATATACGCAGTAGCAGTAGGACATAGGACATAATGACGCAACATCTGAACGGCAAAAAATCTAAGAAGATAAAAATATCGATCACAAAACTGCTGAAAAACTATAACACAAAGTCTGAGCTTGAGATCCTTGACACCATGAAACAAAAGCGTGCCGTCTATGCTGGTAGATTACGTAAATATAATGAATCTGCTTATTATATCTACGTAATCTACCACCGTAGACAGCACGCTTTTGTTTCATGGCGTCAAGGATCTCAAGCTCAGACTTTGTGTTATTGTTTTTCAGCATTTTTGTGATCGATATTTTTATCTTTTTGGATTTGTTGCCGTTCAGATGTTGCGTCATTATGTCTTATGGAAGAAAATATACAAATCTGGCCTTTAACCGAAACGTTTTTTTTTTTTATAAATCTCTGCTATCACAAGAAAGTGTTCCTACAGCTGAAATACCCTCTAAACAGGAACTTACAGAATTCTGGTCAAATATCTGATCAAAACTATTAACATAATAAGAGTAAAATAGAAACGGAAAGACACTATAACATGCAAGTACAATCGGATCCATCGCATGACACAAGAAGAACTTTCAGAGGCCATCAAACATACACAAAACTGGAAATGCCCAAGAGCGAATAAGATACAAAATTTCCGGTACAAACGGTTCTCATCCACTAATGAAATACTTACAAGGGAAATAAACAATTGTATCCGTGACCGTGACCCATACATATTTCCTAAATTTCTGACAAAAGGTAATATTATGTTAAACCAAAAAACGCAGACACAAAGAATCCAGCTAACTATAGACCAATACCATGCCTACCCACATTATATGAAATAATAATGGGCATTTTCCAGGGCGACCCGTTAAGCACCTTATGGTTCTGCATGTGCCCAAATCTACTCTCAAACGTACTAAATTACTCTAAATATGGATCAATATGAACCATCAAAAAAAAGTCGACATAAAATAAATCACCTTTGGTATATGGACGATATTTAAATCTACCCATCAACAAGAACCAGGGCGATATTCGTCATATCCACCACAGGCATTACACCTGACATGTTCAATACGCAACTTAAGCAGCTCGGGTTCAACTCACACATCCACACAAATATTCAAGTCTGTCATCCTCAAAACATGTAATATAGTCAGATCATTCCCTAATTCCAGCATTAGACTATGAAATAGCTTGGCACAGCCCCTTATCTCGGAGAAGTACCACCACTTTTCGAAAAAGTGAGAAAATTTTTCGTAATTAATAATACTAATAATAATAATTCTTTTTTTAATTACGTTACTGTTAGTAGTTATCTTGAGAAAAGTTCTCTCTGATTTTTAGAATCAGGATCAGAAAAAGCTGTATTATCAAAGATGGGAATCTCATTGATATACTTACATACTTTTGTATGTAAGAATTGTTTGATTAATACCTACTAGTTGACTATTTTTCCTTAGGATTTTTATTTTGTTTAATACAGACAAGAAAAATGCGAATAATCTTAAATTTTACATTGATATTTGGCACTATGGTAGGAGTTCTGTATGAGTAGGTTTTTGTCAATATTGATGGTGAGTTCTTGTGTTGGGTTTTTGTGTATGCCAACCCAGCAATTTTGCAAAATTTAGTTCAAAAGATCCTTGTTGATAAAAAGTACTAATTTCACAATTATTCTTTCAGGATCGTTCTATCGCTGTATGGGACATGGTTTCACAATCAGAAATCACACTCAGAAGAGTTTTAGTGGGACATCGAGCTGCCGTAAACGTTGTGGACTTCGACGAAAAATACATTGTTTCTGCAAGTGGAGATCGTACCATAAAAGTAAACCTTTAAATTGAACCTATAAAAATATTTAAAAATAACTTTTCAGGTTTGGAATACATCGACTTGTGAATTTGTACGTACACTAAATGGACACAAAAGAGGCATCGCCTGTTTGCAATATAGAGATAGATTAGTTGTTAGCGGTAGCTCGGATAATACAATTAGGTTATGGGACATCGAATGCGGTGCCTGTTTGCGAGTACTTGAAGGCCACGAAGAACTAGTTAGGTGTATAAGATTTGACAGTAAAAGAATAGTCAGTGGTGCTTATGATGGGAAAATAAAAGTGTGGGATCTGCTGGCCGCGTTGGATCCTAGATCGTCAACAAGTTCATTGTGCTTACGAACACTGGTGGTGAGAGTTGTTTTTATTTAAAGGCTTATTGGTAATTATTTTCGATTTGTAAATATTGCAGGAGCACAGTGGGCGCGTCTTCAGATTACAGTTCGACGAGTTCCAAATAGTGAGCAGTTCGCACGACGACACGATTCTCATTTGGGATTTTTTGAACTCTATTCCTGAGCCATCGGTGAGCAGCGTGACTATGAATAACGCCGGCTGTGGTACTTCGCCTTCTTCACGTACGTAATTCAAATTTAAACCAGAGTTTTACATGATTCAATACTGTTGCAGTTAGTTGCTGCAAGTGCAAGACTGACGCTGCATGAAATGAACTTTTGTATGTGGCAAATTTTATGTTAATTAGCGACTAAATAAATAAAGCAAAATATTTAAAACTTTGTGCAGCTGTTTCAATTCAAAATTGTGTTACTGAATAATAGAATTGACGAGAATTTTTCTTTTAGCTGTTTGGAGTGAATAACACATGGACTAAACTGGTTGTGCAAGAAGCTGTAAATTAATGGTCTGCGTCCTGATGTATGAGTCGCGAGATGACGCATATGTGTGGCTGCGTAACTGACATAAGTTTAAGTGAAAAAAAAAAAGTTGATCTGGGTTAATTTATTGTTAGGCTCCAAATTACTTCAACCAAGGACTTTTTCATCTGCTGGACAAAAGCTTATATGGAAAAAAATTATAATTGTTAACTAGTGTGTGCAGTTTATAGTAATTGTATATTGTAAGAGGGGCGGTTATGTTTGCGTTATTCCATGACAAAATATTATATTTTGGGAACGAAAGCGATTTTTTTAATTATTGTTGTGTGAAGAAATGCAACATTAGTGATTATTCAATATACATATATTTTTTGCTATTTAATCATTCATTTTTTTTTCTTTATACGTAAGATAATGATGATTCTGAGTGTTAGGCAAGGATACGGATTTGTGGGTTTTAAGGAAAGGTAGAAATTTAATGAAAAAAAAATATCATTTGGCAGCTTATGGGTCTTTCCTTGAGCCTTTTATACTGAAAACTATGATCTCTTGAAGCACACGGTGCTGGACAAAAGACGTATTTTATTTTTTGTCTCTAGCTTAATGTGCAATAAATGTATTTTTTTTTTGAGTGGGGATTTTTGCCTAACATTATACAGTTTATTTCAACAAAAAAAATCACACATTGGTTTGTGATTGTTTTAGAAACGGACTAATATACTCGTTTAAGGCTTGCAAGCTTTTGTATATTGATGAAATACAATAAACTGGTTCCTATTTTGAAATATTCGCTTGGAAAAACTTGTTTTATTCAATAGAGGAAAGCTTGTGAGTGAAATCTTGTCCTTTACAATTAGTGTGTGGTTTGTAAGTGTAGATGTCGCTGACTGGCATTGCATCTTAGACTTAGGCAAAAAGACAACTTTTTTGTTCACATGGTTTGAAAGCTTGGCAAATATCAACAATTTTGACGCATTTTTATTTAATCGGTGGTATAGTTGATAAAATTTGAAAAACTAATTTTTGAATAGTAGAAGCCTTTATTTAGAAAAAACTATTTCGCACTTTTTTTTAAGTTTATCCATTCTTCACTGAAGGCCCAGCCTCAATCAATCTGGTAGCGAAGTGACACTTTGGCACGCATGGTAGGACAATGTTGTTTAACGTTGGTATTCTCAATTCAATTCCGTACTAGCATGCACGCGGACTCCGAAGTGACTTGTGTCATGCGCAGTATGGTAAAAATGTATAAAATAAAATTCAGCATTGAGGATGGGTATCACAATTTCCTAGCTTGTGTGCAGAAGTGCCACTTCGCTACCAGATTGATTGAGGATGTAGCTTCACTCTACAGTCAGTTGTGTCTCAGAAATTCATGTTTGTGAGAAGTTATTAGAGTCTTAGTGAAAAGCTTTTCATCATAGAATATAAAAACAGTATTTATAGAGAAACTCTTGAATATTTTCGGGCAACGATCTTGCCGAACTGAGAAACCGAGTTTTTGCCAAAAAAAAAAATTAAAAAATACATAATGTACTTTTCAAACGAAAAACCTTATCTATATATCAAAGTGCTTTTGTGATAAATTTAAGAGTAAATTATTATAAAGGTAATTGATTTTCTATTTTCACCAAGTAAAATGAAAATAATTGCAACGGGATGTTTTTGGGTTTGTTCCAACCCGTCAAAAAACCGTCCCAGAACGGTTTCGGAACCACTCTGTATACGAATTTTGGTTTCTACACAAAAATTTTAGGTTTTGCGCAAGATCCTGACAGTAACATTACGGTTTCCTGTTGGGTTGGAGCAAAGCTTTTATAATTATTAAAAAAAATCCTGTTGTAATTATTATTTTATATTATTTCGATACAGGTTGGTTAAAAAATTATTTGTAAGAAAATTCTCGATTTGATATGCTGCAAATTATTCATCTCTACATTTTGCAATGTATTTTTTTTTTAAATAATAATTATCACTTGTTTCTGACTGAATCATAAACCAGAGCGACTTGGTGGAACTCGGCCAGGTTTATAATTTTGGCAGAAACAAATCAGTTTTTTATTTAGTATAATTTATTTATTTTAGGGTTTTTATCAATTTTCTAACCAACCAATAGCTGTAGGCTTTATGCGTGACTGTCCTTTAGATTTATGTTTAAATACTTAATTGTAAAATTCCGGAAGTTGTAAATATTATTCTCTATTAAGTGATTAGTTGTTTAATATATTTGTTTGCATTTAATTTAATGCTGTTTTATTTTTGCGCCTTTCATATAATCTTCTGCAAAAAAACCACTAGATGAATGTCAACTCTAAGAACAGGGAGCAGAGTTTAGAATTTTTTTGTTAAAAAATAAAAGAAATACTAGATTGTAGATTGCATTTGGAGTCGTTACAGCTCGAAATATTGGTCTACTTTGGCACTCGAGTTTTATAGGATTGAAGGATGCGTAAGTGGCCATTCAGATCACTAGGTTTAAATATTTTGGAATAGCCTAAAGGTATCTATTCTTGCCGATTTGTCATAAACGAGGGGATTAAAATATGAAGTGTGTTATATCATTGTAATCGGAATAAGATATTCTATCAAACACATATATAATATACAGGGTTTTCCATTGGAAAAAATATAATGTAGGCTCCTATGTCAGAAAATTGATAGTGTTTTGTTTTAAAGGTAACTTGAAAAAAAACTTGGTTACTAGCCCTAGATTTTGTTTTTTTGTTTACCTTGACATCTTCAAAAACCAAAAAGTTACAGCGAATTAAAATGTCATCAAGATAAATTGAACGCACGGTACAGAGAACCAAAAATCAATTCTCAACAAAAGCCAACTAATCAATATCAATGTCATTCTAAACAAACTCTTACAAATCAATCAAGACCCCTACTTAAATCAACCCTTCATCAAATCACACGGGTAATTTTCCAAACAGCCAAACCAATCATTTTTCATACCACAAGCTCAAAACTCAGCTCAGAAAAATTTTCAATATTCAAAACCACAGCAGCAATACCTACAACCAATGTCAGGTGTGAGTATTCAACCACGAAAACCTGTCAGCCAAGTAAGACAACATCAACCTTACTTCAAATCCACAGGAAAACCCAATTACACATTTCAGGAATTAACAAATTTTGAAAATGAATCTCAATTAAAATAACCCAGAATCTGAATACAATTTTTACCAAAATAATGACAATTTCGAAGATCAAACATCTTTTGAAAAAAAAATCTTGTAGAACAAGGAAGCCTTGGACAAAGTAAACTCTACATAAATCTAAATAGTTTTCAAATTAATCAATTGCCATTCATAGAAATTCCCAATTACAATATACGATTATTAATAGATACAGGATCACATGCATCATTGCTTAGACCAGACCATCTTTAGCTGAACCATATTTTCCAGAATCAATCAAACCGTATGTTAATACACCTCAAACATGCGCTGGTTCAAAAAAAGCTACCTACTATTGTTCGTCGATTTTAATATACTCGGACGGAATGTGAGCTGGTGGCTCCCTACATTAAAACGCCAATGGTTACCTGACGTCACACCTGTTTTTCCCATATGAAACAACCCCTCGTTCTTCATACCGCAAGTATCAGTTAAAAATCGACGAACAATAGTAAAGCAAACATTCCACTATTTTTTTGTTTCCGAATATTTGAACCAATTGAATTCATTCTATATCCTTTTCATGATTATTTCGACGGAATTTTAGGGATAGAAAATCTTTGTAAATTAAACCTAAATATCGACATTAATAATCAACTTCTTAAAAATCACTATTTGGAAATTCCATTCCAATATAGACAAAACTTCGACGAATATGCAATTGAAATTCCACCAAAAACTATTCAAAAGTCCACATTCAAAACAAATCTACCAAACAATACCTCATGGATAATGCCATATTTCCGTCATGATGATATTGAAATTCAATCAACATAAGTGACTATAATTAACAAACCTCTAGAACCAATTGAACTTAATAATTTTGGAATATTTAACTTTAATCTCGATTTTGACATAAATAACGACAAAATAATTGAAAGAGTAAACACGTTTGATTTAAAATCTTTAAGACACGATCATTTAAATCAAGAAGAACGTGAACAACTTTTCAAACTGCTTAGAAAATTTGGCAATGCTTTACATAAACCTGGAGATCAATTAACATTCTCAAATCAAGTCGAACATGTAATAACTACAACGGACGAAATCCCAACACATATCTACAAAAATTATAGATACCTACCCTTACATTCACAAAGACGAAGTAAATAAGCAAATACACCAAATGCTTCGAGATGGAATCATCCAACTATCCTGTTTTCCTTGGAGTTCCCCTATATGGATTGTTTCTAAGAAAACAGATGCGTCAGGACAAAAGAAATAGACATTAGTAATTGATTACAGCAAGTTGAATGAAAAAAACCATAAGTGATAAATATCCAATACCAAATATCGCAGTGGTAAAATATTAACAACTAGGACATTGTTAATATTTTACAACCTTGGATTCAGCCAGTGGGTTTCACCAGATTGAAATAGACCCAAAAAGTATTCCTAAAACAGCATTCAATGTAGACATTACGAATACACACGTATGCCCTTCGGATTAAAAAATGCTCCTGCTACATTCTAGCAAGCAATGGATGATGTTTTACGAGGATTACCTACTAGGAAAAGTCTGTCTAGTATATAATATGGATGATATCATTATCTATTCGACCAGCCTTCAAGAACACATAAACTCCTTAAAACAAGTAGGTATTCGAACGATTAATGTCTCTGTCTCTCAATATGAAAATAAAATTAGACAAATCTGAATTTTTACAGAAAAGTGTCGAATTTCTAGGACACACCCATAACTCCAGAAGGTGTTAAACCAAACCCTCGAAAAATAGAGGCAATCGAAAATTCTAGAATACCCAAAACCCCGAAAGAAATTAAATCATTTCTTGACCTCGTAGGTTATTATAGGAAATGTACAAAGAATTTTGAAAAAATTATAAAACCTTTAACAAATTGTTTAAACAAAAATGTCGGAGTAATTCATGACAAAGCATTCATCACAGCTTTCAACCTCTGTAAAGACCTTTCAACCAATGACCCAATACTTCAATTTCCCGATTTTGAAAAACCTTTTCTATTAACAACTGATGCTTCAGAGTACGCATTTGGTGCAGGACCTACTTTCGCAAGGACCAATTTGATCGGATTTACCTATATTGCTTATAGCAGTAGAACTCTAAACTCAGCCGAGTACAATTACTCAACAATCGAGAGGAATTATATTTATTTGGCCGAAAGTTTACAACAGTGATTGACCATAAACCATTACAATGGCTCTTTTCTATCAAAGACCCTAGTTCAAAATTAGTATTGTCCGTCGTTTTTAATCTGACACTTTCCGTATGAGGAGCGAGGGCGTGAAGCATATGGCAAAAACAGGTGTGACGTCAGGTGACCATTGGCGTTTTAACGTAGAGAGCCACCAGGCTCACATTCCTTTCGAGTATCAGATTAAAATCGACGTACTTTAAGATGGAGATTAAAACTATACAGTATAAGAGAGGAACGCAGAATGTTAATGCAGCCAGAAGCAAAAAAGAAAAGTCCCAACATAAAAATTATAACTAAATGCTTCTATCAGGTGAGGGTCAATGGTTTTTTGTCCGATAAACGTCCGGTTATGAGTGGGGTCCCTCAAGGGTCTGTTTTAGGACCATTACTGTTTCTGTTTTTTTGTTAGCGATTTGTCATGGAACATTAAGGCAAACATCATTTTCTTTGCTGATGATACCAAGGTGTTCTGTAAGGTGTTCTGGGATCTTAGGCGAATTGAAATATGGACGGACAAGTGGTGCATGAGGCTCAATACATTAAAATGTACAATACTGCATATTGGTCCGAATAATCCACATGAAGCATACTTCCTAAATAATGTTCAGCTCACTAGCGTTGCTGAGCAAACGGATCTGGGCGTGTTGATTTCTTATGATTTAAAATGGGAGCCCCATATATTTAGGATAGTGAAAAAGGCCAATAGTTTTATTTTCATGGTGCAAAAGACTTTCAAAGATAACTCTCTTCAGATCGTGAGGAAGTTGAGTACGTCTCCTATATCAGACCGAAAATCGAGTATGCTTATAGTATTTGGAACCCCTACTACATCAAAGACATAGAAATTTTGGAAAGGGTTCAAAGGCGGGTTACCAGAATTCCATTCGAGTTGAGAGGACTAACCTATCCTGAAAGACTGGAAATATTTGGGCTAACTACTTTGAAGCAAAGAAGAACTAGGGGTGATCTGATAGAAACCTTTAAGATTCTGTCAGGCTACTATTCTTGTGGCTTGGGAACTTTGTTTCATTTCAATCGGAACCAGCAGCTGCGCGGACACTCAAAAAAATTAAGCAAGGAAAGATCAGCATCACTTCCAAGAAAGAATTTCCTCACCAATCGGATTGTGTATATGTGGAACTTACATGAAGAAAGTACAGTATCCGCAAACAGTGTAAACTCTTTAAAAAACTGTGTTAACCGTTATTTAGAGCAAACAGCCCAGAATTTTGTACATTACGGTGCCTGAAAGTGTTCACTCAATTTTTGTTTTTTTTTTTCGAAATGTATTCGGACCTATGAGGTATCCACCATAACAATGTGCTCCATAATCACGACGAACAATCATATTAAGTATAGAGACTAGAACAATAGCTCCATCGGATTTTCCGCTTGCTATTGATGAACAATAATAATAATAATAATAATAATAATAATAAAAATAATAATAATAATTGTACCCATTAAACTGAAACCAATTAAAAAACGAATTGACCAAAAACAACCATCATCAGTTTTAAAAAAGAAGTCACCTCAATCATCAGCAACTGATGAAAGAATACTTAAGGAAATAACGCCTAATAAAATAACGCCAAATGAAAAAACATAAAATAAAAGAACAATATCAGTAACAGTACACAATTCTGAGAGATACAGCAAACACCTCAGAAACAGAAACAGATCATACTTCTTAGTCCAAGCAATGAAGGAAGTTTACCTAAACATAATTAGAAGTTAACAATTTTTGGGGGGGAACGGTCAATTTTCATGTGCCTAATAACATATTAAGTTTGCGACCTTGTACTTGCATAGGGTTTTCAGTTAGGGGTGGTTTTTAGGGGTAATTTGCAGTTTATGGAGAACGCTGCTCAAAAGGATGGTCCAATAGCAAAAAGTTTCAAATTAATGTTGTAGCTGAAGCTTTTTGCTATAAAAAACTCAGCGATAGCACCCCTCTAACTTCTATAGTTTTTTTTTCTGCAGCGTCTTGAATAGTAGCATGTTTTTGTTCAAGGTCACTGAATCAACGTTTTGCTATTTTGCGCGCATTTGTTGCAGCAGCGGCCGACTGCATAATCCGATTTCAATTTTTCAAACACCACATTATTGCTAATGAAATGCACTCTCCAATGCTTTTTTGTTCGAATTTTTTGCTTGAAAATTAAGCGATCACGGACTTGTCTAATGTGCGAAGAAGTTGTAAATTGCATCGAAAACTACCCCTTTCTTGCATTCACTCTAATTTCTAAACGGGGCCAAATATTTGGTGACAGTTTTCGACAATCGGCAGCCCATTTATTCCTCTCATAATGCCCCAGCGGATTTTTTTTTTCGGTAATCACTTAATGACTTATTGGCCTGAAAACGTCGCGCGGGATTTTTCAAAAAGTAAAAAAAAATTAAAATTGTCGCATAGCGCTGAAATTTGGTACGATGGCTTTATTTATTGTTCTCATGAATATACTGCAATTTTATATCATGTGAAGCAATATAAATTGCAGTATATTCGTAAGAACAAGAAATAAGGCCATCGTACCAAATTTCAGCGCTATGCGACAATTTTATTTTTTTTTTACTTTTTGAAAAATCCCGCGCGACATTTTCAGGCCAATAAGTCATTAAGTAATTAACGAAAAAAAAATCCGCTGGGGCATTATGAGAGGAATAAATGGGCTGCCGATTGTCGAAAACTGTCACCAAATATTTGGCCCCGTTTAGAAATTAGAGTGAATGCAAGAAAGGGGTAGTTTTCGATGCAATTTACAACTTCCTCGCACATTAGACAAGTCCGTGCTCTCTTAATTTTCAAGCAAAAAATTCGAACAAAAAAGCATTGGAGAGTGCATTTAATTAGCAATAATGTGGTGTTTGAAAAATTGAAATCGGATTATGCATTCGGCCGCTACTGCAAGAAATGCGCGCAAAATGGCAAAACGTTGATTCAGTGACCTTAAACAAAGACATGCTACTATTCAAGACGCTGCAGAAAAAAAACTATAGAAGATAGAGGGGTGCTGTCGCTGAGTTTTTTATAGCAAAAAACTTCAGCTACAACATTCATTTGAAACTTTTTACTATTGAACCATCCCTTTGAGCAGCGTTCTCCATAAACCGCAAATTACCCCTAAAAACCACCCCTAACTGAAAACCCTATGGAACTACAAGGTCGCAAACTTAATATGTTGTTTAGCATATTAAAATGGACCGATCCCCCCAAAAAAATTTCAACTTCTAATTATGTTGAGGTAACCCCTCTTTTCAGATCTCCGTTTCTTGGACTATCTGAAGAAAACCCTATTTTAGGAGCACCCCACGTTAATGAGGCAGTGAATACATTTAAAAATAAAGTTATATTTAAATGGGCAGCCAAAGAAAAACCTTATGTAAATATAACAAAGTTATTCGAAACCAACAAGAGAATCCTATTTTTTATAAATAAAAACCCGAGAACAGGAGAAATATAAATACTTTTGAGAGATTATTTACCACCAGATAATAATAAGAATTTTCTAGGAAACATTCAAAAACAATGTATACAAACAAGTCATCTCAAACACTTTACTAGAAGATGTAACACACCAAGATTATCAGAAAAAGAAAATAGATACGATACAACAAAAACTTTACATAGAGGAATGACCAAAAATATCATGAATATTAGGCAAAGATATTATTGGCCGTGTCTAGAAAGCTACGTAGGTAATTAATTTTGTTAATACATGTGAAATATGTCAGAAATCAAAATACGAAAGACATCCTTGCAAAGTAATTTATAAACCAACATCAACGGGATCCAAACCCCTCAAGCATATTTATATGATACTCATTGTCAGATCAGGAATATTTAACGATTATAGACAATTTTTCTAAATTTGCCGTAGCATACCCGGTGAATGAAAGATCGATAGAGATTGGTCAAAGTTTAATAAAATTCTTTGCGCATCATGGTACACCAAGTAAAATTACCACTGATAATGCACAAACTTTCAACAGTAATCTAATACAAGATCTCTGTAAAACCTATAAGACTGAATTGCATTTTACTACACCGTACAATCCAAATTCAAACTCGCCGATCGAAAGATTTCATTCGACGATAAAAGAAAGCATAATAGCTTTACGAAGTGACCATCTTACCAAAAAAATTCAAGAATTAATTGATATAGAAATTTTAAATTATAACAACAGTATTCACAAAAGGAAACGTCAATTATCAATTGAACTTTGAAAAAGACGTGAATCAGCTACAAACTGATTACGTTTATGAGCTTGCTCAACCATTCAAGGAACTTAATGAGAAAATAAACTCAAAATTGAATGCTTAAAAGGCAAATGTGTTAAGTAACTTGAATGAAAAACGTGAAAATGACCCATAAAAACCCGAAGCTACACAACTTATAAGTACACCGCGAAAATTAGCTTTCGATACAACCAAATTATAAGAAAGCCATATTCAAAAATCAAAGACATCCTGAAGATATTAAAAGAATATCGTAATTTTCAGGAATAAAATATATGGAGATTATCTTCATATTCTTCACAGTACTTCCGCTTCTCATCAATTCTCAATACAAGATCGAAGAAAGAACAAATCATTTGCTATCAATCTACCAAAGAACAAGTTATATCATAACCAATTATCATCATGTTTATTACCATGTAAATTTAACTAATATGAAAGATTGCATAGAGTCAACAAAATTAACTCTTTTACAAGTTAATCAAACTTTAAGCAATTCAAGTATTAAGGTAAAGTACCCAGTTGTTGACAGGGCCCCAAAAGTTGACACATTAGCATATTATTCCCGAAAATAAGAATTTATATAGGTTATAAGCTAACTGAAATAGCTTATAGTATTGTTGGAGCCATCTTTCAGGCTATAGCTGATGTATGGATTTTGAAATGACAAGTTTTTTCAAAATTGTGGCAAGAAGTAGTGAACAGGTGCAAATGTTTGAATTTTTTCCCAGATTCCTAGTGAAAATAGTTAAGAAGATATAAAAACAAAAGTTCTCAAAGCTAAGGTAGGGTTGATAAATTATGAATAATATATATTTTTTCTACAACTGTCAAAAAATGATGAAGTTCGCACACTCATGACAGTTTGCGAAGTGACACTTTTTTTCCCAGGTATTGATTTTTTAACGTTCCCATGACGCCGTGCGCGAACTAGCTATTTCGCGCACGTGTGCGCGAAATAGCTAGTTCGCACACTGGGTGTCATGGTGACACATACCTGTCAGGAAACCAAAAATAATTAAAATTCACCTACTTTTATTTGAAAATGCAATTTTGCCTTCGAATGATCTATATTTAAATGCAGTTGTAGAAAAAATATTGTTTGCAACTCGGGCGCGAAATACTTTGGTGATCTCGACTATTTTTATAACTCGGCTGCGCCTCGTTAAAAAAATCAGATCTCGATCACCAAAGTGGCATTTCGCGCTCTAGATACAAAAATAACTATACTGTATAATAAGATACATTGTAATACATATTTATTATTGTTTTATCTCTTAAACAACTGGCATAAACTTTTTAAGGGGGGGTGTCAACTATTGAAGCCCAAATCGAGGGGTGATCCAAATGTTGACACTAGTGTCAACTTATGGATTTTTGGCGGTAAAAATATTTTAGCATTGTAGTCTGTCTCTTTTTATTGCTCTGGATTAAAAAGAAACCTAGATATGGGTTTGGGGAATGTAACGGTCGTAGATCCAAAAGATGACACCCCTGTTACCCCTGTCAAGGTTTGGAGCTTTGGAGTGTCAACAATTGGTCCTTTCAAGTTTAAATCAAGAGATGACGCATGAAAAATGGAAATTGCTGAAATATGCACCAGAACTACCAGAAGACGTGATTGCTGCATTGGATGATTGCGATAGGGGGCTCACTGCAGCTACAGCAGCAAAAAAACACATTGTACCAATGCTTTCCAAGCAATTTCTTTTATTAGCAATTTGGAATTGAAATTTGTATTTTTTTCAAACAAAAAGTTTCCCAATGTTATTTTTTATTATTAAAAAGTTTGATTCTTACATTATTGATGTTTCTACCAGGGTTTCTACTGATACAGGCTACATGTCAACTATTGGTTTCAAGAGTGTCAAGTAATGGAACCACAACATGTACTTAAAAAAAATTAAAATAACTGGTTATTATGTGTATATATTTCATTTAAAAAATTGTACACTTAGAAAAATATACCTCTTAGTTCCACAGACCGTGATAAAATTTCCTAAAAGTAAAAATTTGGTTTTGTAAAAAAATATATGTCAACCTTTGGATCAAAAATGTGACAACTTCTGGCGCAGTGAACTTTTTTGGGTGTCAACTATTGGGGTTTTATCACCTTTCAGGTATTTTTGGCATAATAACACAAATAATAGGAATATAGAGTAAATAATATATCTACACATTCAATTATGAGTTTGAAATCACGCTAAAAAATATATCATAGCCTTGGGATTGAAAATTTGGAAAATGTGTGGTGATCATAAGCAAGGATACCCTTAACATGTCAACAACTGGATACTTTACCTTACCTATATCAATACACGAACTCTTAATTGTGAGAACAAATAATTTAATTGATCAAGTAAAATCAATTGAATTATTTATCGATCATTATACAACTCCACAAAAAAGAACCAGAAGAAGAGACTCTTTAACTTTTTAGGAAAGACTCAAAAATACCTATACGGTACGTTAGATGCTGATATCAACGTTATGATAATTACATCAGAATCCTCCAAGAAAATCAAAACACATTACAACAAGACATATCTTCAACCCAGACAATTGTTAAAAATTGACCCAACCCAAGATATCGATACACAATTAAATAAAATCAAAAGTAACCAAGAAACTTTTTAAACCCCTGTTAATGACCTCATGACAATAACGCAGTCTAAGACAACAACGACGTACTTTATTGACTTACTTGATGACTTAGAAAATAATCTACGTATCATTCACGAGACACGCACTAATGTACAAACGGCAATTAATTTCGCAGAAATAAACATAATGCATCACAGTATATTTAAGTATCAAGATCAAGAGCTACGAGCCATAATCTCGAAATTTGACCCCAGCTCTCGAATCCCTTTTGATACTATGAAGTTGCACACGCAGACGTCCCCATCAAGAATGATCTAATCATATATTCTACGTTGCAATAGGCTCGTTCAATAAAAAAATTTTAACGCGGTTTTTCACATTTTTATGGAGTATTACTCACATATAGCACATAAAAAAAATTTCAGCTCAATTGGATAAATATTAGAAAAGTTACGCGTTTTTTAATATTGAAACAGTTATGCCTCGAAAATTCATTGCTGTGACGTCATAGCATCTCTCGAGTCGAGACAGGCTAAAGGCCATCATACACGGTTTTGCATTACGCAATGTCAACTGATTTTCTATTGACAGTTTGGCACACAGTTTGCGAAACTATACAATATTTTAAATTTTTCTTTTTGCATGCTACTTCCATAATTGTGCTTATAAAATATTGAAACTCAGGGAATTATTCAAATATACGAAATGTGATTTGGAAGAAAAACATCAAACCTCTACCAGATACAAAAAATGCCAAACTAAAACTTGTCTAAACAATGCCAAACCAAAATTTGTCAAAACAATGCCTGTATTGTCGAAGTGACTGGCGTACCAGTACCGCGACGACCGACGTGAGAGATGCAGTGACGTCACCGCGTGTTTCAAATTTGGAGTACTTTGATAATTTGTTTAAATATGAACAAGGGCTCAGAAAATTATGAAATTTTGCATAACTGCTAAACTCAACACGCTCTTTTAGAATATGTAATAAAAAAAATATGCTGTACGAGCCTATGTATTCCACTACACAACCAGATAGCGATATTAAGAAACCCTTATTGATGAGATCTAATGACAACTTTTATGATATAAAAGGAAACTCTTAAAATTGCATTATGCCACATCAAATTACTCAATCAAAATGAGCCCTGCGTTTATCAAACAATGAATTTAACCAATCATTGCCCAATGACTCCTATCAAATATAAGGAAACATCTGTCACACAATTAGATGACAATTCCCTTATAATTATCCTAACATCAAAAGGAAGCATTTACTTCCAATATCCCAGCCAACATGGCGTTGAACATTTCATTGATTTTACCCTCGATTTTACCCTTAATTTGTAAAGTCAAAATTGAAGGAAAAAATTATTATGATTCCCAAAAACTAGGCATAATTAATTTGAGACTGAAAATAAAATTCCATCAATCAATATTGACGAACAGTTAATCAAAAATATCGAACTTGAGTTAACAGAAATAAATCTTGAATCTATAAGAGAAGATTTAGAAAATGCCAAAAAGCTAACTATCCACCCTCTTAAAGAATTCCATATGTGCGTTTAAACATGACTACAAAACTAGTGTGATTAGAACGACTCGGTCTACGACCTCGTCGTTCTAATCTTTCACACTCGTTATTGTAATCATGTTCATAAACGCACTTGTAATGTAAATAACTATTATTATATTAGTCATTGTAATCATAGTTATAATAATCTTTGTATGTCGTCATTATAATTATTGTAAGAAAAATCAAACTAACTGATGTAAAAGTGGGTCTTTAAGTCTTTTGTCATAGAAACAACTATGTAATTTCGTGTTTAATTAATAAAATAAAACTTTTTAAAAACAGAAGTTGCATAAAAGTAATAGTTATTTATGATATAAGTGCTAAAAGTGACATTTTATTTTGTGAAAAGGGGAGTTTGGGACACGACGCCGAAGGCAGAGTGTTCCATACCTTTGAACAAAATAAAATCACTTTTAGCACAAATATCATACACTATTTTTTCTACAAACGCACTAAAAGTAATTACTTTTAGCACTAGTGCTAAAAGTAATCACTTTTAACACCAGTGTCATAAAATGGCATTTTAGACACTGACAGCATCCGTTAAAAATGACACTTTTAGTGACGTTTGTAGAAAATAGTTATTTATGATATAAGTGCTAAAAGTGACATTTTATTTTGTGAAAAGGGAAGTTTGGGACACGACGCCGAAGGCGGAGTGTTCCATCCCTTTGAACAAAATAAAATCACTTTTAGCACGAATATCATACACTATTTTTTCTACAAACACTGTTTAAAAGTCCAAATTAACGCATCCTTGAAATCCTCAATTTCAAATCTTTCATCTAATTTATTTATGAAATAGGTTGCTGGCAAGAAAAAAAAAACGAATTTGTTTATTTTTATTTGTCATCTCTGTTTGTCATTGTTGATTAATAACGTCAAATAATCACGAATTTTTGCTTACGGTTTCTGCACAATTTTTGGTTTTTGCGTGGTTTCATCCAGTTTCATTGTAGTTTATTTTCTGGGCGATGGAAAGTGATCAAGACAATGAATTTCTCCCGGCGGAAATTGAAGAAGCTGCCAATAAAGCTACTTTCGAATTATTGCCTAGCAAGTCAAAGCAACAGTACGAGTTTTCATACAAAAGAACATTGCGGATCAAATTCTGCCCAAAAGTTCGGAGAATAACATTGCTCTTTACTCTCCTGGTACAAGTTTTACCAAAATAAATTCAGTATTTGCTACCAATGAGATTGGCCATGGAGTTTCTTATTCTAATTGCAGTTTCGCTAATTTTAATTTAATTAAATAAATATTTTACTTTGATATAAAATTTCCTATGTTTTTATATTTTCTGATCAGTGCTAGAAGTGATTACTTTTAGCACTAGTGCTAAAAGTAATCACTTTTAACACCAGTGTCATAAAATGGCATTTTAGACACTGACAGCATCCGTTAAAAATGACACTTTTAGTGACGTTTGTAGAAAAATATAATTGTTGTTCCAAGTAAAAACAAAAACAAATACAAAGTACATAAATAAGTTCTTTTATTGAAATGCATTTAAATCGAATAACATTAGCTTAAAATAGTGAAAACACCACACCTTGTTTTTTAGTCGAAATACGCATACTTAAATTTTAAAAAATAAACTGGAAAATATCACATTTTTTTTTTATAACCCATGGCTACAATAGGTATCAAGTTTTTACAAGAGATGTAATGGGGTTACGAAAAGAATAATTGAAGTTATATCCAAAAAACAATTCTTGCATAAAATACAAAGAATGTCAAATAATGAAAAATTTGACGATTTACTTGGCTATGTTCCATCAAGCGTGAAAAATGAACTTGGACAACAAAACGTCTATTAGCTACTGTACTAATACTAAAATATTGTTGACTCAACTTTTCTCAGCAGCAGGATGGGTTTGTTTGTCAAAACACTTGACTATTCAAATTAATTCAATTCGTAAGTCCACATTATACTAATTTATTGGATTTTGGCAGTAGATAACAAGTTAAATCCAACTCTAAGCTAAAAACATAGGGATAATGAAACCAACTATTCAAAATCTTTAATACAATAATGAGCCCATTTACACCTAAAAATCTTTCAATTTTGGAGGGAAATTTCAAAATGCTTGTCAGTGTGAATTTTTCTTGGACACGTCATGTAAGAAACTTATCCCATTAGTATCAGTCAATTATAATGTTCCTATATAAAATTATTATACAAAAAAAAACACTGGTTAGCTTAGTTTTGAAATAATTCAAAGTTTGGCTTAAAGGGGGTGTGCGCCAAAAATTAAAGCTTTAGTGTAAAAAAATCTAAGAATAACTGTTCAAACCTCGTTATTCTACGATAAACCATCGCTGAGATATACCGCTTTGAAGTGTGAACGACGCTCTCGTGACGTCACGAAAACTTCGTCCAGCCGCGCTCCGCATTGTTAATTTGATTGTGCCCGGCACGCGTGAGTGGTTTTTGTTTAGATTATTGCAGATAATACAGGAGAAACATATGTAAATTTAATTAACTCCACTTTCTCGTGCGTCGCTTGAGCTTTCGTGACGTCATATGGTGAGATGCGGTACCTTCATAGAGCCATATCTGCGGTATTATTTGTCATAGAGGGGTGCGGATTTCACTGTTATTCTTAGATTTTTTTTCCCTTTTTTTTAGGATGAAGTTGTTTTTTTGGCGCACACCCCCTTTAACAGTTTCGACAATGATTAGGAATTTTTATATCAAAATGTACGTTTGGCTATTAATATTTACAAGTTTATGAACACATTTTTATATGTACCTCGAAAGTGAATAAAGATAATATATTTTGAGAAAGGAATTAACAAAAATACAAGCAGATAAAGTTTGCTATTATTTACAAGTGTAACTATCATCCGAGTAAACAATAGCGATTATTTAGGAGTCAAATACTGCATTTTTGACTACAAAATATGTGCTATAGTAATATTGAAAACAAATAAACTTTTACCAGAAACTGCAAATCTCAATAAAGTGGCATTAATTTAATGGTTGATTACAGAGCCTGGTTTTGAGTGACAAGATGTGAGAATTTTACCGATATTATAAAGTCAAAAGATAAACAATTTTTATATTAGATATTACTAAAAAAAGAGGGGAGCACCAATGGATTCAAAAAGAAAATCACTTTGTTAGTCCTTCACAACTGCATTTTTTCCTGGTGGGCGCCAGGCATTTCATCACGTTACACATCAGACCACAGAAGAAATCTTTGTAAGATTTTGGAGGTTGCAGCATAAGCCATTGTTCCTGAAAAAGACAATGATGACAATTGATAATAATAGGATTTAGTAATAACAAAAAGTATAATAAATACAGTGTTTCAAAAGTAGCTTGATATTTCTTCTAAATATCCAACCAAAAAAGGAAATAACAGCCATTGTCTCGGCTTGACTGGGAGGAACAATTTCAAGGAAAATGTTCCAAATTTGTTAATAATTAAGTATTGTTTTGTATTAAGTTTTTAAAAATGGTGTACCTATGTAACAGTTAATAAATTGATAAATAATTAAATAAAATTAAGACAATCGGAATGAAAGACTCTATTTATTAAATATTTCATAATAATTACCAATTTTCAACTTACCTGAAATCACCTAACATCCGCTTCTGTACCACTTAAGCTTTCTTCGGGCTTCATAATTTGATAAGTCACAAAATATTCTGGATATGATTGTTCTCCTCTATAGACCACATATTCTACAAAAAAAGAAATAAAATTTATAAAAATTTAGATAAATAAATAATTAATATTCAAGTACCTGGAAAATTTAATCCTCCAGTTGAAGGCCTACCAATAACCGAATGATGTCCTGGAGGTGCATGAGCCATTTTCATAGCACTAAATTGCAGAAAAGATTTGCCCAAAGTCACACGGCATAGTAACAGATGTCTGAAAGTCACAATTATTAAATATGTTAAGCGCACAATCATTAGTAGATTTACCTATGACAAGCATAACAACTTCTATCCTTATGAGTTGGACATCCAGTACCACCTCCAATTCCATACACATACTGATTACTTTTAGATGAATGTTCGGCAAAGTAGATTCCAGCACCAAACATACCTATAGAGAAATATTACAATAAAATAAATATTTACGTGTGCAAAATTTTACCTCCAATATAAGCATGTCTTTCATCGAAACCTTTTTGAACAATAGCATTAATGAACGGAGATCCATGAAATAGCATCCTTTCATTCGGCTGATTATTATTTTCTTCTGCCACTTCTTGTCTTCTATGAGTGTACCTTTCCCATAGCCTCCTATTTTGTACTTTTTGAATCTAAAATGTTTTGTTAGAAAATTACAATGAAACAAAGACAAACCTTGATTGAGATTCTTACCCTAACTATATTATATCTTGTAAACACACCACCAGCATGTCCATTGTCCCTATGTTCTCTAATACTGTTTTGCATTTCCTCTTCGACTGTAATGAACTCTTTGTCATCTGCCACAAGATCAACCAGGAGGGTTCCAGGGTTTGTGGGTGTTGACCATAAACCACCACAGTTAGCGACCAATCTTTCCATACCTAAAGAATACAATGATGAGAAGATTTACATTTGGGTAGACAATTTTGAATAATGGTGTATTGAATTCTCGTAAAATGTGTAGCTAAAGTGAACCTTCATTGTATCTATAAATAACATTATGGAAAAAATAATTGTCTCCAACTTTACAGCGCTGATAATTCTAGAAACATGAGTTATAGTGGTCCTAAAAAGTTGAAAAATCGGATTTCCTTTTGATGAACAATCCTACCTTTGATAAGTTTATGTCTAAACCCATAAGCCGATATCCCAATCTGTTTCAAATCCTCATGGTTCATCTCGGCTAAAATATCCAAAGTGATTTGCTCCCTCTCGAAAATATCCAACAAATGTTCCAAATTTAATGAATGCAAAAATTTGCCCACTGAATAAATGTCATTCAAGTCCTCTGGAGAATTTTCCATAGCAGCTGCACCTTCAGCTACACCCATAGAAACACTAGATCGACTGCCACCCATAGGGCCTACAGGGATCATCAGCTGAACAGCTGCTCCAGAGGGCATTACCACAGTTTCTGTAGTAACTGGATTCATAGTTGCACCAGATATTGATGGACTTGGTGTGTGTGGTGGTAGAGCGATTGATGGTGGTCTGGAAGTCGGTGCTGTCGCAGTAGGAACCGCTAAATAAAAAGGAGAGTCAAATTAGATAATTCCATTTAAACATACATTGATTATTACCCTGTTGAGAGGCCATTGCGTCTTGTAATAAACACCTTACATCATCTGCAGATGCTAAATCTACTGGGGCTTGTCCTTCTTGGTTTTTCAGGAAGGGATCAGCTCCATGAGCTAGCTGTAAAATATATAATGGAAACAATATTCAAAATTGTAAAATTATTCAATTCAAAAAAAAAATTGTGTAAGTAAATTCAATTTCGCGGATCCATACCTAATTGGATTTGAAACAACACAGATTAAGTTGTTTCAGCAGAAACCTCACTGAATTTTTAACAGCTTCCACCAAACCAGTGAAATGTGAATTTAAAATTGGAAATCTGTATAAGTAATTATAGAAGAAAAAAAAAAACAAGTCCTTACCAAAAGTGCACACAACTGAGTCCTTCCTTTCTGTGCAGCCTCGTGTAACGGAGTAAATCCCCATTTATCAGTGGCATTAACGACAGTATTAAATTTAATTAACAAAGCGGCAATATCCAGATGCCCATAGCTTGATGCATTATGTAACGGTATCAAGCCACCCTTATCTTGCGCGTTAACGTCAGCTCCATTTTCTAATAGAAATTCAGCTACTTCAACATTGTTGTAACCGGCAGCTAAATGCAAAGGCGTCGAGTTACGACCCTGGGCGTCTCGACAATTTATATTTTCAGAAGTTACCAGTCTTTGGACTCTCTGTAAATTGCCTTTTTTGGCGGCGTCTAATAGAGCGGCGTTGCCTCGCAAAAGATCAGCAACGTCTTGGTCGCCCTCCCTTACTAAATCTAAAGGAGTAGCTCCATCTCTGTTCTTTTTACTAGGATCAGCACCATGCTTAAAACAACAATAATTATAAGAATATATATGAAAAAAAAAAATTAAATAATTATGTACCTTTAATAGAAGTTTAACAATTTCATATTTTCCTTTTGCAGCAGCTTCATGTAGTGGTGTGAATTTCCACAAATCAGCCACATTAACACTTGCCCCATGTTTCACTAATAATTCAGTGACTTCGTAATGGCCATAAGAACAAGCATTATGAAGAGGAACTAGACCACTATAAATTTTATCAAATTAAAATATTTTTTCTGATACAAATTAATGAATTACCCTTTGTCTTTAGCGTGCACGTCAGCACCTTGCTGTAACAAAAACTCTACTACTTGGACTCTGTTGTAACCTGAAGCAAAGTGAAGTGGTGTGGAATGCCTTCCATCCAAGTCTCTTCAAATATAAGAATAATTAAGCATAAATAAATATATTATAATTGTTTACTGCTCACCGACAGTTGACTATATGTGGATAAGATCCTAGGTATCTTTGTACCTGGTCAAGATCTCCAGCTTTTGCAGCCTCAAGTAGTTGGCTTTCTACATCAGCTGGAACAGCAGGAGGATCTGCAAATGGAAATAAATTGCATTGATTGCTACTAAGTAACTGTATAAATTACCTTGCAAAATTTTAAGAACATTCTCAGATGCTACTTGACTAGCTGTATAGCCCTGTAGAGAAACTATAGAAGTATCCACATTATAGGAAAGGAGAATTCTACATGCTTGAACATTGTCCTCTCTAGCGCATCTATGCAGGGCTGTTTGGCCGAGACCATCAAGAGCATTTACCTAGAGATAACAAAAAAAGTTATTTTAACTTTATAGAAATTCTTGATTTACCTTAGCTCCATTTCTCAGCAATACATCCATGAGATCATAATGTGAGTTGTCAGCGGCAATGTGTAAAGGTGTTAAAAATTCTTTGTTTTTCTCATTTATTGGACCACCTTTTCTGATCAACGAGTCTAAAACCTGTTTTCTTTTCGGATACAATGAGCTACAAACAGCATGCACAGCTGTATCACCAGAATATGGATGTTTGAATCCAATTATATCGGCAGCGAGGTATTTTTTTAATTTGGCATTATCAGCTTGTCTTGCCGCTTCTAACAAAAGATGACCTTTATACTCATCTAAAAAAAAGAACAATAGTTCAAACAGACATATCATCAACCACTGAAAATTATTACATGCTAGTCTTTCCTGCAGTTCTCTAGTAGGTGCAACATCAATGGAAGATTTAGAATGGCAGTTAAGTTGAAATGGATCGGCTCCTACAAGATTTTTTAAAATAACTTAAAAAAATTTAAAATCCAAGTAAAAATTTTACCTTCACTCAATAGTAAAGAACAAACTTCAACTCTAGATTTAGATGCAGCTTCATGTAAAGGAGTGAAGGCCCATAAATCATTGGCATTAACATTGGCACCGTGTTTAATTAACATTTCAGTCACCTCAAAGTGACCATACGAACAGGCATTGTGAAGTGGAACCAAACCACTAAAAGGCATTGACCTTAAGTACAAGGTTTTTTTATACGGAAGAGCTCAAAATTGATGTGCATACATTTGAGAATTGTCAATCAAATCCCAAAAGTACACACAACAATTTATTTTATTACCCTTTATCTTTTGCATGGACATCTGCTCCATGTTGGAGCAAAAGTTGGACAACTCTGCCTCTATTATAGCCTGCTGCTAAATGGAGGGGAGTTGACCGGCGACCATCACTGGCATGGCAGTTGACATTTAGAGGGTTCAATAATGCTAAAAGTCTATCTTCGGCTCCAGAACGGGCTGCTTCAAGTAGCTCATCCTATATGTTTAAATGTTTTCTTTGAAATATATTACGTCAAATAGAGAATGCTTACCTTTCGATATTCTCCAGTCAGAACTGGTCTTGTGGCAGGATCAGCAACTTCTAACGGAGTTTTACCTTCAGTATTTCTTATATTTACATCCGCTCCATGTTGTAAAAGGGCTGTGATTATATATCAAAGTTTGAAAAATAATGTCATTTAACTGAAAGTTCTTACCAATGCAGACATCAATTTTGCCTTTGATAGCCGCTTCGTGTAATGGCGTATAATTCCAATTGTCTCTAGTGTTTGGGCTTGCTCCAGCTTCTAAAAGGAGTCTCACTACATCGGCATGGCCAAATGAGCAAGCATTATGGAGCGGATGTAGGCCTCCGTCGTCTCGAGCTTGGATAGACGCTCCTGCTGATAGGAGAAATTCTACTACGTCTCTTCTACCATAACCTTTAACAAAATTAAGAAAGCTAATAAAGTAATTGAAGAATCAAAATAATGAAAATCAAATCTAATTTAGAACCAATGAAAAAAGTCCTAACATTTTTGTGACAATGGACATAGAAATGTCTTAAGTGTACTAAGTACCTGTTAAAGTTTCTCAGTGTTACAAGTGCCAAGAGAGATTTCCACTACTGGCGCTTACTGATTTTGTTTTGTTAATATTCAATTCAGAAAAGAGCAATACAATCTTATTATCAGACCATACTAACTCAATAATAAATTCTTATACTAAAATACACTGGGTACGAAGAACATTCAAATTTCAATAAAATTAATAAACAATCTTCAAAATTTAAAAAGCAAGATCCTTTCAAAGACTAACATTTCATAGTTACTCGTGTATATAGCAAAGTGTATTTTTAGAATATTTTTTTTAAAATAAATTCGATGTGAGTAAACTTACATACACAAGTACCTAAATATAAAATAAACATAATGGTATAATAACAAATAAACACTAGTTAAAAGAATCATTGTGGTCAAGCCTTAAAAACAAACCGCTTCCTACTTTGAACATCTTATACAAACGCAGGTGGTTAGGAAGCTTTTCATTTTTATACATTTTTTGTTAGGGCTGAAACGGGAATGGGAAGTAAAGCTACCCAAACCTCAGCAGTTGCAATCGCATCTTTACACTTACTGTATATCAGCATTGTATAATATAATTTATACAATGGTATTAGGCAAACAGTTTTAGCAATAAATATACATGCCAAAGTTAGAATTTTTTGTGAAACAAACAAAGGTTTATATGATTGCTTAAGACTTACTTTGCACATTGACCTTATTGCGCGCTTTTGAACAACTAAAGCAATATTGAAAAGTTGATCTGAACAGAAAAATGATCCATATTTTTAGCAAACTTTATTCCAATGAGTACCACATCAGAACCAGAACCTCAAGTCTATTCGGCAGCATACCCGAGGGGTAAACCGCCAGCCAAATTTGTACACTGAATACATGGAGTACAAAGGAATGCTTAAGAATACAATGAATACATAAAAATACATAGAATATATATGATTACAAGGGAGTATATTATAACTATTTTCTCTCATAATCTGATGCTCGATGTTATATTTTTTTGGGAATGCGTCAGCTTTTTTTAGTTGAAATGGTCCCGAGAATGGTCCCTTACCTAATAACTCAAAAGGACCAATATGTATAATATAATATGTATGCTTTATCTACTTCACCAATGTCGTCTACCTCAAGCCAAGTAAAAGTATCTAGCTCAGATTTTGAAACTTTGAGTCGGTATTTGTTATTCTCTAGTCCAATACATCTACCAATATACCATTGATGTTTATACGCAATACAGGATCACTGTGAGATAGGTGCTATTGAAATAATCAAATTAAAAATTATTATTGTAACGGTTTAGCGTCCCCCGCTAGGAGATTTTAGTATTTTGTTAGATGTAATGGAAAACGTTTTGAACAATTGGTCTTAGTCTCAAGAAACCTGTGGTTCTAAATGAAGATTTCAATATTTAATTTAATAAGGATTATAACCTTTGAAACAAATTCTTAGATCTCACAAGTTCATATAATTTTAATGAAAAAATGTTCGCAAATACGCGAAAAAATAACCGTTAACATAATTTATTTATCACTTTTAGTAATGTCTGCGACTGTTCCGTAAATGTTTTTAATCCAAACCTGTCATATCACGATTATTCATCACAAATTCTGACCTGGAAGAAAGCCATTTCTTCTGTAGACCCCTTACGAATAAAGGCATTCAAGAGGTGTGCGTTTTGATACAAAATGAAAATTACTCTTTTCTGGAATCGGGTAATGCTGGGACCTCGGCTGGGACAGTACACTCTTTTTAAAAAAAAATTGTATCCCACAGAGACGCTGCATTCCCAGTGCGTAGGGTTGTGCCGTTTGAAATTTTCAAATGAAATTTCCATGTTTGAAATATTCAAATGTGAAATTTCTAATATTCGACAAAAGTGAAATTTCACATAAATTGCAGGTGAAATTTTCAATTTGAAATTTCCCAAACTTTGTAGAAAATTCATATGTTTCACTGGAAATTTCATAAATTTCATCGAAATTTTCAAAAAGTGAACATGTTTCGCCGGGAAATACAAGGAGTTATTGGCAATAATGGCAACGCTGCTCACTGGTTGTCTTGCTTTGGATTTTTGGAATCAATTCTTTAGCTAATTTCTTAGCTTAGGTTGGAATTCATTTGCCACGATTCGATTTTACAGGACAGGACACGACAAAACAAGTTTCCGAGGCAGATGAATTTCATGTTGAAAGCCTGAACTTATGATAAATACAGTTAAACCAAAAATACTTGGAGCTACTCCACTCTACTGACTAGCAAATAAATAACAGAAAGGTAGAATGTGTTTTTTCTACGAGCGTGCGGGAGTGGTCTCTTTCCGCACTATTTGCTATACAGACAGACTTTCTTGTTTTGTGTGTTGTTTTCTTCCCAATACATTTATAAATTTACTTTCTGCACAGTCGCATTTTATTCAAATTACATACCGAAGTGTGTGGTAGAAAAACACGACGGTTTTCTACCACACCTCGGTTTTGGAACGGTGTTTCATCGTGGCGATGAAAACCGTCGTGTTTCATCGTAGTGTATCGGGCTCTTTAGTGATGTTACGAAAAATGTAATTTGAATAAAATGCGACTGTGCAGAAAGTAAATTTATAAATGTATTGGGAAGAAAACAACAATGTATGGGGCCCTCAATACGCTTGTAGAAAATATATAGTTCCTGAAGCTTACGGGAAGAAATTTCCGGCACTCGGGCGCTTCGCACACTCGTGCCGGAAATGTCTCCTCCCGCGGTCGTTAGGAAATAGCTATTATTTATTTACATTCCACACTTAAGCCAGAATAAAATGTCAGGAGAATGTCTAACCATTGTACCTACTTTACCACCTCCTCATAAACACCACACTTATGGGACGTTAATTTCCAGGGTTGCGGTGTTTATGAAGTTATAGTGATGATGATAAACCTGATTCTATGACACCATACTAAACTAATACCACAGCTAATACACAAATAAACTAGTGTAGTCATGTCACATCACAATTGAATTTTATAGAAAATTTCATGGAATTTTATGAAATTTCATTGAAAATTTCATAGTGAATCATTTGATTTTGAAAATTTCATGATAATTTGGAAATTTTCAGAAAAATTCAGAAATTTCAAAAATTTCAATATTTCCCTGAAAATTTCAGAGTGAAATTTCCAGATGAAGTGAAAAGTGAAATTTACCCAACCCTACCAGTGCGTAAACGAACAGAAAGGGCTAAACGGTTGGACCTGAGTTTGTTTAATAGGGAACTCTAAGCCCTACGGCATGAGCTAAACACCCTAAACCAGATGTGCAGAGAGATTAACTGCCCACTGCTGCAAACATAGAAAACCCTACTCAGAAAAAGGTATTACAGGGCCGAAATAAACAGGTCAAAAAAAAAATAGAAAAAACTCACACTACATTCAAAACTCAGATAATATTGCTAAGGCATCCTGGACTTTGACAAGAAAATATGCTGTGAATAGGAACCCAAATTCGGACCCAAATGAATGCAACAAATACTTCTCAAGCCAACAAACCACCTCTTTTATAATTGCAATATAAAACATAGTGACATACCTACACTTCGGCTTCTTCAAGTTCTGTCTATCAAGCTCTAGATAACCTAAAGAAGAAACATAGCAAGGACTTCTATAATTTGAATGTAGTACTAAGACTTGGTGAATGGATCAGTCATCCTCTTTCAATAATATCCACAGTGGCGTAGCGAGGGGAGGGCCGAGGGGGCCATTGCCCCGGGCGGCATACGAGAAGGGGCGGCAAATTTTAAACAAAAAACTCTTACTCTAAATTGCCATCGTCTAAATAGGGAACTTGCAAGTGGAATAAAATTTTCCAAATCTGTTTTAAATCGATAGTTAATACTGTACAATATTTATATGACAAGGTTTCATTTTACTGATACGGCCCACGGCCCTTGTTACACAAAAGATAATACTGAACTTAAAATAAAAAGTTTCCCGCCAAAATGATACTTCTATAGCCGTGCTCGTTTTTCTTATCTTTTTTGTCGATTTGCTCCGAAATTTTGACAGGCACGTGATTTGTAAATTGAAACTGTCTGATCCGGTCAATCCGGTCACATGCTTGTCAACATTTCGGAGCAAATCGACGAAAAAGATGACAACAACGAACACGGCCAATGATGGCTACCTTTCTTGACGTCATACGATTCAGTAAGCAAACCTGTCAATAAGGAACTTCCAAGTGGAATAAAATTTTCAAAAGCAATCCTTGCGACAATTTTCACAAAAAGCAAACTTTAACACACTTAAATAACACAAAAAAGCACTGCGTCAGCAGGAGTTCGTTTGCTGCGTTTGTTGTTTACGAAATGTTGACGTCACGAGCGCTTTCATATTGAAAAATCGCAGTTTCGCGCCAGAGTTTATGATTTGAATTTTAATTAAAAAAAAATTCGTACAACGTAGGAATGAAATTAAAATGGAGAAAAAGAAAACTATGTAATATCTGATCACTAGAAGTAGGTATCTAACAAAAAATAAATTGAGAAATATGAAAATTCCCTATTGGAGTTGCTTTATTTGACTTTTACTACTTTTCTCGACTAACTATCTATATAAAATAGAGGGGGCGGCGAATTTCCGGTCGGCCCCAGGCGCCGAAAGCTCACGCTACGCCACTGAATATCCAACAGATGGATTCAACAGGATGTATATCCAAAAGAGCTCAAAATTAGCAAAACTGTGCCAATCCATGAGAAAGGTGATAAACTATTATCACCAGAAAATTACAGACCCATCTCTCTAATACCAGTCTTTTCCAAGGTCTCCGAGTCTTTCCTTCAAAAACAGCTCTATACATACCTTGAGAACAATAACCTGTTGAAAGATGAACAATTTGGGTTCAGAAAAGACAAATCTACCACTGGATCATTGCTAAGTCTTTGTGATTGCATCATCGAGGGCTTTGGGGAGGGACGAATTGTAGCCTCTACTTTCTCTGACCTCTTCAAGGCCTTCGACTGTGTATCACATGACATTCTAATCGAAAAACTCAAATATTATGGACTGGATGACCTTAGTATAAAGCTGATGAGGGAATATCACTCAGATAAGAGACAGGTCACTGAGTGAGGGGGCGAGCGCTCAGAGCAGAGGGTGATGAAGCACGCGGCTGTTCAGGGGTAAATTTTGGAACCACTCATGTTTTTAATTTATTTAAACGATTTCTCAGCTGCTTTACCAGTTTGCAAGGTCATACCTTTTGCAGATGATAATGGCTTCTCCATAAAATGTGACACTTTAGACCAGGCAAATGCCGGAATATCAGGACAAGCTGAGACTGCTAGTGAATGGTTCCGATCAAATTTTTTAAATATAAATTTGGATAAAACCGAAAGCATGATCTTTGCTCTCAAAAAACTACAGTCCCACACAACTCTGAAAAAATCAAATTTCTAGTAACTCTTGATGCAAAACTTAGTTTTGAACAATATGTTAAAAAATCCTCAAAAAAATTATGCTCTGCCACCTAAGCCCTGTGAAACATATCAAGGATAGTACATAGCGAGATCCTTAAGGGGATTCTTTCACTTGAAAATAGGTATTGATTTGGCCCACTTTTGACGTAATACTGTGGCTGCATCAGTCAAATGTTGAAAGTCGGTTGGAAAAGCAAGACTCCCCTTAAAATGGCCTACTATGGACTTTTCGATTCTGTCTTTATGCACGGATTCCTGGCTTGGGGGCACTCGCCGCATGCCTCACGTACCTTTGGTCTGCAGAGGAGGGCAGTCAGAATCGTGGCAGGTATCCAATATCGAGATGTTGGACCTTTTTTCAAAACTCTAAAAATACTGACTTTTGTACACAAAAACTCCACAAACCATAACTATGTGCATGAAACTCATAACTATAATACTCGCTATAAGGTCCGTCGATTTTAATCTGATACTCGAAAGGAATGTGAGCTGGTGGCACCCTACATTAGAACGCCAATGGTCACCTGACGTCACACCTGTTTTTGCCATATACTTCACCCCCTCGCTCCTCATACGAAAAGTGTCAGATAAAAATCGACGAACAATAGGCACGACATCCAGATTGAATTTTTATGTTTACGAACTTCCTGGAATAATGCAGCACGTCATTACGCACCAATATTTTTCAATAAATTACCAATCAGCATCAGAAATCTCCCTGTGTGTGTCTACATTCAATAGATGAATTTATTGAATTTATACAGTGTGGGGTCTCAGATTTGGATTTCTAGCCGGCCCTCTTCTGGGTCCGGTAAAATTGTTACGTGCATGATGCACAGTGCATCTGTATGTAAAATGATTTTGTGGACTTAAATATTAGTATATAGGTATATTCTTTTACTGTGTAATTTCAGTATTTACCAAGTGTGTTTTGTATTTCAAATCTTACTAATGACCATGTTAAAAAACTTTGTGAATGTTTGCAGTAATATATTTGAACTTTAAGCGACAGAGTAATATTTCTCCCATTCTTCCATTATGATTTCTCAGATGATTCCATTCGAAGTATCTTTTTGATTTGAGGTTTCTGAATGCCATCTGAAGAATCGTCGACTAAATGCCTCTCTTCCTCAAATGTAGTCTGAGATGTAGATGTAGAGCGCAATGTAAGCTCTCTCTGATGCTACAAAATTTTAAATTTTTCTGCTCTCTATCTCTTTAATTTCTTTATCAGGATTTCTAGTCTAGGTTTTCAGGTGCGACTAGCTGGACTGGATTTAGCGAGGGATTTAGGCAGAGTTCTATTGCTGGAATAAAATCTTTACAATTTGCCTACATAAGAATACATAGGGCATAAATAAGAATACATTGTATTATCTGAGAAACTATAAGAATACATGGAATTACATGAGGCCTGTACACTGGAATATATTGGCGGTTGACCCCTCGTTCTCAAAAACATATAAACTAGAAAATTACAATAAAAATCTATGAATCAAAAACATTATAATGAAAAGCTAACACAGCCACAACAGCAGTTTTCAGTGGGAATCGATTATACATCCTAATGTTTGATTTGGATGAGCCAGCAAACAATGATTCACCAACAGAACCAGCCGACGGTCTTAAAGTGTATCAAGATGGATAAGTTAAAATTTATATACAGAGTGTCCCACGGTGGATGGCGTATTAGACGTTTATGGAGAACTAAAAAACGGATCATTTTTAAAATTTGGCAACCGGGATAAACAACCATAACCTACACTTTAAAAATATTTTTATTTATGCGGTGTTGTCGCTTCTACTCTAAACCAGTGGCAACATCGCTATTTCAAATGGAGCACCCTGTATGTGATTGCATATTTGGATTCTACATAAAATTCTGAGCAGATTTCATGTGATATACCCTATACCTAAGTTCAACTGTTTTGGAAATATTAACAGTTGAAAATTGACTTTTTGCAACTTTGACAAGCTGTACAGCCTGAACGGTTAATTTTAGAGGAAAACCGATTTAACATTCCTATCTTAGATTTTTATAAACTATCATTTGACACCAACTGTGAATTTAATCCATGATTGAAAATTCCAATTAAATTTAATCTCCGGTTAAATTCAAAGTTGGTGGCAAATGATAGTTTATGAAAATCTAAGATAGGAATGTGAAATCGGTTTTCCTCTAAAATAAACCGTTTAGATTTTACAGCCTGTCAAAGTTGCAAAAAGTCAATTTTCAACTGTCAATATTTCCAAAACAGTTGAACTTAGGTATAGGGTATATCACATGAAATCGGCTCAGAATTATATGTAGAATCCAAATATGCAATCACATACAGGGTGTTCCATTTGAAATAGCGATGTTGCCACTGGTTTAGAGTAGAAGCGGCAAAACCTAATAAACAAAAATATTTTTAAAGTGTAGATTATGGTCCTTTATCCCGGTTGCCACATTTTCAAAATGATCTGCTTTCTAGTTCTCCATAAACGTCTAATACGCCATCCACCGTGGGACACCCTGTATGCAAACATAAACAGTTATACATCCAAAAAACATCTTGTACATTATTACGCACAAACCAACAATATAGACTGTATTATGTGTGTGGAAACCAAGTCAAAGGAAAACACCTCTCCGCTTAACAACTGGGACATTATTCAACAAAAAGGTAATATTGTCAATACTAACATACGAGGCGGTTCATTAGTCCAAGCAAAACAACAGGTCAAGCTAGGAAAAGCCAATCCACCAGCAATCAATAATACATTAAACAATTGCTTGCACTTCACTATCCCTTTCCGAGAAAGTAAGCTGCATATATTATTGGTTTACATTCACCCATCATCGCGCATAGAAGAAACCATATTTACAAAAGCCGCACTATACGAATACTGTGTCATAATTGGAGACTTCAACCCAAATGCTGGAAAAAAAGAACAGTTGAATTTCTTCTTGCAGAACTCCGATTTTGTAAGAATCAACACACCACCTACATTTATCATGACGAACAACCCAAGCAGCACACCTGATATAATATTATGCACTCAGAATATTAAGAAAAACATTAATACTTCATTAACATCAGACCTAGGAAGTGATCATCTCAGTATACTATGGACTCTGGATGCTACAATTCCTCCAGAAGATAACTACAAAGAAGAAACAAAATATAACATACAAAAATGTAACATTGATGTTGTAAATCAGAAGCTAGGGGAGTTTTTACATGAAGAAGAAGAAATTAATGGAAACTTTATCGAAGAATTTAATAAGAAATTGTCGGAATTAGTTACATCGAATTCTCCAAAATTAAGGAAAAAAAGATTTAACTATGAACTTCCTCCCTTCATAGTAGCACTAATTAAGAAAAAACGCCAATTCTATAGACAAATAAAACAAAATGACAACGATTCAATCCTAAAAAGGCAATTCAATGATTTAAATAAAGAAATACACAAACTGATTGGAGAGTTCAAACAAGACAAATGGATAAAATGCTGCAATAACATAAATAGACTCAATGGAAAAAACTATTGGACTGAAATTAAAAAATTGAGTAAATATAAGGCCAGCAAAATCATCAATCCCAATGATACAACAAGGGAACACGGTTCTGGACAGCGACCTCGATAAAGCTAATGCCTTTGCGGAGTACTATGAAAATCTTTTTATGGATAACAGTAAGAATGACGGGGACGAACAAACTGCAATTGTCAACAAATGGTTTGATGATTTTTTCTCAGGCGAGCTACGTAGAACTGATATACAAATGAGTTGAAAAGATTATTTCTGAAGACCTAAATCTTGTAAAGAGGTGGTGTGACTCTAACTTGCTTTGTTTTAACTCTAAGAAAACCAACATATTGACATTTAAATTTTTTTTTGATGATTTATTATTAGACACACACACACAATTGAAAATAAAACTAGCTGTAAATTTCTTGGTATTCATGTTGATACTCAACTTAAGTTTAATGAGCACGTTACAAATCTAAACAAACGATTGGCAAGTGGTTGCTATGCTGTAAGAATAGCGTCAAATGAACTTGGTTTGAATACTGCTAAGTTGGTTTATTTCATGTCTATCAACTTAGCGAGACAACTTCGAAAAATCGATTTTCCATTATGCCAAGAATTTGCCGCTTTTTTGCCGCTAATTAAATGTGGAATTAAAAAATTTGCTGCTCTTTTGGTTTTTTCTTAATTACGTGTTTTGCTAACTTGACGTCAAGATAGCGAGACAACATCACTAAATATGTCAGCAGTAAAAAATTAGGTAGATGAAAATTTGCCGTTTTTTTGCCGCTAATTAGTTGTGTAAACCAAAAATTTGCCGGTTCTTTTTTTTTCCATAAATAATCAAGTTTGAAAAAAAAAATCATTTGTTTCGCTAACTTGACGTCAAGTTAGCGAGACATTATCACTAAAAATGTCGGTAGTGAAAAATTCAATGAATGGAAATTTGCCGTTTTTTTGCCGCTAATTAGTTGTGAAAACCAAAAATTTGTCGCTTCTTTTTTTTTACAAAAAATCAAGTTTCAAAAAAAATCATGTGTTTCGCTAACTTGACGTCAAGTTAGCGAGACAATATCACTAAAAATGTCGGTAGTGATAAGTTGAGTGAATGGAAATTTGCCGTTTTTCTGCCGCTAATTAGATGTGAAAACTAAAAATTTGCCGCTACCTTTCTTTTCATAAGAAAATCGTGTTCGAAAATAAAATAATGTCTTGCTAATTTAACGTAAAGTTACCGAGATCACTAAAAATGTCGGTAGTGATAAATTGAGTGAGTGGAAATTTGCCGCTAATTAGCTCTTTTTCTACAAGAAAATATCGCGTTTGAAAAAAATATCATGTATTTCGCTAACTTGACATCAAGTTAGCAAAACAGTATCAATAAAAATGTCGGTAGAAAACTTCATTCATCTGTCAAAACTGGTATTCGAACCATAAACTGGGCTCTGTGTCATTTGCGCGACAGTCGTTTGCGCGAGGGAGAAAAGCGCGACACTAAAAGCGCGAGGGACAAAAGCGCGACGGAACAAAAACGCGACTGCATAAAAGCGCGAGAAACAAAGGCGCGAGCGAGAAAAGCGCGAGAAACAAAAGCGCGAGGGATAAAAGCGCGACGGAACAAAAACGCGAAGGACAAAAGCGCGACGGAACAAAAACGCGACTGGAATAAAGCACGATTGGACAACAACGCGAGGTATCTAACTATCTACGAGGACTGTAAGCAAAAGAGGGACACATCAAATTGTATCAATAATAATCAGAAAAATGCAGCCTTACTCAAATTAACACATACTAACCCGTTCGCCTAGTGCGATCTAGTCTTCGCTGAATAGAATTTTATTTGAAAAACAAGGCGCGGTCAAGGGACCCTACGCTATAAATAAATTGACTGTTTTTTTGGATAAAATGCTAACTTACGAGTACTAGATCGCACTAGGCGGACGGGTTATTTTGGGTTAGTTTGAGCAAGTCTGTATTTGCTTTATTATTATTGGTTCAAATTGATGTCGCCATACAGACTTACTCACACTAACCCAAAATAACCCGTCCACCTAGTACGATCTAGTCCTCGTGAGCATTTTATTTAAAAAAGCAAAGTTAATTCACTGATTGCTCAGGGTCTCTTGAGAGCGCAGTGCTTTTTAAATAAAATGCTAACTCACGAGGACGAGATTGCCCTAGACGGACGGGTTAGTTTGAGTAAGTCTACATAATTTTGATTAATATTGGAAGAATTTGATGTTTCCCTCTTTTGCTTAGAGGTCGTCGTTGTAAATCACTCTTTTAATTTGTCACTGTTCTAAATCTCGTTCTTTACATATGTCGCTCTTTTGATATGTTGCTGTTTTTTTTAGATGTCGCTGTTCCAAATGTCGCTATTTCGATATATCGCTTTAACAATATGTCGCCTTTTTGATGTTGCTATTTTAAATATCGTTCTTTTGAACCGGAGCCACCGAAAATATCTTGTATTTTGGAAAACGATCTTCAGTTCTCGTAGTAAGGCACTTCGCGTTCTTGGCCAATCGCGCTTTATCCAGTTGCGTTTTGTTCTGTCGCGATTTTGTCCCCTCGCGCTTTGTCGCTCGCGCTTGTGCTTCTAGCGCTTTTATCCAGTCGCGTTTTTGTGCAGTCGTGCGCTTTTGTCCCTCGCGCTTCTATCCAGTCGCGTTTTTGTCCATCGCGCATTTGTCCTGTCGCGTTTTTGTTCCGTCGTGATTTTGTCCCTCGCGCTTTTTGTATCGCACTTTTCTCCCTCGCGCAAATGACACAGATCCCATGCATAAACTGGCATTTTTTAATTGTTGATTTCAACCAATCAGATTACGATTACGTGATAATTTGTACTAGTGCAAGATTATCGGATTGGATAATTGCTTACTAACGGGTGGCATTTGACATTTTTTCTGATTGGTGACATTTTATACTTACGAGGATATACTAAAAATTTAAATTTTTGATTCATGAAATTCTCTCATAAAATACAACTCGAGCAATGGAAATATATCGATAATTTTTGAGAAATTTGCTCTCATGCATTTTTAACTGGAAAAGGCACTCGTCCCTCGTGCTTTTTTTCAACTAAAAATGCATTCGGGAAAATTTGCCAAAAATTATGGATATTTTCCATTTTATCCCAATTTAATTTTATTTCTAATTTTATTTTATTTTCTGTATAAATGAGCACACGATATTTGGCTTTCTGATTTTTGAAATCTATAAGGCCTTCAATAGAGTTTTCCTAAGCTAAAGAAAAAAAAAACTATTTTCAAAAAATTTAGAAATAAATATTTGTTCCAACAAATGTTGAGTTTCACTAATTAAAATATACTTACAGGGTGCATAAAAATCAAGGGTGGGAGATCATTTATAACGGAACACCCTTTTACTCACCTAATTTTATACTGCCCTTCGTTTTTTGTGATGATGTCGGTCTAACTTAACGGCAAGCTTGCAAAACACAAGTTTTTTTCAAACACGATTTTTTCATGGAGAAAAAGAGCGGCAAATTTTTGGGTTTTCATATTTAATTAGCGGCAAAAAGCGGCAAATTTCCACAGCTTTTCTCTATCACTCCATTTTTCTCTACCGACATTTTTAATTATACTGTTTTGCTCACTTGATGTCAACTTAGCGAAACACATCTAATTTTTTTCAAACGCCATATTTTCCACTCACTCAATTTATCACTACCGACATTTTTAGTGATCTCGCTAACTTTACGTTAAATTAGCAAGACATTATTTTATTTCCGAACACGATTTTCTTATGAAAAGAAAAATAGCGGCAAATTTTTAGTTTTCATATCTAATTAGCGGCAGAAAAGCGGAAAATTTCCATTCACTCAACTACCGACATTTTTAGTGATATTGTCTCGCTAACTTGACGTCAAGTTAGCGAAACAAATGATTTTTTTTGAAACTTGATTTTTTGTAAAAAAAAAGAAGAGACAAATTTTTGGTTTTCACAACTAATTAGCGGCAAAAAAACGGCAAATTTCCATTCATTCAATTTTTCACTACCGACATTTTTAGTGATAATGTCTCGCTAACTTGACGTCAAGTTAGCGAAACAAATGATTTTTTTTTTCAAACTTGATTATTTATGGAAAAAAAAAGAACCGACAAATTTTTGGTTTGAACAACTAATTAGCGGCAAATTTTCATCTACCTAATTTTCTACTGCTGACATATTTAGTGATGTTGTCTCGCTATCTTGACGTCAAGTTAGCAAAACACGTAATTAAGAAAAAACCAAAAGAGCGGCAAATTTTTTAATTCCACATTTAATTAGCGGCAAAAAAGCGGCAAATTCTTGGCATAACGGAAAATCGATTTTTCGAAGTTGTCTCGCTAAGTTGATAGACATATTTATTTCTCGTTGGTTGAATCTCATCAGGTATGGCATTGCATTTTGGGGTAACTGTTCTAATAAATTGTTTGATTCTGTTTTTGTCATTTAAAAGAGAGCAGTGCGCTATTTGTGTAAGGTTGGATATTGGGAGCATTGCAAGCCACTATTTTTAAAACATAAAATACTTATAGTATGCTGTATATTTATCATGGAAACTGCTTGCCTTATGCACAAAAAACATTATGATGAGTTAGAATATCCAAGAACTTATCCAACTAGGCAACTTCTTAAAATTCAGCTTCCTATACCCAAGACTGCATTGACGCAAAATTCACTAATTTATAAAAGTAGGCAAATTTTTAATCATCTGCCTGTTAACTTAAGGCAGATAGGTGGTTTTAAAAAGTTTAGACTAGAGCTCAAAACATTTTTACATGGAAAAGCCTACTATCACATTAGTGAATTTTTAAATGAAAAATTTTAATTTTGTTCGTTTCATTGTTTTGTTTTGTTCTGACCGCAACCTTTATGTTTTTTCTGTATTGGCTGTACCTTCTATATGACTCTATAGTTTGATGTAGTAAAAATTGTACATGTGTTGCTTAGGATTGTGCTTTGACATTTATGTTTATGTTTATTTTTTATTTTATTGATTGTACCTCTTTTTTTTTATAACCCAATAATTTTTAATTACTTGCACATTATTTAAGATCATGCTTTGCCAATGAAATTTATTTTCCGACAATTAGACTATCCAAAACACGTGACACAAATATGGCTGACACGTGACACAAATATGGACGACAAGAGGCACACAAACATTTGACACAAACACAAACCATAACGTCATTAGGTTATGTCATTAATGATCATAATCAAATACTCATTTTCTATGGTGTGCGTCTCAATTTTTGGCCGTTTTTACCCAATTACGGAATCCCTATTGTTTGGGCAAGATTGCTCTACCTACATTTCACTTGGACACCCAGGACCTACCCTTAAAATGTGAAAAAATTTATTTGTTGCAACTCCACCGTCCAGTGTTGTGCTACCTACTTTACATAATGGATACAGGAGCATCTACAGAAAGACGATGAAACAGGCAAGGAAGATTTATTACAATGAGAGGTTGGGCATCCGCATCCAATAAACAAAAAGAGTAACGACCTACGCGAAAAAAAAGAAAGAAATATACATATGTGCTTCCAATTTGAAAGCAGATAATATTAATTCATACTACTGTACGATTGCTCAGAAACTGAGTATCAAAAATAGAAAATCTTCTGGATGGGACGATATCTCAGTTAGGCTGTTGATGTGTTGGCGGATTCCATTATTAATTCTTTTCTTACCGGAAGTTTTCCCTCATTTTTGAAGCAATCTTGGGTAGTACCTTTGTTTAATAGGGGGTGATAAGAATTTACCATCTTATTACCGGCCAATATACTTACTGGCAACTTAGACTAAAATTGTAGAGTGGCTAATTAAGGTGGATGGTGAGCTTCCTTGATAGACATAAATTGCTTTCTCTGTCTCTGTTTCAGCAGTCAAAAAACACTGATGATTCCATATTTCATCTCCTGGATGAGCTGTATTAGAAGATAAATGACGAAGAAGTGGCCGCGGTAGTTTTTTGTGACCTGAAAAAAGCTTTCGATTGTGTCTGTCATGAAGTACTGCTTCTAGGGGTGCAGTACTTCAGAGGGGTTGGATATCACTGCAGGAGTGCCCTAGGGATCTGTTCTTTTTCTAACATTAATAAAAATACGAGTAAAAAGAACGAGTATCAAAACGCAAATGAACAATGAGCACTATTTTTTTGAAAAAAAATTCATGACACATTGAATGACACATAAAAAAAGGGTTTGTGTGCCTCTTGGCGGCCATTTTATTTCAAGTTTGACAGCATCTTGGATAGTTCAATAATAGTAGATTATACCACGAGTCAATAATAATAGCCATTATTGCGAGTAGTATACTCTACTTTATTTACGACAAATTAATTTATTTGAGATTTTCAATGGACAAATTTCATCCGTCTCATAATTTTCAATACAAATCCACAAGCACTACACGTTTGACACTGACACTTTTGTGGAATAATGACCATTAATCCCGCTACTCGTCATTAATCCCTGGAGGAATAACATATGTCATTATACTGCCAAAATCACAAATATAATACGCACATTATACATTAGTCGTAAATAATAGTAGATTATACCACGAGTCAATAATGATAGCTATTATTCCCGAGGATTATTACGAACTGAGCCGCGTTAGCGGCGAGGGAGTAACATTTCGAGGGAATAATAGCCATTATTGCGAGTAGTATACTCTACTTTATTTACGACAAATTAATTTATTTGAGATTTTCAATGAACAAATTTCATCCGTCTCATAATTTTCAATACAAATCCACAAGCACTACACGTTTGACACTGACACTTTTGTGGAATAATGACCATTAATCCCGCTACTCGTCATTAATCCCTGGAGGAATAACATATGTCATTATACTGCCAAAATCACAAATATAATACGCACATTATACATTAGTCGTAAATAAAGTATATTTTGATTGATTGATTGATTGAGGACGATGAATACAAACAGGTCATAGCTGAAGGGCAAAACACCGCTCCAGGTTACGACAACATCAACCGTAATATTTTAAGACAACTCAGCCCAGAAATCCACACAGGAATAAAACAAATTTACAGCTACTGTCTAACTAATGGCTACTTTCCAAATACCTGGAAAAAGGGAACAGCCATAACCATACCCAAACCGAACGTAGACCATTCCAGGGTGGAAAACTACAGACCAATTACCCTTTTGCCAGTTTTAGGAAAAAATCTTGAAAAAATTGTTTGGAACAGAATAAACTGTGAAATAGGAAGAAACATACCTGGGCATCAGTTCGGTTTCAAGCAAGGTCACTCCACTATTTATCCACTATCCATTCTAACATCAAACATACAGTCAGCAAATGTTATGGGTTTCAGAAGTGCGGCGACGTTTTTAGATATTAAAAAGGCTTTTGATACAGTTTGGCATAGAGGTATCCTGTTTAAACTCTACCAGTTACAATGTCCAAGATACCTGATATGGCTTGTTAAGCAGTTCCTGGAGAATCGACAAAATATAGTAAAAATAAATGGAAGCCTTCCATACCCATTTTCCAATGAGCAGGGAACACTACAGGGATCATCACTGTCGCCATTGCTCTATAATATTTATTGTCTTGACATCTTCCCTCCAACAAACGGTTACAGTTGCAAGTCGATATATCATACAATTTGCAGACGATACCGCTAATATATTACACCACAAGAATATATCCCAAGCTGTTCAATCTCTACAAATAGTACTTAACAGAGTGATTGTCTGGTTAGATAGGTGGAAACTAAAAGTAAATCCTGAAAAATCGCAATTTATAATATTTTATCACAAGATCAGCGACGCTTCACCAAAACTAGATATTCTCAACCACCAAATACTCCCTCAATCTCACATCAAATACTTGGGTATCCATTTCGACAATAAATTAAATTTCAAATATCACCTGTCAACGATGAAGAAAAAGACAATAATAAGGAGCAAGCATTTTAGAAACCTAACATACAAGGACGAGTATTGACATCAAAACTGCATGTCACATCTACACAACAATATGCAGACCAATTTTGGAATACGGACAAATAATTTTCAGTGCTTGTAGAGGACCTGCCATCCAGATAATAGAAACTGCAGAAAGAACTAGTCTCCGTAAAATTACAAAAATCAGACATCCTACAAACCCGCTTCATAATCCATCAAATGAAATGTTGTATCAAAAAACTGAAATTGAACCAATCATTCAAAGATTTCAAAGTCTTACCGAGAAGTTTGGCAGCAGACCATCCAACATAGCGATAATCAGTCCATTCATTTTGGAAATTCCACATGGCCTTATCAGGAAAAGACAATATCCAGAAGAAACTGTTTTCCAAATTATACAAAATAATAGACTATAAAAAGCTAACATAAGTACATAGGTAGTTGTGTTGTATGTACTTGCATTGTTCATTTAATTATTTTATTTTTTTTCTCCATCGCATGTGGATTTATCTGTTTTATACTTATGCTTAGCAAATTTTGTAAATACATATAAAATTGTAGATATCAAAGACTGAAAGACCTCGGTCGATGGCCCTTTGAACAATCAGTTCAATAAATATTGTTTACTACTGAAAAGCTAAGTCCGAGGCTAAGACTAGGTGAAGAGTAAGAATGGTCAAAATATGTAAAACGTTAAGTAGGATCCTTAAAGAATTTGTTTGAACTGTACTATGCTTTACCTGTCAGAATTTTGTTCACTTATATAAGAATATTGGTATTATTAGAACCGTGGATAAGTTCTAAGTAGGAGATAGGCACATTATTTTGGCGCCTACTGTATTGACCCCTTAGCTCCTATTCTATACTTTTCAAAGACTACACAGACTGTTTCCAGAATAAAAAGACAACACAGACTTAAGATAATGAGGCAGAGGGTGGCACGAATCACTATGCTTGACTCTAAGGTCAGAACAATAAGTTAAAAAGTTAATCAGAACAAGAACTCCAAAACGAAAGTCCATTTCAAAATTGAAACTCAATAATCCCGTACATTTGACAATGGAGGAATTCAGGTTATTAGCAATAACTCTCAAACCAGAAGAAATTTTGTCGCATATTTTTGCAATATGGTCTTTGCATTTAAGGGCCAGTCTATTGACAGACCTAAGAATTTATTAAAGATTGGCATAGTGTTCATTTTTCAAATAAATGTTTTCAGTAGCACACTCGGTAGCACATTTGAAATTAGGGATATAAGAAATCTCCTATTAGCGTTATCTTGGCATTATTTAAATAAAAAATTAAATTACTGGAAACAAGCAACCGATAAGATCATTCATTAGCACATTAGCGGGCATAACCAAGGAAGGGTTAATTGGTTTTGATGTAGTGGCAGGTAATAGGGCTCCTCAAATATCTTTTCATCAACTAAATCACTATATGACAACAACATTTGCAACATAAACTGCTTATACATACACTCCATTTGTTCATATATACATAGAAAAGAAACCCTAAAAAAATTCGTACACCATCATCATAAAACCAGAGCTAATGTTAATAGACACCTAATAATACCTCAACATAGAAAAACAATAAATTTAAAATTTGCTAATTACTTAGCGCCAAAATTTTATAATATGATACCAAAGAAAATCAAAGAAATAGGTAGGATAAAAATGTTTAGTGAGAAGAGCAAAGTATTTATTGTAGATAATTATGAATCATTTTCTAAACTTATGTCATAGGATAAAAAAAAAAAAATAGGATTAAGTTGCCATAAACAAATAATATTGTACTTTAACAAACCCATACAAAATATAATGTCCTCTAAGATAAACCTTTATTGTAAGAACAGGTTGTGTTTATTACTATACAGGGTGTCCCACGGTGGATGGCGTATTAGACGTTTATGGAGAACTAAAAAGCGGATCATTTTGAAAATTTGGCAACCGGGATAAACGACCATGATCTACACTTTAAAAATATTTTTGACCATGCGGTGTTGCCGCTTCTACTCTAAACTAGTGGCAACATCACTATTTTAAATGGAACACCCCGTATTAAATTGCATATTCGAATTCTACGTAAAATTCTAAGCAGATTTCATGTGATATACCCCATACCTAAGTTTAACTGTTTTGGAAATATTGACAGTTGAAAATTGACTTTTTGCAACTTTGACAGGCTGTAGAACCTGAACGGTTAATTTTAGAGGAAAACCGATTTTACATTCCTATCTTAGATTTTTATAAACTATCATTTGACGCATGAAATTGAAATTGGACCAATAGAAACATGACAATATCCTTGTGTCATGACGTCATTTTCATTATTGACCTAGGGACTTTTTCATTATTTTCATTATTCACCTAGGGAGAGAAATTCAATTTTTTCCTAGAAAAATAGATTGAATAATGACTATTTCTCAGGTAAGTAGTAAAAAAAATAATTTTTAAATACAAAATACATGCATTGTGAAAGAAAAAAAAATGTATTGTAAAAAATATTTAAACCTGAATAATAGTATATTATATACCTAGGTAGAGAAGTTGGTCATTATATACCGAAAGATTTTATAAACCGAGGCGCGCAGCGCCGTGGTTTATAATGCTTGAGGTATATAATGACTTTCTCTACCGAGGAATATATAGAATTTTTTTTACTACTGCTAGTAGAAAATAAAAAAATTGTTTAAAAAATCTGTGTTCTAATTATTTTTTGTGGATGCCCTCTATCAACAGCTTATATAACTTCCTATGTACCTACAGAAACCTGTATTTTTTTTCAAATTGACGTATGAAATTGAAATTGAACCAATAGAAACATGACAATATCCTTGCGTCATGACGTCATTTTCATTATTGACCTAGGTATTTTTTCATTATTTTCATTATTAACCTAGGGAGAGAAATTCAATTTTTTCTTAGAAAAATAGATTGAATAATGTCTATTTCTCAGGTTAGTAGTAAAAAAAGATTATTATTATTAGTGAAATATGTATTAATGTTTTGATAGGGAGAAAATAGGCGGATAAAAAAATTTGATAGAAATTATTGAAAGCTGAAACCAAATAATTATGGAAAAAATATGGAAATATGAATATATCTAGGAATATGGAATAAGCTCGGGAATAAGTTTACACTTATCTTTGTTCAGTTTTGTTTTGATTGTTTTATTTACAATTCACCTACATACCTACCCACAAATTGGGGCTCTGAAAAAGTGGTTTATTTGACAGTAGGTACTGGATTCAATTCAATTTTTATTTTTCAATTATTTTCGAGACGATTGGTGAACAATAGTAGATCTTCTGAAATGATGAAATTAGAGAGAAATTAATAAATAGGGATAAATTCAATTGTTATTAAAATAATGTTGTGCTTGCTGCCTTACACTGCAAATATTCATACAATGTGTCCAAGATAAGGAGGGCCAGTATGGGGATCTCATAATATGGTTGCCCAAAGACGAACGGCGGATTACAAATTTGATAATGCCATATTATAGAGGAAAAGTGGCAATGAAGAAGTGCCATTTGTTTTGCAATATCTCTTGAAATAAGGCCAGGAAAAAATAAAATCCTTCTGGGCGAATTTCGGATTTTTCCGGATATCTTCGGTATCACTCGGAATTTTTATAATATCAGAGCGGTACTATAATGAGTACATAATTGCGCAACTTTTTCCTAATTTAAGCAACGTCGTATCTTTCACTGTTTCCGAGATCCATGCTGGCCCTCCTTATCTTGGACACATTGTATAAGGTTGGATTAAGATGAATTAATTTAGAAAACAAAAACAATATACTCACTTAGCTATTGATTTTTTAACATATCGAAAATATGCTCGAAAATGTGTGACAGGGGATCAAATCGCCTAGGTGTTTAAATAGCAAATTGAAGACAACACCTCGGACAACACGCTAGCAATAAGTATACCTACTTAATAGGGTACTTGCATCAATTTTTTTTATCGCTGATTTCGTTAGTTGATAAAAAATAAGTCAACACGTGTTTTTTCTTTTTCTTCTTAGTCAAAAATTGACAGAGATACAACACTTTGAAATATGCCTATGACGTCACTTATCATATAAATAAGTGACGTCGCACATGCTCAGTATATCTACCTACACTTTACAATAAACAATAATCAATTTAATTTTTCATGCAAGTACCCTATTGTACAACAATGTAAATTAGAAAACATTCTGTAATACATTGATTGATTGATTGATTATTATTCCCCAGAGAAAATCTTATTCAGTCAGTTGGCATTTGGTAGGAAACAAATGGAAAATGTGAAAAAAACCTTTTACATCTAGAATGACTCTTCACTTTAGGGATATTCTTTTGGTAGCCCAGCATGGATTTGTTAAGGGAAGATCCAAAATAACAAATTTGTTGAAATATTAACATGATTTTGGTAAAAGCTGTGAAGGGCGGTAGTCAGGCTGACTCAGCTAGCATAGATTTTAGTAACGCATACAGGATTAATATTTCTACTCTTATAAAAAAAAACTCAAGGCTTTGGAGGTAACTGGAAGTTTATTGTTGTGATTAGAAAGTTTTTTAATTGATTGGTCAAAATCGAGGTACTTTAAAAATAATTGTTTTCTCCCCATTTTATGGAGTAGGTACCACAAGGAGGACATCTGTCACCATTATTATTCAATTGCTGCATAAATAATATTTTAGACTTTGTCCTTTAGAGTGGTATATACGCAGATGACTTGAAATTGTTCATAATAATTTCAACCTTGGAGGACTCAAGACAGCTACAAGCAGATCTTGATTGCTTTGCCATCTGGTGTAGAATTAGTGGCTCAGACTCGAATGTTAAGATTGTTAAGAAATGCAAAGTTAGATCTTTTTAGAAATGTCATGTAGCCTAGCATGTAGTCATAATATACACATATGGATTGCTTGAACAGGAACCAGAGGGTAAAATCTTAGAAAAACTTAGGAGTAACTTTCAATCAGGATCTTACTTTCAATCTCCATGTTGAAAATATTTATAAAAGAGCTTACTTGGCTTTGTAGTCTGCACTTTGAAAGACCTTATATTTGCACAATATTTATGCATTAAAAACTGTTTATTGTTCAGTAGTAAGATCCATAGGTACTTGTAGTGATGTGAGTTGAGAATATTCCTCGGAATATTCCCATGCGAATATTCGCGAACATTGGGAAATTTCCGAGAATATTCACTGATAAAAAATGGAAACTCTCAAAAAAATATTCCCGAGAACTTTCAAGAATATTTCCAAGAAGTTTTCAGATCAATTTTATAAAAATGCGAGATTTATATTATTTCCGACAGTCTTGAGTTTCTTTTTCTGAAAGTTAAACTACCTAATAAAAATTTTCTTATCAGTGTAATATATAGGCCCCCAAATACGAATATAAATAATTTTATTAGTGATATTGATAATATCTTATCAATAATTACCCCGAGTTTTGATGATATTATTATTTTGGGCGATTTCAATATTAATTTTTTCAATTTACAAAGTCCAGTACTGCACTGTGTTGAATCATATGGACTGTCTCAAATTCTTAATGATCCAACAAGGGTGACTTTGCACTCCAGCACCTTGATCGACCCGATCTTGGTTTCTAACCACAATTCAGTGATATCATGTGGTACAGTGTCATGTGATAATATCTCTGATCATCATCTTGTTTTTGTAACTCTTAAAACAACGTTTACTAAGCCTAAACCCAAGGAAGTCAAACACAGATGTTTTACAAATTTTAATTCAGCTACTTTTCATATTGATTTGATTAACGCAGATTTCAATAAAATTTATCATGAAAAAAGTATCGACCGTAAGATTGTTATTTTTAATGAGCTAATTGTGAGTCTTTTTAACAAGCATGCCCCTTTAAAAGTTTCAAGAGTGTCAAAGCCCAAGGCTGAGTGGATGAATGACACTATAAAACGATTTCAAAAGCTGCGTGCTAATGCATTATCTACATTCAAAAGAACTAGATCTGTCAATGATTGGAATCACTACAAGCAGCTGCGCAATCATACTGTGTCTCTGGTTAGGCAAGCTAAAAGGGACTATCTCCAAAATGTCTGTGGGGAAAAAAACCCCTCTAAAACGTGGAAAGCTCTGGCTTCCCTTAATGTACGTTCTAATAATAAGAGAACTCTTCCCCCAGAACTGTCCAACCCTGATGAAATAAATAAATATTTTGGTGATTTCATTCAAAAAGTATCAAATAACTGTGACAATAAAGTTCAATATTATGATAATTTTTCTTTTCTTAGCAACACGTTCTCATTTTGTCTTACCACAACTGAAGAAGTGCATAGAGTCTTACATGGAATCAAAACTAATGCTTATGGTTCTGACAATATATCTTCATATATGCTTAAACAGTGCAGCCCCGTGATAGATGTTTACATCATGCATATTATAAACTGCTGTATACTTGATAATTATTTTCCAAGTTGTTGGAAGCTGTCAATTGGCAAACCACTTGCAAAGAATAGTAATCCTCAAAATTTTGGAGATCTAAGAATTATCAGTCTTCTGCCAACAATATCAAAGGTCTTCGAAAAAATTCTTTACAATCAAATATATGCCTATCTCCTCGAGAAAAATATTCTTCCTGATGCACAGTGTGGTTTTAGAAAAGATTTTAGTACAGCCTCGGCTTTGGCTGCGGTGATCGATGATATGGTTGCTGCTTCTGATCAGGGGCTTGCCTCTGCTCTTGTTCTTCTAGATTTCTCCAAAGCGTTTGACACTCTTGATCATCGTTTGCTTTGTTCCAAATTAAAATTCTATGGTTTTCAACCTCACTCGGTTGAATTAATGCGTTCCTATTTATCTCAGCGTCTTCAAAGGGTTGAGCTTGGTGGAATATCTTCTGACCCAATTGCTGTTTACTCTGGGGTTCCTCAAGGCTCAATACTGGGTCCACTTCTCTTCATTTTATATACAAGTGATATCATAAAAGCTTTTAAAAATTGTAGAGTGATAGCCTATGCTGATGACACACAAATTTATTTTTCTTTTAAGCTGACTAATATTCTTGAGGCTGAAGAATTAATTAACAGAGAGCTCCAAAACATAAAATTATTGTCCTTGGAGCACAATTTGATTTTAAACTCTAAAAAATCTAATCTCATCTGTTTCGGCAGTGCCAAAGGTCGTAATTTTGTCAAAAATAACCTGTTTATTCATATAGATAACGTACCTCTACCGTTTGTGTCTTCTGCGCGTAATCTTGGACTTATTATTGATGAAGAGTTGCGATTCCAAGAACATATCAAAAGTATCATGGAGCAAGGCATATTGTGCTCTCAAGCTTATTTATTCCAATCGAGATATTTTAAGTCGTCAATTGAAACGGATGTTGTGTGACAGTTTGGTGCTGTCACGATTCAGTTACTGTGATTTCATTTATGGTAATTTTTTGTACGCACTGGATCGATATAGGATTCAAAAAATTCAAAACTCTTGCTGTAGACTTCTTTACGGTCTCAGAAAGTATGATCGGATCTCTCATAAGATTGTTCACTGCAACTGGCTCAACATGGATAATCGGAGAACTCATCATTTTGGAAATTTTCTTCATTCATTGTTCACCTCCCCTCATGCTTCTTTGTTACTTAAGAATAAGTTTATTCCCCGCAATAATGTACATAATAGGAACATCAGATCAAACAAGAAATTTACAATTCCACAACACAAAACCTCCTTATTTCAAAGGGGTTTTATTTATAATGCTATTAAGCTTTATAATTCTCTTCCTCATGGCTTAAAGGAACTTAATATCACAAGTTTCAAGCGTGAATACCGTTCTATATTGTTTAATGAGCAGGTTAATTCCCTTCCCTAATTCAGTTGCTGATGGCTTGCTAGAGGGTGGTGCGCTGGTGTCTCGGAACTATCTTAAAACTATTTATATTATTGGTTAAAATTCCAATGTAATGTATAGTTAAATATTTAAATTTAAATATTTACTCATATTTGCGCTTTTTTTTTAGATATACTTTTTAGTTTTTTAGGGAATATTATGATGGTACATTTCATTGATATGTGGGGTGTATGCATATCACTGGATATGGTTGAGTTTGAGTAGCTTTCAAGCTAGACTTCGCCATGCTAGAGTTTGCATCCCCTATCATGTTAATTTATATTTACTTATACTATTGTTCTTCTTTGTATGGGAATGTATCTTGTCGATTTTTTTTTTCTGTTATTAATATTGAATAAAGGCGATATTTATTTATTTATTTATTAAAAATACAAGGTCTACGTGAAGTCATTTCAATTTATTTTGATGTTGTAGCTGTCCAACTGTCTTCATGGAAATGTAGATACGATTTTCCCGATCACCAGCTGAGCTGATATACCTACAGTTTGTCTTTTTTTAATCGTCTTTATTGAAGAAAGATAAAAATGAAGAACTGGGAGATCAGGTCGAGGATCGGGTAAATCGGATCAGCGTTAACGTAAAAGCCTTATTCATCCGTCCATGAAAGTGTTTTTTACTACATATCTTTTATTTAATATATAACGTTTACTTTTATGTGGGACACCCTGTATAGTGATGCAAAAACCAAGATTAAACAAGGAAGCATTATCAGCAAAGGCTTTGCAGGACTTAAACAGGGATGCTGTCTATCAGCAACACTTTTTGAAATATACTTAGAAAAAGCGCTTATCAAGGGGTGGAAAAGCAAATGCAGATACATGACTACTGCCAAATTTCTTGGTGCGTTTTTTGATCCTATGTTATAGTTATGGTCTATGGAAGTAGTGATGTAAAATGCTCGAGCAAGTATTTTAGGAGAACGTTCTCCGAGCACGATCGAGAATTAACGAGAATAAACGAGCAAAAACGAGCAGGACCCGAGAATTTATGCTTTTTATCAGAAGCTGAATAAAACAAAACATTTTTCTAAATAAATTCTGATTTTTCTCAAATTTCCCGAAATTCCCAAATTTCTCGTGAAAGTTCTGAATATTCTGAAAATTCTTGATAAATGTGCTGAAAGTTCTCAAACTTCTTAAGAAAATATACCTACTTAATACATAATTAATCACATAATTTGTGAATTGTGTCTTGTGTCTTGTGTCATCTTTGATAACAATAATTATTCTAATTTGGGGTTTTCTGTGAAACTTCAACATACAATTATCATTAGGATTCTTTTTTTTTTTGATAATAAAATAAAATAGTGATTTTAGTTTAAGTATATTCCAGTACAACGCTACCTTTGCCTCCAAAAAAAAATAACTATTGCTGCTAAGTTGCTTCCTGGTTCTCAGGCTCAATATTCGATATATCTTCGCCTTCAACAGCTTCCATACATATATCTCTACTTTATGGCGTCATGTGATTTTATTGGTTAGGATCGTGCTTGAGAACGTGCTGAATATTCTCTATCGTGCTCATTGTGCTCCGAAGGTAATATTCAGCACGAACCTTTTTTTTGTGCGCGAACGTTCGCGAATGTTCTCGAAAGCACAATCAGAACGTTCCCTTGTTCACATCACTATATGTATATGGAAGTCCTTACTTTTTTAAAATATTTGGTTTACTTTATAGCTTTATTATTAGCTGATCTTACAGAAAAAAATAGGTGTTTTTTTTTTTTTTTTTGTTCTATAGTCTATAGTCAGAACACTTCAATAATAAATAAGGCTACTGATTTGTCTGGTTTTGCTATAAATTTAAGAAGAAAAAACAATATTTCCATATGTGCCCGAAAGTTTCCAATATTCCGAGAATGTTCGCAGCGTTTGAATGTTTCGGGAATTTTACATCACTAGGTACTTGAATAATGCTTCCACAGTCTAGTACGCAAACTACCAGGTTTATATAAATATGTACCTTGATAAATAAAATACACATGCTGAAAAGGATTCAAAGATGGTTACTAAAACCTACAGGCTGTAAGTTAGGAATTCCTATTGAAATTTTAATGATTTATCTTTATTAGGTATTACTTGATTGTCCTCTGAGATAATTATAAATATTCATGTACCTGCAAGATATACAATAGAGAATGAACTGTTCAATATATTATATCACAGGGGATTTTATGGCTATTTTAGTCCTATGTCAAGAATTTGCAATCAATTGCCAAGAAAGGTAGATCCTCGGGTAGATGTATTTAATTTATCTTGGAAGAGGTTGAAAAACACAATACAGGTCGTTTAGTTATTTTAGATATTAGATTTTATTGTCTAATTATTAATGTATTTTGATATACCTACTGGCTTCTGGCTGGTCCGAGGGCTGGTCCCTTAATGAAGAATTTGAATTATTCAATTACCAACTAAGTAAATTAGATATGAATAATGGAAAAATTGTAATAACAGAATAAATAGGACAATAAATTAGAACTTACTTAGTACCTACTTGAGGAATTACTTAGGTAAGGTAAGTAGGTACATAAATGTTCCCATAAAGCTAAGTAATTGTTTTTCTGGCAGGTACAGTTGCAGTTGAGTTAACTGTTTAGATTTGTAAGTAGTTACAATTTGACTAATAAAAATAAATCAAAGATCTTACCAGCTGCAAAATGTAAGGGTGTCGACTTCCTCCCTGCGGTATCCCTAGCATTAACAGAAGTCGGAGTCACCAATTTCCTCACTCTTGCAATGTCACCCAGTTTGCAGGCCTCGAACAACTCCCTCAAGGGGTCATTGCTACTAGGCAAAGGATCCATGGAGGTTTTTAGGACATCTCGTCTGCTGCTGCTCGCCATAACGTTTGTTGAAAAACTCTTCAAAAGGACATTGGAAACGACTCAAAAATAATGCAACCACAACTAATCAGGTGAAAGTTTTCATTTGGCTTTTAGTTGTTTTGCAATATTTTGATCTAGAAAAAGTTGAGTCATTCTTTTGTGTTTGTTATGGAGGAATAACGGGGACACAAAACTTGCTTCAGCCTGCTGGGAGATTATTTCGTGATTTCGTCTGCCGTCTGATTTTATGTCTTCTTTGCACTTGTGGCTAGACAGTATAGAAGAAAAGAACCAAAGACAAGACGTGTGCGGAATTTATTTTTATTTTTTTTTATGTTCAAATTACGTCACGGATTGCAAGGACATTGACGTTGTGACGTCAAAGCTTAAAATGTCAGGATAATGAACTATCCTCGGCCGCAAGGATATCAAGGATATTACACGCTATAAGTATTGCTTATCGGCTTCGTTTTTGGTCAAGGTGTAAAGTGACATTTTCACATGTGAAAATGTCACTTTAAGCGTTGATTATCTTTGAACCTTCCTCAAAATCGTCGATGCAAACGGCCATGAGGCGTCAGCTGTTTGCACTAGCCCTCCTAAGCCGCTTTCCAGTATGCACATTGGGGCGCCACGCACTAGATTTGTACCGTTCCAGTATCATGGCGTGAGACGCCTGTGTTAGTGTCAAATATGTCAAATTTTAAAAATAAATTATCTGTCAAAACTATATGTTTTAAAATGTTCAATCTTGAGATATAACAAGAAATAAATAGATAAATAGCCACCCACAGATGTGACAGCTGATAGGTTGACGCGTACGAACAGCTCGGGGGCTCAAGCCCCGAGTAGCTCCGGGCGTCACACTCCCATACTGGAAAGCGGCTCTGGTCTACTAGTTGTATCCCTTTCACACATAGGACGAGCTCCGGAACAGCTCCGGAGCTTCATGCGCTTATATATATATATATATATATATATATATATATATATATATATATATATATATATATATATATATATAATTATCGGTTTATAACGTTCTACGTCTTCCGATTCCCGATCTCCAACCATCTCTGTCAATCCAGGCATCCTCTTCTAGGCCTCTGTCCTTCATTTCCTCGTCTACACCACTTCTCCAGCTTCTTCTTGGTCTGCCGCGTCTTCTTCTTCCCCCTGGCTTCCACTCGATTATTTGCTTGGGTATTCTTGTATCTGCCATTCTTTGTACATGTCCGAACCAAATCAGCTGTTTGTCCTTTATATCATCTATTATTGTGTGTTTTACGTCCATAATCTCCCTAATTCTCAGATTTGTTATCCTCTCCATTTTTGACCTGCCTGCCGATCTCCTACAAAAGTCCATTTCAGTTGCTTCCAGCATTTTTGCGGTTCTGATCTTTAGTGGCCAGACTTCTGAACTATACGTGACTATGCTTTTGACTATGGTGTTGTATATTCTCGTTTTGTTAGTTTTGTTGATATTTTGATCCCACAGTACACCATTTAGTAGGGATATTACCTTGCGTCCTTGTATATTCCTATCTTTAATTGCTTCGTCTAGGGTTCCCTCGTGTGAGATTTTCATGCCCAAATATTTGTATTCAGAACATTGTTTTATTTCTTGTCCGTTATTCAATTTCAGATTTCGTTGTTCACCTCCTATAGTCATATATTCTGTTTTCGTTAAATTTACTTCCAAACCCCATTTCTCGTATTCCTCTATCAATTTTCGTGTCATGTACTCTAGGTCATCATAGTCCTGTGCAATTAATACTTGATCATCTGCAAAGCTTAAAGTATAAAGATTGTATTCATTGAGCGGTATTCCCATGTGTCTGCATTTGTTTTTCCACCCTTTGAGCGCTTGTTCCAAGTATATTTTAAAAAGTGTTGGTGATATGCAGCATCCCTGCTTAAGTCCTTCAGCCGCTATAAAGCCTTTACTGATTGAGTCTCCCTGTTTAATCTTGGTCTTTGCATCACTATAGAGCGTTTTCACCGCCTTTATTAGTTCTAAGTTGATATTGGTCTTTTCCAGCGCTTCCCAAAGCTTTTTCAGCGGAACATTGTCGTATGCTTTCTTTAGATCGACAAAAAGTAAATGGAGTTCTTGGTTATAGGCTAGTTTCTTTTCCATTACCTGGGCCAAACTGAATAAATGGTCTACAGTTGATCTTCCTGCTCTAAAACCGGCCTGTTCTTCTGCCTCACTATCTTTGTACTCGTTCTCTATTCTGGCTTTTATGAGTTTTCCATACACTCTGCTCAGCGTATTTGTTACTGCAATTCCTCGGTGGTTCTCGCATTTGTTTCTGTCTCCTTTCTTATATATCGTTGTTAAATAGCTTACTTTCCACTCTTCCGGTACTTCTTGTTTATCTATGCATGTTTGAAATAGTTTTGTTAAATGTTTGTAGAGTTTATTGGTCCCACACTTTATCAGTTCTCCATATATTTCTCCTGGCCCTGGTGCCCTACCATTTTTCAAGAAGCCGCAGTGTTTTTTAACTTCTTCTTGCATAACTCGTATTGGTGATCCTGCAGTTTTTAGCTTCATGCGCTTATTCCTTTCGAAAAGTGTTTGTTGCACCACGCATCTGTTCCCTGCAAATCGGGGGCGACTAAACACCGGAGCGAGTAGCTCGATTGTTTCAAACTCTTGAAAGGAATACAACTCTTTTGATTAACATATGCACAAATACACCGTGAAGAGTTGATCCAGATTAGTTGCTAAGGGCCATATTCACCGTAGCTTTTTGTACGACAAAGCCAAGCTTTTCCACTAAGCCAGGCTTTATGAACTACGGAGAATATGGCTCTAAAACCAGATTAGGGCTTCTTTTCTATATGCAAATTTTCGTCCATCCGGTTCATATGCATTGGTTTTAGAATGTCAATAATTTAGTAAAACCCAATTATTTATAAAGCAAAAGCCCGCGAAATGATAACTGAGTGCAAACAGCCTACGTCAAGGCGAGATAGGACATGCTGCCTACGTCACAACTGATGATTTGGCTTGGCGGGGGTGGGGTGGGGCTTCAGATTTGTTCCACACAGGCATAGAATGAAATGTCTAGAAAAAGTCTACGGATAAATAGAAAACGAAAACGATTTCCTCTGTTCCTCCTCCAGCATAAAGCGCTTGGAATGCTAGAGGTGGAACAGAGGAAATTGACCTTTTGTTTGGACGCCATCATATTGCGGTGCGCGAACATAGTTGCCAAAAGAAGAAAACAAAAATTACTAGCGGGCTATCAACATTAAAAACAAAAGTAACTAAATGATTGATCCTCGCTATACCTTTTGTTTGTTTACTTTCTCTCTCTGATTCTATAAACAATAAAGCCTAGTATTCATAACCGCGAAATTTGCTCTTTTTTGACATTGCTTCGACAATTTGACGTTTTATGCATGAATCTGTGGCATGCATTAAACGTCAAATTGTCAAAGCAATGTCAAAAAAGAGCGAATTTCGCGGTTATGAGCAGGGATGTGCGTCTACACGTAGACTTTCATTGTCTACTTTAACGTGTAGACAATGTAGACAACGTGTCAACAATGTAAAATAATATAAATGACGTTTAATTCTAACCTCACACTTTCCGTTTTTTATTTTTTTTTATTTTATTATTGGTTTTCCTGATATTTTATAATCAGTGAATGCTGATATCGAAGTGAAAGTGATAGTATAATAACTTTTGATATTTTTTTTCGAATTTTTTAAAATAAGTTATTGTTTACGCCGCATGTAGACAATGTGTAGACAAATGCTCACGTAAACAATTCGAATTGTCTACGCGTAGACAATCAATTGTTTACGTTGACATTGTCTACAGGCACATCACTGGTTATGAGTATAGGCTTGAGAAAGGAAACCGAAATTTGGTAAAGTGAATAGGTCGATATTTTATTATTTCTATTCTGCCCAATACAAGTTAAAATTGATGACTTTTCTTTTCAAAAACATTCGTAATAGGCGGCAAATTTTAATTTTAAAATGTAATTTATCCAGTCCCTTTTGTTTTTAATGTTGTACGCTAGTGATTTTTTTTTCTACTTTTGGCAACTATGTTCGCGCACCGCAATATGGCGTCTAAACAAAAGGTCAATAATTGTTTTCGTTATTTACTGCTATTTGCACCGCTACAACTTAAGGTCAGCCTTAGTCTTAAGTGGAACTTAAACTACGATTTTGCTTTGCACCGTTGTTTAGGGTCCACCTCAAGTCTAGTTAAGTTAAGCCCCGGATTTTCTCCGCTTAGTTTGATTCTAACCTCATTTTTGGGTTTTGTTTTCTTTTTTTGACAGAATTCTGGTTGACTTTCCAGTTCGTTATTTTGGTCTGAGTTCTCCGAGCTTGACTTTACCGTTCGTTTATTTAAAAAGTGTACTCGGTGCAGCCTCATTCGCGTTCGTTTATTAAAATTTCCGGTACTTTTATACGGCGTTCAACTGCTCCGTTCGCTCGCTGGTCACGTGATTACGGCTCCGCTCAGCTCGCTCTACACTTTGAGCAAAATATCGAACGCAAGGTTTGATTATCGATGATTTTGTATTTGTAATATCTAAGGTTCCAAGAGCCTTTTCTCCGAAGACTGCATGTTCAAAGCAAAAAAATATATATATGTTTATTTTCATAGCCGAAGTTTTTTTATGGTTGTTGCTGTTATTTAGTTATTTGTTAATGCTTTTATTTTTGTGCGTCGGGTAATTTCTACAGAATTTTGCACAAGAATGCCAAAAATATATTCAAAATAAATATCCACGTGATATAACTTATGAAAGAAAAGGAGAAATTAACGAAAATATTTATATTTTAATCGCAAAGATAGGTTAACGGATAAATTCCTTGCTTGAAATAGGTACATCCTCCTTCATTTCTGCCTTGAAACACGCATTTTTGCGCTGTTGCCAATAACTTTCAATTCTTAGCTAAGATTTGGTCGGTGCAAAGCAACTCAACCTAAAGGTTCACCTTAAGCTTAGCCTCTACCTAACTTAGTTTGTTTTTAAGGAACACCGGTGCAAATCGCTGTTATATTCAACCTTATATATAACCTTAGACTTAGACTTTCTCTAAACATTTCATTCTATTACATTGAAATTGGCCTGTAAGATGTTGATTTGCCACAAGGATGATAGATACATACTACTACTAAAGTGCGTTTTTTTTTTGTTGATAAAAGTCAAACTGACATAAGGTTGGCAATACAATGTAAAATTGTCAATGCTTTCAAATTTTTCATGTAGAAAAGGCTTGTGTTGCCAACATAGTTACTAAATTTTTGACTTGGGGAATTATCTTTAAAAAAAAACAGATTTTACAGGATGGCCTATCCTTATATAAGGCGCGTGTGTAACAAATCCCACCTCGCGAAATTACCAGTTGTGACGTAGGCAGCATGTTATTGCTCGCCCTGACGTAGGCTGTTTAAACAGCTGACGACTTAGGGCCGAATTTATAGTCGTTCCTTTACTCTTCCTTGGAGTCGTGAGTTTAGAATGGACACTTGCTACTATTTGACAAGTTCGTCATGTCATTTCTATACGTTCAAGGCTTCTAAGGTCTAAGGAAACCTCAAGGAGCGAGTATAGATTCGACTCTTAGGGCACTTTCCAAATTTCACCGATAAATTGACTGGGGGTGCGTTCAAGGACGGCAATGCTAATGCCAAAACCTACTTTTCCCCCTCCGCTTGTAATGCCGAACAACGTAGGTTGGAGCCGAATTCGAACGCAAAAAGCCAATTTTGGCTTGGCTGTAGCCATTCCTGAACGCAGCCCGGATGAATAAACCGGTAGCTGTCAAAAAGTTCCGGTAAAAGTTTGGTAGTCCGGTTAGAAGGTTTTTCTGATGCATTTTGGAACGCGTTGGTAAGTTCAAGTTTGGTTGTGACCATAGAGAAATATAATATAAACCAAGGTAAGAGTACCTGATTGATAACATGAAAGTTTGTATAGCGCTGACGTCACAGCGACGGTGGCGTCAATAGTGGCAGCCGGAACAAATACTGAAATGGCGGGCATTTTGAAATTTGACTTGGGTTGATTGCACAAAAAACTTACTTATAATGTTGTTCCACATCTTTTTTTCTAAAATCCGAATGAGAAAAATGATGTGGTACTCCATAAAGTTTTGTGCCATTTTTTGATGTAGATTGGAAAAAAGGCAAAATAAACACTAAAATTGTACTAGAAAAAATATATATTATAGCTAGATAGGTCAAATACCTAAAGAGTTTACAAACACAGTTATCACATCCCTTATACATGCTTTAATGTATGTAGAAGCTAAGCTGGCCAAGGCCTAACATCTACATTTTATCTCTTCTGACTGAGGTCTCCTAAAACAGTAAAAAAATATGCCATATATCACAAAACTAACATGTATATCTACTGGTTCAGTTTATCCTAGTTGTACATAATATTATAGGTACGCGATACCGAGTGCCTTAATAAAAATAACAATTTCTTCTTCTTGTTCTTTAGATTTTGTGAGTTCGAGTCTTCTTAGACGACCGCCCAATCGATTAAAAATGACAAATTTCAACACGGAAATGTCGTTATTTTAAGGTTACTTATTTGTTTTCTCGGTCACAGTTTCTATAGTTATGGATGTTTGATAGGTTTCTACAAAACAGCTAGGAAAGCTCTGTAACTCCTACGGTGTCCTTGTCTTGTGAATTGGTATGACAGAGAAAGATGAAACAGAATCGAATGATCGGACTGATCTTTCGCAAGTCTCTAGCTTTCCAAAAATTCCGCAATGCGCTATGCGCAACCGGATGCGCAGTAATAGTATAACCTATTTGGGCTATACTTTTGAAGGTCTTTTTATTTTTTATTGTCTATGGTTGTGACGGTTGTGTTGCACTGATCATTCCAGTCAATTTTGGAACGGACGATCTGATTCAACCGGTAAAACGTCGGTACAAATTGGAACGGTTTGGTGAGTAAACTATCAAACCGGTATCGCACCGGTTCAGAAACTGGTGAATTTTGGAAAGTGCCTTTAGTTATGACGTCGGAAATGGTTACACACCAATATGGCGGCAATTACCAAAAACGAGGCCGATAAGCAATCCTTTAGGTGCTTTCCAGTGACCCATTTGAGTTACTCCTCAGCAGCTCAGGAGTGCTCCACAATTGCTTTGGGCGTTCCAGTGCTTAGAGTATCGTATACTTGAACTACTCATTTCTGTTATACCCTGCCCTCTCGTGCATCAACCTTTATTTCGGTGTTCCATGCTCCTGAAGTCCGAAATGGTGAGGCTTGAGACGAGAGCGTTCCAGTGCTGCTTATGTCGAACAGTTCAAGAGCGTCACACTCCAGGAGCACGATACTCTAACATTTAGGCACTGGAAAGCAGCTCTTGGTGTTTGGGGTGGTTTGCAGTCAAGGATGACACACACTATTACTACATCCAGGATGGCCTATCCCACAGCCTATCCTCATAAGACCTGTGTGTAACAAATCCTAACCTTCCCCCCCAAGCCAAAATCATTTGTGACGTAAGTAGGAGTCTCATGCATCCGTTTTCCGTCGTCCGATATCCGAAAAAGCTTCAATTCTGACATAATCGTATACAAATATGTCAGAATAGAAGGTTTGTCGCATTGGATATCGGACGTGGGAAAACGGATGCGAGACGCCGGCTGTAGGCAGCATGTTATTTCTCGACTTGACGTAGTTCCGTGCGTTCGATATTTTGATCTGAGTTCTCCGAGCTTGAATTTACCGTTCGTTTATTTAAAAAGTGTACTCGGTGCAGGCTCATTTGCGTTCGTTAAATAAAATTTCAGGCACTCGGACACAGCGTTCAACTACTCTGTTCGCTCGCTGGTCACGTCATTACGGCTCTGCTCAGCACGCTCTGCTCTTTGAGCAAAATACCAAATGCAAGGTATTAGTTATGACGTCGAAAATGGTATCGATACACACTGCTTCTACAGGATGACCTATCCTCATAAGGCCTGTGTGTAACCTCCCGCGCCAAAATACCAGGGCTGGGATCACGACTTCACGACAAGTAGAATTCTACTTTTATGACGTCACTCGCGACCTATTTATCACGTACAGTACAGGCGATGATGACGGTTGCTAGGCAACATGACGTCCATGAAAGTAGAATCCTACTTGACGTAATCCCAGCCCTGTTGTGATGTAGAGGCAGCATGTTATTTCTCACCTTGACTTGAGCTGTTTTCTCGCGGTGGAACTGGTTCGACCCGGTTCAATTAGGTTCGAACCTGTACATTCTTGCGTTGAACCAGTGACGTCACATTGAACCTGGTTCAAAAAAGTTCGAACCGCCTCATGGCTTGTTCTCCGTTGACATAAAACTGTGGTTCAAACCTTTCATTTTCTCGCGGTCACAAGTGATGACGTCATCGTGAAATTGGTTTAAACCGTAGTTCGAACCATTCGCCCCGCGAGTAAACGCCTCTAGGCTGTTTAAACAGCTGACGATTTACTTATGACGTCGGCAATGGTGGCACACCAATATGGCGGCGATTACCAAAAACGAGGGCGATAAGCACTCCAGTGTGTATTGTCCTGGGATAAGCACTTCTTATAGCTGTCACTTCTTGAGTTAAAACTTAAAAGGTAGAGAGAGATAAGCGGAGTAACTAATCACTTCATATGGTTAGCTCCAAAAAAAAACCAATATGTAAAGTGCGTTTTTTTTTTAAAGATAAAAGTCAAACTGACATTAGGTTGGCAATACAATGTAAAATTGTCAATGCTTTCAAATTTTTCATCTAGAAAAGGCTTGTGTTGCCAACATAGTTACTAAATTTTTGACTTGGGGAATTATCTTTAAAAAAAAAACAGATTTTATAAAGTTTTATTCAAGGATAGTTTTATCAAGGCAATAATAACTGAGAGGAGAGTTCGTCAAATTACATAGTCGTGAAAAAGTGATGTCACCATCAATACACCTCTACAAGCGCATGTCACACGTCACTTTGTAACCGGGTTAGAAAACGGTATGTCACTTCTCTAACCGTTTTGTAACCCGGCTAGTTAAACCGGAGCCACGTGAAAAGAACTAAAGTTTTATCCAAGGATAGTTTTATCAAGGCAATCAGCTGAGAGGAGAGTTTGTCAAATTACATATAGTCGTGAAAAAGTGACGTCACCATTAGTACACCTACAAGCGGATAAATTAAAATAAAATGAATGAATTTCGAAACTACTAAATAGTAGTTCGCACTACTTTTAGAGCAGGCACACAGGCACTACGCACAAGCTTTTCATAATTTAGAACAGCTCGATATTTAGAACCGTTGTTAAAACTTAAATTGTATGCGTTACTAGAGGCTAAAATTGTTGCATTGCACCTAGCTATTCTCTTTTTGAAGTTTTACATATTTCTTCTCAACCATTCTCTTTTTATTTGAAAAATAGCGCATATTAAAGTTACATAGGTATATCCTGTTCACAATCCGATGTCTACAGGTAGGTACAGGTAAATTTATCACCTTTCCCTATCACATAGCATTGAAAAGTGATAAATTTAACCTGTACCTATGGACATTGGATTGTGAATGGATAATATCTATGGTCTATTTATTTTAGGGCAATAACTCCTTTGCTGTATTGTGTAATAAAATATCTTTAAATTATTGTTTTATACATTTTTATACCTTTTTTTTTCTAGGAATACAAAATTAACATTAATAATCAACTATACAAACAACAAACGTTTACTATTTACTAGCTGAATTTTTTATAAAACGCGTGGGTAATTAAAAACGTTTTAAATCTACGGTTCAAATTGATGGGGTAACATTGTGGTAACATTTATAGTTCTAAAAGGGCCAAATTGTTAATAGATGTCCATATGGGTTACATGGTGTAAAAAAATCCAGCCTTTAATAAAGAGGGTATCCGGAAATAAATCGCAACAAAATTTATTCAAAGATTATACCTAATCTGTATTTTTTATCTTTTGGTTCCCCCTTCGAAAGTTACAGCCCCCTAAAAATCGCGCCTAAGAACATATATTTTTTTTTTCATTTCGCACAACCCTGTTGTACTAGAATCACAATCGATCATTTTTCGCCATTTTTCTCAAAAACAATTTGTTTAACAAGAAAAATTCAGGAGACAAAAAGATTTCCAAATTGAATGGGCCTTCTAACTGAATAATATTTTTTGAGAAATTCAAATACGCAGCCATAGTTATGAGGTTCCAAAGATAGGGGGGCCCCACGAAGAAGTGTCCTTTAAGGGAGTCCTCCGTCTAAAAGCGTACCTAGCACTATCCAAGTCTTCAAGTCATAAAACTCCTACTGTGTTCCAAAAATAGTATGATTCTCGTATAACAGGGCTGTGAGAAATGAAAAAAAAATATATATTATTCCTTAGCTTAGGGGCGAATTTTTAGGGGCTGTTCTTCCGAAAGGGGGCCATTTACTAAAAATAAAAAATAGGGTTCTCCTATTTTTTTTTAAGAGTCTGAACAAATTTTGCTGCATTTATTTCCGGACACTGTATAGTAGCATACAGAAGACTAGAACAACCACTAGTGTATTTTGGATTGGGGAATTACTTAAGTTGAATTACTTAAGCCGCCTTGTATCATTAAATGTGCGAATCCGATGCATACTTACCTATAAATAAAAGTGCAATATTTTTTTATCTTATTCTTGAGAAAAATGTCGTTAAATTGTCTTTGCTCGGAGGTTTCTCTTTGCTTTGTTTCGTGAGGTATTTTATTAAAAGGTTTGATCTTATGGCTTTAATAAGAGTATAAAATTGTTTAAATTTTGGCACAAAATCCAATTTTCTAAGGATTTTTAGATATAAGGTGTCATATAAAAGATGAAATTTTCAATAGTCCATTGATATGTTTTATGTATTAGATATGGAATAATATTTGTGTCCCTATACCAAACAAATTAGGTAGCGAATAATGTGGATTTAATTTGTCGAACAGAAACCAATTAAATATTTGACTTCATTAATAGACACCATGATTCCTATTCATTATGGGCGCGTTCTTTTATTCAGCAATGCATCCATCTGCTGCCATCATAATAAGACAGACATTCCTATTTTCTATGAGCTAGACAAAGAAAGGCTGATTACTGATGGATCCACCGCTGAATAAAAGAAAGCGCCCTATGTTTCGATATGTGACCTCTATTTTGGGTATTGGTCTCACCCCAGACAGCACACAGACACACACACAGACATCATAAAGACGTCCTTAAGTCATATTTTTAGATGTCAAGACTTCTGAACTTATATTTCATTATTCTTGCCCATTTTATAACTTTCAATTTTCGTCTATTCCAGGCGCTACGTTCTCAAATTCTTGATTTCTTTTATATGAAAACATAGGTAGGTACCTCGGTAGGCATATAAAATTCATAAAGAGAATTCAAGAACTTGGAATGAAAACATTTAAGAGCCAAAAGAAAATTCAGAATTTAGAATACCTACAGAAATAAGAAAAAATCAAGAGCCTGGAAAAGGAAAAATTATAAAAATTCAAGAATTTAAATTGAAAGAGAAACATTTTCTTGCTAATATTTCCTTATTATTACTCATTTTATAACTTCTAATTTTTTGCCTATTCCAGGCGCTATAGGTTCTCTGAACTAATTCTGAGGTTTTTAAATTGTTCTATGAATGCCGCTGGAAAGTGTTATTGAAACGTTCTAAATGGCTAGTGAATTTCTAAAGTGTTCTAACTTGTCTTAAAAGAGTTCTGGAGCATTCTAGAAGTTTTTCAGTGATTTCTAAAATGTCCTGAAAGATTTTTGAGAAGTATATTTAGAGCCACATTGAAGCTCCTAAGTGTTTTAAATTGGTTCAAAAGTTTTCTAAAAGGTTTCTAGTTCTAAATTGAATCCGTATTGTTCTATAATAGCTTTGAAGTTTCTCAATTATTCTAAAATGCTCCTGAAAATTCGGATTTGGATTTGAACTGTTTTGGATGCTTATTAAAAAGGTCTAAAGTGTTATGTAAGCATTCTGAATGGTTTCCAGTAACTTCTTAATTGAATGAGAAACGAATTCTGTGGGAATCTTAAAGACGTCCTCAAGATGTCCACAAACGACATTCAAGACGTTTTGCTTACGTCTTTAAGGCGTGTCCTAAAGACATCTTGAAGACGTCGTATGTTACAAAACCCAAGGTTTTTCAGACGTCTGCCTAAAAACGTCTTTAGGACTAAGATATTCTAAAGACGTCTTCAACGAGATATCTTAAGGAAGTCTTGGAATCTCTTTTCAATAGGTACATAAACCATTATTCACTTCTAGACGTCCTTTTTTGGTCTTCAGACGTTCAGATGTTAAATGCAGACCTAAAAAAGACGTCTTTAAGACTTCGAAGTTCGAGTGCTGTCTGGGATAATAGGTACCTACTTAGAGGAAAGGACCTTTTCATTAAAAATTGCAGTCTAAAATTCTGAAATAGTACATAGACCTAGAAGAGAAAAGCTACTCTCTCTGTTTTAAATAACCTACGAAATTGCTTTTATGAATTTTTTTTTTTTTTTTTTCAAATTATATTAAGGCCTCTCGTTTCTCCAAAAAATCATTATGCTTTAAAAAATTATGCTGTAATAAAGAAGTCCCAAGGTTCTTGTTAAAAGTGGTATGCTTAAACCATACCCCATACTACGTACAAAAAAAACTATAAAAAATATAAATAATGAAAAAAGTCATAATAAAAAATACATTAGACATAAAATATCAACTGATAACATCCTTTTACAATAGCAAACAAACTTTGGAGCTATCAAGTGATATGAGACTTGATTTGGAACCAAATCAGCTAATCAGTTGTAGAACCAATCGAAACAATCTATCAAAAATTGGCATTAAAAAGTACTGAAAAGGCTATAAGTTAGCAGAAATTGTACAATTATTGTTGTCAACGATTTTAGAATTAATCTTTCTTTACTTTTATGACAGACATGACCAAACCAGGCACCTACATAAAAGACAGAGGAGAGAAAATTTGCTCAACATTTTTAATTTTTATAAAATAGAAGAAACATCATCCAGTATTTCAATATAAGCGTCCAACCACCATAAAATCCATAAAATCTATGTGATGCAGATAAGTCAAATAAGCGTGAGGCATCGGCGTACAAGTAGGAAATGGAATAAAATGTAAATATAATAATTTGACTTAAAAATAATAAAAAGTTAATCGAATAGAGACATTTTACAATTACAATTATAAGAATTCAATGCAACAGCTGAACATTGGTTTGCAAGTACAAAAAAACGACATGATGAGCAAATCCTACCAAATCGACTGTAAAACTAAACTCAACTTAGTTTGGGTTAGTTCATACCTATAGACGGATGTTTACATGTATGCATGCACTTTCACAAACAAGGAAATTAAATAAAGGAACTAATATAAGAAGGATCCAAACTAAATTCTGCATAAAACGGCCAAACTTTGTAAAAAGGATTCATCAACGTTAGAAGCGGAATACGTGTCTATCGATTTTTATCAGGATAAGAAGTGCAGTGGCACCCGGTTTATGTCTTGTCTTGTCTAACTAGTTCATAGAGCTGATTGGAACGAAAATAAAACAATGACTTTAACCCAAATCTTACATATAAGCTCTTATGATATTTCAACCATCAACTTCACTAAAAAAATGCCTATTATTATTGTAATTTTTCCCTAAAGGTAATCGCCCATATTCGGCTACAAACTCAATTTATACATATTCAACAAAGTATCCTAACAAGTTTTCCGGCAAACTGGATCGACCGGTGGTCTCCGGAATCGTCAAGGAGTTTTTTTGCGACCTGGCAATGGCCGGACTGTGGCTGGATCACCTGACCCTACCCGAAGGCGAACGCAGGTGCGATCTTATGTAGCCGGTCCTGTAGTCGATGGCGTCCCGACGATGGACCCCTTGGACACCATGACGACTACGTCTACTCCATCTAAAAGGATAACAACTATTAGAAAAGAAGTTATTTTGGGATTTTAGGTCATATGGAATGTGCGGTACTGTTTCTTTATGTAAGTGCAACTTCCAAAAAGGTAGGTAAAGTGCGTTTTTTTTTTAAAGATAAAAGTCAAACTGACCTTAGGTTGGCAATACAATGTAAACTTGTCAATGCTTCCAAATTTTTCATGTAGAAAAGGCTTGTGTTGCCAACATAGTTACTAAATTTTTGACTTGGGGAATTATCTTTAAAAAAAAAACAGATTTTACATAAATGTGAGAATTTCAGAAGAGCTACTCAATAGGTAGGTGCTGGTGATATTTATTTAAGGTGTGCTTCCTTGAATACTTTGACACTGTATCGGTAAGTACTCATTAAATTAATAATTTAAGTTACACATCCATGAAAATCTATGATTAGCGGTAATAGAAATCTCATAATGTAAAGGATGTTTTTGGTTCGTGAACGCTGCAGCGCGATGAAATCATTCATAGTATAGTCTCAAAATAAATGCAAATTTTATTACAGTTAAGTAACTGATTTGTAAAAGTAATAATAATTGAAATATCTGAGCAGAAAAGCTTATTGAGGAGCCGCCACGCCACTGACAGACTCAATATTAAAAATTTCATGGCCCAAAGATGATACAAAGCTTAGCATCATACGGGTTTTATTTTTATGTCTCAATTTCGTAAAGAGAATGCGCCTCTTCGGTCCTATTTCCTTTTATCTTTGGGATATGGTTGCTTTTGAATTTTTTATAGGTCGTATCCAGTGTATTGCTGCGGCATTAACAAAAAAAAAACAATTATGCTGGAAAGCTTTCTTCATTTACCAGATGTTAAAAGGTTTTCTCCATGAAAAAATAGACTTCTTGCTGATTTGCTGGTTAAAAAAAATAAAATAATTGTTGGTAGTTCAAAATTGCTAATGAGTTTGAAAAGCTTGTTACATTGAAGTATGGGTGAGAGGGGTCTCAAGAAAACTCCCCATTTTTCTTTAGAAACGTTTTAGGCATAATAATTTGAAAAAACAGACACGAATTGCCTACCAAGTTTTGTTGGGGTGATATAATTTACCATATTTTTCACTAACCACCCATTGCCCACTTAAGTTTCGAGAATTGATCTTCATACTCAATTCCTCAAAGGAATTAAGTATATGAAAATTGCAAATAAAAGGAGTAGAACATGCCAGAGTGAGTGTTGTGAATAAGACAGTGAGTTCAACCAGTCGATTCTTGGAGAATCAAGTTGATCAGTTATACAGTTTTGTGAACACTGAACACTTGAGCTTAATTTGAGTGATTCATGGTTTAGAAATAGTGCATTTGATCTGTTATCTACAAATCCCTATAAGAAATATTGATTAAAAAACTAAGGTAATATAACTTCATATATACATTATGCAAGGATGGGCATCGAAAGTTTTCATAAACGACAATAAATAGTTATAGAAATAAAATGTGTGTCATACATACTCTAAGTGTGTCAATTGAAAATTAATTTTCTCTCATTATTTAGTTGGTAAGTACTACAAAACCATTGCTTAAATTATCGCAATGGTAGAACAAAACCCTTCATTTTATTTCAAATTAGGATAAAATACAAAAAAAAACATTTACACATGCAATAGATAAGCTAAACAATTTAAAGTTTAAAAATAGGTATAAAAATTTGGTATAATTCAGTAATAAACTACAAAAAAATCTAAAAAAAATATAAATTTTGTCTTTTTCACTCTGTCATAATGAATCAACTGATGTGATATCACATATGACCATGTATTTAATAAATTAATTATTATTAAAACGACAGACAAAATTTATGTAACACCCAAAAAAATGCAAAAAATTCACAATAAAAGCTCCATACACAAAAAATTCACGAAAACCTAACAATCGTCACAACATAAAACAACACTCACGGTTAAATACAGCGTACACACACTAGTGCCTGATTATGACAGTGGTCACGTCACGTCGTGATGGTCGCTCTTCATTGGCCGCTTGCTGAGCCCCTCGTTTGGAGAAAGACGGTCTTCGACACGTGACGTGATTAATACACATAGAGAGAGAGCCACAGTCACACGTGTGATACAGAGAAAAGAGGACAGAGAGATAGAGTTTATGTTAGAGAGATAGTGAGAGAATGATTGCATGAGTAAGGCATCTGATCCATTCACTTTCTTTTTTAGAATACTTAGGTGGCCATATAATACATATAGGTACCTATTGACATTGTACATAACAATTAGTGTTATTAGAGAAAATGTGTTCATTTTCTCTAAGTATTTATAGTAAGTGTTTTTTAAAAAACATCTCTAGTAATGTATTGTACTTGGACTTAAGACCAAGCAAATTTTTCCATTGATAAGCAATATTACTTCAAAACCAACAGTAAAAGAATGTGAACAGAGTATATGTGAAATTTTTTTATGATTAATTGAAATAGAAAGATGCGATATGTGTTTCTGATTAAGTTAAGGCCGATAATATATTTAGCGATTAACTTGTAGGGAAAAATAATTCATAGTTTGCAGGTTTATATTGATAAACTGGGCCTTAATCAAAATCAATGATAAATGTTATAAATATAAGCAAAGAATGTGAAAGTGAAAAAAAGGTAAAAAGCTATAAAACAAAAACTAAAAATATTTGCCGAAAATATTTTATTTCAAAAGTTAGGCACGTTATACAGAAAAATATGTAAATCAATCCGAAATAAAAATTGTGAGGGTTTAAAATCGGAAAATTATTGTCAGGAAGATGGGATAAAATTCGGGTATTATATAGGCAATATTAAATTTATCTTAAATACAATTTCACACGCTAGATAAAGTTTCGATCTACATAATACACTTTATAGTATAACGGAGTGACACAAATCATCTTTTGTATATAGATAGGTACATATTTTTTATTTATTTGGTAAAATATTTTAATATTTACGTATATATATTTTGGAATTAATAATTCTCAATTACCTAGCTATATCAATGTTGCAATGCTGGATGCTGGACGCAAATATGAATATCATTTTCTTTCATAGTTAAGGTTAAGGATGTTCTTCGTAAAGCCATTTGCGAACAACTGTGAATATGCTATAATTGTAGCATCCGCGGCTAGTCTGGAAAATTGCTGCTCTGACGCCCTATGAGTCTTATGCAAGAGTTGTTTTTGTTAAACACCGTCTTTCATTTTTGTTTTTTCCATTATTCCTCCGTTATCAGCAAATTGTTTTGTCGTAGTATTATTGACAGAAACGTCGGGGAAGTTGACAACACATTGGGAGCAGGATCTTTAAAATGCACCTCTGCTTGTGCTGCTATATTACTGCTTTTTTCTGCTTCAAACCGCAACCCAGCAACACCCATCGTTTTCGAAATATAGCGATTTCCATTTTGGTTGCTAACTTCACCTTTGGCAATACACTGGAAGCAGGATCGTTGAAATAGGATCCTGCTTGTGCTATTATGGTCCTGCCTGATCCTGCTCCAAATCTGTCCCTGGCAACTCGCCTCAATCTGCTTTAAATCATACCCCGGCCACACTTACTATTTCCGAGATATAGGGATTTCCAATATGGTTGGTAACTCCACCCTTGGCTTAGCAACACATGGGAAGTGGGATCCAAATTGTTCACGCTTGCGTTGCTATGATCCTGCCTCAAACAGCTTCAATTACCCCAGCAATACCTAACATTTTGAGATACACACTGGTAGCATTACAAGAGTCTAGTCGTAGGAATACGGCGAGCTCGAGACACCGTTGCCAAATGGATCGTAATGAGTGCTTGTCTCTGTATGTTGGTTTTTTCGACGAAAAGATCTAATCCAAACTAACTCAGACTAACCCGTACTTTTGTAATGAATGCTAGTCTCTGTATGCTGGGATTTTAGACGAGAAGAGCTGATCCAAGCTAACTCATCCTCATACTAATGCTAGTTTTTGTATGTTGATTTTAGACGAAAGGAACTATTCCAAAGAAAACCCGTCATCATACTAAGTGCTAGTCTTTGTTAGAAGAATAGAGCTAATCCAAACTAACCCGTCCTTTTGTAATGGACGTTAGTCTTTGCATGTTGGTATTTTAGACAAAAAGAGCTAATTCAAACTAACCCGTCCTTTTGTAATGAATACTAGTCTATGTTGGTATTTTAAACGCGAAAAGTGCTTATCTAAATTAACCCAAACTAACCCGTTCTCATACTAATTGCTAGTCTTTGTATGCTGGTATTTTAGACAAAAAGAGCTAATCCAAACTAACCCGTCTTCGTAATGTATGCTAGTCTTTGTATGGTGGTATTTTAAACGAAAAGAGTTAGGTAATCCAAGGATTGAATTAAAACGAATAATTTTTACGAAAAAAATAAAAATAAAAACCCTACGGAAGTGCAGAGAGGCCACCTATCCCAGGACGGGTTAGTTCCAATTTAATCCTTGGATTAGCTCTTTTCATCTAAAATACCGAGATACAGAAGCTTGCATTCATTACAGAGCGACGGGTTGATGTGGATTAGCTCTTTTCATCTAAAAAAACCAACATACAGAGACAAGCACTCATTACGATATATTTGACAACGGTTTCTCGAAATTTCCCTATTCCTACGACTAGACTCTTGAAATGCTACCAGTGTGTATCTCATAAAAATTAGATGTTGCCGGGGTATGATTTAAAGCAAGATGAGGCAGGACCATAGTAACACAAGCAGGAACATGTTTGAGCGATCCTGCTTCCAATGTGTTCCCAAGCCAAGGGTGAAGTTACGAACCATAATGAAAATCCCTGTATCTCGAAAATAGTCCGTATTGCCGGGGTACGATTTAAAGTAGGATGAAGCAGGACCATAGCAACACAAGCAGGAACATATTTGAGCGATCCTGCTTCCAGTGTTACCAAGGTGAAGTTTGTAACATTTCATTTTTGCCATTACAAAGTTTGAGCAACTTCTACCTTACCGAGTTTAATTATTTGATACTTATTTTGCTTTTGATTAAAGGAATACGATTTACGTAATAATTTTTTGGGCGTGGCAATTTGGCGCCCAACGTGGGGCGATATTATTATTGCATTGCTTGAAACTATTATTAAATTTCCTAGCTTGATTTTAATTGATCATTTGTTCCGAGTCAATTAAGATTTGAAGTCTCACGATTGCGCAGTAACTATTTCGCTTGTTTTTGAATATTTTGAAATTAAATTTAAACAGTTCGCTTTCTCATTCTATTTAACAAAGAATAGAATTTACTGTCAATTGAAAAAAAAAAAATCTCTACACACCACTGGGCATAGTGAATAGTTATGTGCGCCTTTTTTATACGAATTAAAGTTCTTTACGTTTTTATACATTTAATCTTTTTGCCTAACTTAAGGCTTATTTCGTATTGTTGGATTTGGACTTTATTTTATCTAGAGCTTGTATCTACTATCGGTTATTTGAGAAAGCCTGAATTGCTATGGAAATTGAAGCTAAGGGGCATTCCCGTGGATGAAACTTCGACAATGGAGAAAATGAAAGCAGCGCTAAGGCCTTTGATAAGATTGGAGAGAAGGAACCATTCATTGAGCTACCCAGATTATACTTTCGTTTTTGACGACGAAACTAAGTATATACAAGATTGTGTAACAGAGATTACAACTCTCATGAATTCTTTCACTGGTTCCAAGGCCAAAATAAAATTTGAACGTTTACAATCAAGATTGGTGCATTGCCTTCATAGAGTGGATCTTCTGCCCAACGATCAACTGACCAGTGAACAAGTTAAGCTAAAAGCAAATCTGCTCATGGAAATTCTTAATGCCTTAGATACATTAGTACTAAACAAGATCCCAATTTGAGCTTTATGTTGAAGCAAACCGGATGATGACAATGTTTCTGTTGTATCTCGACCGGCTAGACACGCAACCGCCGCAAATACTTCGTCGCCTAATAGTTTTAATACTTCTCCCGCCATAGCGTCGACATCTAACACAAATACACAGGCACCGACATATGCTAAACCTCAACAGGTAGAAAAGTGGGGAATCAAATTTACGGGAAACACAAAATTAATATCCGTGCACAGTTGTCTAGAACGAGTTAACCAGCTTAGAAGAGCAAGGAATGTTTCGGAAAAGCAACTTTTTGAATCGGCAATAGATTTGTTTGACTCCAAGGCCAAAGAATGGTACAGATCCAACTGTCATAGATTCGGAACATGGAACGAGTTGTGTGATTTGTTGAGGAAACATTTCGAGGAACCGGATTACAAAACAAGACTATTTAAACAAATAATGGATCGTAGGTACCCAAGATTCCTTAGAATCCATAGTTAGTTACTTGTCTGATATGAGTGGACTTTTCAGAAGGTATGGAGGTATTCCGGTCGACGTACAGCTAGATATCGTTATAAAGAACTGAATTTGGCTCCATTTTATGGAACTCAGCTTCCCGTCGTAAGCCTCAATAGAGGAATTGGAGAACGAGTGCTTAAAACTGGAAACGAAGAAATATAGAGTCGATCATTATTTACCGACGTCAAGAAAGAAGAACAAAATTCGTGGAACCGGACTTCGCCTTTGTATCAATCTCTTCTACAGCTGATATTGAGCTGGAAACATCTGCCGTCATCAGTTCTCAACATTATCGTCCACCATCTGGTTGCGTCTCAACGCTAACCTGCTGGAATTGCCAGGAGACCGGACATATGAACCGAGAATGCACAAAACCAAAAAGGACTCATTGCTACAGATGTGGAGCTCCTAATGTCACGATTAGGTCGTGCCCAAAATGTTCGGGAAACGGCACAAGGAAGGGTCAATAGACCGTGAGATCTCTCCCATTCTTGATTTATCGGTCGTTTCTACAGATTTTTTTTAAACGATAATTTTGGATTATATCATTGGTCATGCCCACGGTGATCAAAGACCATATTTGGAAATTTCTATCTTGGGATAAAAAATGCTAGGCTTGCTTGATTCCGGTGCTTCGCGCACAATTGTTGGGTTGCCAGGCTTTGAGGTTTTAAAAAGCTTAGGCCTTCAAATGTTAAAACATAATATGAGTTGTACGTTGGCAAACGGACGAAGTTGCACCAGTACTGGCTATTTTCAAGTTCCCATCACCTTGATGCATAGAACCAAAATTATTGACATCCTGGTCCTACCTGTACTATCCCATCGCTTAATCCTCGGAATAGATTTTAGGAAATCCATGGAGTTGGTTCCGGACCTAAAGCAAGATATGTGGCATTTTTCCGACGAGTTTGACGCACAGGTCTGTAGTGTTCAGGATGAAACCACTCTGACACCAGAGCAGCGACTGGCTTTGGATAGCTTAGTTGAGCGAAAAATTTCCGCGATGCCTGAAGTGCTTGGTCGTTGCAACGTTGCGGAACACGAAACAGAACTGTTGCCTGGTACGAAACCCATTAAGCAGAGTTACTACCCAGTATCTCCGATGAAACAGAAGATAATGGATGACGAACTACAAGAAATATTGCGTTTAGGAGTGATTGACCTATCCAAAAGCCCTTGGTCCAGCCCGGTTTGCTTGGCAACTAAGAAAGATGGCTCCTATCGCTTTTGAATAGATTTTAGAAAGCTAAATGCCGTAACAAAAAAAGACGCGTACCCTTTGCCATACATTTCATCAATCCTGGACCGCCTTAGAGATGCTCGTTACATCAGTTCTGTGGATATAAAGTCAGCCTTTTGGAAGGTGCCTCTAACTGAAAAATCGAAAGAGTACACAGCCTTTACGGTTCCAGGACGCCCATTATACCAATTCACCCGTATGCCTTTTGGGTTGAATAACGCTCCAGCCACTTGGCAGAGAATTGTGGATAGCGTTTTTGGTTATGATTTGGCCGAGCATGTTATGGTCTACCTCGACGATATAATCGTCATATCCAGAAACTTCTCGAATCATCTAAGAATTCTTGCCATTGTATTTGACAGACTAAAAGATGCTGGACTTATGATCTCTAAAAAGAAATGTCATTTTTGCAAACCACAACTTGAATATCTAGGTTATGTGGTCGACGCCAAAGGATTGCGCCCGAACCCTGCAAAGGTTGAGGCGATTGTCAACATACTTCCTCCAACGAACGTTCACGAAATTAGGAGATTTTGTGGGACAGCGTCTTGGAATTTCAAACTTTTTGTGAGTCTTATAAAACCAGAATTTTCTATACCTACTCCTTCCTACTACCCTAGAGCCAATCCCCCAGAACGAGTCAATCGCGTTCTAAAAAGAATGATTCGATCTTATATTTCTAAAGGAAACGACAAAACCTGGGATGAAAACTTGGCGGCTATCGCTCCTTAGGAGAAGTGTTGCATCCATGCTTTGGATATAAATGCCAGTATTCTCTTCAGTTGGTTCTGTTACTTGTGAAACTTCCTCAGTAATTTTTCATTTCTCTCTTCCTTCACTGATGATCATTTCTCATTCCTCATCTATCCTTTCTTTGAGGGTTTCTTCTTGGTTTCATACATCTTTATTGGTTTCTGTGTCAGCTTTTCCTGATATATCATAATCTCCTCGACTTCCTCAGTCTTTTCACTACTTACTTCGATATCACAGAATAATTCGAATATAAGCTTCAACTTATGATTTAAAAGGAAATTCTTTGGGCGACATTTTTGATTTTTCACCTTTAGACATTTCCTTTTTCCTCTTTTATTTTGCACGTCTTCTATTTCAACTTCTTCAGATTACCTTTTAGCTTCTTTGGTAGGTACTGGTGCAACATCATCAGTTTCCTTTTTCTTGTCGCTATTATTCTTGACAGCTACTTCATTATTTTTATTTATTATCTTGAAATTACTGATAATCAGCTTTTTCATGATCAGGTAAGTCAGCAATCTCAGCAGAAGATTCTACAATATGTCTAAGTATCCATAAAATACCTACGACTCGATGTCCCTTGGATTAGGGCTTATTCGATTCATGATAATTGAATAATGCGTAGATTTCTCCTACCCTCTTTTAAGTCGAGCATTGAAGTCGCCCAAAAAGTTGGATTCTCGTTGGTCAGCAAAAGCATCTTTTAAAACTCCTGGTCATTTTTAGAGCTAAAGAATCTTTGTTCTGACCATATACCGATGACTGTTATCTTGAGTCCTTTTATGTTCAAGTTAGCAGTAGCGATCCATGCATCAACCGTTTGCAATAGTTAGTTTATCTCGTAGTTTCTTAGTGATTATAAGTGATCTAATGCCTCACCCTCTTACTTGACAGATCTGGTGATTTGTTATCAAAATTTTCTCTCTCTAATCAGTCACCTTCCGACTTTTGAGTTGAATTTTTCACCTGAACAGTATGAACCTATATAACGGAGACCTTCACTGCAGACTCTTCAATAAGGAACCTGAGACAGCCAGACACATCCTAGTAAACTACGAGATACTGGATCGCAGAAGACACATCATTTTCAGGCAACCAACCGTAGTCCTGGAAACAATAATGAAACACTACCCAGTAGAAGTCCCATACAACCTTGTACAGGGCACCAAAATACTAGAGTGATTGGAACAAAGCAAGCAGGCTAAGCACAATAAACCTTTTCAGGCTTCAGTGCTACATGACATCAATTGCTTTCCAAATATATACTTTCTCACCTCAACTCATCACGGAAGAACATCCTTAAGATTATAAATTGTACCTAAATGTAACATTTTCGGTTTTAAATAATTCCTTCAAACCTGATTTTTTGTCCTAAACATTGTTAAGTTTGGAAAGATTGTCTATGAATTAACAGATTACTTACCTACTTATTTTGTATATTATGTAAACTTTTTGTTTGACAACTTTCAACTTACTTGATATATTTTTCAACGTCTTGATAATTACCCTGTTTTTATTGAAAATGTAATAACTATGGCGTACTTAATAACTAATTTAATGTTAGTTTATGATATTTGTGCATTGTACTATGTTTTTCTAATGTGGAATGGATATGGTCGGAAGCTGTTTTCATAGGTAGGTATATTTGAAAAAATGAATTTGATAAAACTTTTGTTTAAATAAAATTTTAAAATTTGAAACAATGCAGTATCAAAAAGTATTCAGCTTAGAAAAGCTTTTAGTCAATAGAAGGGAAGTTACACAGTTTCTGGACCAATTAATTTATCATAGATTTTATAGTGGCTTTTCAATTCCAACTGTGTTCGTTCAATAGAACTAAAGTTGTAAGGAAGATTGGGTTTAAATTGTACTGGTACAATAAATAATGATTTGTTCCACAAACTGTTCAACTTTTATACGATTGCACTCCAAATGTAGAAAATCGAAATTTCAAAAAAAATACAAGCATCACGAACAATTTATATACATATTTCTAACTAAAAATTTAATAACAATTTTTGTATATACATATTACTTATCAAGATTACGTAAGTAATTTATACCTAATTTAAAAACATTTTATTAAAAATATTAATTTAAATTATTCAAGAACTCTATAAACATTTTTTTAAATTCTTAATTCTATTTTAATTAATCGAACCTGATTTGTGTCACTCTCTATTCGAACATATTATTGCCTAATAATAAATCTACTTTAAAACACCAATAAAACTCTATCTACCGCCAACGTTTCTATCTTATTTTGTACAACATCAGCAGAGCGACACAGCCAACTACACATACATACATTAGTTCACGTTTTTTTCCCCTGTTTGGGGCGGGCATACTAAAAAAAATCGAAAAAAGAAGACTTTAGCTAAATAAGTTCGGTCTATAGGAATGGAGAACTAGCTGTTTGAATAATTGCTACTGTTTGTCCTAGCTCTAATGATAATGGTATGAGGTTTAGTGTGTTTGTGTCATGCGTGTAAATATTTGGAAAATAAATGGTGTAGGTAGGAACAATGTGTATCTTTACTTAAATGTTTCATTTGTCTATTTATTTTGGTGGAAGACATCAGAGAGATTTTAAGCCAGCAATATCTATTGTATTATATTCAATAGTACATACAAATTTACAATTAATTTCCGGTGCGAGGTGAGGCGTCCTCGTGTCCCGATTTGCACTGCAGCCTTAAGGTACCTTGTATATCTACAAAGCCAGCCTTACTAAATGGGGCTCTTCACTAATCACTGTTGAGGTTGATTGCTTAACCAAATAATATGGTAGGTACCTACCAATAATTGCTCATCGAAGGACATCATTTTCTAAAGTGAACGTGTTAATAGGTAGAGAGAATGATAATCGATGAAAGATTTTGAATTGAAATTGAAAGATATCGAAATTGAAAAGGATATTTTTTCACCTGCTAGCATTACTTCCAAACTCCACTCAGCTGGCCGACTCTTTCAGGAAGTTCAAGTCCAATGCGAAGGAGTACAAACGAAACCGTCTTGATTGAAACCGGTCGTGGCTAGCGAAAAAACCGCAGGTCTATTCTCTCGAATCACATGAAGCGGGCGACGTGTTTTTGGCGACTGATTTACTGGTCGACAATCTAAGAACTTTTCCGGTATCCTTTTCAGTGTTTAACGCGCGGATTCTTAAAAGCCAAATTTAGCAAAGCCGTATCAATTCTTAGGCATAAACCACGCAGTTCAATTGGAATAAGAGAAACAAAAAATAAAGAAGAAAAAAAAAACGAATCAATTTCCATTCCCAAATAGGATTTGACATCCCAAATACCCAATTTAACCTACAACTATATACAGGGCGAGTAGACAAAACTGAACAATGTTTATAGGGAGATTGATAGATATGTCTAAATCCTGATAAATTTTGATTCAATAAATTCTATTCTTCTTCTTTTGGAGGATTAATTAACGTAAATAATGGAAACCCTCATCGTTAAAAATTTTAAAGGGGAGTTTCAAGGATAGTCCTGGCCTAAAATCTCTCTGATTAAAAATTATTGCAAGGTAATTTAAAATACATAAAACTCTTCAGTTTTCTTGTTAATAATAAATCAATTTCTAGAAGCTAGGGATTTGTGTAGTGAAAAGTGTTCCATTTATAAAATGATCTATAGCGAAAAAACAAGTCACATCTAAATTTATGAGGGGCAAGAAAATAGAGTAAAGAATGAAAAAAGAGTAAAGTATAACAAACACACACAAATCCTTTTTCGACATGCCAAATATGAACAAATTTCGTTTAGAAAAAAAAAAGAATGTCACTTACCTCGCACTGTGCGTCAACATGATGATATTTCTGGAACAAGATATTTTTATAGCATACTTTTGTTGGCTTACTGATTTCATATTTAAAAAAAAAAAAAAAACTTGTTATACCATTACTTATGTTAATTTCAAAGGCACATCATTGTATTGTTTCTTTAATAATTATTTATCTAGACTAAACTAAAATAACTTTAATCAATATTTAATTTATTTTGTCGTGTAAACATAATTTGGACCAGCATCTCTTTTTTCTTGACGCATCATATTCAGATTCAAAAAGACAATTGTTGTTGTGCAACGTAAGTGCAAAAAAAAATGTATTTGGTGCTTTTAAAGCAGAGTGTATAATAAAGCCCCGTTTATTTTATTTCTAATTTTTCAAGCAAATCAAAGGCTAATTGTTACGCAAAAAGTGTAGGTACTAGAAAAAAATAGTCTGGCTTACAAAAACTGACCTTTCCGTTGAAGATACGCGTTGAAATTCTGCAAAGATAGATTTATATTGCAAAAATATTTATGGATTTGTGCTTTTGTGGCTTATTATATACAGTAGGTTTCACTTATTGTGCTTATGAAAATTCAGAATTTCCAAATAAAAACACTCGCAAAATGTTCTCTAATCAGGGAAATTCAAATTGTGACATAAAACTTTAAAATACTGGATTTACATGGGAACGTATTAATGCTACGAGGCACTTTGTTATCTACGGGCTCTATCTAGGATTTAATGTTATAGCAGGAGATGATGGCCTCAAAAAGGGGCTGATGTAATTTTTGAATAAAGATGAATAGCTTAATAATGCAAGTAATTAAATTCATCTACAGTTCAAGGATAATTTTATATACTTAAAGGGACGTTGTATACATAAATATTTACATAACATAGGGGTTTATATAGAGAATCGGCTCTCAATCAGCAAACGTCAGCAAGTCATGATAGATTACATGTCGGTTCTGTTTGCCATTAATTCTGGAGAGTGTGCAGATGAATAAGTAATTTGGGTCAAACCATCACTGTCCACTTATTTACTGGACTAGGCTAATATTTCTAGTCCAATAGAAAACATGTTTTATCATTGATAGTTCATGAAGTTGTAATTTTTTAGTAGTAGCTTCATTATGGTTATATAAATTTGAATGAGTTTTTAGTAATTTTTTAACATCTGTAGTTTTTATTCAAGTACCGGAGCTTCTGGTGTATATCTGAACACTATCTAAAATGCTCAAGAGAATCCCTGTAATTTTATACCCTGTATATATGTATCAGTTACCTGATAAAGTTAGGCAAAATAAGTAAGATTTTAATGCTTGCGGTGTTCCAGCACTCTTTTCTATTTTATTATAAACATATATAGCCATATGCAACATCGATCCTCTTTTAACTTAAAAGCGCTTTTTAAAACTACCAGTTTTAAAAAGCACTTTCAAATTAAAAAAGGATTTTGCACACGGCTGATAGTATTCTTGTGATCTAAACAGAATGAGGTTTGTTTCAAATAACTGTCGAACAATCTTCCAAGTATCTGACAGAAACAGACCATATGTGTCCTTTAATGTTAGTAGGAATATTCTAAGAAGCCAATAGGACGAGTGCTAGGGCTATAACTGCCGGGTGTCGTTATCTGAACTAAGTAGTACCCTACCTCAACAGGGCATCCCCAGAAGTAGTCAAAGCTTCGTCATCATCGAGAACAAATACTGCCAAAATTGCCATAAAACAATTTCATTAACAACGAGTGCAGAACGGCATCAAGGAAGCACAAACGGCTCTCTCACAGAAGAAATATCGTTGGCGTTAAACGATAGCACTAACACCGCAATGGTGTCGACGAAAGCATGCAACATTGCACTGCCACAAATTAAACTGCCCATCTTTGATGGTCGGTATGATGAGTGGACCACATTTCGTGACATATTTTCAAAAGTTGTTCACGAAAATAATACTTTAACCGACATTGAGAAGATGCAGTATTTGAAATCACACATCAGAGGAGAAGCAGCACGTTTAATCCAACATCTAAAAATTACAAGCAGCAATTATACAACAAGTTGGAGTATCATTGACAAACGACCGCCTCCTAACGAACAAACTGATGGACAGAATAATAGATATTTTGAGTATCCAGCACGAATCAGCATTCTAACTTAAACAATTGCACGATAAGCCCTGGACAACCTAAACATAGACACATCCTCCTGGGATCCAATGATAAGCAGAATCATAACTAGGAAATGGGATGCTGAGACTAACAGGTTGTATGAGCAATCACATGTATGCGCACCACATGAAATACAGCCTATTGATGAGTTGATGAAATTCATCCAGAAAAGGTTTCACTCACTAGAAACGTCGAACGACGCCATCAAAAAGGAAACGCCTAGAGATAATAACTCGACATGCTCATACTGCAAACAACCACACAAGCTTCACGTATGCCCAAAATTTTAAGCCTTGACAGTCACTGCAAGATTGATAGCAGTTAAGGAAGGAAAGTTATGCCCAAACTGTCTAAAACATGACGCCAAAAGTTGCTGTTTGTCCACAGAGCGATGTCGCAAGTGCCGAAAATTCCATCATACCCTGTTGCATGAAGAAACTGGATATCGGCAAGATCAGCGAAATCAAAACAAAGATTCTCAGAACTCTCGGCATAGTAACTCTGCAAATCATTGCTAAAGACAAGACGAGATGGTATTGTTAGCCATCGAAATGGTCCGGGTAGCAGACATATATGGAACAGATCAGTCGACAGTACGTGTACTAGTAGATCCTAGTTCTCAGTCAACCTTCATAACTGAGGAAGCTGCCACAATCTTAGCAATTCCGAGACAACGTATGCAGGCTGATATAACTGTGGTAGGAGGAGGTGAGCCTCTCACCTCCAAGTGGCAAATAAAAGCAACAATTAGGCCTCGTTTCGCAAGTAACTTTATGCTCCAAGTGTTACGTATAGTATAAGGTTAACCAGATCACTGCCTGCAAAACAATTCAACGTAGAATTTAATCAACGAGAAAAGGTTATTCTAGAAGATCCGACATTTTCTAAGCCAGGACCAGTAGATATTATCCTGGGAGCTGAAGAATATTTAGACATAATTCTGGAAGGTATTAAGAAGACGACAAATGGACTAAGTACTTGCACAAAATACAGAATTAGGTTGGATCGTCTCTGGAACCATGACTACGCGCGCAGGGTCCAGATCACAGGTGCATAGCATGACAACGCTAATTGCTAAGAAGCTCTCAGACATCCTACTACGGTGGAGATGTCACAGAATAGCAATTTCCAGCGATATAGAAAAAATGTACCGTCAGATTAAGGTATATCCAGAAGACCAAACGTTCCAGACACTTTTACAGAGATATAATATATGGGAACTAATACAGGAATACCGATTAAAAACACTCACTGCTGCTCCATATTTAGCCATAAAAATCATACAGCGTTTAGCAAAAGATGAGGAATCAAGGTTCTCGAAGGTATCCAAGATTACCAGACTTGATTTCTATGACAACGACCTATTATCAGGGCACTGAATTGTTTCTGGCTCGAGGATTCGTCCTTAGAAAATGGTCAACAAATAGCATGGAAGTTTTGCAGTCGATCCCAGAAAAAATGAGAGATCAGAGTATGATGGAGATAACTGAGGATCAGACAAAAAAGTCACTGGGCATTCATTGGGCACCTCGTGATGATACGTTCCATTTTATATCCGAAGTATTGAGGCTATTCGATCCACTTGGGTGGATAACCCCGGTAACCATAAAGGCTCAGCTTCTGATACAAGATCTATGGCTACAAATATTAGGTTGGGATGATGAGCTACCGGAAAATATTCAGTTGAAGTGGAAGACATTCCATAAGAATTGAAAAAATCGTGATACCACGATGTACTAACCAAATTTCTGGTAGCCGCTTTAAGCTACATGGATACTGTGATGCAACTGAAAGAGAGCTCTAGAGAGTGTATATCATAATTTAGGGCTAAATATTAATATACTAAAAGTCCTGGAGAATCCTCCTTCCGCAACCTTCTTTTTTCGCTCCCCAAATCCACCCTTTTAATATTTTGGTGATTTTCTCGAAAACTATCCACTTTGAGGAAAAATGTCAAGATAGCATTTTTGAAGCTGACAATATTCCCCTGGAAACGACGTACTGCGAGCCCATATATTATCAAGTGGTACACACCACTTGATGTTATCTTTTGGTCGAAATTTTTTTACGTAGTATAAAAATAAGATATCGAATGATGCTGACCCCTTTTCAAGCCATTTAGCTCGACAGATCTCATTCGCTGTCAGCTAAACAAAGGACACAAGTATGCTGCTTTCAACGTGAAAGAAGCTGTTGCACAATATAAAAAAGCTTTTAGTTTGAAATACAAGGAGACAAAAGTTCTCGTTTGTTTAGAACAATGCCTTTGAATAAATATGAATATAGCCCTAATTCTAGAGTTCAAAATTTGGGTCATGGTTATATTAAATTGAGTGCACCTAGTTATTTTTTCTACATCTACATATTTGTTCAATAATCAACATTTTTATAAAAAAGTAATACAATTACATTTGTGACTTTTGAATAATCAATTGCAATTAGAACCAACTTTTACAAGTAGAAAGTGGATAGCAAATATGGTATTTGTTTGTATCAGAATTCAATAATAATCATTTGTATGATATTTGAATACATATTATATCTGAGAAATTATAAAAAAATATTATCAACTCACCTGAGTAATCGTGTGATGTAATCCGGCCAGTTATCCGGAAACATAACTAAAAAAAATCCTACAGCTATTAAAATCATTCCGGCTAATTTCATGCCTTCGAATTGAGCTCCGTACAGGACAACATCTAACGCTGAAAAATAAATCATAGCTGAAAAGTGTACGACACACATTTTATTGAAATACCTGCTGAAACTGGTACAGCCGTGATGAGTCCCAAAGTTATGAAAAGATCATAGGTTAGGGCAACGCTAAAGTTTCCCAGTAAATTGGCAACTGAAACAAGAGACAATAATATCTGTCACGTTTCTAATAAAATCCATATTCTTGGAAAAGCAATTTTCAATGCTCAATATGGTGCAACGCGTTTAGTATTCGAGGAAAATTTACTGGAACATTTTGCAGAAAATCCCCATAAAAATATTCGCGGGGCCTCTATCTTTATTTTCCGGATCGAGTGCCGCGTCTTAAAATTGCCAATATATTATTCTATAGGTGCCTTTTTTTTTTTGGGTTTTCGCTCTATTTATAAGGTTTTCTGTCACTTTTATAGTCTCTTCGTCCTGAACTTATCTCTATAAAATATAGGTCCTCGAATGCCTACATTATTAGGAGTAAGGTAAGGTAATCAATAAATAAAGACGCATTTAAGTAATTTCAAGTAAAAACACTTGTATTAAATATTTCAAAGACATTGTACGTGTCCTTAAAATCAATGAACACCAAAAGACGTATGTGCAGAGAATAGATAAGGCCATTTTCCGGACAAACTTTGATAGGTACACTCCGAGCCTTTTTCAATTTATAATCGTGTAACAAGTTTTCAAACTGCAATATACATTGTACGGTATACAAGAATTGGATGAAACTGGGTCAGCTTTCAGCCTTGTTTTGTATTCTAAACTACAGTTTTGACACGTTTTGTCAATAAGTTATTTCCCGGAGTAATCCAGAATTTTTGGCATTTTGATTAAAAATCGTGTTCCGCATTGATGTACCATTGCTATTTAAAAAACGCCATCAATTTGAAACATGAAATTTGAGTAAAAATAGAATAAATTCTTACCTAGCGAAAGACAGCTAGCGCTAAGTAACGCAGGCCAAGGGAGCCTGTCCCAATGCAAGGTCTCTACGCCTGTGAGAAACAGTCCTAAGCTGAGCGGCCATAATAGAGCCGCATTGAGCATTCCGATGAGCGAGAAAAATAGAGCAACTTGGCCGTAGGTTGCTTCCCCAATAACCTACAACAAAATTTAAACATTCATAAAAGTCGAAACTTTTCACAAACGAGATTTACATTCACTTAAAAACTATACTGCAGGAAAATAAAGAAAAATTTATGCAAGAGTCACATTCTGCTCGAGTTCTCCGACTTTAAAAGACATTAGAGCAAACTAAAGAGAAACGTAAAGCCCTAGCCAAACGCTCTAAATTGCTTTTCCGAATACGACCTGCCTTTATATTTTCGCTGGAATTCTCTCTCGGTTGTTTTTCTCAAAACTTGAGTCTTTGTCGGTCGTTTTTCTCAGTAAATCATTACGTAACTTTGAGAATTTTTTTCTTCTGAAAAATAGCTGGATGCCTGGTAATTGAAAATGGTAATTCACAGGTTTGGGTTGGCTCTTATTCAATATTAGCACGATAAAAAAAAAATTAGATAATATATACGTTGAGGATACTTAAAACCTATATTCAATGGGCCCAAATAAGTGTATAAATTTCCTATTTTAGTATCGAAATTAACCATATGAATATTGTTTAAAAGTTTATGCATAATATATTCAGTAACCAAAATGCTCTGAATGATGTAATCAGTAAATTCAATATTTTGGCGTCTCATTTCTTTTTCAAGGCCTCATTGGACATGAAATCCGAATCGTGATCATTCTATATTCGTTAAAATACCGTATTCTAGTTCCCTGTCACCCAGTTTGCAATATTTCCTTCAAATAACCGCAACGTGACATTAGCGTAGTTATGTTAAAAATATGAATTTCAGAAACGTGAAAATTTCGTTTCGCGTTTGCCAAGTAATTTTTTATTGTCCTCCCAACTATTTTGTGGGGCTTTCGACAATTTTGTGCAAATTTCTCTTTGTTGGCGGTGGCTGTGGAGACCAGTGGTTGTCTCATTTTAGAAGCTTAGGTTACGGCTTTTACGGTTTCAATTTTTCGGCCAGCGTTTTTGGCGAAGATAACAATCACCAGATGGCATGAAAGAATCAGTATCATCATTTTACACACTTCCACGATGATTTTTGCTTTATTCCAACCACTCTAGTATTTTGGTGCCCTGTACATGGTTGTACATGTCTTTTACTGTGAGTTATTTCATTATTGTTTCCGGGACTACGTTTGGTTGCCCGAAAATGCTGTGTCTGCCGCGATCCAGTGCTTCGCAGTTTACCGTATGTGTCTGGTTGTCTCGGATTCCTTATTGCAGAGTTTACAGTTGAGGTCTCCGTCATAGAGGTTCATCCTGTTCATAAGGCCCGTTACAGTCCATAGTCGGCTCCTATTCATCTGTAGCAGTTCTGCGGACCTTGGTCGATGAAGTTCCTACCATGATTGTGCCTGGATATTGTTCAGTAGTGTTGATGTTCCTTACGAGCCCAGTCTTTGATGTAGCTTCTGGTCATACTTTTTGGTATAGCCGGCTCTAGCCCGATAAGTTTTGTCTGTGATCCTCTCTTTGCAAGTTCGTCAGCTTTTCCATTGCCTTCGACTCTTCTGTGTACCGGCACCCAGATAAGTTTTATCTGGGTCCTGAGTTTTTCCTGGCATTTCCATACTAGTCTTGAATGTCCGACGTTATAGGGATCTGCTTGTTGGCTGCGGCTCCCCTGTTATTCTCTACTACGCACTGGAGTATAGCATAAACCTCTGCCTGAAAAATAGAGGTATGCTCCCCCAGTGCATAATGAGTGCTGTAGCTGGCGGAATATTGCCCCGCCCTGGTACCAGCCGCACTCTTCGACCCGCCCGTGTACCAGGTCCAGTCCTGCTTTTTGGTCTCCGATATGCTCTGTTTCCATTCAATTCTGCTTGGGAAGCTGACGACGGACGGTCTGTTGAGGCAGTGTCTCCTTGGCATGTGGTCCGTCTTCATATTGATTAGGCAGATATGGGAGATGTATGTTACCCCCAGGTACTTGACTCCACTCGAAATCTGTATGTTTTCCCATTTTAGTCTAGGGTCCCAGTTCTTGTATTATGCGCCTTCGGGTAAATGACATGTACAACCCTTCTCTATTCACCCATCTTGTTATTCAATCTAGAATGCATTCACTCCCTAACTGTAGTGTTGAATTTGCCCCGTGCAATAATAACTATGTCGTCAGCATATCCGAGGTCACAATACGTTGTTTTATTTTTCACCTTTTTGCTCGTACTAAATCTACAAGGAAATTCCTGATAATATTTTATTAGAAGGTATAATATACCAGCAATCTGCATAAAATAACATTGTTAAACCCTGACACTTTTGTTTAAATCACAAACCCGCTGTACATTTCCATCCCTTCATTTATTTTTAAACCGTTCCATTTGGCTCAAACAAAAGCATAAGCGTAAGGGTAGAGCTTTACATATCAAGACTATCCGTTTTACTTTGGCAATTTACTTGTATATGAGAAGTTTCAAAATAAATCCACGTTCCATTTCAGTATAAATCGTTTATGAAAAGCAATTCGAATTTAAAAGAAGAAATTTCTTACCTTCTTGAAAAGTACTTTATACACTCCGGATCCTGCTGCAGCAGAAGTAGCCAAAACAACCCCACCCAAAGTGGGACTCCCGGTAATACCATCCATATAAGCCAACAAAGCGACTCCGGTATCGCAAATTATCACAGCCATTATCTGAATAATAAACATAAATTCCGTATCAGAGAAAACTACGATCTAATATTAATTATGAAAAATACTTACACGTATACCAACAAATTGCTCGTGCAAAATCACCCAACTTAACAAATAGACAAACGAGACGTTTGTGGCGAACAGAGCCATCACATCAGTCGCCAATAGTATTTTCAGAGAAAGGATATACATGTAGTTTGTACCTACCCAAAGTAGGCAAAATAAACTGCATCTTGTCATAAATCTCACTGAAAGCAATTTTCATTAAATTAGGGCCTTTCAATAATCGAAAAATACAAAATGAAAAAGTAATTGGCTGAGCCTGAAAAAGCTTGATATATAGCCAATAATAGTTTGGCGAATATTCACTGATTTCAGTGTTTGAATTTCCGGGAATAATCCAATTGGCAATTTTTAAAATCGAAACCGGTGAATATTCAATATTCCGTACCTGCAGTAAATCCTTTATCCCTAAAATCCCTTATGCTCTCGGTTAGGATATCCGACATTGACTCACATCGTTTGGTGCTTAGTCTACTTATAAAATACAATGGGAAAAAAAACATGGTCCAGTTTGTCACGAACCACGTGGTAAAAAATGGTGCTTGGTATGATACGGCCTAAAAAAACAGACGCAATGTTAAGTCTTTTATTATAACTATAACGCTTAAGGTTAAAAATAGATTATCCTGCAATTACCCATTCCAAGCAACTCCTTAGTAGGTAAATATAACTTCTATTTTTAGCCCAAACACCAAGCAAACGGAAAGAATAAATATTCCACTATATGACGTCAACTAATAGCAAACATTGTTGAAGGACAAAAAACTACTTACGTATTTAGTTTGTACTACAGTCATATTTAAATCGGTAGTGTCGTGTGGCACCAAAATTGGGTCATCATAATCCTCATCTTTTGGCCTTCTTAAATATAGGTATTTTATACTATGTGTTGCCCCTACCCATGATGCTGTAACGCACACTGTTACCCATATTCCAAAGTAAATCTAGAACAAAGAAGAATATAAGTTTTGGTTGCAGTTCAAAGCTGCTCCTCTTTTGTGCAAATGTCAATAGGAGCTCCGCTTTTTATGTATTCTAGATCTAATCTGCTTATATTATGAGTTTGACAACTTTTGTGGATCTTTTAGTTTCAAGAGAATATATTGGGTTTTCCATTGGACAATATTTGGGGCACAGCTCACACAATTTGTAATTTAAGTATCAAAAACCATTTTTTAATGCCCCATTTCTTCCACAATTTAATTGGAATTTCTAGTTCCACGTGCCAATAATGAGGTTAAAGGTTGCAAAGAACTTTTAAGCTTTTAAAAAGTTTTTACTTATCAGTCAACCTTGGCTACTTCTCTTGTTCAACAAGCGAACTGAAATGCACGATGTAAGTAAGTGATAAAACTGCAATTTCAAATGGCTTTTACGAGGCATAATATCACGGGCTTTATTGGGTTTAGTTTTCATTTTGCATTTTTGTACACGACTAAGAAAGCTTTAAACATATGACGCAACTACCTATGGTGTATTTTGCTTTTGGAATAAGGTTATATACTACTACCAAAGGTGTATAAATTAATGAATATCAATTCTATTAAGACCACTTTGGAGTCAATTTATATGAAAATTCGTAGTTTATTTATTTGCAAAAATAACGCTTGAGCTCAACTTGGTGACGAAACACCCTAATTCGTGGCTCCGAAAAAAACAAACAAAAATTGATTGGAATCTAAATGGAATGGAAATGTTCAGCGTTTGTTGTTTTGTCAGGTTATTTCATGTTAATTCTTTTTGGCGTTTCAATATTATGCGTTTATGTGATAAATACTAACATTTTTCTTGATCTATTAGGACCAATGCATATTGTTTCTGATATTAAATTGGAAATATCAAGAAAAACAAAATTACATTAGTATGAAAAGGAAATATCAAAACCATACTTCAAAACGCATAAAATTAACGAATACACAAAGAAAATGTTCTAAATGGCCAAGAAACGTGTGTGTGAATAAACTTTGCCGATAAATCACGCACAAAAAGTGTGGTTCATGTGGCGGAGCGTTCGAAAGGTAAATCGGTGCAGTTGAAAACACGCGATCCATTGAGATCTACACGCGATCCGCCACTAATTGAGCAAAAATAAATTAAGAAACGTCTCGTCTTGTAGACAACCATTCGTAGCTGAATTACTCCAAAATTAAATTTATGTCTTACCAAATTGAAAAGTTTCCAACCCTATCTATAAACTTGAATCCCTCACAATAAATTTCATTACATTTTCATTTAAAAAATCCATTCCGATAATGATAGTCCAGGAGGCAGTGAAATTTTTTAGCACTTATTTTCCCAGTTGGTGTCTATTACATAGTTTGTTCTCCTGGTGATACAAAGCAAGAATTTATGAGTCTGCCTAAAATTTTCGGATGGGTTTTCAAGATCAATGAAAAATACAAGTACGCTTATTTTCCCAGACATAAATATTTCACATTTACTACAATAGAACATAAAGTATATGATAATAGCAATTTGGTTTATCTCAGATAGTGAAAGTGAGCCTGGCTGAAAATTTTGGGATCTTCAATTTTTCACTTGCCAGACATATTATCCATACTCACAGATTAGCTGGACTATTTTTTTACGTAACTTCAGTATACTTCTCATTAGTAGACCTATTTTTATCACTGAGAAAAAAAAGGGCCGAGCATTCGTAAGCTTTAACGCATTTTGCGCCTCAACCCATCGGAAAACCCCCCCTAAAAATATATGTATTCTGCTTAGAATTACTAGCCCTACAATTCTATCCATGTTGTCTGACTGGGAAAATAAGTACCGAAATTCGTCACTGCCTCCTAGACTATGACAACGTTGCAGATTCATCTTTCTAAATTATCACCTGACCATTCGACATCCGAGTCCTGCTACAGCTACTGTTGTTGCCAGCAAAAACATTCAGTTATCGATTCCTGTTAGTTTACGATAACGGCATCAAATATCTCACGACTCGGAGGCTTTCAGCCGAGAGAAAATTCTCTAAAGTGATTGGAAAGTGGGTCAGGTATTGTAGGACGATATTTATGGAGTAGGTAATAAATAAGCTCTTTCACTAAGAGAATGTTGAACAAATGTTTCTTTTTGTATTTCAAAGTTAAGTTTATGGCTTTTTGATAATATACAAATGAAAATTTATGAAATTGGTAAATTGAGTTAGTTTTTCCATTGTTACATTCCTTCTTGTCTTTTCGAGTCCCCTGACCGCACCATTATAACAGTATTTTTCATTTTTGAAGAACACTGTAGTAGAAACACATTATCTAGAAAGTTCCTTCAAAAGGCAAGTTCGATTCTATGCTACAATGAAGTTGCAACATTAAAATTACCTGCTTCTAGTGTAGCATGCTATAACATTTTATTGATGGTAAAAAATAAATTATATTTACTTTTACCTTTCTGGCTGATTTTGAACAAAATGACGCAGAGCAACTCTTTAATTTCCCTCGAATTCCAATAGGTTGAGTTGTTCCATTGGCAGTACCGTTGCTGGTACCTAGTGGCGTGGATGGAGATAGAGGCTCGGCCGAATCGGGGTGACTGCCCACGGAATCCGAATGACCGAAGGCAGGACCTGTTATAATATACAAAAATTGATGATTTCCAGTTTAGTTTCCTTCTTACCATTAGCTACTCCTTCATCGGTAACCAGTACACTGGGTGCGCGAGTTCTACTGGACCCTCTTGGATTGAATATGGTTGGTATCTCGCTGTCCCTTGTCATTATTTCTGGGTTATGTTATCGACGGTCTAAGAATTTTTCATTTTCAAGTTTCGCTGGTTCATTTTATCTGAAACAAAGTTTTGACACATACAAAATAAGGATAATGTTTCATTAAAAAAAAATATATATTATATAAAATCTCATCAAATCTAACGTCTTTACAGACTTCTTATTTATTTACAACACAATCAGACACAAGTAATATCAAAGGTTGCTATTATTAGAACCAACTCGAAAAAGTTCAAGGTCTTTATTGGTATAATAAATAATTTAAATTAGAGGTCGCATATGCTGAATGGGAGCTTGATTTGAGGCATAATATAGACTGGTTATTTTGCTATTGGATAAAGTGGAACATTATAACACGATAGGGGAGTATTTTATATAATATTTAGTGATTTTTTTGTATAGAATAACATGAAATAGAAACATAAATTATTAACAAAATATTATTCCATTATTCAGCCAATCATACCTATTTCAGGATGAAGATAGATAGATCTTGACAGACTGAAAAACTTTACTATATCATTTACACGATAAATACGCAACTCAATAATAAAGCGCAAATTATCAAGGAACTAGAAACAACCAAGAACAATACATTGAAACAAACAATCAATATTCATCATTAACACAGACAAAACCAAATTTTAAGTAACTTCTAAAGATTCGACAAAAAGAAAATCAGATATTATTCAGAGGATTATCGAGAAAATATCATATCATTGGACTTTGGACCTAAACCAACCAGCTCTAGCAATCCACAGAGAGAAGTTAGAGAATAAACCATGGACCACGCACAAAATATCTGCAAAGGTAGCAGTGCTGAGCGGCTGAAAAGCCGAAACGACTCCCCCGCAATCTACAATGGAAGCTTTTTGAATGACATGATGATCGATAAAATAAAATTACAATGTAACCACCTTTCCAACACAGCAAATGATGCTTCCGTTTGAAATGAAAATACTGAGAAGCATTCACGTAATAATATTATCATTTTCGCAGTAGATACAATTGGCCTTACATTGAAAAAAAAAATTATGAAACCAATATTTCTACAATACAAGCGAAACTTTTATTAATAAAAAAAAAAAAAATTCATCCACCTTTCTCATATCTAAAAATAGCATATATTGCAAAATATATAGTGAACTGAATGAAGTCAGTGCAATGCCCTACGGAACACGAAAGCTTATCGGTAAGTTTCTTTCCATCTATTTTTTGGCGCATATATCACGCAATTCATTCTGAATAAATTTATTCAGCAAGCAATATTGAAAAGAGATGAGCTATTTTGAAATGAAAAGCTTCCTTTTATTTTCAGTTATTTTAAAGTTAGGCTATATTTGTGACATCGGCCCGCTTGGACAAACCTGGGTGCGAAAATGGGACCCTGAATGACGTTTGTGGGTTATTGTGAGAAAACCAAGGGTGATCGTTTTATTCCATCGGAGTTATACGATTCATCAAAAGCATAAATGTTGAATGTATAGAAGATGTGTGTGAAAATTGGAAAGAAAGTAAAAGAGCAGAGAGAAAATTTCAATAATCAGTCCACACAAGAAAGATATGTTATACAAGGAAAATTTGATTCAATAAGCCGTGAAAGGAGAACCAAGACCTAATAAGTACACGTAGAAATACGATTAAAAGAACACGTACATAAGAACGCTGGACAAACTGGTGGACAAATTCATTAGGGGAGGAGCATTGAAGTCAATGCCCATGCACCCTAATCAACTCGCCTACGGGACTGCCATGCTAACTGAGATGGCTCTTCACAGCCTTGGGGCAAGGCTGGAGTGAGAGATGTCTCACAAAGAAACGGCTCTGGGGTGGGGGTATTTCTAGACATCGAAGGGGAATTTAATAAAACCTCCTTCGACCTTCGACTCGATATAGCTCCATAAATAATTCTGCAGAAAGCTTTGGCGTAGAGAACACCATTGTCAAATGTATCTGTCATGCTGGAGGGCAGAATCATTACAAGCTCGATTGGAAGTTCGGAGATCAGCTCAACCGTAGCTAGAGGCTGCACGCAGGAGGATGCACTATTGCCCTTGCTGTGGTTCACTCAAGACTACGCGGACCATCTTGTCGTCGTGGCTGGCATGGTACCCAGCATCATTGAAGGAATCATGCAAAGGACTCTTAACATCATAAGCACGAGCTTTCGGTAAATCCGAACAAGACCAAAGTAGTACCATTTACAAAGTGAAGAAACGTGGACCTGGAAGAGCTCACGCTTTTTGGATCGAGACTTGCTCCATCCGGTTCGGTCTGGCCTGGAAAAATCACGTTAACAGGATCGTCCAGAGGGCCACTGCTAGCCTTTGGGCTTGTAGAGCATCCATCGGATGCACGTGGGGCTTACAACCACTCATATAGTCATATTCCACTGACTTGACACAGTAGTCATAGGGTCAATGATCACGTACAGCATCTTAGTTTTGCGCTTTCAAATCCACCTATAGGGCAAAGCTGGACAAGCTTCAATGACTTGCCTGCATGGCTATAATTGGAGCCTTTAGAACCATCCCAATGCTGGCAATGGAGGCCATACTAGAAATTAATGCCTCTTCATCTCTTTGTGGAGGGACGGGTACGGGAGGCTTCAGTCAAACTCAACGATTGGAGTCAATGGGTTGATAGAGGGCTGAATATGGGATATGTAAGGGCCTAGATTGATACTATCAGACAGGACCTCTCTCTCAGTAGAGGGGACGCAATGCCAAAAACTTCAGCTCTACCTAGACAATACAAGGTCGTCATCCTTGCATGACTGGCTAGAGCCTGACCCAGGTTTCCTCAAGCCATCTGGTACTCAGACGGGTTGGGAGAGGGTGCAGGGGCTAGTCTATATGGGAGAGACCTGTGGCGAGAACCAGTCTTGCACTGGGTCGATAGCCAACGGTATACCAGACTGAGATCTATGCTATACAGGTGTGTGCTCAGGAGAATCTTCAGAGAGTTTACTCGGGCAAGCATATTTTTATATGTAGCAACAGTCAGGCAGCACTTCGAGCCCTTTGCTCAGACAAGGTCAACTCAAGGCTTACGCTTGACTGTATGACAACCCTAGAACTACTCAGTGGGCGCAACAAGGTAACCCTTGTTTGGGTCTCGTGTAGGGATGCAACGATACTATCGATACTTTGAAAGTAGGTATCGATACATTCTCAAAATATCGAGTACTTTTTAGACTCGATACTTTTTTTCTCAAATGAAGTAGTAGGTATCGATACTATTTGTCTAATATCGATACTTGAAAAACCTTACTAAATACTGAAATTGGCAGGCAGAAGCGACATCTTTGTGTGAAAAGAGTAATTGGAAAATGTAAAAAAAGTGGATAAATGACCCGTTTTAATCTATATCTTTCTTGTCTTTCTTTCTTGCACAACAGAAGTCTATAAATAAAGACATATGCTGTTGGGAACCGAACCGAAATGCATGCACGTCAGGCGTCACACGTCAGCAAGAAAGATTGGTTATGTTTCTGGGATCTGTCTGGGATCTCTGTGTCTGGGACTAGGAGGAAATTTTATAAGTAGTGTGTTTTTTTCCACTTGTGATTGGTGATTATTTAGCATAATTAAAAAGGATTTACCAAGATTTAGAAAGGCCTTAAGAAGGTAAGAATGTAAGAATAAAAATAGGTAGGTATTTAGGAGGATATCTAACAATCTAGGTAATATAAATCATTGTAATGTAAGTATAAGTAGGGTAAATAGGTAATTAATAACAGATAATTAGGTTTTCAGAATACCGTTGATAATGTCGCCGACGCCTAAACTAAAAAGTGGATGTTGGATGTATTTCAACAAGGTAAATACATCGTCTGTGTGTATTTTGACAACGTCTCCTGCTCTGTTATCTAGGCCTATTGGCTCAGACTTTGACTGCAGGTAGTGGATCTACGTTGTGAGTCTAGGCTAGCGATTGAATCGTTATAAGGTCCCTCAAACTGCAAGAAGGCAAAAAACCTCCTAAAACTAAACTGGAGTCAACTAAGAACCATCACAGTCCTGACGGGGCTCTGAATGGTCAGATACCACCTGCACAAATCGGACCCAATAATGAGACGGAATGCAGATTCTGTAGCGAAGTAGATGAAACTACCAAGTCTACAGATTGCGACGCCCTTGTCGGTCGCAGACTACGATAACTGGGGTACAAGTTTCTGGAACCAGATGAAATAAAGCATGTCCGACCTGAGCGGGTCTGTACCTTTCTTAAACTTTGCTTGCACCGGAGGTAAGACAGGGCTGCACCAAGAGGGGGGCAGCACAATGGGCCACATGCGCGTCTAAATGCTGCCTGTAAAGGCTCTCCTTTTAAGTTTAAGGTAAATCAATCAATCCACACCTGCACATGGAGAAATAATTAGGATAATGAATTAATGAAGAGTAAGATTCAACTAGATGTACGCAACTACTACAGAAGTAGTGATCCTGATAAAGATTAATACTAGTAGAGAAAGAATAAAGTCAGTTTCATTCATTTCACTCGCATGCGACATCTGGAGTGAAATGATGACAACCAGGAGTTTTCTCGGAATTACAGGGCATTTTGTTGTAGACTTTAATCAACACTCAGTTATAATGCTGTGCAAGAGTTGGATCAATGACATACGTCCGAATACATTCGTTAAAAACTAATAAGTAGCTTAGAGAAATGGGAAATAGCATTGGATAAAGTGGTGGCCGTTGTGACAGATGGTGGCGCCAATACTACTTCAGCTATAAATACATTGTTTGGTAAAAATCGCCATGTTTTGCTCACACATGATCAATTTAATAGCTGAAAAATCACTTTCACTGAATTTCAGGAAGTATCAAGTGCGAAATATTGTGAAATGGTTTAAAAGTTCTGTAAATGCCAGTGACCAGCTGAGAAATCATCAAAAACAAATCATCAAAAACAAAACGACGTTAAAGAAGGGAACTTAAAAAAATTAATTTTGGATGTTAAAACCAGGTGGAACAGCACATTTTTTATGTTACAAAGATTTGTAGAGCTGGCACAAATTGTAAGCCAAGTTTTGCTTGGAAAAAGGGAAGCTTCACCTATGCCGATGCAAGTGAATTATTGTCAAAGAGCTTATAATTGTTCTCAAGCCGTTCACCGTTAGAGTTTATAACACGTGAATTATCCGGTGAGTTCTATGTTACTGCATCTAGAGTCATACCAATGATTAACTGTTCAACATATAATTACTCAACAACAGTCCGCTTAGATATAAGAGAATCTCAAGACATGAAATCTTTTATCATAAAAGAAATGGAGAAAAGATTCTCAACTGTTGAACAGGTGAAGATGCTTGTAATAACAACAATCTTGGATCCTAGATTTAAAAACCTCCACTTTCAAGATCCACTAGCTCTTGCCAGTGTATTAACTATGATAAGAAGTATGGTGAATGATGAATCGAATGTTGATGGCACTGAAAACTATTCCACAGAAGAAATCCAAGGTAATGAAGCTGATGGCGAAAAGAAAAGATTCACTGACAACTAGCCCTATCGATGAGTTGTCATTATATCTAGCCAATCCAGTTACTCCACTGAAAAGTGAGCCACTGAAAATTTGGAGGGACATGAAAAACATGTACCCAAAATTATATAAGATCGCTATGAAATATTCGTGTCTTGTAGCAACTAGCGTTCCATCAGAACCCCTATTTTCTCATGCCGGTGCCACTGTAACCCAAGCTAGAAATAGACTTTTAGGCAAACGTTTGGAGAAACTACTATTCCTCGGGTCGATTCCAGAAGAAGATTTTATTTTATTTTTTTCTCCTAAATATTATTTATTTAATTATTTTGAAATCAAATCGATATTATCTTGATATATTTTGTTAATACGTCTATAACGTCTCTATATGTACCTGTATTTTATATAGGTATATGCAATAAACATCAACCGAATTATTGCAAAAGTAATCGATACCCAAGAGTAACGATCCTTTTAAGCACAATATCGAGTAGTATCGATACTATAACAAAAAATACCCGTGGGCCGTGAGTACATAGTATCGATACTTCCCTAGTAGGTATCGTTGTATCCTTAGTCTCGGGTCACACGAGCATAAAAGGCATCGAGGAAGCGGACCAGCTGGCGAATGTAGTAACACTGTTTATATTGGGCCTGAGCTTGCACTTGGGGTTGTTTCCTGCCTGATGAAAACCAAGATCAGGAACTGGTCCAACAACCAAGGCGAATGACTGGATCAAAGTGACCTCAGAAAATCAAAGATCGTCTATTCTTCCTTGGCTTCAAACACTAGAACTGTGTCTGAGGTTTGCTTATACTTGCGTTAGCGATTCTCTGGGTTTTGGTGGTTCCAAGGCTAGTGGTTTGCCTGGATCAGTCTTTTAGATGTTCTGGCTTTGCTTTCATGTCAGTGGCGTCCTTGTGTATTTTGACAACGTCTCCTGCTCTGTTATCTAGGCCTATTGGCTCAGAATTTGACTGCAGGTAGTGAATCTACGTTGTGAGTCTAGGCTAGCGATTGGATCGTTACAAGGTCCCTCAAACTGCAAGAAGGCAAAAAACCTCCTAAAACTAAACTGGAGTTAACTAAGAACCATCACAGTCCTGACGGGGCTCTGAATGGTCAGATACCACCTGCACAAATCGGACCCAATAATGAGACGGAATGCAGATTCTGTAGCGAAGTAGATGAAACTACCAAGTCTACAGATTGCGACGCCCTTGTCGGTCGCAGACTACGATAACTGGGGTACAAGTTTCTGGAACCAGATGAAATAAAGCATGTCCGACCTGAGCGGGTCTATACCTTTCTTGAACTTTGCTTGCACCGGAGGTAAGACAGGGCTGCACCAAGAGGGGGGCAGCACAATGGGCCACATGCGCGTCTAAATGCTGCCTGTAAAGCCTCTCCTTTTACGTTGTAAATCAATCAATCCACACCTGCACATGGAGAAATAATTAGGATAATGAATTAATGAAGAGTTAGATTCAACTAGATGTACGCAACTACTACAGAAGTAGTGATCCTGATAAAGATTAATACTAATAGACACACAAAAATGCATTGATTAAGGGATTCATATAGAAATCCAGACAGAAATTCTATGGGAAACTCTATTTAAAGAGGAATCCTATCATATCCCTGCCATGATGATTTATGAATGTTGTGTTCGAAGAATTGCTAGACATCACAACTTGCTTTATCTCAGGTGAAAGTCAAGGCACAGTTGAAATGATGAAATTAGTAGGAGGAACTCTCACAAAATCTATCGAAATGTGTGTGAATGAATGTCTCCGACAAGGCCTTGTCAAAACATGAAATGACAAAATGCGCAAGTGATGCTACTACAAAGAAAGGGAAACACTATATTTACCAGAAATGCCTCCCGGAATTTCTTAGAAATAGCGGGAGGGGAATTCAGGTCAGCCTATCGAAATCACGCGAATTTATTATGATCGAAATGGGGAGCTGAACCTATTTAAGCAAATTGCAATCAAGTAGGAAAATAGCCTAGAGTCGACATTTGACAGTCATCAAAGATTAGGAGTAGACAATACATAGTGGTTAGTAGACATTATATATATACTTAGTTGAATTTTGCCTTGGATCAGCTTAGATTCGTTTCTAGAATCGAATCCTGCTCGTGAGAGTTTGAGAAAGTAAAGAAATCGCGAAAGCTATTATCAGTTGACGGTCGCGAATCAATAAAAATTCAGCCCAACTAAAATCATAAGCTACAACTTCTTCAACAGTATTTTAGGAACCTTCAATAGTATTTTAGAATAGCCATTTGTATTTACGAAATCCCCATATGAATAATGGAATAATTAATTGTATTAAAGAAAGCATCATTTGTATTTTGCAATAACTACTTAAACTTGGAAATGTAGTTTAGAAAAGCTAATTTAATTTAAGGCCGCGTTAATGGCCGCCATGTTTAAATTTAGTTTTTGAAAATGACGACTGCGTCACTCTACACATAGGGTTCAATATTTTATTATTTGTCCAAAACAAAATCTGTTTGTCGGTGAAACACTTAGTGACAGAGAAAGACAAATATACAACTATGATGCTTCCAATGTAGCTTTTTTGCCGTGGCGCCATCTACTTGAAATTGCTTGAACTGTTTTCACCTTCAAAATTCGTTTTAAGGTCATCTCATCTCAAAAAATCCGCAATAATTTCCAAAATCCTTTGGCATAAACATTATTTGATATATTATCTACAATCTCTACAATTTGCTTTTTTTAGTTTTTCGTGGTTATCAATAAAATATGCTTTTCACGGATCCAAGCTTGATAAACATGCAAATATGCAACCACCAACACATTTAATTGTTTTGGTGGTTGCGAACATGATTTTTGAATTTAAAAAAAAAGGCTGAATATCGAAAAACCAAAATAAGGAATTGTAGATAAATGATCAAATAATGTTTATGCCAAATTTGAGCCAATTCTGATGTGCCGTTTTTTTAAAGACCTTAAAACAAGTTTCGAAAAAACAACCAATCACAGTTTAAACATGGCGGCCATTAACGCGGCCTTAAGAAAGCATCAAATAAATTTTTGAATTACTAATTTAACTTAGGAAACATAATACTTCATCTTTGTCAGGTGTCAAACTTGCTGTCCCTTTATTAGTTCTTTGTCGTGTACTACCTACATAGAGTTATTTTATATTAAAAGTTATTTTGCATAGATAAGCAATTGTGAAGTTGCAGGAAAATGGATCTTCAAGACAATTGTGGTATTTACCGAGTATCCATGTTAAGGAGATCAGTGATACGAATGGTTCCCTTTAACCATCTCTACCATGCGCATTGTGTTGAAGAAGGCTGGCTTAATACACTAGAATCATTATGTTCAATGTGTAGAGCCAAAATAACTAGATTAGATAATGTGGTTCCTAGAATCAACAAAAAGCATTCTGCCCAGGATAGAAAAAGAATTGTCGTGTATGCCAACTAAGGTGAAGACTGGGTGCAGTTAGCCAATTCGTTAAATATAAAATTTAAAACTGCTTACAACTGGGTCTCGTCAGGCCGTGAAGATATAAATAAAAAAGGTGGTCAGAAACCAAAAGTTCTTACAGAAGAACAAATAAACAAATTGATTGAGTGGGTGGAAAAAGATTGCAGCACAACTCTTATGGTTTTAAAAGAGAAGGTGCTTCATGAATTCAGGATTGTTGTTGCTATTTCTACCCTTAGCAATTACCTAGAAGGAAGACTCTTTACTGTCAAACTAGTTCATCGACAGCCAATAAATATGAATTCGAATGAAAATAAAATCCTTCGAGCAGAATACGTACGCAACCTCAACACTCTTATCCAAGAAGGCAAACAAATCGTTTGGATTGATGAGGCCAACTTCAACCTTTTTTGTCCAAGAACCCGAGGAAGATCTAGGAATGGTTCAAGGGCAGTACAAACATTGCCAGCTTCAAGAGAACCAAATGTTCATGTCATTGGTGGAATATCTGCTGCAGGTGTAGTATTAATGGAACGTTGGCGAGTGTCATTAACAGCAGAAGCAGCTTATTGTGTGGGTCAGACAATTGTTGCAGCAATGGGAAATGGGCGGCATTCAAACAGGTGACCTGGTATATGTCTGCGATAACGCGCCGGCTTGAAGCTGCTTTGACTGGCACTAATACTACCCTGATAAGATTAGCGCCTTATTCACCAATGATTAACCCCATTGAAACAATTTGGTCAAAAATTAAATCATTTGTAGAAGCCCACCTTGGCATTCCACGAGTAGCTGCAACTGGTGTAATTGAACAAAGGAGGAATTATTGACCAAACCAGGACTACCATAGTCGGAGGAGATTGCGTCCGTGCAGCTCAACATTCCACTACCTTTCATTCCGCCTCGATAGGCTTAGAAGACATGTTAGTTGGACAAGAGAATTATTTTTTTTTTACATAGTTATAGGTATTCGGTTAGATTGTGTAGGTTTCTGTTATAAGAGTATCTTACTTATGTACATACCATAGAGTTGCAAAAATATTATAAATAAAAAATACTGGCTGATTTCTTTAAAGTTCCCCTCTTATGTTAAATTTGCGACAAGAGATGTCCATCTCTGTAAGTATTTATACATGTACTACCTACATGTAATCTACATAAAATTCAATTTATCGTTTCTCAAATTCGAATGGGGATGTCACGTCCAGGTAATGAATTTTTTTTTTGGAAAGGAAATTCACGAGCTCTTATTTGGACAAAAATTTCTTTATCAATTTAAATTAATCAAATTAATTAATTTAAAGAAATTTTTGTCCAAAAAAGAGCTCGTGAATTTCCTTTCCAAAAAAAAAAGTTTCTTTAATTCAACTGATTGTTTCAAAAATTCATATGGTGTTTTTAAAATACAATTGCTTCAATCTTAAATACACATGGCTTTTCTAAAATACATTTAAAATTATCGATAATATAATTCTTAGGTACTTCTAATATACTTTTGAATATTTCGCAAATACATTTGAAAAATCTAAAATATATATGGGTCTTTCTGAAATACAAATGTTTATTCTAAAATACAAATGACACTTTCTTAAATCTATAACGGAGGCCATTTGCACCGCTATAACTCAAGGGTTATTTAATCCAAGTGGAGCTTTGAATGTAACTCTTGTAGAAATATAAATCACATTCAAAGCTCCACTTATATAAAATATCCCTTAAGTGAGCTGTGCAAATGGCCATAAGTGTTACTGTCCTAAATACTGTTGGAAATGGTGTAGTCATCAATTTTCAATATATCTAATATGACTCTAAATAAACCTATCACCCATCTGTATACAATTTAATCACTGGCAATAAAGCTTTACTATTGTGATAAAATTAGCTCCCAACCTCTCAATTAACCATGTTGACTTTTTAGAGACTACCCCAAAATTTAATTCATCCATTAAGACAGGCTAATCATTATATCGATTCATAGATCGATTTTATGTCTCTTCACTGCCAAGATCAGCTGATATTTTAGTTAATTCTTAAACCCACAGTTATACTAAAAGAATTTTCCAACAAACGGATGAATAATTTGAAATAGATTTACAAAAAAAAAATGACCACTAATCTCCTAATTAGAAATTTTTTAATTGTTACCTATCTTATACAAAACCTAAAATTCCCACCTTATAACAGTCTTTCTCAGCACACATAATGTCTAAAAGCCGCTGCAACTCTCAGCAGATCATAAACATAATAATTATTTCATGCAGGAGACCTGTGTAACCGAAACGTGAATATCGTTACGAGGAAACGCGAGTGGAATAATATTCTGACCATGTGAACGATCCGGAGAAAAACAGAGAACTGGAACCGAGTGTGTGGAGAAACAAAATCTTGGAAAGCTGGAACGCTCGGTGTGCTTGGAGCGAATCGATTTTTAAGGGCGTTGATATCGTAATGCTTGACTGTTGGCGCGCATTATACGGGGGGCGAATTATTGTTGCGATTGGTAATTTCCGGTAACTAGCATTGGTTCAGCTTGAGCTTAATTGTTTTGAGAAGAACATGGAAAGCTAGAGAGGGATGATTACCTAATGGGGGTCTTAACTGAATTCAAATTTAGTGATGATACTAAACTCAGCCGAAAATGAGATGGGACACCTCGAAATATCACTATATTTGGAAAGCTCTAACTTTTGTAATTTCATTCCGATGGTGAATTTCAAAATAGTGTTGGGAAGCCCTAACTTTATGCTTTTTTCAGTGGTGGCGAATCCGCTTTTGGCCGAAGCTTTCTTATATACAGGGTGCTGAATTTGTCAGCATGCAAAATTTGAAAAATTCATCGCAGAATCTGGAAATAATGACGCATAGTGTAATGATTCTTTATGTATAGGTTGAATCACTAGATGGACACCTCTAGACGTTTTTGCAATTTTTATGATATCTTACGTTGCTATGGAGATATAGCTGTTTTTGTCAAATATGATTTTTTTCTTAAATTCGTCTATTCAATTAGGAGGAGGAGGAGAGAAAAATGGAGGAATAAGCACAAAAAGGACCAAAATGAAATCCTTCACTTCCAGTAGGTACCTACCTACCAGTGGCGTGCGTATGGAGGCTTACATTTTAAGAAATGTATGTTTTAAATTTATTTTGGTGCTTGATTAGGGAGTAAGGCGGTGAAGGGGGGGGGGGGGGGAGAAGAAATAAGTAGCAGTGACGTGCAAGAAGGGGTTCAATTTCTTTAATTCAAACATTAACAAATAGAGTAACAATACTAAAAAAAGAAACAAAACAAAAATGAAAAGAATTGAGAAGAATACGTATAGATAAACCAAAACTAATAACTTGTTGCCCTCCCCCCCTCTATTTTGAAGCGCCTGAGCATGCTAGAAATTGAACTGTTTATGAATTGAGCTGGAACTTCCTCCCAAATCTCAATGATCATGGGCTCAAACTCGTCTAAATTTTCCGGTTGGTGCTCTCTTTATGCGAGTACCAACTTCATCCAACTCCAGACGTGCTCAATTGGATTTATATCTGGTGAACCGGAGGGAAGTACCAGTCGATTCTCATTTTCTTCTTGTAGATATTCATTAACAAAAATTGCTCGATGAGGCCGTGCATTATCGTCTGCAAGAATAAAATCATCTGCTTCCGCATGCTAGGAACTATTGAGATTGAGAATTTTGTTCTTGTAGACGATAATGCACGGCCTCATCGAGCAATGTTTGTTAATGAATATCTACAAGAACAAAATGAGAATCGACTGGAACTTCCTTCCGAATCACCAGCTATGAATCCAATTGCGCACGTCTGAAATTGGATGAAGTTGGTACTTGCAAAAAGAGGGCACCAATCGGAAAATCTAGATGAGCTTGAAGACATGATCATTGAGATCTTGGAGAAAAATCCAACTCAATTCATAAACATTCTATTTCTAGCATACCCATGTGCTTCAAAATTGGAGGAGGGCCAACAAGAAAAAAATCATATTTGACAAAAACAGCTATATCTCCATAGCAACGTAAGATATCATAAAAATTGCAAAAACGTCTAGAGGTGTCCATCTAGTGATTCAACGTATACATAAAGAATCATTACACTATGCGTCATTATTTCCAGATTCTGCGATGAATTTCTTAAATTTTGCATGCTGACAAATTTAGCACCCTGTATATAAGAAAGCTTCGGCCAAAAGCAGATTTGCCACCACTGAAAAAAGCATAAAGTTAGGGCTTCCCAACACTAGTTTGAAATTCATCATCGGAATGAAATTACAAAAGTTACAGCTTTCCAAATATAGTGATATTTTGAGGTGTCCCATTTCATTTTCGGCTGAGCTTAGATTGTGTGGTCCATTTTGATTGATTGATAAATTGCATGGTATTCTCTGTTTTTTTGCAAATCTATCAGCATTTCTTTGTTTCTCAGATAGGTGCCTGAACATAATTCTAACTATGCAATAAAATTGAACAAAAAATCTTTTGTAAAGCTACAGCATACAAAGAGCGTTCAATGCAAACCATATTGAAAGTCCAATGTCTAATGAAACCCAAAACTCTAGCTTCCTTACCTATTTTGTCCAAATTAACTCTATCCCGAAACCCAGTGCAACTTAAGTAAACATGAGAGCTTATTATAAGGTCTCTTGTTCGCTCTCCAGCAGGAAGTTCATTAAATGCAATTCTCCAGGCACAGTAAACTGAACTTTATGAGCTTTTGTGATGACGTCCTTTTTGTTTGACAATAGAAAAATGCAAGTAGGTAAAGGGATATAGTGAATTGTTACTTAAATATAATATCCACCTTTTTACGAATTAATTGTTTTACATACAACTTACAGCTAAGGACGGCATCTATTCAATTGAACAAAAAAACTTCTTTTATTGATTGGAAATTAACAACCAAATATTAATTTAAGGATTTCTGTAGGGATTTAAAAATGTCAATAAATAGGATAAAGTCTAATCAATTTCTCCACTCGAAGGGCAAAATTTTCCCTAGGCTCTCGTGTTTCCCTACAGATGGCGATAGCTTTTCTTCGCGAGAATATATATGGAAAATTAGTTGTTTATTATAATACGTAAGTTTAATGGCCAGAAGATACCGAGTAATCACTTTTTCTGCTGACTTTAACTTTATATTGTCATAAAAGCTTTTCAGCTTAGATTTGCAGGCAGTCAGTTGAAAGCATTCAATTTATAATTGTATTCTTATTTTTATCCAAATATTGTTAGCAAGTTGAAATAAAGTTTTTTTAAAAAGTAATTCTCGGCTATCGACTTGTTAACTGGCGCAGTCGGTAGGATATTTTTCGGTTCAGTTTCGGCAAGAATTTGGACCGTTAACGCGAAAAATTAGGACTAGCTCTAAGTTTGTTTGCTGTGTGGATAGTGGCTAATAATCTAACATCGGTTATCAAAGTTCATCGTGAACACTACTAAAACACCAGTGCGGGAAATTGGACTAAATCGCCAATTTTCGCGAGGACAAAGACGTTTGTGTGAGAAAAATTGCTTGCCAAAAAACTTTGACCTTATATGTTACAATAAGTGGAGATTTGAACATCATCGTCATTTCTCACAAGATCAAGCAGTCTTTAGAAGGACCGGCATCGCTAACCAAGATTCTTGGCTTATAATGAAGATATTCATTATACTGAGTGCAGTGCAATTGATTGTATTCATGTCCAATATTGATGATATTATTGATCAATTAAGTAACTTAAATTTGCGAATAGATAATTTATCACCTTCAACTGACTCTGCTTTTCAATCTGAAGAAGTAATTAGAATAATCAATCAAGCTTTAAATAATACAGAAAATAGTACTGAAGGCAGAGTAGAATCGATAATTGACAATAATCAACTCTGTAAACAGTAATATATCAATAATGGCTACTTCATTTAGACCTGAATATTTAAATTGTGTGCCGACCTTTGACGGCAATCCAAATGACCTAAACAGATATTTGGCAGTTTGTCAGAGTCTTATTGACACCTTTTACAATGCCAATGAGCCAAACCACTTTCAAAATATTTATTTGTTGAATTGTATTATAGGAAAATTGACGGGTAACGCTAAACTTGTTCTTGGTACCCAAAATGTTAATAGTTGGAATGAATTAAAACTCATCTTGGGTAGGCATTTTGCTGACCAAAGAGATGAAGCTTGTCTTAACAGAGACCTCGTTATGCTTGGGCAAAATAATAACGAAAACCCTAATCAGTACTACGACCGAATTTTACACAACTTGAATTTATTATGTTCTTACGTAGATTTACAGGAAGTAGATGATTCTTAAAAGAACCCTTTATAATAATCTTGCTCTGAACACATTTTTATCCGGACTCAAAGAGCCATTAGGCACAACGAAAGATTTACTTGAAGCCTTACAGTTTGCAAGAAAGTAACACTCAATATTTTCAAAATAAGCCAAAAACACAAAATTTAAATACACCTGCTCAATACGCACATCAATCAAAAGCACAAAATTTCAATACACCTGCTCAATACACACACTTTCAAAATAAGAACGCATTCCCATCACAACCAATCTTCGTGAGACCGAACTATAACAAAACTCAGCAAAAATTCCCAACCAATTCGCAGGTTTTTGGGAAAAGGACACAAGTAAATGCCGTTAAGTTAGATCCAAACAAACCGCTGCCAAAACCAACATCAATGAGCACCACTTCGCACAATACCTTGCCCAAACAATATCAATATCCTAATTCCAACCAACCACGCTATAATTATTTCCAGTCGCGCTCTAATCAACCACCAAATTTCATATTCGAGGAACTCTACAACACAGACACTGTGGATGAGCCAAATTCGAACTTTGTGTACCAAACCAATAATGATGAAACATACACTGAAAATTATGACCCACCATATTACCCACAAACTGATGACGCTCAATCGTCAAACCAAGAATCAGAAAATTTTATAGATCAAAATGACGAGGTCCAATCACCCCAAAATGATCAGAATTTTCCCAATACTTGCCTACAACACCAGCGAGTTATCGTATATGACATTCTCAGAAAATAACTTAAAATTTTTAAGCCATAGTGGGTCCACGAAATCATTCATTGACCCCGACCTGGCCCAAAAATATTTTCCCAATCATATATCATACGATCCGTTCATAGTATCAACAGTATTTCAATAATCATCTCATCAATTTAGTGCGACGATCCCAGCATCGCGAATTTTCAACTTACAAGGTATTTGATGGCTTAATAGGACTTGATACTCTCAAATCGTTGCAAGCTAGGATCGACTATAACAACGGTTTCCTTGAAACACCTCATACACGTTACTTTTCCATAAAACACGACCGGAGATACAAAATACATATTACAATATCACCTCGCTGTTCCCAAGTAGCGAAATTAAAAACCGACATACAAAACGGCGAAGTAATAATACCTTACCAGAAAATTCATAACTGTGAAATTCCTAGTTAGGTTATGCATTGGCGATTGTTTTAAATAATACATGCCAACAGATAACACTGGATATATCAGAACCATATAAAGTAAAAAAATTCGATTACAAAAATTTCGAAAATATCGAACTTAATAATTTCGACACTAATTGTCCACAACCCAAATTCAACCCTTCTCAAATTCGTACTGACCATCTAAGCTATGAAGAAAAAAGTGCAATATTGAATTTATGCAAAGAATATTCAGACATTTTCCATCGTGAAAACACGACTCTTACATTCACTAGCAATATTAAACATTCAATTAGAACCTTTGATGAACGCCCTGTATATACGAAGTCCTATAGGCACATATTAATGAGATGCTAAATCAAAAAATTATAAGACCAAGTACTTCACCATCATGGTCCTCGCCCATTTGGGTAGTGCCAAAGAAAATGGACGCCTCGGAGGTTCAAAAATGGAGAGTAGCGATCGACTATCGCGCATTTAACGAAAAAACTGTAGACGGCAAATACCTCCTTCCTAACATCACTGATCTTCTTGACAAACTTGGGAAATATCATTATTTTAGCACACTGGACCTTGCTAGCGGCTTCCACCAAATTAAAATGGAAGAAGCCGATATACCGAAGACTGCGTTCAATACAGAGAATGGCCACTACGAGCAGTGTTGCCAGGCCTAAAAACTTCTATAGCATGAAATTTGAGTCATTAAAAACATGAGAAAACATGAGATTTTTAAAATAGCTGAAAACATGAAGGGTCATTAAAAAATAAATAAAAACAGTTGTTTAAAACTCGTGATCTTGTTTCATACCATCTTTGGTAAAAAAAAACAATCAAAATAAAACAAACTATCGAGGAAAATACATCACATCACAAAAAAAAGGAACCTATCTTAGTACAGAAGACAGAAGGAACATTTGTGTTTTTGTTTTATTCAATCACAGCCTCATTCTATTTGATTAAAGATTTTTAAGTAAATGTCTATACTTTTCCACTACATTGGTGCTGTGTATAGTGGGTTTCTTCTTATTTATAAATGTGTCATCAATGTTAAAATTTGGTACAGTTATTGGACCCAATATATTATTTCGTTCTCAAAATGCCAGCTATTGTACTTTGGGTTAAGGCGGTTTTTGGACTCTGTGAAAAAATCCTCTCACATGTAGCACTTGAGTGTGGTTTAAACTACGTAAATTTCCCGGTAAATTTAGCATCACCTCTTTTAAGTTTTGAAACTGATAACCAGAAATATTCACGAGAAAATGTAAAAACCAACATTATTTAATAACAAACCATAAGATAAAAAATCATGAGATTTTTACTTGGAAGCATGAGAGCATGAGATGGACAATGAAAACATGAGATCTCATGTAAAATCATGAGGAATGGCAAAGCTGACTACGAGTTTACTCGCATGCCCTTTGGTTTGAAGAATGCCCCTGCCACCTTCCAAAGGGTCATGGACAAGATTCTTCGCGGACTCAAAAACGAACAATGCCTGGTATATCTCGACGATATAATAGTGTTCTCTACATCATTAAAAGAACACCTAGATCGACTAAGAGCAGTTTTCGAAAAACTACGTAATTCGAATTTCAAAATCTAGTTAGACAAGAGTGAATTTCTGAGAAGAGAAGTTGCATATCTAGGTCACGTAGTGACACCAGAAGGAAAAAATCAAAGCTATTAAAAAATATCCATTACCTTCTACTACAAAGCAAATAAAAGGGTTTCTAGGTCTTCTCGAATACTACAGACGGTTTACAAAAAAATTTTGCCAAGGTCACTAAGCCTCTAACTAGATGTCTGAAAAAAGGTGTTAAAATCGAACACAAAACTGGATTCGTAGAATGCTTCGAAGCATGTAAAAACCTCTTAATCAACGAACCCATCCTTCATTATCCCGATTTTTCGAAGACATTCAATTTGACATGTGACGCATCCAATGTAGCTTTGGGTGCTGTGCTCTCACAAGGTCCCATAAGCCAAGACCTGCCTGTAGCATACGCATCGCGCACACTTAATGACTCGGAGCGTAACTATTCCACCATTGAGAGAGAGTGTCTTTGCCTCATATGGGGCACTAAATACTTCCGGCCATATTTATTTGGGCGTACTTAAATTCAATATAATCACAGACCACAAACCTCTCCAATGGTTGTTTAATCAAAAAGACCCTAGTTCTAAACTAGTCAGATGGCGCATAAAATTAGAGGAATTTGATTATAATATCATTTACAAAAAAGGCAAACTCAACACCAATGCCGACGCTCTTAGCAGAATTGAACTACACATTAATAAATCCGACAATATCACGAACTTGGTCTCTTACATATATGATTTTAATAGAGAATTAGAACGAGAATCCCAAAATGAAAATATTGACCAGATGTCAACCGTAGCACAGCCTGACCTTGATCTTCGAAGTATTCCCATCGATGAACACCCTGATATCCAAAACAACGAAGACGATAACGAGACAGTTCACACCAAACAACGATCAAGAACCTATAGTCGGGATACCCAATCAAGTTTTAATTTCAAAAGTCTAACATTCACCAGCAAAAGTAAGAAGTCTGATATTATTTGAGAAAAATCGAAGGTACATAGTTCGACTGCCTGAAAGTGATTTCGAAAATGACATATTACAATTTGTTAAAGCAAATATTGTTCCGAGCAAACTATATTCCTTATATTTTGAAAACCTAGACGTATACGAGGCTTTCTGCGAAGTAATTCGTAGGAATTTCAAACTGCGTTCTTTGAGATTCAAAAGATGTGCAATAAAATTAATCGACGTTATTTATGATAGAAATAACGTGTGGACCTATAATGGTTTAGTGTTCAAAAAAAATTCGGCAGGTGATCGTGAGCTAATAAGGGATGAAAAATCCCTTAACGATTCTATAATCTTTTTAAATGATAGCGCGAGTGAAAGAATCAACAAGGATGGTGATAACGGTGAAAATTATTGGAAAATGAACTGATTTTTGTGGTAGGAATTACACCTAATTGACGCATATGGAAGGTAACATTTCTCTATTTACTAACATATTGTGCCAAAATACACCCCAAACTAAACTTTAACCATCAAAATAAAAGGGTGGATGGTGAAAAACTGAAACTTTCACAGACAAATGTTCAAATTCGGAACCTACCATTCTATTATTAGATATATTGTCTTTTTTTTTTTTTATTGAATCGGCTTTTACTTGGTGGAAATCCATTATCTAATAAAAGATTTTTTAAGTAAATTTAAATACTTATATATTTCCACTATATTTCAGATAAAATAGTGGAAATATATAAGTATTTAAATTTACTTAAAAAATCTTTTATTAGATATATTGTCATTTCTTTTTTTTCCATTTTATTTCAAATTAATGGGATTTAACTCTACAATGCGTTTGAAGTTATTTAATTTTAATTTTGGGTATTAGGTCACTTTTTACTTTTATTATATTTCCCTAGAGTGCTATATAATATATGCGCTGATTCATTGTTTTGATATGGGTTGGGTGATTTTTGTATTTCCAATGTAAGTAACTTTTCTATTGTTTTCTATTTTCTAGTTAACTATTACTGTGATTCAGTGATTTGGAGTTTAGGGTTTATCATGGTACTTAACTATTTGGTTGTTTTGATTATTAAATTTCAGACAATGAAATTAAAACTTCACCTATTAAAATCAGTATAATTAAGTACAGAATATTAGTCTTCAGTTTTTTTTTTTTTTTAATATTTAATATCTTTATTTGTACCTGAACACATTTAACAGTCGCACCTGGAACAGGGGGGTCAGGCAATAACCCGAGTTTACTTTCTTTAGCATTACTTGCTCATTTTTACTTTCTCTTCAAAAACCGTTTATGACTTTTATTTTACGTGTTTTTTCAACCCGTAGAGATAAAATTTGTTGGGATTGGTACAACCTTTGACCTTCGCCAGACGTTTTTGTTACGCGTACAGTCATCGGCGAGACACAAGAAGATGGCCGATGGCGGTTTTTCCAATTTGACTGATATAGTTGCTTATAATTCCTACATTTTTTTCATAGAAGCTAATGAAAATTTTGGCGAGGGAAAATCCAAAATAAAAATCTAGGAAAAAAGTTCTTCTCTTCTATAAAATGCTTAGGCAAGCTGTTGTGTCAAATTGATATGGGTAATCGCTCAAGCTATAGAGGACTTCAAAATAAATATATAGCTACTTTGAAAATTAGTTTTGAATAAGATACTGAATTTTTTCACTATTTTTTTACAAATCACGAATTCGGTGAGCCGCTAACCCCCCTGTTCCATGTTCTCCGGGTACCCAGTTAGGGTCCCAGTGCCACTGTTAAGTAAAAAGGAGAAGGAAAAAAATAAATTGAAAATTCTAGGGGGCAGGCAGAGGCTGTCCGCAACTTGCCTTTAGTGCAATCAGTATATTATTATTTTTTGCTGGTTCCCAAATTTTTGTTGTATCAAATCTTGAATTATTTCTGCTCTTTCAAACAAAGCTATCTTCGCCTCCTTCCTGCATTAAAAAAGTAACTTGAAACTTATTCTCTTGTTGCACCTCAGCCTATTTATTTGGAAAATATTAAATTGTTTATCTATATTTAGACTGCTTTACCCACTATGCACTACATTCGCACTACCTAGAGATGCAAATAATTTATTTTATTTTATTCTTCTTTTTTTTCTATAACTTTTAAGTACTGTTACCTGTCATGAAATTAGCGCATGTCAACATTAGATCGTTATCTACGGGATTCAATAACTTTAAGAGCTTGGTTTTGGAGAAGGATTTTGATATTGTTTTTGTGACAGAAACATGGTTATCTGAAAATATTCAGGAAAATGCTGTAAACATAGACGGTTACACGCTAACCAGAAAAGACAGAGATGGCAGGGGTGGTGGTGTCTGCGGTTATATTAAAAATATACACAACTTTTCTGTAGTAACCTTCGATTTTCAGATCACTAACACCTTGGAACTTTTGTTTGTAAAAGTTAAACTCCCCTCTAGATCCATGATAACCGGGGCCTTCTATAGACCACCAAAGTCAAACATCAACAGCTTTAATAATGACATTGAAAATATTCTACCATACCTTTCTATGCATTGTGATATACTAATATGTTTGGGAGACTTAAATGTTAATTTTTTTGATCTAAATAATCCAACTTTAACCTGCTTTGAGTCGTTTGGCTTATCACAGTTACTGAATGAGCCTACTAGGGTGACCGAACAATGTAGTTCCTTAATTGACCCCATTTTTATTAGTGACACCACATCCCTTGTTGAATCATGTGGTACCATCTCCTGTCACGAAACAACTGACCACCATTTAGTTCATGCAAAACTCAAAATAAACCTCACCAAACCTAAACCAAAAATAATTAAAACAAGGTGTTTTCGTAATCTCAAATTTGATGACTTTTACACGGATCTCACTTCTCCAAATTTTCAACAAATATTTCATGAAAGAAACATCGATAAAAAGCTCGATATATTTAAGTCGCTGCTTTTAAGTGTTTTTGACAAGCTCGCTCCAATTCGCGAATGCAGAATTACAAAGCCCAAAGCTCCTTGGCTAAACTATGAAATTAAAACTGCACAAAAAAGCAGAAATAAGGCCTTACAGAAATATAAACGCACCAGACTTGCCCTAGATTGGAACTACATATAAAAACTTGCGCAACCAAACTCTTCAACTTATCAGGACTGCAAAAAAAAACTATCTAAAAAATATCTCTACTGAGAACGACCCGAAAAAAATCTGGAAAACTCTGGAAAATCTACACATAAAAACAAAAAAAAAAACAGCTCTTTGGTTCCACCAAAACGTTTCTCTGCAGAAGAAATCAATAATTATTTCTCTCCATTTTTTCAGAAAGTTTCTGCAAAATGCAATGATCAGATCAATTTTTATAATAACCATCTGTTCAATCAAAATCTCAAGTTTTCGTTTTCATTTGCTTCAGTCGAGGATATCCATAAAATTCTAAATAATATTAAAACCAATGCCTATGGCTGTGACAACGTATCAGCTAGAATGTTAAAAATGTGCAGTCCATATATTGACGTGTATATCTTGAACATAATTAATTGTTGTATCGAGCAAAACTACTTTCCTAAGATCTGGAAAACATCAATTGGTACGCCACTGGCTAAAAACACAAATCCTCAGAGTCTTGCCGATGTAAGAATAATAAGTTTGTTGCCAGCTATGTCCAAAATATTAGAACGTGTCCTATATAACCAGATTTTCAAGTATATAATTGAAAACAAGATTCTTCCCGACACTCAGTGCGGCTTCAGAGAAAATTTCAGCACAGCAACCGCTTTGACTACAATACTGGATGATATTATGTCAGCCTGGGATTCAGGAGAGATTAGCGTGCTTGTTTTGCTGGATTTCTCAAAAGCCTTCGATACAATAGACCATCGATTAATGTGCTCAAAATTAAAATTTTATGGATTTGATTATGACTCTGTTTCTTTGATCAAGTCTTACTTTTTGGAGAGGTTTCAAAAATAAGTTTCAATGTGGTGTCTTCTCAAAATTCTGCTATCTTAAGTGGAGTCCCCCAGGGCTCTATTCTAGCATCCCTAATGTTTATTATATATACAATCGACATCCTAAACTCCGTAAGTCTCTGTTCTGTAGTGGCCTATGCGGATGACAAGCAAATTTACCATCACTTTAAAGTTTCGGATTACGCAGAAGCGGAAAATACAATTAAAAACGAACTAAGTTAAATTCAGCAACTATCAGAGGAACACAACCTCTTACTCAATTCCAAAAAATCACAGGCAATATGCTTTGGAAAACTAAAAGATCGGAATTTTATTAAGCAAAACCTCAGCGTAAAAATTAATAACGTACTGCTGCCTTTCGAAACTTCTGTCAAAAGTCTTGGCCTTACAATTGACGAAGATTTGAGATTTGTTGAGCATGTCAAAAATATAAGCAGAAAAGCATTCTGTTCTCTTAAACTCTTATATTCAAATAGACATATTTTGGACTTAAAACTTTAGAAAAAATCTTTGTGAAAGCCTGGTTCTGTCAAACTATAACTACTGTGATTTTCTTTATAGCAATTGCCTTTACAGCAACGATAAATTCAGAATACAAAAAATGCAAAATAACTGTTGTAGACTGATTTACGGTCTAAGGAAGTTTGACAGAATTTCCCAGAAAGTGACAGATGCCTCTTGGCTCATTATGAAAAACCGTCGGAAACACCACCTCGCCAACTTTGTCCATTGTGTTATAACAACGGATAGCTCATCTGAAATTTTAAAAAATAAATTTATTCCTTGCTCCACTCTTCATAATGTAAACATCAGACACAAAAAACAGTATCAGGTTCCTCGTTTCAAAACTTGTCTGTATCAAAGGAGCTGCATATACAATGCCATTTAATTGTATAATGAAACTCCAGATGAATTAAAACAACTAAATGTACATCAATTTAAGATTAAATACCGGCAGTTTCTGTTTTCTATTCAATCCCATAATAATAGATAAAGAAAAAGATAGATTGGAGTGATAGTGAAATGTTCTGCTGTGGGAGGGTCGATGCATGGAAGAGCAAGAAAAAACAACAAAAAATGGAAATTTTTGAATTGGTGCGGTAACATTTGGGAACACCTGTTTTATTTTACATAAAGAAATGGGCCTACTTTGTGGTTGAGTAAAAATAGCTCCTGGTGCTAGACTCCGCCACGGGGTAGCAACCCGTTCTTTATACCAACCTTACTTAAAATTATGTATTCAACTTATTGTATCTATATTTTTTTTCAATTTTTTAATAAAGTCCTTTTATTATTATTTTTATTATTATAGAAGAAGACGAAATATTGAATATCATCAGAAACTACCACGAAAGGAACAGCAACCACCGTGGAATCGAAGAAACAGAGAAACGTATCAAAGAAAAATATTATTGGCCGAATATCACAGATGCAATTCAAAAATTTATTATTGAATGCGAAATCGCTGACAATCTAATAACGTTCTTCTCCCATCACGGTATTCCAACAAAAATTGTCGCAGACAATGGAACCGAATTTAAAAACACAATAATAACAGAACTATTACATCTTCACAAAATCAAAATTCACTTTTGTTCGCCCTACCACCCACAATCGAACGGGGTCATCGAAAGATTACATTCCACACTGGCAGAACATATTATTATTAAATTGCTCAATAATCAAGAATATTCCAAAACACCTATCAATCAAAAAATTAGATATGCCATTTTAGCATATAATCACTCATTACATTCGCAACTCAATTTAAGCCCATCGACATTATTAACGGTCATATCACCAATAATGGTCCCTTCAACCTTAACCTAGACCAACTACTATTAACTGACTACGTCGCCGAACATAAAGACAGAACTAAACTTATGTACTCGAAAATCAATGAAGAACTAATAAAAAAAAAGAACGGGTGATAGGAAAAATAAACGAGAATCGTGACAGTCCGGCCCTATTTACTGAAGGACAAGGAGTCTTTGTCAAAAAACATGGTAGGCAAAAATTAGGCGATACCTTCAATAAGCCTACACAAATTGAGACTGTTGACCCTACGAGAAAAACCGTAGCGACCACCTCACAAAACAAAATACACATGGACAACCTTAAACGTCCATTGCGATATAAATATTCTTTCGACTAAAAATAAAAAAGAATACTTCGCATGCTTAAGTAAATATAATAATTTAACATTAAGATAGGTTAGTTTTAGTATCATTAGGATAGGTTAGTAACTTAGTTAATTATATTTCAGCTTACTCGCTTACGTTTCTGGAAACGAAGACCAGATAGTCATACGAGAACTTTGTGATAATCCTGGCATCATACCCGTTAAACTGGGAAATGCGAAGATCAAGGGTTATTCTCCCACTCTAATACACTTTAACGATTTGAATCCGATACTTTCTGAAGTAAGCAAATTGAGGACAAAATCAGAAAATATATCCAGATTAATAAACTCTCACCAAGAATATTCCTTGGATACTAGTTATTATTTGAAAATATTAAATATTACAAGATTCAGGGTTGAAAATAAAATACAAGAAATTACTCCTACTAATTTCAAGAGGATTAAACGAGAGTTGATAAACGCATTAGGATCTTTCTTCAAGGCTATAACAGGAAATCTCGACGCCTCTGACGGTGAACAATACGAGTATCTAATTAGAGAACTGCAAAACAATTTTTTGGTATTGAACAAATGCCTATATACCAGTGAATTTAGAGAGCATCCTATTATATGAAAAAATTGTTTCTCTTGACTGTTTTATTTCCAACAACAAAATAACGTACCTTTTGCATTTAACTATGATGTTACTTCAGTCTTTTGAATATTTTCATATTTACTCACTACCCATTTTTGATAAGAGTCGGTTTAAGGTTGTTTTACCGCGGAACAAATGTCTACTAAAAAATCAATTGCCTTACGCCTAACAACAAGAAGAATGTCAAAGAGTCATCCCTCAGCACTACGTATGTGAAAACGACAATCTCTAAGAAATCCAAGAAGACATGCCCTGTGCCATCAGGTTAATTAACTCTGATAAAAACACTTCAATATGCAAACAAACAGAGGTAAAAATTACACAGCCTCTTACGAACCAACTAGCCGACACAAATCATTGGATAATGATCGCTCCATCCAAATCAAATGTAACAACCAGGAAGAAACCAGAAGCATTTTTGGAACTTACCTATGCAGTATTCCCGAAAGTTGCCAAGTCAAAATAAAATCGAAACTGATCTCCAACATAAAAAAATTAGTCAGAAGTAACAGTCAACCTATACTGCTTCCCGATATTCAAGAAACGCTAACTCTGTTGCCTACGTTAAATTTAAGTACCTATTTACCCGACTTGAAGCTGGATGAGCTACACAAACTTCAGAACGAGATTTTAGAAGTTCAATCGGATTTACTATTTGGCCAAATTGAAACAAATCCCAGTATATGGTACTTAGTAATATATATCCTATTAATTCTTGGCTGTATAATTTTGGCATACAAGAAAATTGTTCCAAAATTTAGGAAGAAAGTACCAACCCCTAGAAAAGAAGAGGACACGTATATTCAACTACCCCGGCTAGGGCGATAGTTGAATCTGAGGAATGAGGAGTTAAATGGCCAGAAGATACCGAGTAATCACTTTTTCTGCTGGCTTTAACTTTATATTGTCATAAAAGCTTTTCAGCTTAGATTTGCAGGCAGTCAGTTGAAAGCATTCAATTTATAATTGTATTCCTATTTTTATCCAAATATTGTTAGCAAGTTGAAATAAAGTTTTTTTTTTTAAAGTAATTCTCGGCTATCGACTTGTTAACTAGTATGAGACTTACAAACAATATAAATGATAAAAACCTATTACTTAATTACCTACCTGCTTCTTAAGAGACCGCCACTTTTCTTACCTATCCAGCAGAGTTTTTTTAAAAAAATGTTTGAAAAGGCTTCATAAATTAAAAAAAAAAATGCTGAAAAACATTTTAAAAAAAGTTTAAACGAAGAGTTAAGCCTTACTAATTAACGTTTTTTGATTGATGCTCCATTGTTTGCAATTCCAAAGCACGTAATTTAATATTTTATAGAAATTAATTATCTCAAAACTGGATTACTTTTCAAATGAAAATTAGTTAATCATTATAATATATTTTAATTGGCGATAAACTCTAGAGTAGGTACTTGGTAATTTAAAAAAGCTAGTGAAATGCAATTAAATTGAAATTGCCTAATAAAAGTTCCTCTTGCTTTAAAATCAATAGGAATCTTTCCAGGCATAGGGCATAAAACTAAGACATTTCAACTCCGTATTATATCCTCCCGGCAGTGCGGATCTTCATATTTTAAATAAATTGACTCGAAATTTGAATTTCGTTTTGACAGAATAATAACTAGTAATTTAAATTTATTATTTAAGAACGATTACGGATTTTAATCAACTAAATTGAACATGAACGTTGCTTGAATTGTATAGGTAGTTGGGCCGAAACTGGAAAATAATCCATTTCCTACCGCATAGCTACGACACAGCTAGTTGGGTCACCACGTTGCATTTCGATAAGGCAGAGAAGCCTCACATCAGATAAATCATTTGAATATTCTGCTCTTCCTATCTCGTATTAAAGGATGTTCTCACGTAATAACGTTTTGCATTAAATGCTATTCAAAATAATGTATATTCACTGAAGTCTTTCTTATTTGAGTTCATACAGCAATGAAAATGGTTTCAAATTTATGAGACAATAAACTCATGTCTACAGTTTCTTATAATAAATAATAGCTAAATTCTGCAAACGAGAAAGACGACCGGTCATTCTAGAGCACCATGCAGTAACAACGGCATTTTTTTTCTCGCATCAGACTAACATGTGTTGCTTATCTTTTCTGTAAAATTATTGATTTGTGCTAGTTATACCCAACAGAAAATTATGGAAGTTTGCACAGTGATAGAATTGGACTTGGACTTGGAATGGACCAAGGAAGACATCATGTGCAGTGGGTATTCCTTCTGGTGATGGCTACGTCTCACCTCAAATAATTCAAAAAATTGCTACAATTTCAGATTTTTGTGCTTTTCATAACCTTTTTCAGAATAATTTTATTCATAATGCAAATGGAATTTTTCTCGATTTAGCTCTGTCTCATAGAACGTTTAACGTTAATGATTGTGTTCCTCTGGTTCCCATTGATAATCATCATCCACCCCGTTGCTTTAACCTTGCCTATCCCGTAATCATGTAACAAATCTGTTGGTACTAGAACCGATTGCCATTACCATGATTTTAAATCTGCAGACTCCATATCAATAAACACATGTTAAACACATTTTATGATATTGTTCTCGGTCTATTGGTTCCATTCAAAAAGGAACCCAGTGGAAAGTTTTCTAGGTGGTTCAGTGGGGATCTTATAAGTCTAACAATACAAAAGAAGATTGCCCATAAAAATTACAAAAACAGTAGGTAAATCCACTCGTGTTTTTGAAGTTTTTGCCAACCTAAGATCACAGTGTGCAGTCCTTTCTCGGGAATGTTATAGGAGGTATGTCCAAAATACTGAAAATAACCTTTCTACTAATTCAAAATTGGAATTTCTTTAGTTCTAAACGCAATGCGCCTGATATATTTATTCTATTCACTCTTGATAATAGAAGTGCTATCATGAGTCCTGATGCTGACAACTTATTTGCAGGTTATTTTTTCTCGGTCTACTCTGCCTGTCAATGCAATCAAAAGCTGTCGTTAAATCATATTAATGTTCACAATTACTCCATTTCCATATGTGACATATACACTAAGCTTATTAGCTTGAATCCTGACAAGGGTCCGGCAGGGTTATTCTCTACGAACAGCAACTACATAGCAACCAGCAACCGGTTGCAAGTTTGCATTTTTTGAATAGAAAACTCGCGTATGACAGCGACTGGACAGCGACAATTGCGCAATTCTCTCGGTCGCAAGTTACAGAATAAGGCTGCGGGTCCTGATAATATTCATCCTATCTTTCTTAAAAGCTGCTCCTTTATCCTCGCTAGGTCCCTACAGCTTATATTTAATAAATCTTTGGAAAGTGGATCTTTTCCCAAATTCTGGAAAACAATGTAACGAAGTTACTAGATTTTTACTGTGATTCCATATTCGGCTGGCTATAAACTCCGTTATTTCTGTAAAACTAGATAATGAAATACCGCGCAGGCATTCCATTTTCGATACCAGCTCCGACCAGATCAGCCACCAGCCAAGGTACGCCAACATAACCAGTTCCGTTCTCCAATGGTATGGGGTAAAGTAGAGTGAGGGGTATAAGGGGTATAAGGATCATAGATTGTATAGGGTTGCTGCCTCTATCCTTTCCATGAGGAGACAAGGGGGTATGTGCCGGACCGATTACGGGGGTGCAGCCTTGCTTCTATCCTTATATTTCCGACACTTCTTTCATTGGCATATTTATTGGACACATGAATTGCACGGGGTTCCCGCCGGACCGATTACGGGGCGCTCTAATATTTCCATGACATGCCAAGAGAGCATCTGTCGGACCGATAACGGGTTATCTCTCGTGGTTCCATACTTACTACTTATGCCATGTTATGGACTGCGGATCGAATAGCGTTGAGGCTCTGTTCTCTCCGTAGAGAATTGGTGGAGACGTCTTCGACTGAACTGATACCGAGTGACGCACCCCTCTAATTCTGTCCTTCTTTTTTCTTTACACCTGCACTCTACTCAGTTTCAGAGTTCGCGCATGCGCATGGAAATACGAGCTGAAGGTGGTAGGAGTATGGCAGCACCGCAACAGTAATCCCTTGGAGCTATTTACCGATACCGTTATTTTTACGCGATCTTACTACTGCAATTTTCCGCCACGTACAGGGTATTTGATTATATTTGGCACCATACCTACAGCCTTTACTATTTAAGATAGAAAAAAATTGTAAATACCAAACTTGACAGTTTTTTTCTATATTTTTTTTTAATGTTATCAGAAAAAACAAAATCGCATCGAAAAATGGAGAAACGTAGACAACTTCGACTTTTTTAAATGGAACAACCTGTATATTTTGCGACAAAATGAAAGACCTTTTCTTCCTGATTACAAATATAGATCACATTTGCATGAGCCATTTTCGACATATCTCAGCTTAAATTATCACTAAATTGCAAAGAAATTTTATAAAGATAGAGATCCTTATGGAACTTCTCTGCAAATTATTTATAATTTAACCTGAAATATGTCAAAAATTGCTCAAGCAAATGTTATCAATATATATATATTTGGAATCAGAAAGATTAGATCTTTCATTTTATAGCATAATATACAGGGTGGTCCATTAAAAAAGTCAAAGTTGCTTAAGTTTCTCCATTTTCCGATGCGATATTGTTTTTTTTGATAACGTTATCAGAAAATTCAGAAAAAAAATGTCAAGTTTTGTATTTAAATTTTTTTTCTATTAAGGTAAAAGTAAAGTAGGGCTGTAGGTATGGTGCCAAATATAATCAAATACCCTGTACATAATATTGTTTACAGGTTATTTTCGCCGACTTCTTTCACTCTCCCCGCTTTTCGTCTCTTATTCAATTGCATTTTCACTGTTCCTTATATCTTATGTTATTGGGCAAATAAAAACTTTAATTTATTAGTTGGATTGTGTGTTTCATTTTGGGGATGTGCATATTGACCTCTGGTTTTCCGCATCCAATGTAACAAGCTACCTGGAGCACGTGGTCCGTTAACCACTATAATCCTAAGGGTGGCGCCTGAGTTTTCCGCAAACCCCTTAGCCATGCGGAAAACCAAAGTAGCGCTACAAATTTGGCGCCCGAGCAGGGACCAACGCTGTCTTCTCCAGTCGCATACGGATCTCCGGAAATGGTACTAGTGTAACCGTAAGCCTGCTGTTAACTAACCTCCGAAGGGCGTTGTCATTTGAGCTCTTATTCTCTGTTCCGCTACCTTAGACAAGGAAAGAGAGAGGACGTGTAACATCCTTTACCTGCACTAGCAGCATGGTGTGACCGAAAACGCCATTATTTGGTGACAAACTTCATGGTGTCACTATGCAAATTTTAGTTTAGACTAATATTTTTTGTGGTACTTAGTATGGTGGGTTGTTCAGCGTATGGCTGCAAAATCCGCAGAGAAAAAAAAGGTGATGGAATTACATTTAACAGGCAAAAAACAATATGCCTTTTAGGTTATGTTATGAAAAAAGTAGCCTTTTTTTGGTTACAACTTGCCTCATTCACATCTACTGTGATACGAGTCCCCTCTCTTTCCTTGTCTAAGTCCGCTACCGTTGAAAGACCGTTAACGCAGAGTTACAAGGACAGGAGGCACCGGCAACAATGGAAACCAACCGGTTATCAGTACACCGAATACCACCGCCTCTACAGTGGTTGCAACCAATTCAGTAAGCCCGCCCGTTAATGTACCAATAACCACTATAATCCTAAGGGTGGCGCCCGAGATTTCCGAAACCCCCTCAACCGTCCGGAACACCAAAGTAGCACTAAAAATTTGGCGCCCGAGCAGGGACCGTTCTGCGCATATCCGTGATGTCAGCACACGACCGAGGTGATTACGTCATCACCCCGTTTCTACGGAGAGGCCATTGGCTTTGGCGACGCCCGTAGGTCTGACTGTTATCGTACCGTTTTTTTATGTGAATGCCAGAACGCATAGTGCCGGAATAAATAAACTGTTCCGTGAGTGCCATATCATTCGCCCCATGAGTTGAGGGGCTCAACCAATGCCGCCCGACCGTGGAAAAGAGTTCCTGTAAACCAGTGGTTCCCAACCTTGAGAGTAGCGCCGACCAATTTTGCCAAATCAGGATTTGCGCGGACCACCAGCGGCATACCTAGACTGAAACCTTGGGGCGGGAGAGAGGGATACAAAGTTGGAGGAAGTTCGCCGCAGGCGCTGCCGGAGTTGGATTTATTTTTTTGTTGCCACGACCAAAAACCTTCATTTTCACTATTTTGAGCCTCGTAACAGTTCATTGAGGCGCAGTGTTCATTTCTATTATTCTATTCCATTTCGTCAGAGCTTTCTAGAGGGCATTAGCAGGAGCCTGCAATGATAAATTGGCGTGTTCGATATGATCATTCCTATGTCGAGTGATCTCGAGTGGATTTGTGACGTCATTACTCTTTTTGGAAACAATTCTAGAAGAGAATAATCTAAAACACTAATAATTTCAAAGATACTTTAAATACGAATTAAATTTAAGCTTGATTGAAAAAAATTAAAAATTCATGTTTTCAAAACAGTAATCTTTTGGCATTTTTCTTGTATCAGTTGGCGGACCACTCTAAGGGTTCTCGCGGACCATCTAGGGTCCTCGGACCACCGACCGGTTGGGAACCACTGCTGTAAACCGTACCGCATTGCACCGGAGGCCTCTGTTTTTGGGAAGTATTGTTAAACGCATGCGCGGACCAAATTCTGAGCAACCGCTCCCTTTCTAGTGATCCACGGTCGCTGGTTCCAATTTCTCTATCTGTGAATTTTCTCTCTGATGTAGTCATACACAATCCAACCGCCCGTTGCCATGGATAAACCTATACCAGACCCCTTTTCCGCCCAATTCACTTTGCGCATGCGCAAATACCAGAACCGAGCTGCACCATTTTTCCGATTAATTCCAGGTTGTCGAGTCTAATTGCCCAGAGGGAATAATTGTATCTTGCACCAGTTGCCACATTTCTCAAAATTCCGAGGATTTCCGTAAAAATCACCACCAACGATTAAGTGGCCGAAGGTCTCTCCTCTACCGCAAGGGAGTATATAGTAAGACGATTATGCTATATGCGACACTCACCGCCAGACCGTCAACCTGATTACTTGGTCACTCAAAACCCAACCGTAAACTTGATCACTTGGAGAATCAACGCTCCTACTCAGAAAGACTTTATAGCTCCGACCACCGCCTAGAACACTCCGATGGCGGAGTCTTGAATCCGTTGCGTACCGTACAGTACCGTCGAGTGTAACCGTAAGCCTGCTGTTAACTAATCGCTGAAGGCCGTTGTCATTTGAGCTCTTATTCTGTATTCCGCTACCGTTGAAAGACCGTTAATGCAGAGTTGCAATGACAGAAGGCACCGGCAACAATGAAAACCCACCAGTTACCAGTACGCCGAATATCACTGCCTCTACAGTGGTTAGAAGCAGTCCAGTGAACATGCCCATTAATGTACCAATAACCACTATAATTCTAAGGCTGGCGCCAGAGTTTTCCGAAAACCACTTAACCGTCCGGAAAACCAAAGTAGCGCTACAACAAGTCCCAATACATAAATCTGGAGACAAGTCCAACATAATCCAAATTACCGGCCCATTTGTATCATCAATACCATTCCAAAATTTTTCGAGAACTTTGTAACTAAATATGTAAGTTCACTATTGTCTCCTGAAATCATTAACCAGCTGTTTGGCTTTTGCAAGGGTAGAAATACTGAACCTAATCTCCTCACCTATTCTCAGTTTGTATTGCAGGACTTGGAGAGTGGAGCGTAGGTCCATTCCGTCTACACAGACTTCTCCAAGATTTTGAAAAAGGTTCCACGTAATGTACTGATGGACAAACTTGAAACGATGGGTATACTTAAATGAACCCTTACTTTACTGGACAGCTAGGTACCTACTACCTTGCAAATAGGATTAAAATTTCAAAAATTAACAATTTCTTGTCGTAACGTAATTTTTGGACAACTTCTTTTAAATATATCTCCATCAATGATGTTGCACCCTGCTTACAGTCTTTGGAGTTCCTTCTCTTCTCAGACGATCTAAAAATGTATATAGTAATATCTAGTCTTAACCAATGCATTGCTTCGCAAGAGGATGTCTACAGATTTGTGACTCATTGTCGTGATAATGGTATGCATGTTAATACTTTTAATTAAAACCTCATGACATTTTCTCGTTGTACAGGTATAACTAATTTCCGTTATTTTATTGATGGTGCAACATTACCATCAGTTGTGAACATGCTATCATTTGCCTCTTACATAACATAAATCATTGGTAATTCACTGAGAATGTTAGAGTTTAATAAACGTGATACTGATTTTGTTACTGTACGTTACATTGAAATTCTATATTGCAGTCTTGTTAGAAGATCTCTTGGATTATGTCACCTCTGTATGCGACCCTCAGTATGTTTTCCATATCGACATAATTAAACGAGTGTAGAAGAAATTTATGCACCATATTCATTTCAAGTTCTGTAGGGAAACTGAATATAACTACAAAGAAATGTGTCAAAGGCTAAATATGTCATCACTTCAAGAAAGAAGAAGTATTCATGACTTTCCCCCTCTTTAAAATTCGCAACTTTCTTGTTGACTATCCCTATCTCACTTGCAACATCGGTTTATATGTACTACCTTTCAATAGGAGAAATATCCAAACCTTCTATCAACCATATCACCGCACCAACTACTGGAATTTTTGAAACATGTCAACCTGGATCGAGGATGGGAAGACAGACTGGTTCGTTACTCTTGCAAGAAAACCTGAACTAAATATTCAATTCTCATCTATTCACCCTCTATTGACGAAGCATCTGGAAAACTAAAAAATGGATATTTTTCAAAGTACAAAATATTCTTGATATCAATATCCAGGGCACGATCCCCTTATTTTTTCGATATTTGGTGTGGTTTTTATTCAATTAACAGATTTAATTTGGTGGGTTAGGCAAACAGTAGGTGTTCAGTTTCGTCTACGCGCCCTGTATATAGTTGTAGGTTAAATTGGGTATTTAGGATGTTAAATCCTATTTGGGAATGGAAATTGATTCGTTTTTCTTTATTTTTTGTTTTCCCTTATTCTAATTGAATTGCGCGTGCTCTATGACTAAGAATGATACGGCTTTGCTAAATTTGGCTTTTAAAAATGCGCGCGTTAAACACTGAAAAAGGGTACCGGCAAAGTCCTGACACTTACTGCCAACAAGCAGTACCAGTTGCCAAAAACACTTCGCCCGCATCGTGTGGTTCGAGAAAATAGACCTGCGATTTTTCGTTTGCCGCGACCGGTTAAATCAACACGGTTTCGTTGCACTACTTCGCATAGGGCCTGAACTTCCTGAATGAGCTGGCCAGCTGAGTGGAGTTTGGAAGTAGAGCAAGGTAAAGTGAAACAATATCCTTTTCAGTGTCGATCTTTCAATTTCATTTTAAAATCTTTCATCGATTACCATTCGATCAGCAACCTGTAGATTTTCCAGTTTTAATGCCGCACAGTAGGTATATCTAGAAAATCTAAAACAATCGTCACCAGATGATCACTCAAATGAGCTAATTCTGATGTAAGAATCTTTGTTTTTCCTTTCAGGAGGAATTGCAAAGTCAACTGATCACAGTATAGGATTAGGTAGCTTTGATCGGATCGGTGTTGTTGTCCCTTTAATCTGAGTTTCAAAATTTCTTCTAAAAACATTTGTTGTGATTCAACAACGCTCCTTAATTGTTCTTGGAGCATGAAATGATTTTAACAGAATTGACGTAGGTAGTTATCTACTTCTGTTGCTTTTAGGGGAATAAAATATGGTAGAGAAAATAAACACAGCTAAGCCCAAAAAATACATGCACCCTTCTTAAGTAAAACAATGTTTTCTGACAAAACTCGCAATGTATTTTCAACCCTATAAGTTTTGTTCCTCTTCGCTCGGAGCAAATATCAAAATATCGTCAATAACCGTTCTTTTTTTGGAACACGGGCAATTGGCGAGACCCATCTTGTCGGGTCGTTTATCGGCTCAATAATGTCCGAATCCAACAATTCCTGGATTTTCGCTCTTCGAACGGGAACACTTCGATAGGGTTGACAAACTGGTTTTACCGTTCTATCGATTGGATTGCTATCAATAACAATCTCATTATTAGTAATTATCGAGGATATTGTGGGTTCAGGGTAAATACCTTCTCCCTCAATCTTCAACAAAAGGGCGTAAACTTTAAGTGAGATTAGAGATTATCTCGGCACTTCAATCTCTATAATTATCATCCCCCTCGCTGCGTAATTAGGAATCCTCCCCCGTTAATATGTATAAATAGAAAAAAACTTTTCAATCAGGATCACGAATTTACTCAGATTCAGTTGCTTATTCGAATACTTTTCTCTGAAGACAACTGTTTGCCGCCACTAACTTGTATCGTAACTTTACTATATGGTCATGTGGAAACAAAGAAAACGTTTCTATCTATTTTAAGCAAATATTTTATTATGTAACAGAACAATATTGCCTTGTTAAAATGTATAAGGTCTATTTACATTGTAGCTAGGTAGTCAAAAAGAAAGTTGCTTGTTACATTTATTTACTGAAAATTTCATATTCTATTTCATGACAAGCTTCTACGAGAATAATGGAAAGCGCATTTTAGTTTCTTCCAAGCGTATCAAGTTGGAAAATATTGAAAATATGAAAAAAAACATAGTAGGTAGGACTTTGAAGTTATTTTCTTCTTAAATATATAGAGTCAATCTGTTCAAAATTTTCATTTCACTTAGCATTGTTTGAATAAATCTCATCACTTCTGGGTGTTTTAAGGAATAACTTGCAGTGATTAAGTCTTTTTTTATATTCGAGCATACCTACATATGTATATGAATTATTTATTGTCTTATATTTATAGTAATGTTCGAATTTCGAATATATTCTCTAATATGAAGTCACAAAATTCCAACTGAGCATATTCCGAGTATTATCGGTGTTCCCACCTTTCACTTCGATCGAAATTTCTAGGATTCCTCTTGCCGTTATTAAATTCTGCAGCAAATAACAGCCGCTGTTAATGTTTGAAGTCGATTGCATGATCCTTCCAATTATTACGAATCTAGATTTTTTTTTTCAATTTTGCTTTTTGTTTTCGTTATACCTAGATTTGATTGATGATGTTTACCATTTACAATGTTGTCTGGATATATGGAAGCTTTTTATATGAATTTTTTGAATGATTTAGTGTTAATGTGTCGGGTCGATTGCGCTATTTATAACCCCCGATAAAACAGGCGATAACTTTGATTGTTTTTTAGCGGATTTTTCCACAAAAAAAAAGTCTATTAATCCAAAATACGTGTTTTAAGTTAAATCGAATTACAGCCACGTCATTATAATGTATTTTGGCATTTTCTATCTCCGAAAGGCCAAAGCTTATCATCATTCAAGAGAACATCCGGGCCTGGCACGTGACCCAAATAACTGTCGTGTGCGACCAGAACAGGATTATTTTCGCCTTTTGTCTGCCGCTCCTACGATGAGCCTTTTTTATTTTGACCGATGCAGAATTTGTCGTGCGGTTTCTAATCAATCGGCCTGAGTAGAATTGCCCTGGCTTAGGTGAATACGTGATGGAATACTAGCCTAATTTTTTTTTTTGTATTATTTTTGTACGTGGCATCATTTATTATAATCCTAAGCTTCAAAACTTCTTTTTCTAATCAAATTAAATACTCCTACTTTTTAATGTTACTATAAAGATGTTATTCTCATATTCTGCATGCATAAAGATTTTAATTCAGTACTAGGAGCAGTCGTTTAGAAAAATGCGAGAATATGGAAATTCACTAACGGTTGGTTGGCTATAAGGAAAATTTTATCAGATAAGAAAAAAAATATTTTTTTACAGGAAATGGGATTAAGGTCGATAGAGGATAGAGACTATTCATTAAAAATTGTAATTTAAAATAACCACAAATTATCTACAATAATAACCTAATGGAACTCTTATTTTAAAAAAAACGGTGTATCATAGTCAGAAAGTTATGCAAAATAATTGAGACTATATATGTGATTATAAATTATTTTCAATATCTCATATTAGAAAGTGAATGTGGATTCAACAAGAAATCGTTTATGTTAAAATATCCGATTTTAGCTTTAGAAAGAAAAAGAAGCCCGCCGGAACTGAAAGCCTTTCATAAAAAAAATCCTGTACTCCTCGTAACGGCAGCAAAATCTTTGCAAGACGGAAAAAGGTCTTTGGCAAGCAAGCGCCAGTATTTTGCACAATTTATATATTTTATATTTTTGCCGACGTGTCAACAACTCGGGCCAAATAAATAGCAAAAACCTGCTGCGCTGGCTCACAGCTCGTTTTGAATAATATACGAAATGGTTTAGAAATATATAATGGTCGGTCGGCGTATATCTCCGCAAGCTGATACATAAAAACCCAATTTCTATTCACGAGGCTCTAAATCTACACTCACTTTATATTTCAAATGAGAAAATCTATTCGACGAGGAGGATTCTACCCCCGGATGTTGAAAACGGACCGCGGGAAATATTTGTTTTGTGCTAAAGACGGGGAAAAACGGTTCTCTTTTTTAAGGGATTTCGGATTTTAAATTGAAATTTTTCATTTTGTTTTGATACACTTCTATCTTGGTCTCTATTGAAAAGGTTTACTATTTATATTTGAAAGAGATAAAATTTGAAACGAGAACAAAATCCTCATGCATTCAACTTATATGAAAGGATGGTGGTGAATTTTTGCTTTTTTAATTGAATGACAAATTGTTGATAATATTTGTGAAATATTCCTTTCGCTTAAATATTTCTGTGACAAAGTATGGTTTTCAAAATTACTTTTTCTCGTAAGATTAGATTCATTATAATACCTATTAGATGTAGTTATAAACGGCCTTCTCGTCTATAAATTTTATTAATTGTTTCACTGCAAGTACTCCGTCCAAGATCCACCCCAATAATGTTTTTACTACGTGCTCCTTTGCACATGCAGCTAAATACTCATTAACTAACAATAATATATCTTTCTGGAATATAGTCAGTAATATTAACTGCTGGAACATTCCGAGTTGGTGCTTCAAGGGGGCCGTTTTCTTTCCTCAAGCACGTCGGTTGTTGCTGGGGGAATTTTAATTGCAAAAATAAATTAAACGAAAACCAGGCTAGATTGGTCAATGGAGCTTTTTGAGTATACTTTAAGTTTTATAATGCGATAATATTTTAATTAATTGGTGGAAAGTTTGAATTATAAGTATTCAAAGGCACTTAATCGTATCTCTGAATTAAAACTCGAGACTTGTCTTGGAATAATACGATAATTATTAATTTGTTGGAAGTTCCCTAGAGAAAACTTACTGGTCGTCTGACTTTATTGTGTGAAATTTATTCTGCAAATGTTGCCTTCTTACTCCAATATATAGATCTCCCTCGTCGTCTGACTATCCCAAATTTTTCTGTAAGTATACTTGGCTTGAATCTTTGAGATCGATTGAGGAAGGAGAAGATATGAATGCAATTATCGATGTTGTTACCTTCATAACGGGAGTGAAATGGAAGAGACTGCCCAAAAATAGGAGATCTGAAAAAGACTTCAAAACACTTACTGGTATAGAAAGATAATGTGCTAGCTATTTACTATGCTATGCTTATTTCAATATTAGATGGATAGAAATTGGGTTGTAACAAAACGGCCTAAAAATCCTTTGTTTTGCTCCGTAATACAATTATTTGTTTTTTTTACCCAGCGAGATTAATTCGCTAAATTTCTGACGAAACTGTGTCAAGAGCCAAGGGTTATCAGTCGGTTCCCGAAGCAGTGTCATGATTGTGTCTTAGAATACGACTCTCGACTCCTGGTTTCATGAACAAACCGCATGTTTTGCGACCGATAAGAATCCCAAAAGCTTGATCAAGCTGTCAATATAAATAAGCCTGCGAGACTCCTAGATTCATTCAGTTCTGTAACGAAGTTCTGGTATTTAGTGTTGACGTCTTTCTGCTGACTCTCTTTCCGAGACCTTAGGTTATGTTTCAATTTCAAGTATTTTAATTTATTCATCATTATTGTTGTTTTCTGTCTATTATTTATTTTCTCCCCTGTGTAAAGAACAAAACCGTTGCGTTAGCTTCACATCTCAAATCTCTTTTCCAACATGTATCTTACCCTGAATAACTAGGCCGTTTTGTCATTCCCTTGTCGAGGACGCGAGGAGTCTTTATTTTGTGTATCTTTTAATCTTCAATTTCTCATATAACTTGTACCATCAAGGAACGCCCTATACAGGACGCTCATTGATTTTACTCCCTATTATTCCAAATCTCCGTATGTATTTTCTTTCATTTCATTTCAGTAAACATTGTCAATAACTTACTGTATATTCTTTGATTTTCTTTCATTTCCTTACCAAGGTCCAAGATTTACCATTTGTTTAATAAACCATTGTTAGAGTTTAGTAAGAAAAACTGATTCTTTTATTTCCTTTGGAAAACCCCCAAGCTAGTATTCCAACTAACTGCGTACAGCTCAGGTAGCAAGAACCCGCACTGGAAGAGGCAATCTAATCAGATTATTAAAAAGTCCCTGGTGGCACGCTATCACAGTACAAAAAAGGCCTTTTACCAGTGATAAAACAAAGCCCCCCCTCACCCAACCATCGCAACCAGGTGGCGGTGGTAGCAGGGTTCAATAGTTTTAATCAAATAATATTATTGAAATACTTGTCTGTGTTACATGTCGGTAATTCATTAATCATAATCGTAACATTAGATGTTAACTGATTTAGGCTATGAATAACGCGTTTCCTTTTCGTGTTTTGCCCTTTTTTCTCTGCGTATTCCCGACTCGGAAAGTAATCAGCATTCAGTACAATGTCGAGATCGCACGTGACCCAAATATCTGTCGTGTGCGGACAGGATAATTTTCGCTTTTGTCGGTAGTGATGGGCGTGTACGGACACCGCTGCGGAAAATTGCGTGCATTCATCAAAAAAACAACAGCAAAACGAAAAAACGTCTCGTGTTTTTCTGGATAATTAACAATGATTTATAAAAAAATGTTAATCTATGAAAAAGGTTTCTTCATTTAAATGACATAATCAATCCAGAGCTTCCAATCTGGACGTTATACTCAGTTTCATAATGGTGACGGATTAGCTTGATATATTAGGAACGACCTGACACCATTACATTAACTGAGATAAATTACACGACCCAAACGTTTACCGGGTGCTCTTAATTACAGCGTTGTGCTATTTTTAATGCTGGCTGTTGGTTAGTGTTTTGATTTAATTGACATAAATTAAACTTTCACCGACTAAAAGAAGCAACAACCAATAATTATTAGAAGGCCTATACAAAATTCAGCTATTCTCCTTCCATAATATGGGGAAAAAAAAACAGGCATTATTCTCTTCTGACATTACGGATATTTTGATTGATGTTATCTGTCTGAGCAAAAAAGAAACGTGGCTGGCTGGTTAGCTGACGGCTTGTTTTGCATACACACATTGTATGCAGGGCCGTTCATTCTGGTTTAAATTATGTCAAACGTTTTGATATAGTGAATGGTAGTCGAACAACGGGCCAACAAAAGAGACGTGAGTCGTGAGAGTTGTATCGGAAAATGGGAATTTTCTCGATGGAATTCTTTGTGTGTAATGAAAATTCAGAAAAACGAAAATTATTTTATTTTCCGAGTAATCTTTTTAAAATATTCAATTTTCCAGAATTCTTACCCGATTTAATTAAAAGAACTGATATGTCACTATATTCTCCTAGAAGTTATCGAATTTTGATTCTAACTGGTTTCTGCATTTTCCAATTCGTGCTCTTTGTTTCTGGTCCGACAATCATCTATACCTACTACAGATTTGAACTATGTTACAGGTTACTTGTGTGTGTGGGTTTGGATCTCCATACAAAACAACATAATTCCTGTCTCTTATCGGTTAGTGTAAAAACATAGTGGAATAGTTCATCTCGCCAAAACTTTGGCGAAAGGCATGGCGCAAGGACTATTGACACTTAAGAAACCAGACGGTAGTTTCTCAAAAAATGAAAAGTAACGAGCTACTTTACTACTGGGAACTCACTTTCCAGGAAGCACACCCAATGATACTGAAGAAAACAAAGGGCGGCCCAGAAAAACCAGGCAAGAAAACTAGGAGGTTCCCAAGAACCTTTGCACTCCTCAGCGGCTTACTTGGGCGATCGACTCGTGCCAACCCTTCAAGTCGCCTGGATTTGTCGGCATCTTTCCAGCCCTGCTGCAAAAAGGGCAAAATGAAATCATGCCGTATCTAATCAAAATCATCAGATACAGCTTAGCGACCGGATACATACCCAGTCAATGGAGAAGAGCTATACTACCTTTCATGCCAAAGGTAGGGAAAAGAGACGCCACTCTTGCGAAGTCGTTCAGCTGCTGAGAAAGTTGTAAATAACTACATCAGAACAAGTATTTTAGAAAAGACGCCACTACATCCTAGGCAGCATGCTTGCATAGCGGGCAGATCAACACAAAACGGTTTACTTGAACTCACCGACAGCATCCAAAGCACATTGCATACTAAAGAAGTAGCCGTCAGCGCCTTCTTGGACATAGAGGGGGAATTTGATAACACCTCCCGTGAGTGAATAAAGAATGCGCTCGTCAAAAAAGGAGTAGATAAAACCACATCCACCTGGATGTGGGAAACGCCAGCCACCAGAACTGCAGAAGCTAACGTGGGTGAACAAACCATACAGGTCACCAACCACTAGAGGATGTCCGCGGGAAGGGGTACTCTCACCTTTGATGTGGAGTCTAGTAGTTGATGACCTCCTAAATTTATTAACCGATTAGGGCTTCACCTGATTTGGATACGTCGATGATATTGGCATCATGGCGCAAATAAGAAGGAATACTCTGCGACCTTATAAAAAAAGCACTTCGAACCACGAAGGAATGATGTCAAACAGAGAGGCTGAGTCTAAACTCAGCAAAAACCACAATGGTAACATTTACAAAAAAAATAAAACTCCCAAACCTGAGAAACATTTGGCCTCGACGGAAGCTGACATGATTTGAAAAAAGAAGTTATGTTCCTAGGAATAACTCTAGATTCTAAACTTCTCTGGAACGGACATGTCGAGAACAAAAAACAAAGCAATTTCGGCACTCATGGTCTGCAAAAACATTGCGGGTAAAACATGGGGTTGTAAGCCATCAATCCTAAGATGGAAGTATACCATGATAGTGAGACCTATCATGGTATACATCACGTACGGAGCGGTATAGCCGAACCCAGCTAGTAATAGCTAGGAAAACCCTAGGAAAAGTGCTCTACATAATTATGAAGTGGATTGCCAGTGGATCATGTCTCAGACTGGAGAAGATCGGTCTACAAAGGAAAACGCACCTTGGCAGAACTTTTCCTCTCCCAATCTGTGCACACCTCATGGATCTTCCAAAAGACGTGATTGTTGATAAATTCAGTTTCAAGAACTAGGTACAAAAAACAGATGGAACATGGAATCTATCCAACCCCATAAAGCAAACACCATCAAATGGTACACAGACGGTTCCAAAACTGCTGAGGGAACTGAAGCCGGAGTAGTCGGGCCACGGGAAAATAAAACAAAGTAACCCTTCTCTGGGTGCCCGGACACATAGGTTTCGAGGGCAATGAATGCGCAAACAGATTTGTAACATCGGGAGTATCTACTCCCTCCACTGAGCCAGAACCATTTTGCGGCGTCGGAAATGCGCACCTCCAAGAAATCCTCAAAAAAGAAAAGAACCGGCCAAGGACCAAACAATGGCTAGAACAACCAGGACCACGACAGACCAAAGATCTATTGGGCAACTTCAACCAAATAAGATCAGAACTGCTAGTCAACTTTAGTAAGAAAAGTCTCAGACTGTAACCGTGTTTTTCTCGGGACATTGCAGACTTAAGAAACACCGGCAGAGGTTGGGGTTGGAAGAAGGTGGCACCTGCAGATTCTGTGAAGACGGAGAAGAAACACCTTACCATCTTCTACTGAACCGCCATGCCATTAGTCGCTCAAGGATGGAGAATCTGGGAAGTGTCTTTATACAGTTGGGAGACATTCCAGCTAGACATCCTAAAATTTCCAAAGGAACTAGGACTAGAGGGGCTGCTTTGAGCAAGAAACCCGAACTTACCAGCAGAAGGAGGGGTACAATAGGTCAACTTTGGTCGCGGTGCAACTGACACCTCCAACGCACACATACACATACACAGTTCATCTCTCCGCGCCACTCGCCGCTCGGCGAATAAAAAACACTGTAATAAAAATAAATGAAGAAAAATATACCGGGGTAGTGCACCAGCCTCTCACCTCGCCGCGATATGATGAACATAAGAATTTGTTTTTCAGTAGGCAACTAGCTCTGTGATTGGGTACGTTGAAGGTCACGAGGTGCGGATTTGCCCAGACTACCAGCAGTTGCGAAAAAATATGCGAAATATTGGAAACGGAAACAGTGCAATTATGGTCATGGATAAAGATCTATCAATTGATAAGTGAAATTTATCGCAAGACGCCCATAATAGATAGGTATGTATTGGATAAGTATATGCAGTTGGACATCAATATTCTGCACGGCGTTGGCGTGGCAATATGAACGTCGAGCAGCGCGGCGAGATGAACTACTCCACTATGTTTTTACACATAAGAATAATTGTCTTGGTAGACACCCTGGAAAAATATCCTTGTCTTGAATCCGATCAACCAGTCTCGGAACAGTACTTCGATACGCAAGATTTTGCACACACACTTCCCGTATCACGCAATCTTTGTAAAACGGGCACAATGTTTTTTCATCAGGTGGGTATGCTTTTCGAAATTCTTTTCCTGTAAATTCTGGCGGCTAAATGATCATTTCGCAACGATTCTGCCTAAACAAGTATCTTGTTCGACGTTTGCAAACATTTTATTTTCAAAGAAGAATGAATTATGCGCGTTTCCAATACTTCAACCAACTGACATGGTGACATGACAAATCAAATGTGTGTGTTGCCAGATGTTTAAATACTACCAATTTACGAGTGAAATTGTCATGTTGTTTTTTCACTTTTCTTTTATTTTTGTTGTCAATATCAAAACTTCAAAGGCCTTTTTCTTAAAAATAGTTGAGTTTGGACTCCACGTAGTATAAACTTTTTTGTTCAATATGGGCCATATTTTCACCTGTTAAAATTTTTGAAGTCAAACCTGGTACACCCTGTATACTGAAGATGAATAATACGCGCCAAGAGTCCCTATTCTTGAAACAGGGGAGCAGCGTTCTCAGGAGAACGAGTGTTCCGCCTTTGTTACTTATATTATCATTTGCATATCATTGAGAAAGACGGAACACTCGTTCTCCTAGGAACGCTGCTTCCCTGTTTCAAGAATAAGGAGCCTGATGTCGCTACTAAACGACTAACAACTTCAACCTATCATCATCTCTCCATAGCCTAACAGAAGAACTAGATCTGGATGGAAAAGGAGCATTTTATGACCAACTGGACAAGGCATTCGAAAACTGCCCAAGAAACGATTTAAGATTAGCCGCACATTGGAGGCAGCATGGCCTACCAAACGTAAACAAACACGGTGCCGCATATTGCACGTAGAAACTTTTATGAACTAGACAGAGGCTCTGCCTGAGCTACGTCCTTTGTGAAGCAAACACAATTTTTCGTCGAGGCGAGGTAGTATTACAAAATACATAAAATATTTTAAACCAAAATGGAGTTATTAATTCAAAGTGTGAGGAAAAATGAGGTTCTGTATAACAGACATGATGAAGATTATGTGAGGACAAAATATAAGGATAAGATTTGGTGCTAAGTAAATTGAATTCTCCATGGGTGCTTGTATTCCTTAAATATAATTTTTTCCATACCTATCGACTTTTTATTCCGTTTGCAAAGACTATATGACACTACAAAATTTTCTATTTCCGAATCCGAATCGGAATCCAAAAGTAAATTTAAATAGGTGGAAGGATTCATAAGCACAGAGAATAAACTCACATACGAGAAAGAAGTGCCCTTCCTGCTTAGAAGTCTGAACATTTCTATTATGTTCGGATTATGTACTAATTTGAGCAATTCAATTGTTGTCGGGATGTCTAGATTAGGTGGCTTTTTCATGATCATTATCTTCACTTTCTCCTCTGCTGTGGTGAAGGTGTAAAATTCTAGTTGATTGTCCTCTTGGAGTTGTGGAGTGGTTATAAGCTCTACCCTGTTTCCAAGAATATACACAAAGCAAGGTGGATCATGCCAGATGGAGCTGCCACTAACCAAATAGACTGTGTCCTCATAGGCAGAAGAGCAGCAACTAGCACACTTGACATGAAAAGCCGACGAAGATCATGCTGCGGGCTGCGGGTCAGATCACCTACTGATGCAGGTGAAGTTCAGATGCAAGATATCCAGAAACAACATCAGGGCAAGCCCAGCACCTGACTACTTCCAAGGAGAATACACACTAAGGATTGCTTATCGGACTCGTTTTTGGTGATCGCCGCCATATTGGTGTGTCACCATTTCCGACGTCATAATTAAGTCGTCAGCTGTTTAAATAGCCTACGTCAAGGCGAGAAATACATGCTGCCTACGCCACAACTGGTGATTTGGTGAGAGGGGAATTATTACACACAGGCCATATGAGGATAGGATATCCTGTAGTAGTAGTGTGTATCATCCTTGCACTGCTTCGACGTTGAAAAACTTAAGATTGGAAAAGTCTCCCCAAGATACAAGCAAGAACTTACCCGAAGAATAACAAACACAGAAAACTTGAATGCTGAGGAACATTGAATAAACTTAAATCTGAAATGCTCTAAACCGCAAAGCAAACAATAGGCAAGAAGAAGAGACGGAAAAGGGGCGGACTGATTTGATGATGAGTGCAAAAGGGCCACAAAAGATCGGAACAAAGCTCATAAGGCTTACGTCGAGAGAAGAACAAGAGAAAGAAGATCTGCATTTGAAAAGACAAGAAGAAGATTTGACAAAACATGCCGCAAAAAGAAGAGAAAATCTGAAAGCGATAAAATGCAACGACTGAAACATGACTTTCAAAACAATGACTTGAGGGCGGCTAATAAACATCCACGCAGTTTGAGTTAAAGAAACAAACCACACACAATTTTTTGAAGAAACAACTAATCAAGGACACAGGAAACATATTTCCAAACTTTATTGGGATCGTAAGAAAAAGATCAACACGCAGAAATCCTAGATGCAGGAAAGAGAGGAAATTATCGGGACCCCATCCTTGGACGAGGTCAAGCAGGCAATTAGAGCGCAGCACCACAACACAAGAGTGCGCCAGGAATTGACAAACTCCCTTCTGAACTAATGATGAGTGGGTTTTCGGGCTGTTCGGCTGTTGTTGTTGGAGATCGGTTCTCGACGTTTCGCCATCACGAGTGGATGGCATCTTCAGATGTTGCTTGCTAAGCGACTGATTGAAGATTGAAGAATGAAGGTCTGCTCGCTGCTCGTCGCGGGCGCAGGTTATATACGCTTTGTGGGTGGGCGGGACTTATTTTGGTTCTGTTTGTTTGGTCACATTTCCGAGATTCATTTTCATTTTCCTTGTGTTTGTACGGCAGCTTTGTTGTATTTTTAAGAATCGGTACCCATGTTCTGTTGATTTAAAGTATTTCCTCAGATCTGTTGAAATTTTGTTGGTGTTTGTGAATTTCAATCGCCTCTCTATAGAACCTAGTATAATATGAAGCAGTGGTGCATAAAACTTGGGTGTCCTCAAATTTTATTCTGTGGTTTTCATTGTTTAGTGCATGTTCTGCGACCGCTGATTTTTCTGTGTGTCCAAGGCGGCAATTGGCCTTGTGTTCTTTGATTCTGGTGTTGACTAACCCCTTAGTTGTTCCAATGTAGACACTTCCACAGGTGCAGAGAATGCGATATATACCTGTAGAGCTCAGTGGATATCTCTTATCCTTCGCAGATATGAGGTGGTTCTCGATCTTCTTGGATGGTTCGAAAATAGTTTTGATGTTATATTTTCCCAGAATTCGGCCGATTCCATCTGTGACTTGAGGAACATAAGGTAGAAAGGCTTAAGGCTTTTGAAATGATGCCACGGCTATCCCGTTCAACGTTTCTGATACAAGGCTTTGGTCGTATACAATTGTCTATGTCCTTTTCGGCGTATTCATTTGATATAAGAGCGCCTTTAAGGTGACTTAGTTCTTCGGCTAGGTGTTCGGGCTCGCAGATTTTTCTAGCTCTCTCTACCAAAGTTTTTATTACTCCTCTCCATTGGCATGGATGATGGTTGGAACTGCTATGTAGGTATAACGATTCGTGTGTGTTGGTCTTCTGTACACAGTGTGTCCTAGTTGTCTCTGTTTTCTCGAGACTAGGACATCGAGAAAAGCCAATTTTCCTCCAGTTCCATGGTAAATTGGTTGTCCTCCAGTTCCATGGTAAATTGGATACTGGGGTGTATGCTGTTAATATAAGCGAGGAAATCGTTCAGACTATCCCTACCATAGGGCCAAACCACAAAAGTGTTATCCACATATCGATGACAGGCTTTTGGTTTTAAACGTGCGCTGTCCAAGGCTTTCTTTTTTAGTTTCTCCATAGAGAAGTTTGCGATTACTGGCGATAGCGGACTTTCCATTGATACACCGTCGATCTGTTCATATACTTCGTTGTTGAAGGTGAAATACGTTGTCGTAAAGCAAATCTTAAACAGGTCAGCGATATCTTTCGGAAATATATGTTCGTGAACAGGGAGACAATATCAAAGCCTACTAGAATGTCGTTTTCGTCTAGTTCGAAGTATCTGATCTTCTCTATGAAGTGAGTGGAGTCCTTTATATACGAATCCGTTAGTCCGATGTGCGTTTGCAAGATCGTGGCCAGATGTTTTGCGAGGGTGTATGTCGGTGAGCCTATTGTACTGACAATGGGACGAAGAGGTGCATATTTCTTATGAATTTTAGGTAATCCGTATAATCTTGGTATTGAGGCTTCATTTTGGCGTATGCTCTTCTTGATTGGTTTCTCCAAAGAAGAAATCTTAATCCTTTGTCCCCTCTGAACTGTTCAAAGAAGGGGAGGAACACATAACAGCATAGATGGATGCATTGGTTTCAAAGATTTGGAAAAAACAGAGAATCCAAGAAGATTGGGAACTAGAACTATTTGCCCTATTTATAAGAAAGAAGACAAACTGGGCTGCGAAAACTATCGAGGAATTACCCTCTTATGCACTGCCTCTCAGGTATTCACGTATATCCTAAATAAGCATCTACAATCAATCTCTGAGAATATAATAAGTGAATATCAAGCCTACTTCAGACAGAATTGCTTTCAGCAGAAACCAACTCTTTGTGGTGAAATAAATGCTTGGTTAAGCCTGGGAACATGACATCGACATTCACAACTTCTTCATAGACTTCAAAAGACCATACGACACTATCCACCGACCTCCCAATATATCAGACTAGTTAAAGCCACAATGGATACTACAGCGGCGACAGTGTGAATACAAAACGGCATAAATGACATGTTCAACATAAATAAAGAGCTCAAGCAAGGAGAAGGATAAGTTCCCACACCGTTCAATCTGGCGCTAGAGTACGTCATGCCGAAAAATAGACATAGGAAAATCAAACCTATTAACTACATCTAAGTCAGTAATATTAGCGGCATACGCAGACGACATAAACATCATGTCTTGTCGAGTGTCTCGTAGAGCAGAAGACACATCAGAAATATATGTGAATCTGAAGAGAGAAGCGAAAAACATCGGACTCTAAATAAACAGACAAAAAACAAAGAGGCTGACACAGACCTGAATAAGAAGAAACAACAATGACAGAAGCACTACAGTTGAGGACGACCTTGAAGCGGTTGAGAGCTTCAAATACCTGGGAGTTAAAATAAACACATCGGGGAATGAGGAAGGCGAATTGCGAAATACGAAACAGAATACAGACGGCAACTAAGAGATTCTTCTCTTTGTCACAAGTATTTTTCTCCGGAACCATCTATCGCGAATTCAAAATCAGAATCTACATAAAACCATCATCAGACCAGTTCTGTGTGATGGATTCGAAACATGAGTTATGACTGACAGCCTGAAAAGCCAGCTGGAGATTTTTGAAAGAATCGTCCGAAAAATATATAGGGGCGTGAATAAGAATGAGATATGGTGAAAGGCAATGACTTTAATCATCTGTTCAATATACCTCACGATATCAACAAAAACCATGCCAGACTTGTATAAATTCAATACTTTCTTTCTTGGACTTTAATATTTGACAGCTTCATCAACATTCATTAAATGACATTGATGAATTTTACTTTAGCAAAATGAAAATGATCATTTCAATTACCCTTATAATCCAATCAGTCGCCACTATTCTAGCAAATGTCGAAGGAGAGCCTTCAAATTTTACAGCCACCCAAACTTCAACTACCTTAGAAGAACAACCGGCTGTAATAACTACTCCCCTACAGGAAGCCAGAACAACTAAAATTATCCCAGAAAATCCGAGAATTGATGAACTTTTGCCTGGCGAAGAGCATCCATATTGGTACAATGATGCTTTAAAAGATATTGCTTATTACTTGAGGGCTCATAAGTTCAATGAGTATGATAGAAGGTATAATAGAGAAGGAACTAATGTTGAAAGGTAATTAAAATAATCTCTAACTATTCAAAAAAGCTGTAACCCAACTAAATCTTTAAAACAACTCAAGAAGCTTATAAAAAAACGCAGCCAGTTGGGCCAGAGCTCTTTGAATGGACGTTCCAAATTAAAATTGCCAGGAAATATAAACTTTTTAATAACTGGGAGGTTCTCCTCGTCAAAAATGCGATGGCTTAAAAAAGTGCGGGACATTTTTCTGCTAAAAAAAAAGAACTGGCGGACCTGGTTTTTTATTTGCGCAATTTTCGTGAATGTTTTCCAAATTAAAATAAAACTGTGCTGCCAAGCGAATTTACTTTACATAGTTGCTTTTATTAAAATTTGAATTGTAGCTATTTCGGAGTTTATTAAAATGTTTTTCTTCTCTAAGTCGTAATTACTGTCATATGCCTTCTTATTAAATATCTTTAGTACAATTGATATAATTCCCCATTGTTGCCATGAGCATATGCCCATATGAGCAATTATTAAATAGCTGACATAACTGATATATAATCGATGCCGCTCTGATTATGCTGCCATTTGACAGTTTGAATTATGCCAGAGATATATGTTATGGCGGCAAATTTACGATCCTATCTCAGTTTATGTGTGTGTATTGAGTGCCAATATTGGATTAAATATTTTAATGTAGTTTTATAATTTCTAGAACAAACTTCAAATATTTTCCGAAGCCACCTTTAAGAGCGTTACATTGGGAAGTAAAAAAATATTGTGAACCGTCTTTTCTTCATTGCGTAGACTATCTGAGGAAAAAACTAAAGAATGTTGCTATACGTAGACAGGATGATACAGCAATCGTTGCCCAAGAAAGCAATTTGGGTCCAAATGCCTCAATCATTCTAAGCCAAGTTGATTTGGAATGTCGAAGAATGAGAGATATTGATAATAGAATTGCGCCTCCATTTGAAGGTTATTTCAATATTCAATCAATACTGTAAACTGAATTGTCTTATTTAGGGCCACTAGAACGTTATCAATGGAGGTCTACTGCTAGCTACTACATGTGCTGGTACACAATGAATGAAGTACCAGATTTGCAACACATAGATGAACATTGCGACAATTTTGCTTATTGTATGGACTTGTCTACGGGTCCAAATAATTTGGATGTAAGGGCTAATAATAGTGAACCATATGCTTGTGCCCAATATAGGTAAACAAAAGAGTCAACCGTGTCCCAAAATATCTACTTGTCTCCAAAAATGCTAAGAGTTAATTTTCTTTTTAGCTTTTGTCCGGATCCTTGTTGTCCTAATAAGCAACTGCCCAGAAAAGAAATGTGCTGGCAGGACGAAAAAAATCCGTGTTTCAGTGAAAACCCAGAAGGGCACAGAATATGCGGCTTTAACAGGTCGCAAAATACGGACTTTAGGTGAGACTGGAGATCATGCGAAAAGATCGGGCGCGTCGTTTAAAGAAAAATGTATCACAATGTATTTTGAATGCAATAGTAAGCAAATGGGAGATATAGATCATATGAATTAAACAGAAGCTTTTACTTAAGTTTTTTGAGATAAACATATTCAGCTTTAATGCAGCAAGAAGAGACGGATATAGAGTAAAAGCATTTGCTACACTTTATTCATACGACTGATTATTATTGCCTTACAAAGGTTGTTCACCAAAATGTTTATTAATTCTATGTACTTAAGTGTTAAGTAATGCTTATAACATTGTTTCAACTTGATAATTTATCTTTATGAAACTGCAGTCGGACAGCAGCAGACATTTTATGTAGCTATTATTTGTTGAAAAGCGTTGGTACATTACAGAATCTCCTATATTCTTACATAATTTGAGCCAGTGTGATCAACAGTTGAAAACCGACTTTTGAAGTTAGTGCTTCTTAATATCTTACAGATTTAGGAAATATTCAATAGTCAATTTCACTTCAGCATTCAGACTCTCAACTTCCTATATGTACTTACAATTTTCCCTTATTTTCACTAAATTATTCGAACATAAATTTCTTTTTATTATTTATAGTACGCACATACTTTAGACTAACCGTTTCCTAATTTTCTTTTAAACTTCTTGATAAGCGACCATTAACTGTTATACTTTTCGTGATTTCTTCACTTTCTCAAATTTTTCACGGACAAGATTCGATTCTAGAAGCGAAATTGAGCTAGCTCGAGGCAAAAATTCAACTCTGTACTGTCTAATGACCACTATGTATTGCCTACTGTCAACCGTCCTTCCACTTGATTGTAGTTTGATCAAATAGTTTTAGCTCCCACATTCGATCATAATTAATCCGCGTGATTTTGATACATCGACCCAATTTCTTCTTCCACTATTTCTAAGAAATATAATTATTTGTTCTACCGAAGATGTCGTAATTTCCTTGATTATTGGGGTCAACGGATATCGTAAAAATGCGAGGCCGCCTCTATCAAAGGATGCCGAAATTCGTGTCGATCATAAATAAAGTGTTTGATGGATCTGTTGATTGGTCCCCGCGATTTAATACTTTAGCCTTGGTTTCAATGTCTTTCCGGTGCCTAATTTATGGATTTATCTTCAGGTTCAGGATCTTCGTGATCTTGGCATTAAAAAAGTTCCGTCAGAGGTCAACCGAATTAGTCTCAGATTTGGTTCAAACCATTGCAGGAGGAGCTACAGAAATCAATTATCGAAAGATCAGGAACAGTTTTTAGATCAATATCCCAAAATATCACAAGCTTATGTAGATAGTTACTTTAATGAATCGGATGAGATAGACTACTCTAAAACTGATGATTGGACTATGGGATCACAAAAAGTCGACTTTCTTTCGAATGGAGATATCAAAGTGGGTGATGTAACTTATGAAGAAACACACGGACTATACGAATTACTATTCATGAAAAAGAAAAAGCCGTTAAATGATACAGCAAAGGATAGGCAGCAATTCAGTGATATTTTGAAAAAAACTAATGCACATCGAAGAGACTATGATCTAACCAAACAAGTTAAAGAGTCTATATCTGTGAATTATAAATATATTATTAGACCATTGGTTTCGACATTGTTCTGAAGCAAGAAGGATTAAATCAACGCATGCACCCCCGACTAAAAATCCATTCACAAGATCTAAATATAAATCGGGAAGTTCTTTGTTAGAATATAATAGGAAACCGAAGCAATATGTCTATTATGACGACGTCAACGAGTTAATTGACAGACTTGCAAAATTGGATGCATCTCAAGAAACCACATCAATGAGATTATGAGTATTCTGGAGGAACTGGTTAAGTTGGGTGTAATCGAATTCAATAAATAAACCTATTTCCTTTATTTAGAATCATTCTTGTGTTTACTTCGAGAAAGTTTGGATCTCAATGTCCTTTATCACGAGAGCTAGAGAGCAGGTTGTTGAAGAGCTTCATAAGCCAGCCCGTAAAAAGTTTGATCGTAGAAGATTCATAGAATTTGGCCTAGATGAAACTTTTGCAACAGATTTGGTGCAGCTTGATCAGTATGCTCGAGAAAACAAAGGATTCAAATATATTGGTTGGTTGTTATCGATTGTTTTTCCAAATTCTTCTGAACTAAAGCTGTAAAATCGAAATCTATACGGATGTTGCCAAAGCTATGGAAAGCATATTGAAATCTTCTGGAAGAATACCTACCCAAGAAATTTATTTCCGATAATGGCAAGGAAAACTATAACACACAATTCTCGAGTCTAATGAAAAAACATGGGATACATCATTACAGTGCATTTAGTCCTCTGAAAGCATCAATTGTAGAATGAGAATTAAAAGAAAAACTATTCAAGCAATTTACATTAAATGAGAACCATAAATGGCTCGATTTATTGAAACCAGTTACTGATACCTATAATAATACCTAACAATTCGTATGAAGCCAAGTAAAGTTAATAAAAATAATCAAAAGGCATTGCCTGATTCTGTTTACCGCCATATCAAGGTTGTTGGTAAACAAAAGTTCAAGGTTGGTGACGAAGTCCGCATAAGCAAGTACCAACATGTCTTTCAAAAAGCCTATACTCCAAATTGGACTGCAGAACTGTTCAGAATCGCTAAAATCCAAATAACAAATCCCACAACATATCTGCAAGGCCATCCTATTAGTGGGGGTTTTTTATGAAGAAAAATTGCAGAAAACGAAACAACCTGATGTATTTATCATTGAATAAGTATTACGAAAGAAAGGAAATAAGGTTTTTGTCAAATGGTTGGGATTTGATAAATCTCACAACAGTTGGATCGATAAAACCAAATATCTGGTTTGAAACTAGATTTCTTAGATTGCCCGGCTCATTTGCAATTATGAGCTTGCACTGTAAAGTTTGTAATGAAACAATTTCTTCCCATTCACATTATCTAAGTAAGTACTGTACGGAGTGTGAGCCCAATGTTCAGATTATCAATTCGGCTTTCAAATATCGGATAATTTCCTATAGATTATACTTGAATGCACACCTGACAAGTGTAGGACTTTATTTAGAAAAACTGGACCCGAAAGTAGTGGATTTAATAGGAAAAAGTATTTCTACTAACTCTAGTATAAAAATAAACATGGAATTATATGGACTTTAGATTTTAAGAGTAATGCAAGAAATAAAATCATACAATTCCCGCTTTTTTACTGTTTTGTCCATAACGGATCTCTATAAATTATTTGACGATTTTAAGCAAGTTTTAGTTGCCAAAGCTGCCAGGAAAAAGATAGCGGGTGGTCTTTGGTTAAACTTCTTATTCTGGAGGTGAAAATAAACAAGTTTAAACTAATTAAATGGCGGGGGTGATACCTATAAACGCAATTTCTCAATTCTTGTATCACAGTTCCATGCTAGCAGACACCATGTCGACAACAGCTGAAAATTCAATCAACAGTGGTGACAATGATGGTTGCTCAACTTGCCCCTCACCTTATTCGGAGTATTTTGCTAGTATGGTTTTAAGAAGCAATCAAGAAATCAAGAAATAAACCAAATTTTTGGGAGAGACTTACTATTTGATGAAGAATTTCAAAATTGTTGCAGGATGAAGTATTGCTAGAGGACTAATACCCAGTGTAAGAGTATCCAGTGCAATTTTGAACCTACCCGAAGAACAAGTGACTGTATCGTTTAGTGATATTGAATGGACTGAATTCCTGAAAATTGTCACGTCCTTCATGGACTTATCCACTGACCTTGTTGGCGAAGTTAGTGGTGTGACAGTTGGTTCATTATCGGAAAACACTGTTTCAACAATTATATTTTTGGACGAGAGAATGATCAAGTTAACGAGCAGATAAATTAATTTATGTTTTTGTATGGATGATATCAAACATCTTTTAGGAATCCAAGACATAATAGATTACAGGTTAAGTTTACTCGAAGGACTAGATTTTAGAACTTTTTATGACAATCTTATAATAGAAACTGTCAACGAGGATAATTTTCTGAATGTGGTTGAAGAATACTGTGAATTAAATATTTGTGAACTATCTTATTTCATGTTAGTGTTCGTATACGTTAACCCAGAAAAAATAGCAGATATCAACAATGTGATGGTGTTTTAGATTAGTTTAAAAACATACTATGTAACTATAAATAAATAGCTCAAAAACGATCGTTATCTTATTTTCCCCTGATAGCAGAATAAAAACGGAGCGTAAAAAAAGTTTGAATTAAGTCAGCTTTCGATCAGGCTAGAGTGTTAACTATAGCCTTATCGGGAGCTTGGTAGCATCCAAACTTTTGTTGACTTTGGTGTGATTCGAACACACAACATTCTGATCTGGAGTCAGATGCGCTACCATTGCGCCACAAAGTCTTTCTAGTGAGATAGGAAATTGTAACATTTGATATTTTCCTCAGTATCATCAAGTCGGTCGATAAATTTGGGCGTACGCAGCATCTCAACGACTACAAAAATGTTGTACTCAAACTGAGCAACGTAAAAAGTCCTGGTGGTGGTACACAAGATTGTTACAAAATCCTACACAGATAAAAAACTTCAAGAAATCTCGGAAAGGCTCAAAAAAGATCTGGAAAACCATGTAAAAACTACGCCACCCCCACAAAAAGAGAATAAGTTTAAGCAGCTGGAGTCCTCACTGAAGGACAGTTAGAAGAACATGAAAGTTTGATAAGTAAAAATCAATCTATTGAAAATGATATTAAAGCAAAATTGGCTGTAAGAATAACTGTCTTATGGCCGTTTGCACCGAAAATTTTAAGAAAGGTTTAACGATAAAGTGACATTTATCCATGTAAAAATGTCACTTTAAGCGTTGATTATCTTTAAACCTCCCTTAAAATCGTCGGTGCAACCGGCAATTAGAAAATCAACATAAGAAATTCAATATTACGCCAACTTATCTAAGTATCGGCGACAGGAGAATAGTTAGATCTTCAAATGCTATAAACGATACCGATTTAATAACCAGAGGTCAGGTTATCAAAATGATTACTGAAAAGGTGAAGCAACCTAAAAAATGGCGACAGCAACAGAAGCAGCGGTAGCAAGGAACCTAAGCATCCGTATATTCCACAACTGTATGCTTCAGTCTAGTTCAAGCTTTCAAACATGTTTGACCAATTGTCAAACTTTCTACCGGGGGAAAAAAATATAGAATATTGTAGTGCCGACGAGTTAAAAGACTTACCAATTGGGTTTTTCTTACAATATGTCGATAGTACTACACTTTTTAAATATTTGGGGAAAATTACCACTTGAACGCAGGCGTGCTTTTGAGTTGCAAGTAAGACTTCCGTTTTTCTTTTATCATAACTAATCTGGAAATTGGAGAACACGTCATGTAGATGGACTTCCCTCCTCACAAAAAAAATGTTATTTTTATATAAGAGCTCTAACCAAATAGTAGAATGTTGCATTCATGTAACAGCAATGGTTTGGCTCAGTTTCAATTTTATTGCTCTCCCGCAGTGGTTTAAAATGTCTTCTATATACACGCACCATCAGACGTACGAGATATCAAGGCTCAGCTGAAAACGGATAGCTATTTCAACGATTCATGGATTCCGCTTTACTACCGCCTTATAGACAACGATCGTACACCCACTTTCCAGACTACTTCCAACATCCCAGAATAAATTCTACCATTATAAATTGAAAGCAGAATTTCAAAATAAAAGTATTTTAGCAAGCAGGGAATGGACAACTATCGATATTGGACCACGGCAAGAAACCCTTGCCAAAATTGGAATCTTCTGCAGAAACCAGACTATAAACTCCACTATAACGGAAAATATACCGATTCGAGACCTGATGCCTATACTTACTTAATCTATACTTGTATAACCAGCTGTAGTTTTTGGTATTTTATCTACAAGCGTTTGGTTATGACGTTTTTACATAACCATTCTTCTAGTATTTGAGTTACGTGGTGTTATAGACTAGGTTATGAATTTATAACACAACTAGTGGTGTTATGGACGAGGTTATGACTCTATAACACAACTATTTTTGGTGATTTGAAAAATGTCAAAAGTAAACCTGTAAAGGTAAAATGAAGGTAGACAACTAGTAACGAATGAAAATAATTGAAAAAATATTCTTATTTTTCGCTTTGTAGATAAAACGGTACCTAAATAATACACGCCCCGAATGGACCATAACTACAGTTTGAAAACCGCCAAAAATTTGGGGTTGGCCCGGGTTAAATCCCTGAAATTTCAGATCAAAGGCGCCGCCGATCTAGAGATTTTCCCACGGTATCGAAAAAAAAATTCCCAAGCTCAGGTGTCCCCGCTAGGTTATAGATAACATCACTTGGGTTTAGTTGAAAAAGTTGAAGTAGTCCGGAGTAGGTTAAACATTGATAGATGGCGTCACTTGAGTAAGACACTGACAGATGAACTGGTATATGGTTGCACGGTGTGGTGGTGAATGAACTTCCTAGTGCTTACTATCAACTGGTAGATGGTTCCACCGGTGCGCAGTGTGATGGTGAACGACCTTTCTATCTCTACTGCATGTAAAGAATGTATGCACCATAAGTTTATCTACAAAACTTTTCCAATAATAAAGAACTAGGGACATATTGCGAAGTTCCCCAAAATATAAATATTTAGGAGACGAGATCAGCATATAGAGGCAACAATCAAACACACGAAATTCAGCACAGAATAGGTTTGATCTGGGGCAGTGTTCGGTAAACTGAAATCAGTATTCCAATCAGCTATTCTAATGTCTCTAAAGAGAAAAGTATTTGACCAATGCGTGTGCATACAACAATAATTTTCGAATATTGCCCAGTGTGCTCGACACACCTAATGTGTGTTAATTATTCATTGGATCCAGTAAATCAAACTCTAACACAGATCATTTGGTGTGAGTTGCTTTAATCTGGTAAAAATCGAGCCAACCCAAGCAAATTTAAGTTCATTTGTCAAGGTAGCTACAAATAATACTCTCTCAAATGATGTTCTAATCCATAAAACACCTACAAATATTATATGCGAGAAATTTCAAAGATTATTTTTACCTAGAGGCACATCATTCTTCAAATAAAAAATAAATAAATCATAACTCCTCTTATCCTTTCAAGTCTCATTACATGAACTTATATTGAAATATTTTCCGTTGTGTATGTTGTAATAGGTTGAGTATCAGAGCATGTCGACAAGCCGAACAAAATTGCCAATAAACTCGCTTTATTAAATCCTGTATCGTATGAAATTGAGGTTTCAGCGTTATTGTATAAGGCGCGTTGCAAGGTTACGCCACATAAAGAGCTATACTGTTTGTGATAAAATGTGTTTTCCTTGAATTCCAGTGACATAATTCTCAATAGATGGAACGTAAGCTGTAGCTGCTCGGAAAAAGGATACGTTTGGAGCTCGTTATATGGTATTTGCGTTGATGTTGATGAATGCGCTGACGAAGATGTGCAAAGTTGTAATGATGAAGGACAAGCATGTTTGAATTTGCCTGGAAAATACACGTGAGCTAATAATTATTTTATGTCAAGTAAAGTTTTCATTATGCAAATTTACAGGCCATTTACTTTCAAAACTACACCTAGAATAGGGACATTATTTTTGGCTTATATGTAATTGTAAAATAAGCTCTTAAGTATTAAGTGCTTTTTAATTATAAGGGCATTGATTATACAGAAATCTGCTCTGCATGATAACAATTCAAATTCTCTAATAATTTATTGAATTTTTTCAGTTGTGTTTGTAAATGGGGTTATGTCTACAGTGAAAAGGATAAAAAATGTGTAATAAGTGTGCCCATATCCAAAATAAAGCTCAATAGTAAACCAAAAGAAGAAAAAGCTACTCCGAGAGATAGATGGGAAGATTTTATGAAGGCAGTGCTTAGTGTCATTGGAAAACCATCTTCGGCTAGTGTGATAAAGATTCCCCAATTAGTGTTTAAATTAAATTTGATTTTATGTTTCATTATTCAGTTTATGTTGTAAAAATATACAATAAATTTTTTCTTTTTATTGAGAAAATTGGGTTTTACGATAATGAATCAATGTTTTATTGAAGTGGGGTGGCCACTGGATTTTTTATTTAAGTGCTCGTTTTTAAACATTTTTATTTGATTGCCTTTTTAACCCTAACTTTAATTTGTCTTTATCTTAAACTGGAACTATCTTAATTGTGTTGTATTGTTTAAATGATTTTCTCTCGATGTTAGGTTTTCCTTGATTTTCAATGTTTTGTCAAGTGTAATTTAAGTTCTAACTCTAAAATCTTCTAGTGTTTCTGGTAAGTGCTGTGAAGACAAATATGTTGCTTGATGCTCAACAACATTTACCAAGAAGGAAATATTATATAAATTCACCATTGTTTCAAACTACATAATTGAAATTTAATTTTATCCCAATTTCCAAATTCACGCTTCACGGATTCACTCCGTTTATTTCCTCTACCCTAAAGAGGGAGTAAATTCATATAGTATAACACCGATCGTGTGTCATGTACCCTCCACTACTGTTTCCCTCGCTGTGAAATTTATTCGGCATTGTAACGCTTCAATTCGCACCTACCTTCCGGGAGGAACTTTTCTAAACTCCGAAACGACTAAATCTGAAACAAAAGCATTATTCCGTATACAGAAGGGAGAGAATGTTTACTTTAATCTCATTTCCTAACGTTTTCACACGCTAAACACACTCGGCATGTGTTCATTGGCATATCCTCCCCCAGCTTAGCAGAGAATCCCTTAAGTGATTCTTTCGTTCCGGAGCTAGTTTGGGATTTGAAGACATTATTTTTTTTTTCGGGAGCTCAGGTGTTTAAAGAGGAATTTTGTTTTCAGAAAAATAATCTTATTTATCAGAATTTCCACTTTGGTGATTAACATCCTAAGGATGTTATATCTTACACATTTTAAACTTCTTTACTTTGTAAAGCCTTGGTTTGGGGTTTACAGGGACCATTACCTATATGCAATTTATTAAATAAATAACAACTAAAATCCTTAGTATGTAGCAACAAAGCTGTAACATTTATTATCATAATCAAACCACATAGCAAAACGCAGAAGCTACTCAATCTCAATTTCGCTCCCGTTTACCAGAACTAACCCATCTCTAATTTAAAAGACCTTCACTTTACTGCAATACTTATCAAATTAAACGGAGTTATGGCAGCTATTTTTGTTGCAAAATGGCCATCTTGCCAGCGAGAAAACGCTAAATCTCCGAGTAATATTTCAGTGAATAAGGTACCGACTTTGCCGAGGCGACTGTAAATTTCAGCGGGATTTTTATATCTTCCTGTTGGGCCGTTCCGGTTAAATTAAAGTTTTTTAAAAGGGGCAAAACAAAAGCTGAAATTACGTTTTGGCGAGGTTTCTTGTTTTATCCGTTTTGTGGCTAGTTAATTAGGCCAAGTGCCATATGGGATTTGACCAGTTTTAGGCCAGCATTGATTTATTTTAATATATTATTAGAGCCAAAATAATTATTTTGATGGAATCAGCAAAGAAGTTTGAAGTTATTTTCTCTCGTTAAAATTTTTGATAAGTCAAACTCTCTCAAGTGAAAGTTTATGTCTAGACAGTTTTCAAGTTGAAATTCTAATTGGAACATGATCAGTCCAAATTTTATTATTCCGTGCAGGAACAATAAACCAATGTCCCTTGAGATGCAGTCACGTTACAATCAAGTCTAAAAATCCGAAATGTCGCATTTCCTAGACTTTTGCTTGGTTTGACGAAGTCTTTTGGGGATCTAGCCGAATTAATGTAATCTTCCAGAAACTTCTGGATTAAACAATAAAAGTGCATCTATGTCCAATTATTATGGTTTATTTGTTCAATTTTCCAAAAAATAAAACCATAATAACGTACAAATTGGGAGAACAGTGGGAATTTATGACGTCAATTAGGTTTTTCCGTTACACCAGGCGTCGTTTTTAACCGATATTAAAACAAAATTAATTCAAACCCGGCCTCACAAGTACTTACAGGCCATAAAGAAACCCCCCCTATTGTCGGTTAATTTTGAAAATTATTAGCCGGTTTCCTTTATTATCCTAGTTGTGTAATTTCCCATTTAACGTTGGCTTTAGAAATACAATGCAAAGTGGAAAGTAATGGGTATGGAGACTGTTTTATTTTCCTGTTTACGGGCGGCCGCGGTCCATGAAAATGAAGAAAAATGGCAGAATTATGGTTGCTCTTATCTTTGTTTTACTCTGTGCCCCGTTGTTTCTCACTCGATCTCTGGATATTTTTTAAAAGTTTATCAGGCTTTAATTGGGTATTCTGTGGCATGTATAGAAATTATTTACCAAATTTTGGCTTCCTAATGACATTTTTTGCAGCGTGATTGTGCGGTTTGTACTATAACAGGAGCTATAACTACTTTATATCCTAAAGATAGGGAAGTGAAGTAGACCACTCTGCAATTTAGATTTTAGATTGTGATGGCCACTTTAAAGGAGTGTTCTAATTTGCACCTGTGTTTCATGGGGTAAAATGGTTTTGTCTTCACATTTATGCATTTTTTCATCATGCTCATGTGGCCGACAAAGTCCCCTTACTTTTGTTTTTAGAACTGCATTATTTTCGATGCTCCCATGTAGGCTTGCTTCCTCACTATCATATCTAGAGGGGGTTGGACCTCCATTGTGGCGGTTAGTTTGGGTTAGTGTTCATTGCTCTTGTAATTCCAAGACATACATACCTTTGTGCAGTTGCGTAACCACTGTAAATAACCAGAAGATCATTTTTGGCTTTAGACCCCAAGTTTTGCTGAATCATCTCCGGCATGTCCAGTTTGTGACTATTGCCCGGTCGGTTACTCTTTTAAGATGATGTATACAAGTAAGTTTTTGATCCAAGATGACTCCCAGATATTCAACCTCACTTGAAAAATTGATTTGTATCCCATTTAAGGTTGGGGCTGTTATATTTAGCTTCCTTTTCCTTGTAAAAGTATGGTTTTGTTGACGTTGACGCTCAAACCCCTCCTGTAAACACCATCTAGTAATGAGTCATTACTACATAGATCTGTAGTACAACATACCCGGGTTCATTCAATAAGATTGAACGGTGAGAATTTTTATTACCTTTTAAACAACAAATCTTCTGAAAAACGAAATGAAAAACAAACAGGACCTACGTTGTGGAAACTTACTCAATTTTATTTACTGGACATGCGCCCGACATAGCAAATATTTGGGAAATTTAAGGAAAGCTGTGATATGTAAAAGAAACGAAAAATTTGTGAAACATCTACTTTACTTTATTATTAGAGTAAATCGTAACGTTCTCGACCTGGAATTCTCGAGGGGAAAGAGAACGGCAGAGAAACCATCGATCGAACATTCCTCAAAAATCAAAACATACTGTATCATATGTTTATGATAATTGTGAGTCATTAATTCAATAATTTAAGTCAATGAAAGTTTTAATTAGGTACCGTCTCTGTTCTTGTGCTAAAATTTTAATTCCACACACCACATGCAATCAACACTACCTATATTCAATACCGAAGAGTTTTTGGTTAGTTCGCCAGTTTCACGAGCAGGTACTGAGGTCCCATAGAGATAATGGCTCAATAACAATTATAGCTGAGTAGCCTCCCACTCAGCTATAATTGTTATTGAGCCATTATCTCTAGATTGATTATTTCAATTTATTTAATAGGATATTCGTTCTTCAGCGTGGGAAAATATTAGTATAAATTCAACAAGGCCCTAATGCACGCTCTGAATACCAAAAATCACATGTTATAAAAAATGTTATAAACAAACAAAAAAACATAAAAATGGAAAGAAATAACTTGTGTAGGAATTATAATTTAAGGGCTAACTTCACGCTTGACAGTGACGAGTAGGGTTAGAGGTTAGATTTTTTGGCAAGGGAGGTTGGAACTGGAAGGATTAGAATAGCTATTTATATAACAAGTACAAAAACTAAGGCTTTATTGTACGAATAATTTTATGGCCGAGCGAGCTTGCGAGCGAGGCTATTAACTAATGAGTCAATAAAGCCTGTTTATGTAAGCGGTATAATATACATGATTTTATGTACGATTGCGACTAGTTTTTGTTAAAAATTGAGAAAATCTAATGAAAAAATTAAAATTCGCGTAGGTATACCTGTTTCACCTTGGCAGGTTGTCAGGACCTGTTTCACCTTGGGAGGTTGTCAGGTAGTCCAGGTAATAAAGTGGCATTTCATTTTACTAGTAAAATAAAGTAGCACTTTATTTTACTAGTATTTTACTAGTGAAATAAAGTGCTTTATTTTAAAGTGCTAGGTACTTTATTGACGCAAAACTGTTCTATAAATAGCATAAGGGGAACTCGATCGCGTTTATTATTTTTGTAATTATGGAAAACTTGTTTATGAAATTAGGTTGAAGGGATGTTTATGTGCAAAATGAAAACAGTTATAAAGTGAAATTTGAAGAATTATTTATAGTGACCCGGCACCTACAATTTCAGAAGTGGGATAGCCTCAAAATAGGAAAAATGGATAATCGATCACACAGTTATGAGCAGGGCCAGCAGGGGCCATGTTTCAGTTTCGAAGAATTCGAGGATTTTATGGACAAACAACAAAACTGTAGTATTTCGTCGAATAAGCTTGATGTGAACCGAGAATATAAATCAGAGGCAGGCTCTACAAGTAGTTCTCCTGAACCAGAAAAGCAGGCAAAACCTGTGAATTCAAATTCAGTTGGTAAGAGTAGGTTTTCAGAAACAATTTCTGGACTAATGGAACAAAACATGAGATATATGCTTGCCATACAGCAGCAACAACAAAACCGAACAGAACAGACATTTGACCAAAAAAAAAAAAATTCAAAACTTTAGTGGTATGCCAGATTTATCTTACTTATATATCTTATTAATGATTTTGATGGTGATCGTGACTTAGAACATGCCAGTGCGTGGATACAAAAGCTAGAAAGAACAGCAAGATTGCATTCTTGGCCCGAATCAATTCTGTTCCAAACAGCTCAAAATTATTTAGTGGGGGCAGCAAACTACTGGTCGATGAGAAAAGCAGCTGATGTGCGCGACTGGAATGCCTTCAAAAAAGCCTTTGTGAATACATTTATTTTCGAGGAGAATAAATCAAAACTTTGGCAAAGGATGCAGAAACGAAAACCAAGCCCAAAAGAAAGTTTGAGCATATATTTTCAGGAAAAATTGTTCCTATGTAAAAAACTTAGATTATCATTCAAGGAACCCAAAGAACAGTTGTTATGATAAATTTATCATTTACGTAACATGTTCCATCTTTTCTTATTTTCATTATAAAGTCGTATTTTTTCCATTTTAGAATCAGCCAAATAATATCCACAAAATTGAAATTCAAATACAAATTCAAATAATACAAGTGCTGCCATCTATCCAACATGTCCGTAAAGTGCGGATATCTTACCGGTACTGCCATCTAGTGCACGATGGATTTATTTTTCAAAGTATGATTTTTGGTTAATTCGCATTTGAAGGTCATCTGTATTTTCATTGAAAGAAATTATATTTATTTCACTTTTAGCGAATGGATATATTTCTGTCCTTCTCTAACTTCTGATTCTGAAATAATCATTTTTTGGCTTATGGCCGTTTGCACCGATCATTTTAAGGAAGCATTAGCGTTAAGTATTCCTTAAAGTGACATTTCTCCATGTAAAAATGTCATTTTAAGGAATACTTATCGCTAAGGCTTTCTTAAAGAGGTCGGTGCAAACGCAAATTCATGATCTAATTAATTGACAGTTTTTTATTTTTGACATAACCCTAATTTAAATTATTATAATTTGTAAACAATTAAAATTATTCTAGTAGATTTTTATCCATTCTCTTTTATTCCATGCGGTCTTTCATTGTGTTTTCATTTTGAAGTGAATATGGTCTTTTGGGTGTACTCGTCTGATTGGTTGAAGCTGGTTGGAATGCAGTTAAGTATAAAAAACACGGGATCGTTTTCCTGCTGGCTTTGGTCTCTAAAACGTCCTCTTTCCTTGATAGACAGTCTGGCAGGTAAGTCCACTTCATTTTGAATAATTTTGTGCTTTGAATTTCTGGATTCTCCCTTGTAGATTTTTTAATATTCATATTATCATATCATTATTAAGTTTTTACCTGATAAATCTTATCTTATCTATTCTTGAAATATAAATATTATATATTAAGTTTTTTTATCTAATTGTTGGCTTCCATTTTGTGTGAGTGTCGATTCATACTGCCACGTTTCTTTTAAGAGGTAAGTCAACATAGATTTTTGGATTTTAAATAGGTACTGCTGCTCTGGTTTTCAGAATCAATTGTTAGTGTGGGAATATTGGACCATTTGCTCTAAATAGAGTCGGTGAGAACCAAATTTTTGAGTCCATCCCTATTAACTCTTTATTGAATCCAGGCAGAGGCCTGAACAGCCATTTTCTGTTTGACTCCCTGAATTATTATTTCAACTTAAGGGTGCAATTTTTTAATGGAAATCTAGACAGGTCAAAAATTCAGTTAAAAAAGTTTTAATTAAAACATCTCAAGAATTTTGACACATTCTGGATTTGATTAATTTCAACCCCAGGTTTATCTAGTATCTATTGTAGCTACCTTAATTCGAGAGGAAAATTTTGTCTATTCGGGGGAGAATCCAGATATTTAATTTCTTATTTTTTTTTACCTACCTTATTTTTGCTCATATTTTTGCCTGCCAGAAATGCTGTCAGGAAAGCAGCATTTTTGCTCAATTATAACGAGCATTATAATCATTATAATTTAATCTTGTTATTATTCTATTTTTTTTTATTATCTCACTATCCTTAATTATTTAATTTTTTTAATCTTAATTATTTAATTTTTTTTATATTGAAATATATAATTTTTTTTCAACTTGCAATAACTGTTCATACCTGATTCTGTTGGAAGGGAGTGTCTGTACAACAATCATTTTATATTAAATTTCAATTGAAATTTTCTTTGCAAGACACTCACTTTTTTGACAGAATTCAGGGATTTAATATTCCAAATATTGGTGAACCTGATACTGCCTTATTCTTTTCTGGGTACGTACTCTACATAAAGATCAGTGTTTGGAGTCTGGATCAGCTGGAGAGACGTCACCCCAGTAATCTATCCTCTTCCTGGATACAGGAAACAACACGAAGAGCTCCAGTTTACGAAAGTGAAACCCCAACACCCATTGAAGAGCTCCGGATTGGAAAGCAGGTACTTGGTATCAGATTCACCAAGAAAAACCAAGCTGTTAACACTGAAATTGACTATATAATATTGTAAACAAAATAAAATTATTGTTTGTTGGATTTTGAGTGGTTTCATTTGCACACAAAGGGGCTACACGTTATCTTAATTTTTTTTTTGAATTCCACGACCCTATGTTATCTTTTCTTAAAGTAACAAATACTATCATTTGTAACACAGTTGGTTATTGGTTTGATTTCAAGTGAACTGCCATCAGCCATCCTATCTAAACTTCCTGCAGACGAGGATGAATTATTTAAAGATACGTATATTGAATTACGAAAAATTTGCCAAGCAAGGAAACAAAAAACCTAATTTCGAGAGGAAATTAAAACAAGTTTGGCCAGGAAAAAATAAAGAAGAAGAAACTAATTTAGGAGATTCCAGGAACCAATATCGTTGCTACAATTGCAACAAAATAGGACATATCACAACAAACTCTTTGCAGCTTAAACGAAAAAGGGGTTCGTGCTATGGATGCAGTGCTAATACTCACATTAGGTATTGCACAATGTCCAAACCGTGGACAACTACAGGGACCGAGACAAGGGCTAGATCAAGGAAGACACGAAGAGCAAGAACAGGAAATAGTGGGTAAAGTACTCAACTCATCATACTATGCTAGTTCAAGAAAATCAAATTTATTTGCCTTTCTTTGTGCCTATAATTTTGCAAAAAGATTGTTTTAATATTTCGTTAAATGACATATAAGACTCAGGAAGTGCTATATCCCTAATAAGAGAAAATGTTGTTAGAGATTTAAAGTATGAACAAACTGATAATTTATATAACCATTTCGAAGGCATCAACAAGAGTAAATTGAATATTTTGGGAACTCTTGAAATGAATTTAAGTATTTCGGATATGAGTACTATCAATTTAACTTTATTTGTTGTTCCAAATGATACGATTCCATATGATTGTTTATTGGGCAGGGACTTGATAACCAAATCAAATCTTAGAATATCTTTCATTAAAAATACAATTCAGATTGAGATAGATATAGACAAAAATACAAATGTTTTAGTAGATGATAGTTTTGATAAACAAATTTTAAATATAAATGGTCAGGATCCTGAAGATGAGAAACTTCCTCAACTCAACATAGAACCTTCTCTTCCAAATTATATATATCTGAAATAAAAGAACTATTTGAAAATTATTATCTACATGCATCGAAACCTATTAGACCAAAAATTGACTTTAAAATGACACTTAATTTGAAGAAGCATGAAGTATTTTCAACCCGACGTCGTAGATTATCGTTTGTAGAGAAAATGTCGTTGGATGAAATTTTGAGAGATCTATTAGAACGTCAAATAATTCGCGAGAGTGATTCACCGCAGCAATTGTTTTAACTAAAAAGAAGAACGGTGATTTTAGATTATGCTTAGATTTCAGAACTTTAAATAAATATTCGATATCAGAGAAATTTCCAATCGCATTGATCGATGACCATTTAGACACATTACGTATTTAACCGCTTTTTTTTACAAAATTAGATCTGAAAAATGCCTTCCATGTGGAATTAGACGAAGAGTCACGGAAACGTACATCATTTGTAACACCGTCTGGTCAATTCGAATATTGCAGAATGCCATTTGGGTTAAGTTCAAGTCCTTTCAAATCATTGATCGAATCTAAAGATTTACTGATTTATTTCGATGATATATTGATTTCAACCAGAAACAGCGAATGAAAATTTGGAAATTCTGGGAAAAGTCCTTACTATAATGAAAGAAAATCATTTAGAATTATGTTTTGAGAAGTGTTTTTTCTTAAAAAGAGAGATTGATTATTTAGGCTACCACATTAGTGAAAAGGGTAGGTATACAAACAAATGACGAAAATGTTGAAGCTTTGAAAAACTATCCTGTGCCTGCTAACTTAAAAGAGGTTCATAGATTCTAAGGTCTGTCGAGCTATTTTAGGCGGTTCATACAAAATTTGTCTGTTATCGCTAAACCATTATATGACCTATTGAAGAAAAATGCCAAATTTGAATTTAATCAAACCCATCTTGAAGCTTTCGAGATTTTAAACAATAAATTAACATCAAAACCAATTTTAGCCATTTATTCACCCTTTAATGACCCCGAGTTACATTGCGATGCTAGCGCTATTGGTTTTAGTAGTGTCTTATTACAGAAACAATCGGATGATAAGTTTCATCCAGTATTTTTCTTTAGTAAACGTACCACTGAATATGAATCTAAATATCATAGCTACGAATTGGAATGTTTAGCTATTGTGCATACACTGAAAAGATTTCATATTTATTTGCAAAGAATTCATTTTAAAGTTGTGACTGATTGTGACAATTTTCGCTTGACACTAGCTAAAAAAGATATCATTCCAAGAATCATGAGATGGTGTTTGACATTACAAAATTATGATTTCGATATCGAACATAGATCAAGTACGTAAATGCAGTATGTGGATGCCTTGAGTAGAATTCCTTACGTGTTAGTTTTGGAATGGAATACTTTTGAAAGAACATTAGCTTTACGTCAGGCAACCGACCCTGCAGTAACCCAAATTCAAAATCATTTAGAAAATTCGGAGCATCCACATTTTGAGTTACCTACGTAACGGATTATAGTCAACCATCCAAGGACCTTTTTTTTCAGTTATACATGTAAACCCCATACTTTGTGAGTGGCTTGCTTACATCAAGTCCTACAACTTTTCCTCTACGACTTTTCTCGGAAATGGCACGTATGCGCGCAGGCGACTCGCAAACATGTCGATCTGACGTAGCTATGTTTCCTGATACATGTAGGTAAATCTAATTTTACGAATACTGTTTGATTTTTATGTCTAAATCACGGAAATCAACTTGGCCGACAAAAATAATGGCAAATTGGGGGAGTCCGATACCCCCAAAATGTCGATCTGACGTGGTTATGTTTCTTGATACATGAAAATCTAATTTCACGAATAATGTTTGATTTTTATTTCTAAATCACGGAAATCAACTTGGCCGACAAAAATAATGGCAAATTGGGGGAGTCCGATACCCTTAAAATGTTTGCGAGTCGCCTGCGCGCATACGTGCCATTTCCGAGAAAAGTCGTAGAGGAAAAGTTGTAGGACTTGATGTAAGCAAGCCACTCACAAAGTATGGGGTTTACATGTATAACTGAAAAAAAAGGTCCTTGGATGGTTGATTATTAGTGTATCGGAAACAGGACAAAAACAAAAAAACTTTTTTTCTATGTCCCTAAAGACATGGAATTTATGGTTATGCATACTTGTCACAATGAAATGGGACATTTAGGAATTGATAAGACTTTTGAATTATTAAATAGGACGTATTGGTACCCTGAAATCAAACAAAAGATAAAAAAAAATATCTCTAATTAATTGTATAAAATATATTGAATATAATTGAATTTCTGGTAAAAAAGAGGGGTTTTTACATCCAATACCAAAAGGGAAAATCCCCTTCGAAACGATTCCTATACATACATTTGAAGTTATTGATGAATTTAGTAAATTTACAAAATTTTATTCATGCAAATCAACTAAAACGGCCGAAGTAATTAATTAAACATTTGGATTATTTTAATAACTACAGTAAACTAAGGATAATTATTTCTGATAGAGGAACTTGTTTCACTCCCCAAGACTTTAGTAATTTTATGATTAAAAATGACATTAGACATGTTTTAATGGCAACAGTTGCTCCGAAAGCTAATGGATAAATCGAACGGGTGAATAGACTTTTAACTCCAATTTGAGGTAAGATTGTAGACGAGAAAAATCTACACCTTTTCCATAAGTATTTCAGAATGTATCACGTGTATTTCAGATTCATCAATTCTAGTTCAGAATGCGTCAATTGTATTTCAGTTGTTTAAGTTTAATTTCAGAAAGTGTTATTTGTATTTCAACTTTGTCAATTGTAGTTCAGAATCAGTTTGATCAGTTGTATTTCAGAAAAAGTCATTTGTATTTCAGTTTGGTCACTTGTATTTCAGAAAACGTCATTTGTGTTTCAGATTATTTATTTGTAGATCGGAAAATGTAAATTGTATTTCAGAATTCCTCAAATGTATTTCAGATTTTATCCATGTAGTGTATTAAGTGAAATTTATAATGGTTCACCTATACACCTTGCTTGTGTTGACTTGGGAAAATCTTTTCCTACATTATCATCATCTCAAATACAACTGACAAATTCTAAAATATAATTCACGCTTTCTGAAATACAATCAACGAATCTAAAATACAATTGACACTTTCCGAAATAAAATTAACTAATCTGAAATACATTTGATGCTTTCTGAAATAAAATATACTAATCTGAAATACAATTGACTCTTTCCGAAATAAAATTAAATAATCTGAAATATAATTGAGGCTTTCCGAAATACAATTTACTAATCTAAATTGACGCTTTCTGAAATTAAACTGACGGTCTTTGAAATACATATGGAAAAGGTGTAGATTGGGAGAGTTTTGAATCGAGCTGAATTTTGTATTAAACACTGTAAATAAATCAACAGGTGAAACACCAGCTAGGCTACTATTTGGTAGAAATCAAAATGGTCATATAGATGATTCTGTAAAAACATTTTATCTACACGCGTTTGGTTATGACGTTTTTACATAACCATTTTTCTAGTATTTGAGTTACGTCATGAGACTCATAACACAACTAGTGGTGTTATAGACTAGGTTATGAATTCATAACACAACTAGTGGTGTTATGGACGAGGTTATGAGTCTATAACACAACTATTTTTGTTGATTTGACAAATGTCAAAGGAAAACCTGTAAAGGTAAAATGAAGGTAGACAACTAATAATGAACGAAAACAATTGGAAAATAGTATATTATATACCTAGGTAGAGAAGTTGGTCATTATATACCGAAAGCTTTTATAAACCGAGGCGCGCAGCGCCGAGGTTTATAATGCGTGAGGTATATAATGACTTTCTCTACCGAGGAATATATAGAATTTTTTTTACTACTGCTAGTAGAAAATAAAAAATTTGTTTAAAATCTGTGCTCTAATTATTTTTTGTGAACGCCCTCTTGAAAGTGCTGCCCTCTATCAACAGCTTATATAACTTCCTATGTACCTACAGAAACCTGTATTTTTTTTCAATTTGACGTATGAAACTGAAATTGAACCAATAGAAACACGACAATATCCTTGCGTCATGACGTCATTTTCATTATTGACCTAGGTATTTTTTCATTATTTTCATTATTAACCTAGGGAGAGAAATTCAATTTTTTCTTAGAAAAATAGATTGAATAATGTCTATTTCTCAGGTTAGTAGTAAAAAAATATTCTTATTTTTCGCTTTGTAGATAAAACGTTGTACATGACACGTGCGTTTAAACATGACTACAAAACTCGTGTGATTAGAACGTCTCGGTCTACGACCTCGTCGTTCTAATCCTTCACACTCGTTATTGTAATCATGCTCATAAACGCACTTGTAATGTAAATAACTATTAGAGAATTTGAATGATGACAGAAATTTAGAGGAATTTAGAAATCAAGCGATTGAGAATAATATTAGAGTACAAGAAGAGAACAAAAAATATTTTGATCAAAAAAGAAAGAAACCTAATATTTGCAAAATAGGACAATATGTGATGGTTGCAAATATAGATATTATACCCCTAGTGTAAATAAAAAATTAATTCCTAGATATCGAGGGCCTTATGTTGTAGAAAAAGTGGGATGATGATAAGATTAAGACGAGGATTAGGATTTACTTGTGTTATGACTTCGTTAGTAGTTCTGTATTTTTTTAACTTCAATTCAACAACACCTAAATTCCTTACAATGGAGTGGTGAAAGTTTCTCGCCTCAAGCCATACCCAAATATCGATGTAGATTTACCCTAACTTAAAGTTGATTACGTCTTAATTTACGTATTCCTTTTGATGCCTTGACTTATGAATTTATTATCTTTAGTTTTATTATTTCACTAACGTAAAAAAAAATGTTTAGTTCATTATGCATTAATGATTTATGTATGTATCTTTTACGTTAAGTATAGGCTATAGGTAACTTTATTTTTATGTACTCGTATGATTTACTTATGCTCATGGTACAGGGATGATGATAGGATTAAGACGAGGATTAGGATTTACTTGTGTTATGACTTAGTTAGTAGTTCTCTATTTTTTTAACTTCAATTTATAAGAATGATTGCTTATTTAATTCGTTTCCAGCCAGTGTTGTTAGATCTCACGATTATTCGTAAAATTACATGATTTTGGTCAGAATTTTACGATCTCACGAATGAGGTAGCAATTTTTACGAATTCTGTCTTTAGTAATACAAATCAGTAATTAAATATAATGTTTAATTTGAAAAAATCGAAATAAAAATCTACTATACAATATTTAGTTATGTTACGCCGCTCCTGGTACATGCGCGCCCAAGATCACTCAACCTAATAGGACTGCTTATTGAAAGTGTCTGCCATGTCAGCCTCAAACCTCAACTCTTGGCGTAAAATACATTATCCCAGTTTTTAAATACTATAGGTCAAAGAAACGAATTCCCAAACGTTAGAATTACCTCTTCTAAATGTAAAATCGACGAGAAAATTAACTCACAAGCATACCCTGAATAGCAAGCAATCCAGCGAGGTCTGCGGGTGACGTCACCACCTGATGATCGTGGTGACGTCAGTTGCAGACCAGCTGCCGTCTCGAGAATTGTCGAACGTACGCCTTATCAGGATAAGCAATCCTGCGAATAGTGAACTTAGTGAAAACGAGGTTCAGCTCTCGGAAACACTTACTAAAAAACTGAAAAAACAAGGATACAAGATTCAGTAATGAAATTTTTATTTCTTATGGATGTACAATCATGTTTACTTTATCAAAAATCTATGAAAGAACATTTGTGTGCTTTATTTTCTTATATTATTAAGCAATTTTTAGTCCCACGATTTCTCACGATTCTTCTTTTATTTCATCTTGCAACACTGTTTCCAGCATTCTGAATTCTGATTGTGATCGGGAAGATCAAGTGTCAGGTTAGCCGAGTTGTAGGGATTATAATTTAAGGGCTAACTTGACGCTTGACGCTTGACAGTGACGAGTAGGGTTAGAGGTTAGATTTTTTGGCAAAAGAGGTTAGAACTGGAACGATTAGAAACGTTTTTATAAGGGGAACTCTCAGAACAGGTAAAGGTAAAGATGAGTAGTAACATGGAGTTGGAAAATGTAAATGAAGCCGTTTTTTTCCAGGTATTCTGGCACCAAAAAAATGGCGCTATAGGCAATTCAATGCTTTACCTGTATTTTGGTGCCATACACCTGGCAAAAACTTGACTTCACTTTAGTTTCATAAGCAGAATGGCGCGTTCCAACTACTTATGTCCTTTACCTGCTCTAAGGGGGAACTCGATCACGTTTATTATTTTTGTAATTATGGAAAAATTGTGAAAAAACCGATTCGTACTTGTTTATGAAATTATGCTGAAGGGATTTTTATGTGAAAAATGAAAACAGTTATAAAGTGAAATTTGAAGAATCATTTATAGTGACCCGGCAGCATCTAGACATTCCATTATACAATTCGGCACCCCTCTCTCAGGCGATTGGCTGATTTAAATAACATTTTGATATGAGGCCGAAACGCATAGTGGAAAATGTAAGCAGTGCTCAAATCATGTAACTACGTAATTCCGCACCTTCTATGGTTGCACTTAAAATTGACCAATCAAAATTGAGGCGGGTGCCGAAATCTATAATGGAATGGCTGAATGCCACCCGGCACCTACACTTGTATAAATTGAACTTTCAAAAAAAAAATAACAATTATTCAACTGACCTGTGAATGCTCCTTTTGACACATAAATAATCAGGGCCCCCGCTACCATAAGCGCAAAGGCATGCGGCGCACACGGGCGGCATAGCCAAGGGGCGGCAAATCGCACGAAAAAATAATTAATATTTTTTTTTTATAATTTATAATATTTAATAATTAAATTTTTTTTCCTAGTGTTTCATATTCAAAGGCCATCAGGCACCTGATTCTCTGTCCTTCTCAGGTTCCATGTAAAATCTTATATGAGTGACGATGACTAGAAATTAATAGAACTCTGTAATGCTACAGGTCGCCTCTTAACTCCGTACAGCCAATGGGCCAATTTTTCTGTTGGTTCTTGCAAAATTCCTCTGGACTATTATTATTTATCTAGCTCAGAGTTTTTATTGAAAAACTATTTAAGATCTACAATGTAATAAGAAAGTTTATATGGTTAGCGATTTTGTCCATAGAATGTGATCTCTTGGACAGTATAAATGTTGAAGATTTCTTGAAAGATTTTGCAGCATAATAGTAGAAAAGTCAATTTTCTGTAATTTTTTTGGTGTTTAAAAAACAAAAAACATTTCGAATATAATGTTTATTTTATATTTATAAACTGTGTTAAAAGTAATGAGATGAACTGGGAGAGAACATAGATGCACGTGCAGCTGGGGGCGATAGTAACATTTATACTGTATACGTACTGTCAAATTTCTACCTATTTGCCCCCAACTGCCTGTACACTTCAGGTAATACGAGACACGTTTGTTGACTCCATGTCACTCCAAAAATTGTTGCTCTCTTTTCAATTGCCAACCCTATGGTGCGATTTCATATTTTGGCGCCCCCTAGCTAGAACCAGTGTCTCAATAGCGAGTCACCTCCGGGTTGCTTTTACCTCCAGGGTAAACGTGTCCAGTTGCAATGTTCACCCTGGAGTTATGCTTAACCCAGGGATGACTTGCTATTGAGAAACTGGCCCTAACTAGGGGGCGCCAAAATATGAAATCGCACGCGGGCGGCTTCAGGTCTGGCGGGGGCCCTGTAAATAATTCACAAATTGGATTGAACAATCAGTTTAATACAAAATAAAAATAAAAATTGAATAATGAACAATGGCAGACAAGCGTCTAAGGGACCATCTTCTTCTCGTCTCTAGTCTTTCATTCTCTTGTCGCCTCTTCGGTTCTCGTACTCTCGTTTTCTGTGGCGCGCCCCCGTTCAACTCTAAAGTTGACGGCGCATACATGGTTGCAAGATTTACTTTTTCTTTTCTATAGTAGTTTTTTTTTTTTAGTTAAGATTCAAAGAAATAATATTTTAAATAGGTGGTTTTCCTCAGATGGTGTCATTACTAATGACATTTAGGGCATTCTGCGTGAGGTCACTAATGATCCTTTGTCATGCTTGGGCTTAGGTACCCCTAATGATGACTGTGAGGTTGTCAGCATATCCTACTTAGAACCGTGATTCCTTGGGCGCTTAACGCGATGAGAATTTCATCTACTACCAGTGAACACATTAGAAGGATACCTACCCACTTGAGGGCATCCCCTGACTGCTTAGACCGTTGCAGATTCACTGCCAATAGTTGCTTTGATTTTCCTATTCTCAAGCTTGCCTCGATTGTGCCCTTCCAATCTTAGTGACAAGACAAAACTCCAAAACTGTGTAGGGCCGTCTCAGTTATTTACCTAGCTGATAGGCAAATTGATTCTTTTGGAGCAGGCTTTCCATTAGGAATTCACTTCTGTGTAGATGATTTGATGGCTAAGAAAAGTTCTTAACCTACATCTTGGTCGCTCAATTTCCACTCCACTCCTATTGAGTGGTCAGGGTTGAATGTTGAAGTTAATTTTCGTAAATTTTTAGGAAGTTATGAACCCTTTTGTAGGTTTTAAGCCCTGACACTATTGAAAGGAAAATCGTTAACTGTGTCTGCGTATTCATGTTGCCTTAAGCACCGCGATTGCTCTAATTTTTCAGGATTTTCCCCTGTTTGATTGAGGTTGAGTGACGCGTGATCATGTGGAGTATATAGGTACGTATACCATTTTCACTTATTATTGGCGTAGCATTATCCATGGAAATTTGACAGGTTGACCCTCGTATAATAATGACATTTGATGACAAATTATTTTTCAAATTTCAGGGTTATGAAACAGAAAGCCGATTTGTCAGAATGTGTAAAATATCTGAGTAAATTCAAATAGTAAAATTATTCAATTTATTAATTAAACGTAACCATAACAGTAAGCTCAATAGCATACATATGTTTTTGCAGTAACTTTTTTTCGGGTTTGGTCCAACGGCATTTCTTCTATTTTTATTTTTTTATTTCTTCTTCTTCTGGACGTGCCTATCCCTTATGAATGCCGGCGATCATCGATTATTATGGCGATGTCCACTTAATTCGCAGCAATATGGAAGAGTTGTGACGAGCTTTTATCAAACAATGTTCTGAGATTTTTCCGTCACGATATTCTTCTCCTTCCTGGTCCTCTCTTTCCAAATATCTTCCTTTGTAGGATCGATTGTTGTCCCATAGTTGTTTTATGGTCATTTTTGTGTCGAAGTATACGTTATGTTTAATCAACCATTCCTGCATTTTGTCTTTCTTTGAAGAGAATGAAGGTGGTTTATCCTTCTGCTCTGAATGATATGGAGCGTTGTCCATGATTATTACTATTATTCTCTTCAAATATATTCAATGCAGGAATTAGTTTATCAACGACCCATTTTGGAAGATGTCCGCGTTCATGGTATTGTGGTAGTCTCTGTCATTGTTTCTTGAATCTAGAAAAAAATCGCACCCATCCATAAACCCAGAACTACTCCCCGCATGCAAAATAGTAAAACGTTTCCCCTCTGACTTAATTTTGGATGGGTTGCTTTTCATATCAGATTCGTGTATCCATCGACGAACTTGAGATCCGTTTATATTGGAGGTATTTCCGCAAAAATGTAATTTTGGCAGCAAGAACATGTTTCTGCTCACATAAAATGTTGCGTCCATTTACTGCTTCAAATTTATATCCAATAGATTTTAAAATTTTATATAAACTTGTTTGCCCTCCCTTAAATTCCAAATTTTGTCAGTAATGTTTGTAATATAAAATATTCATTTTTAGAATTGTATTTCCAAATTTGTCGTTGTAAATCTTCTTTAAACATTCGGTCCATAATAGTCTCTGTCTTTTTCGGTCGGCCTAAAGGTTTTTTGTTTGTATATTGTCCAGTCAAAATTCTTTGAATAGTCCAGGACTGCGTTCAAAAACGGCTAAAGCCAAGCCAAAATTGGCATATTGCGTTCAAGTTCGGCTCCAGCTTGCCAAAAACGGTTGGCTTTACACGTTCAGAATCGGCCGCGGTAAAGTAACTTTTGTAGGTGCTTTTAACTGAGTCTAGAAATGGTTATACGAATTTTGATTGGATGAGACCAAATTCAATATGGCGTGGCGGCCAGCAAGTTAGTTTTGAATATGTGTTTTCATGCATATTTCAATTATTTTACTTCGAGTTTTGCTTGCAGCTTTGATTTTGATTATTCAATAAAATATTTGTAGGTACGTAAACTATTGAGTTGGGCAGAAACTAGATATTTTTTTGTGTTTTTTCGTCCATGTGTGGACGCCACGCCATCTTGAATGTCACGTGGTTTGGATTGCCTAATTGAGAAACGGTATTTGGCGTTCGAGCAAATTCACACCAGATTTGGCATTGCCGGTAGAAGGGGAAAAGTAGGTTTTGGCATTAGCATTGCCGTCTTTTAACGCACTCCTGGTTCCCACCTAAAATTTAAGGAAAATGTTGGTTGGAGGGCAAGTACACGATCTGACAGTTTGACACTATTGACAGTTGCCTTGAGGTAAAACAAAGATATAATTTACAGTGTTTTTTAGGTTTTTAGTTAGATTTTTTTAAAATAAATACCTTTTGTGTGCTCCAGAAGTTTCTTGGACATGCCTAGAGTTTGTTTAGTTGTTAATTGTGGCAGTATAGCGCAAGGGATACAATATTCTTCCATAGGTTTCCATCAATTTTAAATAACAATGGGAGGTTTGATTTGTTAGCTTAAGAAAGAAAAGAAAAATTGATTAATGTTCTTAAAAGAGAAGATCTGACAGAAAAATAGATTGAATATAGAGTAACCATACTTATATATTTGTTCTTGAGACAATTAGTTTTGATATTTGTTGGAAAAAACCTGAATTTAATTCATTATAGGAAAACCTAGCAAACTTTTGGATAAAACACCACATAGACTGGAACACAAACACTCCGCTATTACTTTTTTGAAACAAAATAACACCAAAACTTGTAAAAAAGCTGTGAAAACCTCGTAAAACATAACCGGCCTAATCTACACGAATGTAAATAAATGATTTGTTTTACCTCAGGGCGAAATGTCATTAGATTTTGCAGGTACGCGAAATAGTTAGGTGCCGTTTATAATATAGCATTATTGAAAAATGCATTGAAAAATGTGTCAAATTTGATTTGCCAGATAGGCCAGAAAATTTTAATACCGCGGCACCTACGAAATTATGTAAACCACACTTAAAACTGTATGGCAAAAACAGGTGTGACATCAGGTGACCATTGGCGTTTTAATGTATGGAGGCACCAGCTCACATTTTTTTTGGGTATCAGATTAAAATCGACAGACAATAGATAATTAGTCGTTCCAGGTATGTATGCTCATTACCACAGAACACATCTATATTAGTGGCAGTATTTCGTACCAATGACTAAACTGTTGCGCATTATTAGACAAGTGGAAAATAGAAAATTTCATCGGCATATATCACTACACAAAACTTCATAATTACTAGAAAAACGATAATCTAGAAAATAATTTATGAGGTCCACTCGGACTTTTTCTATATCAAAATTATAGATAAGACAGGAGGGGTGGCCAATAAATTGTCGAAAATCATTTATGATGAATGGCGAGAGAACAAAACCTGAAAATAAATCATTACTTTCGCCGTTCGGCCTCCCACACTATCCAAAATCTTCTGCGAGGAATTCAAGAAAAAAGACGTTATAATAAACTTATCGGATTAGGCAGGATCGTGGGAAAGCTTAAGGCTGGTGTTTTGTATTGAAAATGTATCACATGCCTGGCACTTTTTTTTGCAATATAATTATTATCAAATAAGATAAACCTTTATGCAGACAGCCTGTCTGTGAACGTAAAATCCTTGAGGTGAGGACGCATCTTGGATAATTATTTCCTATAGTGTAATGAAAAGATATTCGGATATCATCGTCAACAGTCTTAAGTAAACCATTCAGTTCTATCGAATATCAGAAATCCCCCCTAGATCCCGTCGAAACCCATAAATATTACCGCGATAACGGTTTTCCTGCCACGCTTGGCGTAGTCATAAAACACCGAAGTCGCATTTCACACAACCTCAATGTTCTATTTGCCGAATGTTGGCGCGTGCTAAAAAGAAAAAAGAGGCAGGAAATCTATCGGGAAGCTGAGGGAGGTGATTATATGAATTTTGAATTAAGACTTGTGAATCGCTAAGTGTGTGTGTGTGTGGAACTTCTGGGAGCTAATTTTGATCAAGATAAACGTCAATCTTACTTTATTACCTAGACTTGAACAATGTCGTAGCTGTCCGCCCAAGTACTGTATCAATTAGTTAGACTGTAAATAGCGAGCGGTTTTATTGATGGTGTTTTGAATCTTTTGAATACTTAGTGCACGCACATCATGTAGAACGAATTAAATTTCCTCTCTTCTGAACCGATAAAAATTTAAATTTAGACTATTCCTGGCTTTTGATTGCATTTAGAATTATTGTGAAGCTCATCAATGAAAGCTTGGACTATCGCATGCTTACATAAGCATTATTGAACAAATCAGAAGCCAATAATAATGACAATTTGACCTATCAACCTGCTTCTTGATGATTTTTAATATTGAAAGCTTTTTGGGACAATTTCCAGTTTCATTTATCCTCCAGAAATGCCATTTAACGACTGAACCGATAAATATTGAAATTTGGACTATTCCTGGCTTTTGATTCCATCTAGAATTATTGTGAAGCTCATCAACGAAACTTTGGACTATCGAATGTTTACAGAAGCATTATTGAACGAATCGAAAGCCGGTAACAATCAACATTTGAACTATCAACTTACCTCTTCATGATTTTCAATATTTAAAGCTTTTTGGGACAATTTCTAATTTCACTTAGCCTCAGAAATGCCAAGATTCGATTCTAGAAGCGTAATTGAATTGATGTTCGAGGCGTCGGAAAACTCTTCGTGAATTGACCGTTTACTTATCGACTGTCGAATCTAGACTATCTCGGACTGATCTGGACTGATGGGCATTTGTTCTCTCTAATACCTACCTGATTTTTTAAATAGTTTTTGGTCCCCCATTGAACTGGCGTTATTTCGATACGTTGACCTAAAATCCGTACCCACTATTTCAAAAAAATATAATTATTTGTTCCACCGAAGATGTCGCAATTTCCTTGATTATCTGTGTCAAAGGATGTCGTAAAAATGTGAGGCCACATGTATCAAAGGATGCCGAACTCGTGTCACAGATTACCTAATACAGATGCGAAAGTACGTATACTTGTCGTCGACGATATTCTGTGACGAAGCCGGGCCGCCAGCGCTCCGACGCATAGATAAAGATCGCCCGCGTCAGGACAATTAACGTGGCCAAGTGCGTGAGCATGTTCCAGCCTGTGTGTTTACATATTTTTGCGGGTAGAAAAAAATATTTTTTTGCTGTTTGTGAACCAATTAAAGAAATAATATTATATTATTGAGCTTCTGCATTTATATAATAAATATGTTCAAAATACATTGATGTGGCATTGGTGCGGCCAGCCTATGTCTATCAAATTAATCTTGAACCACGAATTCGCAGCTCTTTCGCATCTGTATGTAAGTAATCTGTGCTCGTGTCAACCATAAATAATTATTGGAAGGTATGGTATTTTTAATGAAACACAGTGAATGTTTTATTTTATGTAATTTAATGAAATATTTTCAATTTATTGCTACTAAATCAGAACTTCTAAGAGTTAAGATTTTAAATAACGAAAATTGGAATATCTTCCAAGTTATATAAAGATGGATCCATTATTATGACCTAAAAAGCAATTTATTAAAACAAACCAAAGATTTTCAAAAGACGTCTAACGTTCCTGAAAATGCACACAAATTAAAATCACGCCGGCTCCAGAAACAGGATTACTGCAACTTTCCCAGTCTCCGGATTAACCAGCACAAAATACAAAAGAGTGAATTGTCTTTGAAAACGCGAAATAGAGATTTTCTGAAGGCTGAGGGGGCACGTTTCGAATTTAAACAAGACTTTTGCAAATGATAAACGCGACACGACGAAAGGAGTTTTGGAATGACTGTCGGTTTGCGAAATACTTATTGTGGCGCGAACAAGGAAAAATGAGCTCGAATTTTATATCTTGACTTCCGGCGAGGACAAGGAAAAGCGCTGTTCAGGAATTTCAAATGCATTCTTAAGTTTTATTTTTACGTCTGGATAATGATCTTCTTTTTTTCATAATTTTGACTTGAGATTGCAGAATGGATAATAAAAGTAACATTACAGTCATTTGTCCGGTATAAACCTAAACTATAACAAATAGGACACGATTTCGAAATTTAACGATCATACAGAATCTAGCTGCATAGTTTTCAATGGGACACCATTATTTCTGTGGAGTTATCAGACCTCTGTCACGCCAAAGTTAATGATTTTGCGATTGTGCATTACGGAAGCGTGACATTTGTCCCCTATCGCTCCTACTTCGGTTCATTAATGCCGTTGTGATGGACCCATGTTAGACAATGACACTAAATGGAATACGTTTTATAATATTTTGAAATTTCATTAGGTATAGGATATTTTGAAATGTTGAATTTCATAATGAAAAATACTCTTAATATAAGGAAGAAAATTTTGTTGATTATCGTCTTATCAGGAAGCTTGAAAGATATTCCAAGTACAATAACAAAGTGTGTTACTTCTTCAACTTTTGACTTCCCTTCTGCTTTCTCCAACAGTCTATTTCAATTCTTTTCAGCTATGCTTGTTACAAATAAATTTACTTATTAGTAATTTAGGGCAAGAGAACCTAAAAGGTCATGGACAGGGCCGTATCTAGACCAAAATTTGGGGAGGGGGGTTAGACAAAGTGGCAAAAAAAAATTGTTACACTAGTAATAAAAAAAAAATAATAACAGCTGTATGCAACATCCACTTTTAACTTAAAAGCGCTTTTTAAAACTGGCACCTTTAAAAATTTGTATGGTTTATGGCATTTTTAAAAGTGACCAGTTTTAAAAAGCGCTTCTAAGTTAAAAGAGGATGTTGCATACAGCTGAAAGTATTTAATAAGTGTTGTTTGTTTTTAGGTTACATTTTTTGAATTTTATTATTTTTTTGTGTGGGGGGTGGTTTGAACCTCCAAAACCCCCCTCTAGATACGGCCCTGGTCATGGAGTTCAAAAATAAATAAAACGTGTAGCGTCTTTTTGTGCAAATGAAACCACCAACCAACTTTTCCAACCCCATTGAAGTGCATCCATCAAATGACCATTCCACAAATTAATTTGTAGGAAAGTGTTGGAAACATGTTCCAACAATCATGCTATCTCTTTTTGATGGCAAAATATTTTTATACATATAAAGTTTGCAACACTGCAGCGTTGTCGTCATGTCTATTTTGTCATGTCTGTCAATATATTGCGCGCCATTTTTTGTCATTGCAGCAGTGTAGCTTGGAGCTTGTCCACGTTAACAAGCATCCAGAAACCTTTTCACATTTTAATAAATTTTATAATCTAGCTCTGCCCTGTTGGGCATCTAAGCAAGCTCTGGCTTCTTGTCATCTTGTAGTAGTAATTGTAAATAGTGTAAATATTGTGTAAATTGTTGTAAATATAGTGTCAGTGAAAAGCGCGTGTGTTTTAGTTCCCTATCCAGTCGATCATCCAGTCCACCTAATTATACAGTCCACTAATTATCAAGTTATTTATCTTCCATTATGTGGTTTTGCACATAATTTTGGCCAGTTCGAGCCGGATACTGGATAGTTCGGAACCTAAAAGTGCTTTAAAAACCCTCAAAAAGTGCCTTTTTAGTGGTTATTGATTGTTCCATCGTGATTTTTGGCGCCATGTGATGCAAAAAATCAATCATCCACTGTGCAGTCTGCACGTGTCTCAAACAACGTTGGGTTCCACGTGCCACCAGCGAAGGTTTCCGCCGGAACCGGAAGTGCGTAAGTAGAGTGGGGCGGAGCAAACAAACTTCACTTGTCAAATTCAAAAGGGTGCTTCTTTTTCTCGTCTGGTTCAACCCAAGTCACCCCGGGTGCAGTATCCTTGCTTGGTGCAATGAAGTACAGCCCCGGAGCAACGAACATGAAAGTGAGAGTTCACCACCCCGACAGCTTAACCTCAAATTAAATGTCAAACATTTGTTTACGTTTTGTTGTTTGTTGTTTGTGTATTTTGGATTTTTGCAGTGAATTTGAGTGAATTTGCATTATTTTTGAAAAACTTGAGGGAAGTTTGAAGCTTTCAGAACTGGAACACAGTCTTAGAGTAATCATAAAATGTGAGCAAGACTTTTACTTTTCTAATGACATTAAATCTTTACTTTCCAATACCCCTTTAAAATCCTCATTAAACTCTTTGTCGCCGTTCCTAGATGGCAATGGATTATTGCGAGTGGGTGGAAGGTTACATAATTCAAACATTCCATATAATCAGAAACATCCTGTGATCTTGCCCAAGGAAAGTCACATCACCAAATTAATTATAATACAAGAACATTCAACTTTGTTGCACGCTGGACCAAGACAAGTTTTAGGTTCCCTAAACCTCAATTATTGGCTCATAAATGGAATAAGATTAATTAAAAAAGAGCTACACAAATGTGTGATTTGCTTTAAATTCAAAGCAAAATGTTCCACTCAATTAATAGGTTCGTGGCGGAAAAAAGAGTCTGTTCAGCCAGAGTGTTTCAAAATGTCGGGGTAGATTTTTGCGGTCCCTTCCTCGTTAAGCAATCTCGAATTAGAAAATCCGTAAGTTCCAAGGCATACATAGCACTTTTTGTGTGCTTTTCAGTCAAAGCAATTCATATGGAACTGCTTTCAGACCTGACAACCGAAAATTTTCTAGCTGCTCTGAAGCGTTTTATTTCGCGGAGGGGGAAGCCCGCAAATATTTTCTGCGACAATGGTTCCACGTTTAAAGGAGCCGAGAATAAAATCAAAGAGTTTTATAACGAAACAGAAAAAATTGAAAATTATTCCCTTCAGGAAAAAATTACATTTAATTTTATACCGAGCTATTCTCCAGTTTTTGGTGGTTTATGGGAAGCTGGAGTAAAATCGGCAAAATTTCACATCAAGCGAGTCATAGGTAGCAATGAGCTTACCTATGAACAATTTAATACTCTTATTGTCCAAGTAGAAGGAATTTTAAATTCCCGACCACTTGTAGCCTTGTCACAAGATCCTTCAGATTTGGACTATTTGACCCCTGGTCATTTTTTGATAGGTGCGCCTATCACAAGCTTTCCTGACCCTGATTTGACGGAAATTCCCCAAGGTCGACTTAAGTTTTGGAAATTGTGTGTCCAGATGCAGCAGCATTTTTGGAAAAAGTGGTATCACGACTATCTAACGCAACTCCAAAATAGGCCAAAATGGCGTGATGAGATGCCTAACCTTAGGGAGGGCTTGTTAGTCATTTTAAAAGAGGATAATGTACCTTCTTATAAGTGGCCAATGGCAAGAATAGTTAAAGCAATACCTGGAAAGGACGGCAAAGTAAGGGTTGTCAAAGTGAAAACCAAAAAAGGTATTTATCTCAGATCGGTTACCAAGATTGCAGTGTTACCGATTGATGACAATAATTGTTAATAATATTTTTGAAAATTATTCACAAAATTCTGTACATATATTTGTAAAACATTTAGATTTATATTTATATTCAATTAGCTATACTCGTATATACATACATAATGTCATACTATGTGTTCCAGAAATGTTTTTAGCTTTAATTGTTAGTTAAGTTTTCGTTTACTGGATCATCATTGAAATCATACCTTTTTTTAAAAAAAGGGTTGCTTACTTTCTCTTTAATTTTTTTATTTTTTTTTGCTGGAAAATTTTACCTTGGTTTCATGTGAAACTCTAGGCCCCCCAGCATGTTGGAAACATGTTCCAACAATCATGCTATCTCTTTTTGATGGCAAAATATTTTTATACATATAAAGTTTGCAACACTGCAGCGTTGTCGTCATGTCTATTTTGTCATGTCTGTCAATATATTGCGCGCCATTTTTTGTCATTGCAGCAGTGTAGCTTGGAGCTTGTCCACGTTAACAAGCATCCAGAAACCTTTTCACATTTTAATAAATTTTATAATCTAGCTCTGCCCTGTTGGGCATCTAAGCAAGCTCTGGCTTCTTGTCATCTTGTAGTAGTAATTGTAAATAGTGTAAATATTGTGTAAATTGTTGTAAATATAGTGTCAGTGAAAAGCGCGTGTGTTTTAGTTCCCTATCCAGTCGATCATCCAGTCCACCTAATTATACAGTCCACTAATTATCAAGTTATTTATCTTCCAAGTAGAGATAAATGGCCGGTTCTGCATCCTCCGACGCCTCCGACGCCTCCGAAGCCACTGCGCATGCTCCAACCTGGGTGTGGCGACGCTCTGACGTCAGAGCGTCGCCTCATCTACCCGCGCCATCTGTTGAGCAAACCGAACATTACCCCCACCCCCACCCCCCAACCCCTTCCCCTCCCCGCGCGCCATCTATCATCAATCATTCAAACTCATCTACGAGCACCATCTAGCGGAAAGAACAAGAACGTGGCGCAGCTCATCTACGAGCGCCATCTAGCGGAGAGAACAAGAACTTGGCGGTTGCAGCGAGCTTTTTTTTTTTTACCCGCACGTTACCAATCGTTCCGTACCATCCACGCACGAATTAAAAAAAAGTCTATGTCGCTGCTGGGAATCGAACCCGAGGCGCCCGCTCCATAGTCACCGTCAGCCAGTGCTATAACCAAACGAGCTAAGCTTGCCTTGGAAATTAAACCGCTAAATGTTGTAGACATGAAAAAATAGGCTTGGCTTATTGTCGTTCGGTTGGCTGGTTCCGTTGCTAGGCTAGCCTCGCCTGATTTCTATTATTATAAATAATAATATTCTCTGACGTAACAATAATTTAATTACAACATTCGTTAAGTAATAGAAATAATATTGTTAATGTCCTAATGGTAGAGAACATTAAACGGCTGCTTGTATTCCGAGAGCTTTAGGAATAAAACAATTATATTTTTAATTAAATTCTATTTATTAAACCATAAAGTACATTGGCTTTTACCCATATGATAAACCATTTTAAATAACAAAATTTCAAAAATCATAGATATATTTATTATACAAGCATATAGTAGGTTAGTGACGTGAACCGGGGCTATTTCCTTGTTTAAAACAGTCCCAAGAGTTATCCAGTCCTTGCTTGTTAAAATGCTTTTATTTAGAAACTCCACTTGTAGCTTATACTGATAGAAATCAGAGAAATGAGAATCAAAAAAAATCAGATGACACCATGAGATAAGGAGCCGCGGTCAAATTTCGGAAAAAGCGCCAAAAATTTGAGGTTGGTCCGGGTTAAATCCCCGAAATTTCAGATCAAAGGCGTCGCCGATCCAGAGATTTTCCCACGCTATCGAAAAAGTTCCCAGGCTCAGGTGTCCCCGTTACTACATCGGTTTTTACCCATATGATAAACCATTTTAAATAACAAAATTCCAAAAATCATAGATATATTTATTATACAAGCATATAGTAGGTTAGTGACGTGAACAGGGGCTATTTCGTTGTTTAAAACAGTTCCAAGAGTTATCCAGTCCTTGCTTGTTAAAATGCTTTTATTTAGAAACTCCACTTGTAGCTTGTACTGATAGAATTGATCTCGAGTAGCTGGAAGGTTTGTTTGGAATGTAGGTGTACGGTTTATGATGCGATAACATAGCGGAATCCATAAGCCAGTTGAATAATTGTCCGATTTCAGCTGAATCCTAATATTTCGCACATTTGATGATGGTGTATGTATATAGAGAACATTTTGAAAAATAGCGGTGAGAGCTATAAAACTGGAACTTAACCAAACCATTGCTGCTATGCAAATGAGATTTTTCACTAATTAGCAAAAGCTTTTATGCAAAAAGGGCATGTTTTCTGTGACGATGGAGGTCCATCAACATGAGTCCTCCAATCAGGTCTGTTGTAATGTATAAAACATGGTAATTTTATTTGCAACTCAAACTCTTGCCTATGTTCTACTGGCAGCAGACCCCAAATATGTAGAAGCGTAGAACTATCGACATATTTTAAGAAGAAATCAATTGGTAATTCTTTTAGTTCTTCAGCACTACATTCTCTAATATTTTTTTCTCCCGAAAGGAACTTCAACAACTGGTCACACATCTTTGAAAGCTTAAGTTATACTAAGGAAAATAAAAAGCAAAAAAAAAATATTTTTATAGGTTTATTAAACAACGATGACAAAGGTGATGTCATTGGTTAATTTTATTAAAATCATCAATTATTCTATTAGGGTTAAGGTGTATAAATTCTAGCATAAAGTACGATAATTCGGACATATTTAATTTACAGCCTTCCTTGATGACATCTAAACAATTATTTTTACAGATAGTTGAAATGTTATAATAATTTAAAAGTTGATCATAATACGTTCTAAAATCCAATTTTCGGAGAAGACTTAACCTACAATTTACAATATGTTTATTATCTAAAAATGCCTTAATATCATTTATACACAAATATAAATAAACTTCTCTACTACATAACTTAATTAGTCGTTCCCCTAAAAATACAATTGTTGAAACAGTATGGTTTTTCGAGCATAACACAACTGTTTTCGTATCTTCGTCGGGTAAATTCGAAAATAACTCCACGATTTCCAGAAATTCAAACCACTCAGTCTCATCAAATGATACAGTCACTTGTTGTTTAGGTAGATTTGTATACGTGCTGATAATTTTAACACTAGACACCAATCCTCGGGCTATACTTACTCCCGCAATAATCTCAAAATTCTTGACTAAATAGCTAGTCTCTCCCAAAAACTTAGTTTCATTCTGGATTTCGCGGCTACTTCTTAACACCATACTGTTAAAGTACTGCTCCCAGCAAGGTGAAGAAACAGTTGAACTATCACCACTAGATAATATTCCAGTATCCATACTATCTTCTTTATCTGGCCAATAGGGCGAAGAACAGGTTAAGCCATCACTAGTCAATATTCCAGCATCTTCACTCTCCGTTGATGTTATTGTTCTCGAATCTGACATTGTAGACTCGATAAAAGTACACTGGCTTTGGAGCTTATATAGATAAAAAAAAATACCCCCCCACTCTAATTATTTTAACGGCTTAAACTTGTTTAAGTTTACCTCCAGAAAGAGAAGTTTAGATAGACTCCAACCACTATCACGTTCCTGAAATTCACTAGATTTGGCAACAAGGACCTCTCTAAATGTCTCAAATATTTTCTCAATGTCCGTGTCAGTAGAAATTATAATAAAACAGGAATTAAAAGATTTTATTTCCTGTATCTCTTGTAAAATATACAATCCATACAATTCCATATTAAGTTTTATGTTAGTGTGCGTAGAAAGATTTTTTCGCATCAAATCCATGATTTTTGGTTTCAATTCCCCCATATAAAGTCCAACACTGGTAGGATGAAGATTTGTTGATAATCGATAGGATATTAAACGATTTTTGAAAGCCGTTTTAAGAATCTGAACATTAGGTTCCAAATCATTACAACACTTGTTTTTATGCCTATGACTTAGGTTATGCGAATAAGAAGAAATGGCTTCATCGCAGTCTTTGCAGTATAAGCTCATTATTATAAATGGTTGACAAATTAAAAACTTTTAACTTTAAACGACATCCTTGGTTTTATCAATCCAGCTGTTGTGTGACTTATCAAATCCCAACCATTTTACGTACATTTTATTACCTTTTGTCCGTAGCACCTGTTCCACTAGAAACACATCAGACTGTTTTGTTTTCTGTAATTCCTCCTCATAAAAACCGCCGCTTATAGGTTGACCTTGCAAGTCTTCTAGCAGATACGTTATTGGATTCGTAATATGTACTCTTGCTATTTTAAAGAGCTCCGTAGTCCAATTCGGAGTATAACCTTTTTGAAAAACATGTTTAAACTTGCTTATGCGAACTACGTCACCGACCTTAAACTTTTGCCTACCGGCAACTTTAATATGACTATAAACAGTATTAAGTAGTGTTTTTTCATTACTTTTAGTCACTTGATTAGGCTTCATATGAATCGTGCCATGCTTGCTATCATTATATGCATCAGTTATAGGACGTAATAAATCTAGCCATTTATGGTTCCCGTTTAACGTGAATTGCTTGAACAGCTTCTCTTTAATGGTTCGAATTACTCGTTCCGCAATAGAAGCTTTTAATGGACTAAATGTACTGTAATGGTGTATTCCATACTTCTTCATTAGATTTTGAAATTGAGAGTTATAGTATTCCTTACCATTATCGGAAATAATTTTCTTAGGATACCTCCCCGAAGCTTTCAATATGCTCTCCATAGCTTTAGCAACATATTGTGCAGATTTCGACTTTATAGGTCTAGTCCAGAGATATTTTGAAAAACAATCAATAACCACTAAAATATACTTGTTTCCTTTATTTTCCCGAGCGTAATGATCCAATTGAGCTAAATCTGTAGCAAAAGTATCATCTAACCCATACTGTATGAATCTCCTACGATTAAATTTTTTACGTGCTGGCTTATGTAGCTCGTTGACTACCTGCTCCCTAGCTTTCGTTATGATACTCATTTTGATACTAATCCTAAGTAGAAGGTATTACTGCTTATAATGCCAATCCTTGTTTAAGTTTATCCTCTAAAGCTGTTATTTTAACATTTATTTTCTTTATGATTTCATTTTTCAGTAATACATTCGCATTCTTTAAATTAGCAACTTTCTTTTGATTTTCTATTATTAAAGATTCCAGGTCTTTTTGTTTCTTCTCAAATGCTTTAATATATGCATTTAGGCTTGTATTTATTGTATCCGATAATTCCCTTAATGCTCTATCAACATAATTTTTATTCGCTGCGTCGAATTTATCAGTAGGTGTTTTAAGATTACACACTTTTCTATTTTCGGTATTGTAATCACCATCATCGTTAAAGGGAAGCGTGGACTGAGAATGAATAATCTGCACAGATTTGCGCGTTGAAGATAATGAATGACCAAACTTGTTCATGGTTAGCAGTGTAATGATTGTATCTGATAAAGAGTGGTACTATTTATAAAATTCAATTACATCCAATTCAACAAGTTCTTCAAAAATATTCATAATTTCATTAATGTTGTTACCATTTCCAGCTTCTTGGGATGCATCAAGTTTAACAAGTCTAGTAATTAACTCGTTAACGTCATCATAATAAACATACTGCTTGGGCTTTTCATTGTATTCTAATAAAGCTGATCCGGATATACCTTTGCTATGAGATGAAAGTCTACCTTTAAGAGAAGGAGGGGAACTAGCAGAACGAGCTCTATAAAGTTTATTCCCTACAGATTTTGTTGTAAGAAAAGGTTGTATATATTGTTTATACTTTGTTGCACTGGATCCTCTTATCTGACCAGATGAGTCATAACCTCTTCTGTGAGCATTGGTTTGATTTAATATTTCGTTGTAAGTATCGTGATCTTGACGTAAAGAATAGATTGGTTCTTTTAAAAATAATAACTCATATAACCCGGTGGTTCCTTTGTAAATTTTATCACCCACCTTTATGTTACCGTCTGGTAGAAAATTAACCTTCTCATTACCCATACTCCATCCATCATTTGACACACTATGCTTTAAACCATAGGTATTATCAATTTTATTTGATTGGGTGTAATATATATCAATATATTCACGCGCTATTTCTGGATATTGATTTAAATATTCTTTATAACCTTGCGAGTGACTTAAATTTTGCACGGATTGCTCAAGCTCACTTGTTAAATCACGCATCGGTATGTCGAATACATCATTATCGTTTTCAGAACTAGTACTAGGGTTGTACTGGATAATTTCTGATCTCATCGGGTTAAATTGCATCATCGATCTTCTTTTGATTTTTTCAATTTTAGGTTTGGTTTCGCTATGTTCTTCTTTTTCATTCTTAATGCGGGGCTCCTCCTTTCTAATATTTATTAAATCATCTGTTTGTTTAACCAATTTGGTCAATGGTTCTTTTATAGGATTTAAAAATGTATGTATCGCATCATCTGCTTCGCTTCTCTCTAACTTAAATGATAAGTATTTTTTTCTAATATTATTGGCAGCATCAATGATTTTTCTTTTAACTTCTTTATCTGCATTGCTCAAAATTGGTGGAGCCATAATCTAAAACAGATAAAGAGATAGACAGAGAAACAGACAGATAGATAGACATAGACAGATAGACAGACCCTGTTTTGAGCAGACGGACAGCTTTTAGATCAACCAGGTATGAAGTTTCGATATATACTGAACTGTGGGTATCATTTATGGAGCTATATAGGTATCAAACTTACTTCGGTATCTACCCCTAGTGACGTCATCATCTTTAACAATAACCAGAAATCCATATTTATCTTTCCAACACTCCGAACATATTTTTTTAAAGGCTTCAAAAGACATGTCTGTATTGACATGATCATTATAAGCATGTTTTAGATTCATTTCATCCTGCTTGAACAAAATGAGCATGTTTGCATTATCTCTAACTAATTGTTTGGGAATTTTTGAATATGTTTGACAAAGATAAAAAGAATCAATCAAATTATGTCTTCCCATACAAAAATAGTTCCTTATTTTATCCTGTTTCTCGCAAGCTACATCATCAAATATAAACACTGAATCTGGTTGAACTGCTTGTGGATCCACAACGAGTTCATTATCACTATAACCGTAAAAGTTTATACCGGAAACACGTTTTATTACATTTTCGAGGAACTTGTACTTTTCCTGATACAATGATTTGGAATACACGTATATATTTCGGAATCTAAGGCCATTTTTATCAGTTAAAAGACTTAACATTACATTTGTTTTTCCTGAATTACTTGGACCACATATTATCGATCTAATTGTATTTGGTAAAATATCACTGTGTCTTTTTCTAACACTTGATATTGCAATATCAAAGTTATCAACTTTAATTTCAATTTTCTGCTTCGTCTTTCGCATCGTAATATATATATATATATATATATATATATATATATATATATATATATATATATATATATAAATCATGCACACTCTATCGAGGCTTCATTTGAAATGAATACGTCATCAGGTGCGGGTCTTTTAAATAGTACTATTAATAGGCTCCCGTTTGAGCTTCATTTACCTGGTTATTCTTATTGCGGTCCCGGTACTAAACTTGCAAAACGATTAGCTCGTGGAGATAAACCGAAAAATAACTTGGATAGTTATTGTAAGGATCACGATATCGAATACTCTAAAAATACAGATCTAGAGCACAGACATCAAGCAGATAAAGTATTAGAGAATAAAGCGTGGGAACGTGTTAAAGCTCAAGATTCTAGTTTTGGAGAGAAAAGTGCAGCTTGGTTAGTTACAACTGCAATGAAAACTAAGAGAAAACTTGGAATGGGAGCACGAGGAGGAGAAGGATCCAAGAAAGAATCCAAGAAACTGAGATTGAAACCAAAACCATTTAAATCCTATGTTGTTAATAGTGTTAGAAAGCAGATAAAGCACCATTGTGGAAAAGGAACCAGCAATTATATAAATTCGGCTCTTCAGGCAGCTCGCAAAACGATTAGACAAGCTGGTGGTCGGAAGAAAATTAAAGTTCCTCGAGTTATCCGCGTACCAAAAATTGGAGGGATTATTCCACTAATACCTCTGTTTGCTGGACTAAGCGCTCTTGGAGCATTATCTGGCGGTGCTGGTGGTATTGCGAAAGCTGTATCCGATGCTCGCATTGGAAAATCTAAATTAGAGGAAGCTACGCGGCATAATAAGACTATGGAAGCCATCGCCCTAGGAAAGAAAGGAAGTGGATTATACTTAACCAAGCACAAGACTGGTTTTGGATTGTTTCTAAAGAAAATGTCAAAAAACTACCAATAAAGCTACCCAATCGAGCACTTAGTGATGAGGATATTAGGCGATACGCTAAAAAACTTAAAATTACTAATTTTCGAGGTGTGTTTATGCGAGATACCTTACCTGCAAGTCCGAAGAAAATCGAACGTGGTGTGGTTAATTTGGATGCGGATATAGGATCTGGAACGCATTGGGTAGCTTATAAGAAAAATGGGAATACAGTTATTTATTTTGATAGTTTTGGTAATCTGAATCCTCCGAAAGAACTTGTTCATTATTTCAAAAATTGTGAGATCCTGTTCAACTATGATCAATATCAGTCTTATAACACATACAATTGTGGACATCTTGCATTAAGCTTTCTATTCAACGAATCCATATAAATGAGACTGAATGTTGGGTTGAGGTTTAGTCATGTCTCTCACGTTCACATTAAAAGGTCGAACCAGTCGTTTGAGTGTTGACATTAATCCACCTATTGATCTTGATCCTACATATAGCTACTCGCTAGCGCTCATATCACTCAGTACCTGGAACTCCATTCCTAACATTGAACCAGGAAGAAACAAGCTTTATTATACCGATTCCGATAAGAAGGAGCAAGTGATAGAAATTTCTACAGGATCCTACGAGATTGCTGATATTGAAACCTACCTACAAACAAAACTCAACCCAGATAACGCTTTAAGTAACACAAAAGTTTTATCTCTTAAACCAAACAACAACACGTTAAAGTGTGAGGTGAAGTGTATTTACGATATTAATTTCAAACCTAAGGATAGTATTGGGAAACTTTTGGGATTTTCACCAAAGTCTTTGAAGGCTAATTCTTTACACGTATCGGACCTTCCAGTGGAGATAATATCAGTGGCAACTATACGAATAGAGTGCAACATTATCTCTGGTTCTTACTATACAAGTAATCCATCACATACATTATACGAGTTTACACCAGCTGTAGATCCTGGATATAGTATTATAATTGAACCTCGAAACCTGATTTATCTTCCTGTCAATAGAAAGAGGATTGATAATATAACCATTAATATACTAGATCAGGATTCAAGGCCAGTTAATTTCAGAGGTGAAGAGATTATAGTTAGATTAGAACTTAAAAAGTGAGATGCCTCTAATTTTCAATAGAAATGGTAACTATTTAAATAGTCCCCTTACCAATATAACTTCAGTCTCTCGTCAGACATCAAAGCAAACGCTTACGTCTAGGAGTTTAGTTCAGTTGAGTTTTCTTGCATCCAAATATGGATACCGCATCAGGAAAACTACAAATATTTCAGTCGGTCAACACCGATGAGTCTATAGCGCGAGAAGAATGGCATACTTATCATCCTTTCACTAAATCCTTTAACTATAGTGATGAAATAGAAATTGTCATTAATCAGCAAGATGTGTTTATGGATATCAGTCAAGCCGAGATATCTATAGAAGGAACGTTTCAAGAAGAAGATGCTGCTGGAAAAACCGGAAAATGTGAACTATCAAATAATGCAGGAGCATTTCTATTTGAATCCATCACTTACGAATTGAACGGTAGAGAAATTGATAAAATCCGAGATCCGGGTCTTGCTAGTACTGTGAGAAATATTTTATGCCTTAATGATCTAGAGAGCAAAGCACTCAACCCTGCAGGATGGAATTGGCCTAGTGGAACAGTGAAATCCATTGCTGGTACAAACTTTAATTTCCTAATACCTCTAAGGTTTTTACTAAATATTTTTTCTGATTACAACAAAGCGATTATGGGTAGACAGAAAATAAAACTCGTAAGAGCTAGAAATGACGATAACTGTTATACTAATGCAACAGGTGACAAGAAGGCCAGCATAACTCTAGAATCTGTAGAATTGAGAGTGAGGCACATTTATCCAAATGATGCTATAAAGTTGAAATTGCTTCAAGATATTTCGAATAACAAGCCCATTTTTATACCATTTAGAAGCTGGGAAATCCATGAGTTGCCAGCACTAAGAAAAACGAAGAGAGATGTATGGACTGTAAAATCCATGTCTGAGAGGGCTAGATTTATCATCGTTTTTTTCCAAAAAGATCGAAAGGATAATCCTAAATCTGATGTAACTCTTTTTGATAATTTAAACATCACAGATGTTAAACTATACCTAAACTCTGAGGTTTACCCGTATGAATCGCTAAATCTCAATTTTGGCAATAAACAATTTGCAGAAGCCTATCGGATGTATACCGAATTTCAAAACACATATTTGGGTAAAACCAATTGTGAGCCATTGTTGGACTATACTGATTTTGCCAGCAGAACGTTATTTGTTATAGATTGCTCGAAACAGAACGAAGCACTTAAAAGCAGTACGATTGATGTTAAACTAGAGTTTCAAGGCACTGATAATTTTTCGGAAGATACACGAGCCTATTGTATAATCGTGCATGATCGAGTGTTTGAATATGTGCCTTTATCAGGTAATGTTCGAATCCTAATCTAATCATTTACTCTCGGACATTCAAGAAAATATGAAGTTTGTGGTTCTCGATGCTCAAGGTTACTTTTCTAAAAATTTTCAAGTTAAAGAATTGGCTATTTATGATGGAAAAAACAGAAATACTTGGATTTTTAAACCAAAGATATTACTTCAAGACTTGAGTGTTGGCGAAAAAAAAGAAGAAAATTATACCTTCCACAATCTTCACGGTATCCCTTACAATGCAGGTGATGTAGAATATGAACAACTTAAACAAGTGATTCAGGATAATTTGAAAAATATCGATACTGTCTACGTTAAAGGGTATGTTAAGAAGAATTTTCTTATTAAAGCATACACCGAAATGAATCTGGACCCTCCAATTATTGTTAATTTGCAATTTTCGGGGGCTAAAGTGCCTAAGTTAAATCGTGGTTTAACAGACTGTCAATATCATAGAATTAAGTTTTGCTCGTGTAGCGTTAAAAATGTTCAGGTACTCTATAATTATATTGTTAGCCTCTTACCTCAATAAATTTGTTGCATGATAAACCTCTAGTTTTTTTTTTTTTTAATAAATATAGAAAATTAAGTTGAATAGGCTCAGTCGGTTTCTGTGGGTGTGATGAGCTGTGTACTCACTAAAAGAATTGAAAGGTATTTAAAAAATCTATCCACATTGAGAAAAGATTTAGAATTCTACCAAGAGAAAAAGTTGATGATAAATAATTTTCAAAATCTAAAAATGGACTTGAAATTGAATGGACAAGCAACCTTATCTGAGGAGCCAGTTTATCAGGAGTATAATATTGAGAACATTGTACGAATTAATTATAACATCGAGAAAAAGGAAGTTATCTTACAACACAAGGATGGATCATCAATAAAATTTACCTATGATGAGTTTACAGAGTTTTTATATTCTCTTGATATCATAAACGATGGATGGTGTGATACAAGTTTTTTCATTGGTGATTATATTCACGTTAGTTATTGGTGTGAAGAAGACAGTAAAGGAATGATTGTCTCCGATACTCGAACCAATGAAGTAATGACATGGAATGAAAATCATCTTGAATTAGTTTTAGCTCATAAATATAACTTGTATGATATTTTTATAAAAGTAAAATAAAAGAATCAAGTAAAAAAACAAAACAAATACATATTTTATTTCGTTAAAAAAACATAACAAGATTTTTTGTAGGTATACAATACAATACAATACAACACAATACAACATGTCTTTACTTATATTTTAATTTTTTTTTTTTTTTTTTTTTACATGATGGCGAAGTTCGAGTTAATGCTCAACAAGAGAGAACAAAAAAAACTTCGTATATCTAGCGTAAAAACATGTAAAGATACAAAAAAATCTAAATCTTATAACAAAAAATAATAAAATAAATAATTAAATAATATAAAGTTAATATACTAAACCTTAACTAAAAACCCCCTAAAAGACGTCATAGCTACCAGAAGATTTAAAAACTGTAAAAGCTGCTGTTGATGTAATCAGCCCTAACTTTCTCTAGGATTTCCGATTATTCCTTATACAGTACTATATCTCGGTGACCCCAAGCAAGCGTGTACTCTGTACCGGGTATAACGTAGCGTTTATCGTCCGCGTATGATAAGGCTACCTTATTTTTAAGTTCGATAAACATATCGTGTTTATGTGAACGGAAAGTGTTCATCTGTCGATGGATAAGCGTACCTTCTACGTCTACCGCAGCCTTATAGTCTGCAAGACCGAGTTCTTTTTTGGTGACGTAATCAGGTACGCCTTTAGCTTTTTTAGTTAACTCTCCCTCCACATTAACACAATATGCCTTCGCCCCAGTTCCATAGAACTCCCACACAATCTTACCTGCGTATTCATCTTTCATTTTACCCAAGATTGATTGGTTTACAGGTAGATTATGTGAATTGTTCTGTGAGTAATTGGAAGTATCGAATCTATTCAAATTTTCTCGCATATCATCATAAAAATTATCTGTATCAACTTTTAAAATTAGGGAGTCAGTATCCGTGTAAAGCAAGGATGCCTTATCCCCGTATTTAGGCTTAATATAGCTATACAGAAAATCATACATGATAGTCTTAGAGATGTCTAAAATGGCAAATCCAACATATATGGGTTTATCATATACAACTTTCTGTTTAGCCATATGAATGGCAACTAAATTTTCGCCAAAAATAGTGATATCTTTGAAATGCGGTTTCGAGATCCATGCTTCTGCCCCCAGTTTCCTACCAATATTTTCCCAATGGGTAATTAGCTTGATATCTACCCTTTTCTCTACGTTTTCCATGGTTTTCCCAAACACAGCATTATTCATAAGTTTGAAAAAGTCTTTTTCAAACTTATTGGATGCAGCCTTCCTTTTTATTGTGTTTAGGTCAATATAAATTTTTAGCCAGGGAGATTGATTAAATGAAAGAACGCGATGAATTTGGCCGGGTTTAATGCCATGACTTATGGCTTGCTGCAAATTTTGAAAATGGATAATATATTTTTGTTTACGTTCGAAATTTGGAATAAGTTTTTTAATTTTAGATCTAGAGTCTTTCGGAATAACAGATTCCGGACAAAAGGGTAGATCGTTATGCCTATAATGCAGGTCTTCCGGATATTCTAAATCGATCTCAAAAATATAGCCAGTGTCTGAATTTTTATCTAATTTTGTATAATCTAAAGTTTTAATCTCATCCGCGTCAAGCCATTTAAAATTACCCGTTGGTAGATATTGAGACATAGCTGCTCCATACAAGTTGGTAGCATCTAAGTACATGATGTAAGAAGTGGGTTTGGAAGCATCATAATGAGGAATAAATTTATTATTCGCGACAGCTTTCCTTATACTACATTGACTGACCCCTCCGCGAATACCGCGCTTCAGGAAGTGTATCATGTCTATATCTGTCAGTAATTCCAGCTCTACGGCTGTCGTTTTGAGAGCCGCATCGAAAGACAGCCCTGGAGCTGTGTAATACTGACATGGATCTAGACCGTAGGTTGATAGACACACGTCTCTGAAATTTTCAAAAACATCAGCGAGAATTAATACGTCCGATTTTAAATAAATATCTGAATATTGACCTAGAGTTTTACATTTGAACAAATTCCATACTGTCTGTGCACGCTCGTAATCTTCAGGTTTGATGGTTTCTTTTCTTAACTGGTTATAGAAATCATCAATGGATGGAAGCTTGTTGTCATTTAGTTTTGAAAATGAATCCACGTAAGAATACGGGAAAACGCCCTTCTGTCGAATAATTTGAAATTCATCTTCCGCGGGAAAAAAATTTCTAACTTCTCGACATTGTTCTGGTTTTAAATTTTGAGATAATTTATCTAGGCTTGAGGCCATGAATCTGAAACTGTCGAGGAAGCGTAACTTTAAAAATACCTGTTTGTATTTACCGGTTTCGTCGAGCAGGATCTTATCCACCAAAATATGTTTGGTGAATGAAATGTACCGCTCCTTATTTTGGGGGATAACATCCAATTTCTCGTTTCCTTGAGCCAATTCCTTAACAAAAAGATGGGAATCGAACCCGGACATGTTATGGAAGAAGATGGGAATATGGGTTGGTAGTGTATAATTAACATTACAAATAGAATGAGCTGCAGCTCGAAAATTCCCTGTAAGATGACAGTGATCTCTTACTCTTTCATCTCCTACTTTAAATGGTTTTTCGCAAATATGACAATTTATTGCATCGCGAAACTCATTCTCTTGTTCTGGACTCAGAGGATGCATGTTCACGATATTTTTCATAAATCGGTTATAGATTGATTTACAATCACTCTCTAACCAATCTACGAATACTTTCTGTGCATCGATTCCTCTGAAGGTCTTGAAAATTGAATGAGAATCATCGAAATCACATTTAATGTAGTAGGCGAAAGAGTAGGGAATAGCTTTGTGTGTTTTAATAGTATAGGAATTTTCGGGGTCCAGCTCTTTCTGTTCTCTTTCGACGGGTTCGATAATTGTCTCGAAATCGGCGTAAACAGTAAAAGGTACCTTTAATTTCTTCTCGAAATTTTTAAATTTCAAAATATTCTCGGGAGCCTTTTCACCGTATTTATTTGTTATTAAATTGGTTGACGGAAGTTGAACAGAAACGTGACCGCAGTCGTGTTCTTGATGAGCCTGTAATTTTTGCTCGCTTGAAAAATACAACAAACAACCATCGCACAAGTACTTTTTTTTTTCATGCTTAGATAATTGACTTGAGATCAGTCGAGACATGTTTTTTATTAAACAGTAGTGATTGTTACCAAAATCATTACTGATTAATAATAAATTTACATGTGTCGCTTTTCGAGATTCAGTAAAATATAAAGGACCAACAACTTCAACAATATTTCTACCATATTTATAGACTATATCCAAACCGTATACGTTGATAGAAATATTATTGAGTTGCTCAAACTTGCGAATGTCTTTCAGTTTAATCGGAAATTCTATACCTGTAAAATCCAGTTCATTCTCATAATGCGAATAGTTCGCGACTCTATTTGCATTTTGAGTCCTATCAACTGGATGTAGCTGAGCCAAGACTGACCACATAAAACATTTTTGGTCCCAATTCTGGATGTTTAAAACAGCTTTCTTAGCATCTATTTCTTTTGGTAGCGGTAGATAAGAAGATGCTTTTAGGGGGTTGACTTTATTTATACTTATTTCTAGGTAGAGAAGTTGTTGCAACGCCCAGCCTGTAACAAAGGAGACATCGTATAGTATAAAGCCGTTAACTAACCACGATACATACCACTTTCTTTTTCTTGGAATTCCACACATTTTTTTGCCAAGATATTTGAAAATTGTTGAAACAACTCCTCCAAGTCTGCACCCTCGTTCACCAGCGTAAATTTTGTATTAAAAGACTTGACCTCTTCTATTTCTTTTGTTTGCAGAAGGAAGCGACCGAAAAGCTCCATACCGACCTTGATATGGTTAAATTTATTAAGCATATCCCCTACCAGCTGGATGAATTTTTTCTGAAGGTGTTGTAGAAATTCCTTCACGCTGGTAGGGTCTTGTTTAGAGGGAAGTCGGTATGTTGCAATTCGGCATTTAAATGACGTTTTTATCAATTCGACGCCTTCCTCCTGCTCCACGCAGGTGTTGGCCCGGTGTTGGAGACTCCGAAGATGGCCAACCCAATGATTAGTCGGAATCTCCAGATCACATTCCTGACACCTGCGGGTGACTGATGTTGAAGTTCCTAAAAAAAAAAAAACAATAAATTAGATTTAACAATAACGAGTTTAAAATGGGAAACAAAAATTAAATTACCAGCTCGGTCAAGTCTAGCTTGTTTTGTCATGGGGGTTAGGGAATCTTCAGCTTTACGTTTGAGGGCTCTCGGGGCTGGGTGAATCTCCATTACATGACGTTGAAGAGCCCCCGCTGATCTAAAGGTCCCTCCACATTGACTGCAGATGTTGGTGGAGGATCTGCAGTCCCCATGACGTTTTAGGTTATCCTTTCTGGTGAACGATTTATTGCAGAATTCGCAGACAAACATTTTCTAAAAAAAAAATCCTTAATAAAATAACTAGCAAAACATTATAATAAAGTCGCTGTATGAGGTCATAAGATCATACACGTGTTGGGTAAGTACTTTTAATTAACCATCAACTATTATAATTAAAATAAATGTAGAACAATTAATCTCCTATACTACAATAAACGATTCATAAATATAAATATAAAAATAATTCGTTGTATGCGCTTTTTAGCTTAGATACAATTTAGTTACTTTTTATAAACCTTAACTATCTAATCATTGAAAGGAAAAAGTAAAATATGCTGAAATCGAAGAACGTGTATGAAAACGTATGGAAAAAATATATATAAATACCAGAAAATACAGAAAAAAACTCACTTCACAGTATAAGTGTCCACTACCACCATGAATGTACCAGCAACCTTCATTTTCGAGTCAACCAGTCCGAAAAAAATGACCAACAAAATGTTGGTGGTTTTTTTAAAGAATTTATTTAGGTAAGTCTTTTTTTTAAATTATCTATGCGCTTTTAGTTAAGTTTTTTTTTTTTAATAATTTCCAGGTTTGGGAGAAAGGACGTCAAGATAGTGAACGGGCGAGTTCATCTATATTTGTCGTACTCGCCCAAGAATGAGACGGTGGACAGTAAAATGAAGGGGTTGCCAGTAAAATACATGAGAGTGGTAGCGGACGATGAAGATGAACTGAATTTGTTCCTACAGGGACTCAAAGAATTCAGCCAGTTCAACTTCTACCTACTGGATGAAGCTGACCGGAAGAGGCAAATATCTGAGGTTTATGAGGAGGAGAAGCTTGAGGCAGGAGAAGAAGAAAAGCAAGAAGAACCCAAGAAAAAAAGAATGAAAATTTTGGAAAATAGAATAATTAAACCATCAACGTCAGCATCAATTATCTATGATCGTGATGCTGATGATTTTGATTCTCAAAAATACACTGTATTGTAAACTTTAATAAAATTAAATAAATATTTTTGACTAAACTATTATAATTCTTTATTTATTTATTTATGTTTAGTACCTATTTGTTACTATAAAAAAAAAAAAAAACTTTTAAACAGATTCTCAAAATCTCTCCCAATAAAAAAAAAACAATTAAATTTCTTGGAAAACCCACATTTCTAAACTCAAATTTAAAAGAAAAACTCATAAACAACTAAAACTACCTTTAAACAAACAAAACTTCGCACATAGGTACATAAAAACATTGAGTGAAAAATAAGAAAAAGAAATTTTTTAAATTGGTTTAATAAGTTAAAAAGGAATCGGTACTTACGATTTTAAAAATAATTTCTCCACAAAAATTACACACCAACACACACACACACACAGTCGCAACGGAACCCAAAGTGATCTTACTGTGACGAAATTGCGACGAGAAATGATAAATAATTGAACAATGGTTTATTTAGGTATGACGCGAAATAATGCACTGCATCTGCATAAAATCCTTGAATCCAACACGAGTTTAATAAATAAGGTGGAATTTTCCTATGGATAATTTTTTAATGTAATAATAATATCAATTTTAATCGGGATTTTAATGAATTACGTAAATAATTTAATTAGTCATCTCGTGTAGGTAACAAATTTAAAATATTCAACCCAAGAAGAAATTAATTATTAAAATATATTGTCTCTACACCATTAGAGTACTAGCTAATATTGTTAACTATCTGTGAATATTTTATGAAACCCTGTTAATTATTTTGGAATTTATAGTAACGGGGGCACCTGAGCCTGGGAACTTTTTCGATAGCGTGGGAAAATCTCTAAATCAGCGGCGCCTTTGATCTGAAATTTCGGGGATTTGACCCGGGCCAATCCCAAATTTTTGGCGGTTTTTCAGAAATTTGACGCAGCTCCTTATCTCATGGTGTCATCTGATTTCTTCTGATTCTCATTTCTCTGATTTCTATCAGTACAAGCTACAAGTGGAGTTTCTAAATAAATATATAACTGTTTCATTCCTAAAGCTCTCGAAATACAAGCAGCCGTTTAATGTTCTCTACCATTAGGACATTAACAATATTATTTCGTCTATGATTACTTAACGAATGTTGTAATTAAATTATTGTTACGTCAGAGAATATTATTTATAATAATAGAAATCAGGCGAGGCTAGCCTAGCAACGGAACCAGCCAACCGAACGACAATAAGCCAAGCCTATTTTTTCATGTCTACAACATTTAGCGGTTTAATTTCCAAGGCAAGCTTAGCTCGTTTGGTTATAGCACTGGCTGACGGTGACTATGGAGCGGGCGCCTCGGGTTCGATTCCCAGCAGCGACCTAGACTTTTTTTTAATTCGTGCGTGGATGGTACGGAACGATTGGTAACGTGCGGGTAAAAAAAAAAAGCTCGCTGCAACCGCCAAGTTCTTGTTCTCTCCGCTAGATGGCGCTCGTAGATGAGCTGCGCCACGTTCTTGTTCTTTCCGCTAGATGGTGCTCGTAGATGAGTTTGAATGATTGATGATAGATGGCGCGCGGGGAGGGGAAGGGGTTGGGGGGGGGGTGGGGGTGGGGGTAATGTTCGGTTTGCTCAACAGATGGCGCGGGTAGATGAGGCGACGCTCTGACGTCAGAGCGTCGCCACACCCAGGTTGGAGCATGCGCAGTGGCTTCGGAGGCGTCGGAGGCGTCGGAGGATGCAGAACCGGCCATTTATCTCTACTCTTCCATTATGTGGTTTTGCACAGAAAGCCCCCATTTCATGTAGTCCAGCAGTTGGAGGGAGTGTAGCCAAGTTGAAATTATTATGTACTAAGGATTTTGTGAACAGTTTAAAACGTGTTTCATTCAAAGAGGAAGATTGATCTGGCATAAAAAGCTGCAATTACTTTTTCACCGTTAACACCAATTTCATCTGCAGTTGCGACAATGTTTTTGAATATCTCGACAGTCCGTTGTACGTCCGTATCTTTGTCAAGAAGCTTTACAAACTTCATCTTCCCCTGCCTGAAAATGGCTGACGTTGAATTGCATCCGCTGAACGCGTGAAGAAATAATATATTTTCTTTCACTTTATCTGACATTTTGAAGTGTCTCGGGAAATAGAAGATGGTCTCTGACTTTCCTTTACCAGGCTTCATCAAAAACAACCGATCGTTATTAGGAGCTAACGCAGTAATTATTACCAAAAGATCTATCTTTATCTTCTTCTACTGCCTGCAATCACACACTCGGAGTGTATAGCATTTTCTGTAGCCGTTCTGACGTTGGTTGTGTCAGCATCCTCTGCAGCTTGTTCGACGGTGATGTCGTTTTTCACTTGCAAATTTATGAATCACCATTGAGATGAATCGTTTCTCGTTTCCTTCATTCGAGAGAAATTTATCTTTTGACATCGTCAGCGGCAAATTCAACGTTCGCTGCAACAAACTTGTTTCTTCTAAGGCCTTTTGCAGATTTTGTGCCATGCTCTATAGGGTTATCTGGATAGCCATCAAATACTATGACTGATCGCGTCCCAAAGTATTTTTTGACATAGTCTACGTATTTGTTGAGGACTGAAGAGAACCTTTTTCTCAATTCCCATGTTATAGCACTTCCGATCTTTGACGGGGTATCCACTGGATCAAACAAATCATAGAAAATAGATTTACGTGACTTTCCCATCAAATAAAGATGGTGGGTATGGAGCCAGTTCATATTATGTAAAGTAATTTCTCAGTTCGTCTTCTGTTTTTTTATGAAATGAAATTCTCCTGAAAATAGTGCATAGATCTACTGGCACTTCCTCGTCATGAAACTTTTCAGTGCTAGTGAAGCCTCGCATTGGTAACACTCTTTTCTTTCTGGAGAACTTCACTTCACCAAAATTGCTTCCAATATATATCATATAAGAGGTTATGTTGCGATAAAAATGTAAATATTGGCTCCTCCTGGAAAAATTGTTATTTTCAAGTGAAATAAAAAGTAAAAAGTAGTAAATACTCAAAAATACCTGAAAGTATATGTGTAGTGGTAGTAGTGCCAGTTCCATTATATGGGGCGTGCTGAAATACTCTTAAAGCAGCGTTTTCCTAGCAACGCACATTTTACGCGGCGTAGAACGTAATTCGGTCGGCGTAAAACGCTGAGGACATGTCTAATGAAAATCAAATGGAGGTGTTTTCCTACACCGCGTAAAAACGACTTGCGCTAGCGTAATACGGTCGACGCAACTGAACGACTGCTCGGAGAGCAGTCTATTCAGTTGTACGCTGCGTGTTGGCAAAGAAAATGCTCCTGTTGTATTATATCTACATACCTCAATGTTAGGCCAAGCTTTTCAGGTGGCGAAATAGGATGTCGCACGCGATTACCATGATTCCTTACTTAAATCTTATCTCACAAGATTGAGGAGAAATGAGATTTGCTGCCTTGTAACTATAAAATATGCTTTTCAAATTTTACTTCGTCGTCGAGATGTTTATGGATAAGTATCTCTAAATGCTCCTTCGCTTCTTCTTTTTTGAAATAATTGACTAGCAGAATTTCTAGTCCTATCATAAATCGTAACTATTATATCAATCTCTTCTTGCAAATTTTCATCTTGTAATAATAGGGCTGTTTCTGCAGAAATAATAAGCCAGTCAGAGTGAATTTCATTGGTTGAAACTAGTTTTCTGACTGTTTCTGATTCTTTTCAACCAATGAAATTCGCTCTGACTGGTTTGTGATTTCTGCAGAAGCAGACATAATAATAAAGCCTCGAATAAAGCCAAAGCTAATTTCTCGAGTAATTTCTTTATTGATATACTCATCGCGACGATCGGGACGCAACTGACAATCCTAGGAAAACACTTTTACGCAGCGCATTAGCTGTTGCGTTGCGTCGGCCGTATTACGTTCTACGTCGCGTAAAATGTGCGTTGCTAGGAAAACGCTGCTTAAGAGGCAAAATTTCAAATTCTAACCTCAAATAATTGTGCATAATGGGAAAAATAACTGGTTCAAAAGGAGGAAAAAACCCTAATCCTGTAAAATTTCAGCCACAGAAAAAGGTGTATGTATGTCCAGATTGCACCAACAATGTTACAAAAACACAACACAGTATATGTTGTGGACAGTGCAATGAGTATTATCATAAAAATTGCTCTAAGCTTACTTCATTGGAGTTTACAGCGTACGCAAACCAAGAGATGGATGAGCTATGGGTTTGCTCTAAATGCAGCAACCCTAGCGAAAGTGAAGATGGCTCGGATTCTGAGGCAGAGAAAACTAAGCGCGTATCAAACAAGCGACTCAGCCAGTGCTTTGGGCCAAGTACAACTAATCTTGGCAACCGCGATCCTGCTTCAAAAAGAAGTGTTGGTGGCAGTGACAAAATGGATATTGAGGATGTCGTAAAAATCTTCAATGAACGGTTTGAAAAATTTGAAGAGTCACTAAACTTTAAATGGCAAATAATTGAAGAAACAAATAAGATGGTTAAAGATATACAGAAGTAAAACAAACAGCTGAAACGAGAAAACGAAGCTATACAAAAAAGAGTGAAGGAGCTCGAGACTAAAGTTGAACTTTGGGTCTATAAGCAAGAAAAAGAGCAATTGCAAACAAAGAAAAAAACATAATCATTTCCGGACCATTGGTCACTAAAGAAAATATCTGTGGAACAGTAAAAAAGGTGTTTCAAGCTGTCCATGTATCGCTTCAAGAATCTGAATATAAGTCTGCACTAGTGCGCGAGAAGAGAAACCAATTTTAGTGCAATTCTCTAGTGAAGAAACACGGAATAAAATAATAGAAGCAAGGAAAAAAGTACAAAACCTAGATACTGTATTGTGTGGATTCACAGGGCCGCAAAAAAAAGTATATATCACAGGATCTGGATAAGAAAGTAAGACAGCTGGTAATGGAGGCAAAAAAACTAAAAGGAGACTCTGGGTATGCATATGTTTGGGTGAAGAATGGGCAGATCTATGTTCGAAAAGCAGAAAATTCGAATGCTATTCGAATAAAGGACTTCGCACATGTCGAACAGCTACTTACTTAGGAATAAATGTGCTTAACAACAGGTAAATATCCTTAAGATGGCTATCAATGACATTCTTGATGATTACGAAGTTTGTGATACTTTAATCTGTGATTCGCTAAATGAGGCAAGCTTCCTAACGAACTCTGATACTAATCTAAATGTTATTCAAATTAATATAACTAGCATATATAAAAATATAGATAACTTTTTGGTCTATTTTGAAGCATATAGGAAACCTTTTGATTTAATAGTTATGTCTGAAACCCACCCAATTCATGATGTAAATGATTTTAAAATACCAGGTTACGAACTACTTTATAATGAAAGTTGCAACAATAGATGTGATGGATTCGTTATATATGTTAAATCTAATATTTTTTTGAACTATAGTTTACATAAAGTAAATAATAACTGTTTTTTGAAAGTTCTTGTGGAAAAAAATGATAGGAAGTTTCAGGTTTTTGGGACCTATAGATCACCAAAACTAGATAAGCTGCAATTTATAAGCTCACTGGAAGACTTGTTCGGTGAGCATTTGTGTGATAAAGTTGATGCTAGCATTTTTCTTGGGGACATAAATATTAATCTCTTGGAAAACCAAAATAAAGCTCTAGATAGGTATCTGAATTGTCTTGCAGTCTATGGCTTTTCTTGTAAAGTTAGGGGGGTAACAAGAGAACGGGGAAACCAGAAAAGCTGCCTGGATCATTGTTTTATTAGAAGTAAAAACAATTATGTGCAACAAATGTCTACTGCAATAATAAGAGCAAAAGTATGTGACACACATGATCACTACCCAGTAGTTATTCAGTTCAAAACAAAAAACAATATTAGCCAAGAGTCTGACAATAATATCACACGCAAATTTATAGAAAAGCTAAACTATGAAAAATTCAAAAGGCTGCTTGAGCAGGAGCAGTGGAATGACATTTTTGAGATAATGGATGTGGACCAATGTGCCAGGTCCTTTGTGGAAAAATTAGAACAAAAAATAAACCTCTCATTAGAACAAAAACATATTACAAACAAAAATTTTCGTATAAAACCATGGATATCGGCTGGACTGCTAGTGTCCATAAGAAAAAGAGATAAATTGAAAAAAAAATATGCCCAAAACCCTACTGATGTTATTGCCCGTAATAACTACCTCAAGCATAGAGATATGCTCTCTAAATTAATAAAAACTTCCAAAATAAATTATTACAGGCAACTTAAACTTGGAAGACTATCAAAAACATAAATAATCAAAATAAAACTAATTTGCAAATAAAAAACATAAAAACACAAGACGGACAGCTGATATCCAATGCTAGAGGTATGGCATGTGAGTTTAATAGGTTTTTTGGTACAATTGGAAAGAAACTGGCAAAAAAGATATCTTCTGCGCCTAGGCAGTGTCATAAGCCTTGGAGAAACCCATCTATGTGTAGATTCGAACCAATCACAAGGAATGAAATGATTTTACTAATAAATTCACTAAAATCCACAGCATCTAGTAATGATGGCATTGCCCCTAAAATTTTCAAAATGTTTCACCAGTATCTACTTCAACCACTGTTACATCTTACCAATCTAATCATAAATAAATATATTTTTCCAGCTACCTTTAAAGAAACTACAATCATCCCTATTTATAAAACTGGTGGAAGGAATCTTATGACTAACTACAGACCTATATCCCTAACAAGCACTATATCGAAGTTAATTGAAAAATGTATAAAATCAAGGCTTATCTCTTTTCTGCAAAAACATAAAATAATTTCTCCTCAACAGTATGGGTTTCAGGATGGTGTTGGGACGGAGAACGCACTGTGTCAGGTAACAGACCAAATTGTGGATGATTTAGATAAAAATCTAAAAACAATAGGAATATTTTTAGACTTGACCAAGGCGTTTGACACTGTGTCACACCAGATAATGTTGGAACGACTGGATGAAGTTGGTGTAAGAGGAAAATATTTACAGCTATTCAAATCTTTCCTTAGTGAAAGGCCTCAGAAAGTCAGAATAGAAAACGAACTTAGTGAAGCATTTACGGCGGAGTTTGGTGTGCCACAGGGAACGGTCCTTGGTCCTGTCCTTTTTACCATCTACATAAATGAAATAACTAAAGTAACAAAACATGCAAAGTTATCTGCTTTGCTGATGATACGGTGTTGTTGATCAGTTCTGCCACCTGGAATGAGACATATACAAAGGCTGAAAAAGCTATTAATGATGTTAAGCAGTGGTTGGATATAAGTTTAATGACCCTTAATACAGAAAAGACAAATTTTGTCACATTCACTAAGACAGCGGCGACTCAGCCAACCCAGGAATGCCTGACAGTCCATGTTGTGGGATGTGCTTTGGCAGGAGAATGTAACTGTCCAACTAAACTCAAAAAGAAAGATTATGTAAGGTATTTAGGAGTTTTTATTGATCAATGTTTAAAATATGAGAAACATATTGAATATGTAACGAGTAAGCTAAGAAAGCTCCTGTATAAATTCCTACAACTTAGGCAAATCCTTAAGCAAAAAACTATTAAAATGGTGTATTATTCTCTTGTTGAATCTGGCCTAGGATATGGATTGGTTGTATGGGGCCTTGCGTCTAAAAAAGCTCTCAAACCAGTTAATGTGATACAAAAAACCATACTAAAAATAATTTTATTTAAAGATAGACTTTATTCCTCCAGTACCCTATTTAGTGATGCTAAAGTGCTTTCCTTACAATTGCTCACTGTCAAAATTTTGGCTCGATTTATGGTCAAATATGATACCTTCAGAACCTACAAAAGTACAAATGTTGCCACAAGGAATGCGGGTGAACTTATTATACCTAGAATGCACTATAATAAAACTCAAAAACATATTGCATTTGTCGGTCCCAAGATCTATAAGGTCCTTCCAAATGAATTTAAAAATAAATGTTATAACAAATCCAAAAAGAAAATAAACTCCTGGATCTCTGAGAATAAGTTAATACTTATTCCGCTATTGAATTAAGTAATGATAATTGTGATTTTTTGCATTGTAATTTCACTTAGAACAACGTATTATCATTTATTTTTTTCTTGTCATAATCTTAAGCCAATAATATACATATATAGTTTTTCTTAGAGCATACACACACAAACCTTTAGGTTCATTTGTTTGCTCACAACACATTTGTTATGAATTATTGTGAATTTATATCTTGTTGATTTGAAATAAATAAAAAAAAAAAAAAAAAAAATGCCTTCGAGACTGGAATTACCGATTTGGTCTGACAGATGGCAATTTATGTTTCCATACTCTACAACTCCGGTAGACAGTGACATTACGTCCCCGACTCGCAAGGGATTGTGGCAAACGAACTAGTCTACGAAATTCTTGCAGTCGCTGTTATCTCTAGTTATTCTGGATAATCTTGCATCTAGGTACATGTTGTTTAGCTGTGCAGAATGAAATAGCACCTGCTGAGATATCTCCATAATTGTAGGCATGGTTGCAACCCATTTAGCCAATGTGATGTCCGTTATTCCTCTGCCGTGACTTAAATCTCCAGTTCTTTTCATAGCTGCCATCAAGCTTTGCTTGATGGTCATGTCAGATCACAGCTCTGAACAGAATTTATCGGATCTTCTGATAGTAAAAAAAGCCGTTTGTCATAAGCATTTCATAGTCCTTTGAAGTCAGGCGGGAATCAAATTCCAACATATCCTGAAGATATGGATTGCATGATTTTGCGTAGAAGAGACCCACTAGCGTGAAAATAGGGCAGCATTTCTCTTATGCTTTGAAGATGCAGGTACCAATCACCGAATCTTTCAGCTTGGACAAATTTCTTGACTATGGTTACCATTTTAAAATACTGCACCCATAGCCTAGCAGTTGCTCCTCTAGATTTCAACTCCTCAAGTTTGTTTGAAAACTTGTCAAGAAGATTTTTTACTTCACGAGCATCGATATTGCCATATCTACTGTCGTTCAATATATTACTCATAAGCTCTAAAAACGCTAACTGTTCTTTCTCAGCTACATCCAAAATGGACAATACCATATTGCTCATTGCGAGGTGAGCCAGAATGTTTGCCCGCAGAGCTCTGGAATACGCATGTCCCGTCATCATTTTGTTAGTTGACATATATAGTTGCGCAAGCCTCGCCAAATAACTCCTCCATTATGAAACCGATGATATGAGTAAATAGAAACCACCAAGCCTGACGATTACTGAACTGATTTCTGAATCAGGATCAGATGAAGCTACAATGTGTCGTGCCTTTACATAAAGGGGTTGGTCAAATGTTACGAAACAGTTGTCCTGTTTAAGTAATTTGCAGCATATAGCAGTGCTGAGTAAACTGTATCATAGTTTAATGGTGGGGCATTGATGAACGGTAGGCACATTATGCCTGATTTCGAATAGGAACGGCCTTTAGTTACTTTTTCCGTAAATCTATTCCAACCTGGAATATCCATACGACCGTGCCATTTGCCATACACCCAAATAAAATCAGTAGGCAACGGCTTTATTTTAAATCTAGGTGATTTTTCGTCAAGGTTGAGAATGTCAATATTAAAGAGGCCTGACTTAGCTCTTTTTTGAAAAGTAACGATTGGCATTGTCCCAAATTCTCCAAATGTTCCTGCACTAGGGATCTTTTTTACTCTTTCCAAGACGGTTCCTTCAGATTTCAATGGCTCAGGTGTAGTGCACTAGATGCCTCCCATTGCGTGGAAAGTATTGGTGCCATCTAGAGTATCAATTTTTATGTCAGCATTGTCAAAAACAAACTGCGTGAGCGATTTTGATGGTATAGGATGTTTCCAATAGGTTATTTCAAGCATGAAATTTTGTAATGTTGCACTTCATTGTACGTGCAACAAAAGCCAGTCGCTGAAGCAATTTCCAAGAGATCCCTTGAGCCATATTTCGGATGAATCAGTGCTCCTAGGCCAACATGCAACGGCGATCGAAATTATTTCGGTCTTGTAGCACTAATAATTGCGTGGGCGATAGATGTAATTTTGGTATTGACTTTATCGTTATCTCTGCTCTTATAGTTGATTCTAGGAACAAGTCAAGTGGTATGGTTTCTTCAACATGATTCCAGAAATTATTGGAGGTAGAGTTGTATATTTTTGAACGAATGTCATCACGAATTATGGCAGCAGCTGCTTTCACTACATGGAGTTTTTCTTCCTCTTTATCAGCCAGTTTCGACTCATATTATTTCTCAGACAGGATCGTGTAGCCTGTGCTCTTGAAGCATATTATGCTGGGTTTGGATCTGTTATTACCAATTGTAATTATTATGTCGTCGCCATAAGCACTCTCCACCTTTTTTTTTTAGAATGGGGGTTGTTGGGATTGGTTCACTGTAATTCTAGAGAATATCACTCAGTACAAACTGGCATTGGTCTTCATTTTCTTCAAGGTATCTGCATATGTAATCCACTGCAGCCATCACTTCTTCGTCCTCTGGGAGGCCACGCTTTGTACCTGACTGTACCCATTCTCCGAGATAATTTTTGAAGCACGATCCGTGATACCTTTCTTCCGATGCAACAAGATCAGTCTTATTTTGAATTTGAAAAATAACAGCTTTACTCCATTCATCATTTTTTCTTATTGTTGTAGCTGTATCGATAATTTTTTGTTTGAAATCCAGTTTGGTCACTTCATGAATCTTTTCGCGTCGTGAGTGGTTTAATTTTTTTTTAAGTTTTATAAATTTTGTAGGCATCTTTTCCACAAAACAGACAATGTCCCTTGAAATCAAACAATGGTTGATTAGATCTCCTAGTAGGCTGTTCAGCTATTGCAGCATTAATGAAGCACTGCTTGTTGTACATTTTTCTACATTTTTCATGAACAGTTACAGAAGATTTATCCTTCAACAAAACGTGTTTCCTATATTTTCTTCTTCTACTACTTTCCACGAAAGTTAGAGTACCTGTTTTTTGCTGTCGTCACCTATAATAAAAGAAATTTTATTAAAAAAAAACACATACCGATCGAAATCGGCAGACGGCACATCGATGGGAGAATAATAGAAAAAACGTTCCGAAAAAAAAGTCCAAAATATGATTTTGCTATCAAAAATTGGAAGCATGGTTGTTTTTTGAACACGAATATCGTCCATACTACTAGACCTAGTTTCAAATATGTGCTACTCATTAGATATAGATTTTTATGTACCTACTTAAATTTATAGAAGAGTAAAATTTTCCTAAAAATGCATCGTTTAGGAGTTAGGTATTATTGAAAAACTGAGAAAACTCAGCAGAGTTCCAGGTTTTTGGGACACCTCGTATAGAGCACAAGCAAAAAATTGGTGCAAAATTTGAAAAACTCTTTTTGTACCTGAATGTAAAGATTGAAAACAATTCCAGCTTTCCGATAATTAATTCGGCTACACCCCCTTATTCCGCCTATGTTGCCTGGCCAAAATGAAAATCGACTTGCCTGTTCAACAGTCTGCCAGAGAAGAGGTCTTCTAGAAACCCCTTTCCTTTCACGAAAACTGGTATTGTGTTTTTCATACTGCGTAGTAACTCTCGAACCAATCAGAAGACTTCACTCAAACACACATAAAAGAAACCGTATTCACTTCATTAATGAAACACCACGCTGATTAAATGAGAACAGATAAAAACATACTAGAACTATTTTAATTGTTTACAAATTATAATGATTTAAATTAAGGTTGAGTAAGAAAGACAATACCACTAATTAATTTGGTCATCAAGTTAAAAATAATTATTTCAGAATCAAAAGTTAGAGAAAGACAGAAATAATATATTCATTTGCTGAAAGCAGGATAAACATAATTTCTTCAGAAAAATATCAATGAAAATTAAGAAAAATAGTTGAAAAAACGTACCACAATTTAAAAGAAATTTATTAGGTACTAGATGGCAGTACGTTAGTACTTTTTTATTACGCATGCATCATAATCAACGATTATCGCACGCTGCAGCGTGCATAAAATGATGTTTATGATGCGTCTACCTTTTCAAAGGTTTGCTATAGAAACGTTCGATCTACCTTCATTACCTAGATATTTACCTGCATACCTGCCATTCAAATTACTACTTATCAAAATGAATGAACACTTCAAAAACATTTTTGAGATTATGATGCATTCGTAATAAAAAATAGCGTATGATATGCGTGTATAAGAGGGCATTTAAAGCCCTTGCGACTTACAAAACACTCCGCTGCGCGTCGTGTTTTGAAATATGTCGCGCGTGCTTTAAATGCCCTCTTATACACTTATATCATAATATACTATTATTAGTAACAGATATTTGCATGTATTACACTCATTTTATTATGGACAGATGGCAATGCTGATATTAAATTGAATTAATTAAAGTTAGTAGATACTTTTTAAATTACTTGAGTTATGAATTATTATTTTGCTGATTCTGAAATGGCGAAAATATAAATTTATAATAAAAATTAGAAGAAAGGGAACATGTTACGAAAATGATAAATTTATCGTAATGTTATAAACCCGCCACTCGTACTTTTTGATTGCCCAGCCCCGGTGCGCACCGCGTATGATCAGTTCTGATTGACGTACGACAAGTGCAGTAAGCTGTAAAATCAGGAACTAAATAACCACGTTCGAAAATAATCGTGCCGTATAAGCTTTATTTGGAGTAGTTCGGACTGTAAAGTAGTGTTTAATTTCGTTTGATTTTTATGTTATTGCTTGTTTAATAAAATTCGTCAAAGGTTGAAAAAGTAGTCCCACTTATCTGCGAACCCGTATAAGTAACAATTGGTGTCAGAAGTGGGATAAGTGAGTGAAGAAATTTGCATTTATGGTAAATACGAGAAAACAGATTGCCGAAATGGAAGAATAGCTAAACCAGGCGCTCGCTTTGTCGACATTTGCGGACGAGAAGAGAGCAAAAGAAAAGCAAGAAGAACAGGACCGATTACAGAAAATCCTTCAAGAACAAGAGGACAAGCGACAATTAGAACAGGACCGACTACAGAAAATCCTTCAAGAACAAGAGGACAAGCGATAACTAGAACAGGACCGACTACAGAAAATCCTTCAAGAACAAGAAGACAGGCGACTTAAAGAAAAACAGGAAGAATAGGACAAGCGACAGCCAGAGCAAGACCGGCTCCAGAAAATTCTGCAAGAACAGGAAGAGAGGCGACAGAGGGATATCGACAGGATCGCTGGGTTGTTCCAGAACATCCAACAAAAAGTCAAAGGCGAAATAGAAACGGTTCGAGAAGAAGTCAAAGGCGAAATAGAAACGGTTCGAGAAGAAGTCAAAGGGGGACGATACGAGAGGAATTCGAGAAAAAATATAGAAAACTGGAGAAGAAAAGTTATTGTGTCACCCGAAAGGAGCTTCTGGCAGTAGTAAGATCTATTGAACATTACCACAGCTTTTTTATGGCCGGAAGTTCCTAGTTAGAACCGACCATTCTGCATTGCAATGGCTGCTCAATTTTAAAAATCCGGAGGATCAAATAGCGCGTTGGTTAGAGAAATTACAAAGTTATGACTTCCAAATCAAACATCGCAAAGGAAGGAGTCTTGCCAACGCCCAACGCCAACAGCCTATCACGAAGACCATGTATTGACAGCTCATGCAAATTCTGCAAAAGGCAAGAGGAAAAGGAAGCAACCAAAAATTCTGGAGTCGTTCAACAAATAAGGCTTAAGAATTCTGACAAGGACGCTAAGTCCAGATGGAAAAAACCTAGTATATCAGACCGTTGTGCCACGGACCATGGTGGACTGAGTGCTTCAAGAACTGCACAGTAGTAGGAGTCGCGGACACTTTGGAGTCAATAGGACCTTGGCTCGAGTAAGAGATAGGTACTATTGGATCAACTGTCGTAAGGATGTTGAAGAGAAGTGCAAGAGATGCGATCTCTGTGCTTCTAAGAAAGGACCCAAGACGCGATCCTGTGGAGACATGAAGCAGTACTTGTCCGGTTCCCCTTGGGAGAGAATTGCCGTGGATATTGCAGGTCCTTTTCCTCCGACGGAGTCAGGGAATAAGTACCTCATGGTTGCTATTGACTATTTTTCAAAGTGGCCCGAAGTAGTTCCCATACCCAATCAGGAAGCAGTTACTGTTGCGGAATCATTGCTAGAAAACCTCATATCCAGACATGGGGTACCGATGGAACTTCATACCGATCAGGGAAGGAACTTTGAGTCCGAGGCATGGAAACAACTGATGAGGTAACTGGGAGTAAGAAAAACAAGGACGACTGCACTTCACCCACAGTCGGACGGAATGATCGAGAGGCAGAGCCGGACCATCAATCAATACCTCTCGATGTCTGTAGATGATCACCAGCGAGACTGGGATAAACTGGTGCCTCTTTTCCTTCTGGCTTATAGAAGCTCTCAGCATGAGTCCACCGCCTATTCACCATCTATGCTGTTGACTGGGAGAGAAATGAAGATTCCAGTAGATTTAATGTTTGGCAGTCCTCCAGTCGATGAAGACGAGGCTGTACTTCCAGTTTATGTGGCTGATCTCTAGGACAGACTTAGAGTGGTACACGATTTCACCAGAAATAAGCTACGTCTAACCAGTGACAGAATGAAGATGAGACTCGACCAACGGCAGTCACTGAACACCTTTAATGAAGGCGATGCTGTCTGGTTTCATCAGCCACAGCGAAGACAGGGACCTAGCCCGGAACTGAAACGACTATGGGAAGGACCATACAAGGTCATTAAGAAAATCAACGACTTGGTATACAGGATACAACTTACACCCAAAGCCAAGCCCAAGGTCGTTCACATGGAGAGGCTGACTTCATACAAGGGCAAGAGCGCACTGACTTAGATGCGATTGGGATAAGCTGTTCGGGGCGAACAGCTTTGAGGAAGGGAGCAGTGTTATGAACCCGCCACTCGTACTTTTTGATTGCCCCCTGTAACTACAGTTAAAGAAGCCAGAAAATTCGACTATTTTCAAGATGAACTAAATCACGAAAATTCGAGCGTGTTAGAGAAGGACGCTCATAATCATAAAAACCCCGGTGCGCACCGCGTAAGGATCAGTTCTGATTGATGTATGACAAGTGGAGTAAACTGTAAAGTCAGTAACTAAATAACCACGTTCGAAAATAATCGTGCCGTATCAGCTTTATTTGGGGTAGTTTGGAGTGTAAAGTAGTGTTAAATTTCGTGTGATTTTTATGTTATTGTGTTTAATAAAATTCGTTAAAGTTCGAAAAAGTAGTCTCACTTATCTGCGAACCCGTATAAGTAACAGTAAAATGCTTTTGACGATGCTGCATATACCATTAGGTAATTACAATATGGTTTTGTATGAAAAAGTAGCAGACATAGAATAAACCTAGGTACAACCTGTGGAGTCGGAGGAGTATAAATAATGTCCCAAGAGGACAAAGTGGGTTAGTCTGTTGAACTTTTATTGATTATGTGAGATCTTAACGAAACATCGTGAAATATTTACGGATTGAAAAACGGAATTAATTGAGCATAATTTCCACATTCCTTGAAAATCTCAATCCCATATAGCATATAGATACTTAAATATATGTTTTTAGAGAATAAATATAAATATAAATAAAATATTCTACTTGTAAGTATACTAATATCACTAGACTATTATTTTCTTCAAAGGTTATTAAATAAATGGAAATGTTGGCTTGTACTTTTTTCAAAGACATTATTAGATTTAAATAATGTATGTTCTGGAAACAAATCGTTCTTAGTTGGATAAAACTGGTAACTTTTCAACCTATCCTCTGTAATCTACTGAAACGTTATATTTCCTAATAAAAAGGTTATTGTACCTACAAATTTATCTAATTTCATGAATTATTTTTTTTACATCTTTATTATTCTTTTTTAAGTATTTCCGGAAACACAACTTTCCGTAACCGGAAATCTATTTGACAAGTGTTTTATTCTCACGCACGAAGAAAATGACAAGGAATTTAAAGGGAATTATGTTACCTTTACGTTTTTACATCACCCAGAGCTTTTTTCATAATTGCCCCGTCCAAAGCGCCAAATAAAGCGGGTAAAAACACGCTGGATGGAGTAAAATTAATTTCAACGCCTTATCCTGGAGGATTGTTGTTTTTCATTCCAGTTTTAGGGGTAAATGAGCCGCAGTTTCAAAACGGGCTAGTTTTTTACTTGCTTTAATTATTTTTTTAAATCAGCAGGTGAATTACTGCATTTGGATTTGCACAAGCAAATATATCGACATAGTTCAACAAGAATGTGATAAAATGACTTTAAAGCTATGGTATCCAAACAGGAATAACGAATTTCCGTTATAGGATTACTTGAGAGCGGTTATATTTCTATGTCAAGGTAGATTGAAGTTAGGGTTTAGAAAGGGTTATTGCACCTTTGGGTAAATGCGTCCTGAAGTTGGGTTTTACAATTCGTCTTTAAGATTGCATCGAAATTGGCTTTTGTGAGTGTGACACACAGCGCAGTTAGAAATGTAAATCGCGATTTACGATTACTTTTTTTTTCAAATTTCAGATATATAAATTAGAAATGACTTCGTTGAATTAATAGATAATTGAAACGTCATGCCGTCTACTATTCGACCAATTATGCAAACAGGAAATGCAAATATCACTTGGCAACTTCATTGGGGATTTACATAAAGTGAACTGGCCTCTAACATCGGAACCTGAATGAATGAGAGCCAGTTGCAAAACGTAACCTTTTTTGACCTGTCAGAAAAAACTACTGCATTTTTTAGGGCTGACAGGATTTTAAAATCCGGTTTCCCTATTATGTGGGTATCAAAGCAGAGGAGATAATTCAATTATTCAATTTTACTTCGTTACCAGGAAACTGAGGGCTTTCCTCCTACGCTACTCACAAGGGGATTTCAGCATTTTACGCTGGCAATAGCGGGCCGATAAGGTGATTTTTTATTTGAGGTTTTTTTCGTCTATAGGACGATTGCCATATGATTGCCATTCATATTTAATCAGCTCTTTTGCTTTCAATATCATTGGAATTATCAAATGTCATTTGCTTTTTCTAGATAGTATCATCGTAACATGAATTCTGGTTTCTTTACGAGGTTTTTATGCTTCTCCCCTTCCTTCTTATGCATCTCTTGGGTGATGAGGCTCCGAATATAGTAAAATATAGGACTCATAAAAAAATCGCCACCGTTACATTCTCGTAAACTTAGAGTTAAGCATTTTGTTACTTTGTTTTCAGAACTAGACCAACCGTTGCATTTCATGGGAACCACTTTGTCAGCAAAGCTTAAAATTATAAATATTCATTTTACTACGGTTTAAGTCAGTTGTATTGTAACCACGATTGAAAATATTTTTTTTTTTAAAACTAACTCAAAATTCGAGTTGTTAACTGGCGCAGTCTGTAGGATATTGTTGACGGTTTCGCGCATCGTGCGACAAAGTTATCGGTTCGTTCCAACGATTTACGGCAATATCGATCGAAATTTTCGAAAGTGGTGCAATGCAACTCATCCAGACCAGGGAAACCGGACACAAAAATCGTCCTATTCCTATTGGTGCGAGCAAACGGAACAAAAATCATCCAGACGCTTATAAGGTAGTTCCAGGGAGAAGACAAGCATCGCTTTTCCTATTGGGCTTAGGTTAAGAATGAAGAAAATCATCGTATTCCTGCTACTGTGAGTGAATCCTTTCAGTTTCCATTTTTTATTTTTCCTGATTGTTTTATTGCTATACAAAGTTAGGAAAATCCTAATTTTACTTTTTATATTTTTACCTTATTACTTATTAAAATAGGTGAATAACTGTATTTTTCTTAAAACCAAAAACAAAACGAAATCTTTTTTGTTTTTGTCAATTTTTTTAAAATTTAGAGTCTTTAAGAAAATAATTTAAAAATGGCAAATTATACTCTAGTTCGTTATCAAGCAGATAACATACCTAGTTTTGATGGTAGTCCAAAACAAGTTAATAGATTTATAAATGCTTGTACTAATTTTTTAACAGCTCATAGCGATCCCAATAATGCTGGCGCAGCCATTAATATTGCTCTTTTCGATACAATTTTAAGCAAACTAGTTGGTAGAGCAGCAGATTTAATTGCTTCTAGAATAGAATTAAACTCATGGGATTTAGTAAAAAGTGCGAATATTGCAACTTTCTCCGATCAAAGATCAATTGATTGTGTTATACAGGACATCATTACAATGAAACCTGAAAAAAATGAAAATCCTCAACAATTTGGTATACGTTTGCAAGACGCCCGTAGCTTATTATTTTCAAAGGTTAACGTTTCTAACGATACTCGTGCTATTAAATTATTAAAAATCGACGAGTATGGTAAATTAGTAATGAAAACTTTTATTATTGGGCTCAACTATCACATGCAATTGATAGATTGAAAAATCCTGACTCTCTTGAGCAAGCTATGTCATTTGCTTTAGAAGAAGAAAATTTCCTTCAATTTAAAAATAGTTCTAATCTTATGCATAAGCAAACACCTTCTGGGAATAATACAAATTCTCAATTAAATGTGAATAAATTCAAAAGACCGATGCATTATTCTGCTAATGCATACCGTCCGCAAAATGTACCAAATTTTAACAATAATATACCAAGAAATAATAATTCATATTTTTATAATAACTCTAAGCCGAACTATAACCCACAAAGAAACCCAAATTTCAACCAATTTAGAACAAATGCCCAAAATTCTACCCAATTCAAACCTTTCTCAAATAACCTCCAAAATTTCAATAAAAATTTGAGGTTTCCCCAAAATAATTCTAGCGTATCCCGCAGAACAGTGGAACCAATGGATACAACTTCCATAAATACTGCAACCAATTGGTCAATACAAAGACGATTCGCTCAAGCGCCCCAACGCAATTTTAATTCACAAGAACTTTTCAACCAATCTGTTGAACCCTTACCAAATAACACCGAAATCGACCCCAATGATCAAAGTGAATATTCCCAATTTCAGAATCAATATGCCGAACAGCAATATTATCCTGATTCTGATGATAACCAAATTTCATTTGAAGAAAATTACTATGACAATAACAATTCCTATAACCAAAATTACGAAAATGCTAGTAACTATGGATACCCAGGTTATGATGAAAATTTTCAAATAGTGACCCCGACCAACAATGTGACGTAATAAATCTAAATAATTATTCTAATTCCGGTTTACCCGTAACGTATCAAATGTACCCAAATTCAATCGACTTTGAACCATTTTCAGTGCGTACGGCACATGCCACATCAATTCACAATAAGGTAGTAAAAATTCCTATATTTCCTTCTTTTATTTGTCAAGGAAATCACAAATTTTATTTATTTGATTTTTTCCCCAAAATTTGATGGATTATTAGGAACAAATTTCCTTATACAAATTGGTGCGAAAATTAATCTAAAGTATAAATAAAAACGAAGTACTTGCTACTACTACAAGTATTAGTATATTCTACGTAGCATTTACTTCAAAACGAAGTAGATACTACATTTTTGAACTACTGGAAATTAGTAAATGCTTCGTTTTGAAGTAAATGCTACGTAGAAGATACTAATACTTGTAGTAGTAGCAAGTACTTCGATTTTATTCATACCACCCATTATTCCGCCTCGAACTTGTCAAAAAATAAAAGTACCAGGTAGTGAAGAAAATGGTATAGGTATTTTAAGTTATACAGACTTTGGTGCCGCTGAAATACCAGAATCTTTAGTAAATATAGTCGACTCATTTGCATTAACGACCATATTAAACCCACGCGAAAACCCTGTGAAGATAAGCATATATAAGCCACTAGATATTGAATTACTTGACGACGCAGAGATAAATTTCTATGAAAATATTGAGGTCAACAATTATAATGTTAATAATAATGACCATTTCGATAATTTGCAAAAACAAAATCTTAAAAATTTAAGATTATCTCATTGCAATACTGAAGAATACAAAGCCATTCGAGACCTTTGTTATCAGTATCATGATATATTTTTCTGCGAAGGTTCGCCCTTAACTTTTACCAACCAAATTAAACATAAAATAAATCTCAATGATGAAACTCCTATATTTACCAGAACCTATCGATACCCTGCAGTCCACAAACAAGAAGTTACCACCAAATAAACCAAATGTTACAAAACGGCATTATTCAGCATTCTACGTCACCTTGGAGTAGTCCTATATGGATTGTCCCGAAAAAAATGGACGCCACTGGAAAAAGAAAATGGAAAATCGTAATCGACAGTGGCGTAACTACAGGGGGGCCTGGGGGGGCCGGGCTCCCCCCAGATGTCGCTAGGCTCCCCCCAGAAAAAACTTTAATAATTTGGTATTTTATGAAAGCTACCTTACCTACTATTATAATTTTATATTATTAAGTACCTACTAAATTTGAACGGTTATACAACTCACTGTACATTATTCCTATATGACACGAGAGGCCTAATAAGTGATAAGCCTTTTGGGATTATCACGCTTGGTGGCATTTATAGCAAATTCTAGTATAAATTTTTTTTCCAAATTTCAAAGTATTAAAGTTTAGTTCGTTGTATAACCTTTTGAATACCACTCGATGTTTCAGGACTACCTAATACTTTTACCTGACACTCAACGCGTTACCAGCAACACCACTCCTCCTTCGGAGTCGTGGTGTTGCTGCGTAACGCGTTTCGTGACAGGTAAAAGTATTATCCGGTAATCCTAAAACCTCTTGTGGTATTACATTCGATAATACACGGCGATCTCGATCGAACCTATCCGATCCTCCGATCCACCAACGAACGGGCTGTCTGCCATTGTGCCACCTGTAGCATAGGTAGCATAGGGAAGTTTTAGGTAAAAAATATTAAAGTAGTTTTTGATAGAAATAGGTCGACCTAGATTAAGTAATTATGTTGCTAGTTGCTAGTGTAATAGTATTTTACATTATTAGCCAGGTAAAACAGTTTTTACTGGCGATTGAAGGAAATGACTAGCGAGCCGCCAGGCGAGCTTGTCACCTTCAAGAGCCAGTAAAAACTGCTACCTGGCGTATAATGTACAATAATTTATTTATTACTCATTTGTAAAAGATATAGGGACAAATAAAAAATCAATACATAACAAAAATTTGAAATTTATATGTTTTTCCTTGATTTTTTCGCACAGAAGTTTTGGTAGTTGGTATAACTATGAGAATGATACGTTGTTAAGACGTTGTTTCTAGTTATAAATAGGTTTTTTGACAGATTTCCATTTTGCAATTTTTTTCCAGAAATGAATTTATTACAAGATATTATTAATGAAGCCTCAGTCGTAGCCAACAGTTTATCACCAGAAAAGTCTCCCAGAAGGTACCTACAAGCAATTATTCTTGTGATAAAACCGATTTTTCAAAAATAAATAATTCTACTGACTTGTAAAAAGTTTTTACAGTTCAGCTGTCAATTTTACAAGTCAGTAGAGCCAGTAGCTTGTAAAAATCAATTTTCGCTGGTTATGTTTTGACTTGATAAGTGACGTTTTACAAGTGAGTGACAAATAAATATATTTATTTGTCACTCATTTGTAAAACGTCATTTAACAAGTCAAAACATAAACAACGAAAATTGATTTTTACCAGTTACTGGCTCTACTGACTTGTAAAATTGACAGCTAAACTGTAAAAACTTTTTACAAGTCAGTAGGGTCAGAGAATTATTTATTAAAATTGTATTACCTATATGTATTAATTTTTTAAGATTGTTTACAAATGAGTAACAAATAAATTATTGTACATCATACGCCAGGTATCAGTTTTTACTGGCTCTTGAAGGTGACAAGCTCGCCTGACGGCTCGCTAGTCATTTCCTTCAATCACCAGTAAAAACTGTTTTACCTGGCTAATAATGTAAAATACTATAACTTAAACAAATTACCAATACAGCATATTTACACTAGCAACATAATTACTTAATCTAGGTCGACCTATTTCTATCAAAAACTACTTTAATATTTTTACCTAAAACTTCCCTATACTACACACCCAAAGGTCAGTGCAAATTGCAATGTGCAGAAGTGATACAGTATACCAAAGCCATTAAATTAGCATTACCAATATAACAGATTAGTTTGGGAGTTTGACTAAATATTTTTCCTGTGAATCCGAGAATCGGTGTTGCTGATATACTATACAGTGGCTGATAAGCTGGATTAGCTAGGTAAGTGATTTAAGCCCAGTTTAGTCAGCTAATCGCCTATAATTGCACTGTTCTACTTTTTTAAAGATTCCAATAACAGGCCCTAAGCCACTGGCCCCAACTACATGGCGGCATTGGGGCAGGTGCTCCCATGAGCAACCTCTCATAGGTGCTCGGAGCTCTCGTAGGGAATGCGAAAGTACAAACGTATTTAACGGTCATTCCGTTCCATGTGATAGTATCAGTATGATGTATGTTATTTAAATTTACACTTTGTATAAGAATTATACAAGTCGTATTAGTTGTAGATTAGGGAGGTATTAGTATTCTGTCCTTTCGTTATTTGTGGTCAATTTTATGCTCTATTACAGTGTTGCCAAAGCTACCCCCTTCGGGGTAGATCTACCCCTTTTGAAAACAATCTCGCCCTTCCGCTCCCCTCAACCAAATCTACCCCGCTCTAAATACAATCTATGCTATAATACAAAAAGAATGTTTCTGCTTATCGCTAATTAAAAATACTTACAAAATCCAAATTATGAGAAGCAATTTATATTTATTTGAACTGTACCTAGCAACAAGTTTTTTGTCTACGCCTAAGATATAACGTCATTTAGAGATTCCTTTCAGTGTCTCCTTTGAATTTGTGTGGTAATTTATGCAGAAAAATAGGTTAAAACATTAAAGTTATTTACCTAACAGCGTCAAAAACGCATATGTCATAACATTTTAGCTATATCATTAGCAAAGCAGTCTACTTTACCGCATACCTACTATACGGTGAAGTAACTATACCTCACACTTTGCAGCTTATTTTACCGCAGACTGCAGACTATGCGGTAAAGTAACTTTATCACATAGTATGCGGTAAAATGCTACTTTCCGCACGCTCGTAGGTGAAATTTTTGTTGCTACCCTGCACCGATTCTATTCTACCCGGCTATCTTGCCGTAATCTGCCCCAATAAAGAAAGAGCTTGTTAATGTTGCTATTCTCCATCTCTATTCTTTGATAATAACCGGGACATAAGGCATTTTAGGACATAAAAGTACCAGGCATAATTATTTTGATGATGTGATATTTTCATGGCCTAAAATTCGTGCAGAAAAAAGCACTTTTCGCACGCTCGTAGAAAAAAAATAGAAAAATATATACCTACATTATAAAATAGATGTTTTTAGGCGTGGCATCCGGAAAAAATGTTTCGCCTCCGCCGGCGCCTACGGCAACCTTCCCCCTCCCCCTATAAACAAATTTATAAAAATATTATCCTGTATCTATGAGGACTTTCAAAAATCGGCGCTTCTGCCAGGCCCACCCTAGGCCCCCCCCCCAGGCCAGATGGCTAGTTACGCCAGTGGGAATCGATTATCGGAAACTTAATGATAAAACGATTGACGATAAATTTCCATTCCCCAATATTTCCGATATCTTGGATAAATTAGGCAAGGCGCAATATTTCACGACACTCGCTTTGGCCAATGGATTTCATCAAATCGAACTTGATCCCCGTGATATTTCCAAAACAGCTTTTTCCACCGACACCGGCCATTTTGAATTCAAACGAATGCCCTTCGGTCTTAAAAATGGTCCTTCGACCTTCCAGCGGGTCATGAATAACGTTCTCCGAGGCTTACAAAACGAAACTTGTTTAGTTAACCTCGATGACATAATCATTTTCAGCACCTCTCTAACAGAACATATACAACAACTTCGTAACGTCTTTGAGCGCCTCAGACAGTCAAACTTTAAAATCCAGCTAGATAAGCCTGAATTCTTGCACAAAGAAGTTGCATATCTTGGACACAAAATCACTAATGATGGAGTTAAACCCAACCCCGACAAAGTCGAAGCTGTAAGACATTTTCCTATCCCAAAAACACAAAAGGATATAAAATATTTCTTAGGCTTAGCCGGTTATCATCGCCGATTCATCAAGGATTTTGCCCAAATCACAAAGCCCTTGACCTCCTGCCTAAAAAAAAGTGCAAAAGTTATTCATAATGAACCTTTCATAAAATCATTCAATCATTTGAAAGAACTTCTTATAAATGCACCTATCCTGAAATACCCTGATTTCGAAAAACCCTTTGTACTTTCCTAATTTTCCCAACTTTATTAAAACAATAAAAAAATCATTATACACGTGTTAAGAAGTGATACTTCTGTAAAACTATACCCTCCCTGATACAACTTTTAGACTTAGCGTATGAGTCGAGGTATAAAGACGAAAGGCTACACAAAAGACAAACGCGCATCTGCAGTGACGTCACAAGGGTAACGGCGCTTGACAATATTAGGCAATCCTCTTTGCATATAAACCTTGGTTTGTGTCAATCGTTCGTTGGCTGTCATTGTCATTGGCTGTCTTTCTCCGTCTCTCTACGTTATATATTTTTTCTCTCTCGTCACTCGTGTGCCGAATTTTGCCCAAAACGTGTCGTTACGTGTAACGTGACGCGTCTTTCAAATCACTTTCCATTCTTGTCTAAATCAGACCACCGCCTAAGAAGTTTAACTTAAAAAAAATCATGTGTAGCATCGTACACGTGTAGAGAAGTGGAACTTTTTGAAAACTATACCCTCCCTCATAGAGCTTTTAGACTTAGCGTATGAGTCGGAGTGAAGACGAAGGGCAACACAAAAAAGAGACGCGCATTTATAGTGACGTCACAATGATATCGGCGCTTGACAACCATGGGCAATTCTCTTTGCATATAATCCTTGGTTTGTGTCAATCGTTCCGCGCCTGTCAATGGCTCACTTTCTCCGTCTTTTTACAGTTTCCGTTAACGTTATATCTTCCTTCTCTCTCGTGTAACGAAATTTGCCAAAAAGTGACGATACGTGATGCGTTTTTCAAATCACTTTCCATATTCTCGTCTAAATATCAGAACGCCGGTGCCGCCTAGAAGTTTCACTTTGCAGAAATCTGAACAGCGAGCGAAGAATACGCAGAACGCAGAAGGCAACATAATATAAGAAGTTTGGATTATCTAATATACTATTATTGTCCATCTCTCTCAAACACGATGCGCTTGCAACAACAAGCTATAGATATAACTACGTCGGTCATCGGTCTTGACTCTTGAATAGTGAATAGTGAATAGTGCTAGTGGCGCTAGTGCCACTACTGCCACGAGTGCCACGTGCCACTGCCACAGGCTAGTGGTGCTAGTGCAATGCAAAGTGCAACGCAAGAGATCGCCGCGAACATTGGGATTTCGTCATCCTGTTGTCCGGTGATTGATTTAGCAATTCATTATAGTCGGAGAGCCAGCGCCAAAAAAGTGCTAGAGTTTCATGAAAGCTGAAAATGTAATATAAGCTTGTATTTGTGAATTATTTAACTATACTCGAGGCAGCAAGTGAGGTAGCGGGACAAGCTACGCCCACGCACCTTTGAATGTGTAAAAAAATAATCGCGATGAAAGAGTTTCATGACAGCTGAAAATCTCTCAATCCATTGTTTATTTGATAAAAAACATGGCATGACATAGCATTATGTTAGGACAACTAGAGTCAGCATGCCTATACAGGGTGGTCCATTTAACTTGAGACAGTCTAATATTTCGAAAACGGTGCGTTTTTGAAAAAAAAAGTTCAAATAAAAGTTACATGGTATCATGTGGGAAATAAAATGGCGGTATTGATTTTTTGACTTTGACAACGTTTTCAAGGTTATTTCAAGGTCAACTCTTTTTTTTTTAATGGAAATATATTTTTTTATTACAGAATCTTATTCTACAGAAAAAAACAAGTAACTTTTACTTGAAGCATTTTTCGATCCGGTTTCAATTTAAGCTGATAAAAAAGAACGAATAATTTTTTTGTTTTCTCACAAAATCGAACAGTAGAGAAAGGTTACCAAAAATACCTCAAAAACTATAACAATTGATCAAAATGACGATCGCCAATTTCAACACACTTGATTATTAGATAAATTTTCCAAAATTGCTCAAGCACTCCCCTATTCAGGAAACGTAGTTTCGTGCGCAGATCAATTAATTAACTTTTTCCAATTTTTCGGTGTACCAAGACAAATTATTTCTGATAATGGATCGGAATTTAAAAACGAAGTAGTCAATGGACTTCTTAAAGCCCACAATATAAAAATACATTTTACCATCCCCTATCACCACGAATCTAATTCACCAGTCGAAAGGCTACATTCTACTCTAATCGAACATATTCGAATATTGCGAGAATCAGACCCAGATTCGGATGTCACCAAACTTATGCCATACGCTATTATTGCTTACAACAGCACTATTCATTCTAGTAATAATTTTAGTCCTTACGAACTCGTATTAGGACACACAGATTCTAGAGACCCTATGAATTTAGTATCATCTCACGTATTTACTGAATATCTTAATACCCACAAAAATAAAACTCAAGTACTTTATGATGAAATTACCAACAAAACCCAACAATCAAAAGAAAAACTAATTAACAAAATAAACGAAGACAAAATCTCACAAAACTTAAAAGTAGGTTGTCAAGTTTATAAAAAATCCGACAATCGAGCGAAAAAAATTTTTAGGTCCTTTCACTCTCACCCAAATTCTACCTAATAATAAAATTGAGATAGAAAATCCGAAAACAAAACATAAAGAAGTAATTCATATAAACGAAACCAAAATTAAACCCATTGTTTTAGATGGACATGGACCCTTGGAAACCACGTAAAATTCCATAACTTGAACAAAAATCCAGGAATCCTTCCTTTCAAGTTAGGAACCGCCAAAATGATATCCAATTCATGGTCCTTTGCACAAACCTTTTAACTTGACTCCCATAATAAACCAATTTGACTCTCTTGAAATACAAGCAAGACGCTTATCTTCCAATATTAACTCTAATAAAGGACAAATTCTATATTGAATATACGAATTCGCTCGTATCCCTACATACTCTAGAAAAACGCATAGAAAATCTAATTGAACAAATTGTTCCAACAGTAGGAAATTCAAATAGAAATAAGAGAGGATTATTTAATCCTTTGGGCTCATTTATAAAAGTCATTACTGGAAATCTAGACCAAAATGACGCCGAGAAAATCGACGAGAAAATTAAACTATCACAAGAAAATCAGAATAAGCTTAAATAGGACGCAATCAATCAAATCACCTTAATGGACTCTACGATTGATAAATTCGAAAAAATGATTTCTAATATAACACGTAACGAATTGGTCGTTCGATCCCGAATTTTACAAATTGAACAAGTAATTAAAGATGCTAATCTAATCCAAAATATTCGAGGTTATTTTATAACGTTCACAGTAATTATTAATCAAATTACTTTAATGTATCAGTCAATTTATAGTATTCTTGATAAATTATTTGAAGTAGCTATAAGTTTTGCCAAACTTAACACCTTACATAACTCGATAGTGAACCCAAACGAACTTTTATCTGAAATTAAAAATGTCGAATCACATTTGAACACATAGGTTACCAATTTCTCCAGTACCTGACAACATACTGATTTTCTGCAAATTAAATGTTTCTTAAAAGATTTTAATGTCATATTTATATTGGAACTCCCACTTGTAAAAGCGGATGTGTATCAATACTTCAATCTACATCCATTACCTATCCCAACAAACCATAATCAAACCTTTTTCGTGAACATCTCACATAAGCCCTACCTAGCACTTAGTGACGTAAAATACTCCTATATGGACCAACGTTGTGAAGAAATCTCGCCTGATTAGTACCTATGCCAAGAAGCTCGTACTACCTTTATCGAAAACTACCTTCCATGCAAAGTACAGCTGATTAAATACAGTACAAACATCACATCTTGTCATCCTTTCGAAGTTCAATTGCACGCACCGCAAATAACCAAAATTATTGATGGAAAATAGCTCGTTACAGTTCCTATTCCACTTAAAAGTTCAACGAACTGTCAAAACCTAAAGGAAACTGTACCCATCTTCGGATCCTACCTACTAGCAGTGCCAGTTGATTGTAAAGCCCAAATACAATCAACCACCCTCGAGAGCTTCAAGCCAAGTCGACTCTCTTTCAAAGAAATCAATTTACCGATATTGGACCTATCATTGATTAAACATCCAAAGACATAAAAGAAAAACTTCATGAACAAAAGAAGAAACTTGAAGAAATGTCAACCACGACGATTTATTCAAATCGCGTCAGTCTCTGGACAATATTATTATACTTAATCATTATATTTTAATTTACTTTTTCAGCTTATTATGCATTAAGAAAATTCGAAAACTCCCAAAAATTGAAAGTGATGAAGTTGAAGGCATTTTTTAATTTTTTTATATTTTTGTGAAATCACGTTTTTTATTTTTCAGTACGTGCTTTCAACTTACACGGGAGGAGTTACATTCTCGTAAACTTAGAGTTAAGCATTTTGTTACTTTGTTTTCAGAACTAGACCAACCGTTGCATTTCATGGGAACCGCTTTGTCAGCCAAGCTTATAATTATAAATATTCATTTTACTTAGGTTTAAGTCAGTTGTATTGTAACCACGATTGAAAATAATTTTTTTTTTTAACTAACTCTCAAAATTCGAGTTGTTAACTCCACTCTTGGCTATAAAACTATAAGATTTCGTTCTACTAAACTTCTGTATAATTATTCTCACTTATGGCCACGTTTTGCCTATAAATTATTCCAATTAAAGTAATAACCTATACATATTACTGATAATAATTCAATGTAAAATTTTCTCAATGAATGAATATAAACGGATAAACGCTGGCATATTACCTCTACCCGGTGAACTCCAATAATATATCTCCATTGGAATATCCCAGAGCCCAAAATCATTGTGTTAACGTGACGGGGGTCTGACAGCCGATAGAAATCGCAGACCTCCCATTCTAAAACAATGCCAATGAATTTCGGTAGTCGAACCTGATCTGACCGTGGTTATCGGGTTTTGAATTCTAATGATATAATCTATAGGAATTTCTAGATGGTACAAAAAGTAATGAAAAACATATTTAATATTTACTAATTGAAAACGTTTATAAATTAAATTCCATTAATGTCGACCTTCAAAATTCGCAGCCTAGCAATAACTCTTGCTCCCACTGATTTAATTAAATAATTTTCCCATTTAAATCAGATCTAAATCTTAAAGGAAAATAATAAAACGTTCAGTCCCAATTACATCTCAAAGTGTCTGACGCTATAAAACCTTTAAAGGACTGATTGCCTCGACAGTGATTCCGGCTTTGTTTACACTTAGTAACTTCAATTAACGCTAAAAGGCTCGAAACGCAATATACCATTGTCTGGCCCGGAATACATTCAACCGGAAGTTACGGGCACAATTTTATTAAACAAAAAAAAAAGAGTTTTGTGCTTTGGTGATGGGAGATGCGACTATCCAACTTTTATAGCTCGTCTCCTGAATGCCCTGGCAAAAGATTACAATAATTTACTGTGAAGTTACTTTTTGTTGAAAGTGATTTTCACATTATTGCCGAAAAATAATAGTAATAGAACGGAAAAAATTGTAATAAAAATTTAATTATCAAATGTATATCATACTTTTTTGAATTGCCGAATACAAATCAAGCGTAAAAATTAATTTTCGACGAGATCTTCCAATTTGGTCTGGTCGGAAATCATATTTCAGGAATTTAATAATCGAATTCTATTCAAATTTATGGCGCGTTGTAAATTTCGTCATTGGTTTAGAACATAGTGCCAGCGGGGCCGCATCTTCTCGGGGTCGAATTTTAAATTTTCGCGGCGCCTAATTTACGGCTTTTTGGAAAACGCGTACGGATTGCGTAAATTAACGAGTTCGCAATCTGTTTGTTATTTTTGCCTGTCAGTTGGGCATTTTTTGAGCAGTCGAAATTAGAATTTTAGATTGGTCTGTGGTGGAGTTTTATTTATTATTGGAAATGTCTATGTATATTCGGTTTTTTAATTAAAAATAACAAACTTTGTTATTGGTTTCACAAGTCTGGACTGTACGTAGTCGATGTATTTGAAGTTTGCATATTGTTAAGTTGAATTCATTTTCTCGAAAAAAACATCAAGTTGCAAAATGCAAGTTGTTTATTTCTACGCAAATTGTATAGAATCCTATTGAGCAAATAACACACGGTAACAACACAGATTAACCATCGACTAGCAAAGCCGTTAGATTGGATTGATTAAATTTATTTGAATGGAGATGGCGCGCAGAGGCGTACCAAAGTTCTGGTTTGTCCACCACAAAACGAGCAGATGGATGTCAACCTGGATGGTGAACTCCTTGATGTAGTGAAGCAATTCAACTACCTGGGTAGCTTCGACTACCGTATGAATCTTCTTATTGGAAACTGGAAGAGAGAGTCTTTCAAAATCAGGACATAAGCCTAAAGACTAAAATGGCAGTCTAGGGTATGGAAGTGAAAGCTGGACCCTTAACAGTAGACATAAATTAAGGGTTTTGTAAGGGACGAACAAAACTGTTGGCTCCTCTTCTTCGTGACTTGTTTCTTCCAGTGCTGTCCTCCTAAGGTTCTTATTTGAAATCCTTTCTTTTCCCAGGTTCCATGTTTATTTGAGTTTGTAACAAACAACTATTACCAGAATCGTGCCTAAAATATACAAAGGTGTTATCCAGAAGTGAGAGTTACTTGTTGATTCCGTTTCGGCTTCGATTGGTTCGTGATGTTCTTTTGCCCTTATCAATTTGTGAAGTTTATCCAGGGGTACCCGAGAGAGTTTCAGAGGCTTTACTTAAGCAAGATCGTGTGGTTGAAGTTTTCCATTATTTTGGTGTTAAGACTCATCCGCGCATTGGGAGACGATATTCTTTTGCCTATATTGTAATGTTACGATAGCGGCGTCGTACCTTTGGGCGTCTTCGTGGTCCAGGTTCCCACATATGGTTTTAATAACACTGCCAGGACCATTGAAAATTCCTCTGAATCTTTGGATAATTAGGATGGTACGAAGTTTTTCTTTGGCGGCTTTCAACAGAAACTGTAAACTTTGATCGAAATTTTGCAGGCTTTTGAAGTATGGGTGACTTATAGTCTAGGAGGCAGTGAAATTTTTTAGCACTTATTTTCCCAGTTGGTTTCTATGAAATAGTTTGTTCTCCTGGTGATACAAAGCAATAATTTTTGAGTCTGGCTAAAATTTTCGGATGGGTTCACAAGATCAATGAAAAATACAACTACGCTTATTTTCCCAGACATAAATATTTCACATTTACTACAATAGAACATAAAGTATATGAAAATAGCAATTTGGCTCATCTCAGATAGTGAAAGTGAGTCTGGCTGAAAATTTCCGAATCTCTAATTTTTCACTTGCCAGACATATTATTCATACTCACAGATTAGCCGGACTATTTTTTTACGTAACTTCAGTATACTTCTCATTAGTAGACCTATTTTTATCACTGAGAAAAAAAGGGCCGTGCATTCGTAAGCTTTAATTCATTTTGCGCCTCAACCCATCGGAAAACCCCCCCTAAAAATATATGTATTTTGCTTAGAATTACTAACCCTACAATTCTATCCAAGTTGTCTGACTGGGAAAATAAGTACCGAAAATCGTCACTGCCTCCCAGACTATTAGTCCATTTTCTATTGCTGTTGTTACTGATTCGTATTGTTCTTCCAAAGACTGAAGTTTTTTAATTACTGAGAAGAGGTCAAAAAAGTAAATGAAATCGTGGATATTACTCTTAATCCTTGCTCATCCCAGCTTGAGAGGAAGTATTCCTGGGTTGTCCTTCAGGTCCTGGATCAGGAGGTTCTGAGCGACTACTGAGGAACATCTGTAAGGAATTTTTAGAGTTATTTCCTGGAAGATATTTAATATTTTTTCATGTATATTCTTGAATGTCAATGATCACAATATTGTCAGTGTTGGGAGAGAATCTTGGCTTTACAGTTTTCCTGGTGTAGATCTTCGCGTCAAGTTTGTAGGTGAGGGGGGTTCGCCTGGTTATATTTCTTTTTTCTATGTACTCTTCTTTGGATTCATGTAGATTTTGTTTCAATCTCCTGTAGATAGTCTTTGTTTATTCCCGGTGCTGCAGGGAATAATTATTTATGAGTGTTTTCCTGACGTCTACGTAAAACGGATCCTGTGCATCCGGGTGACCTGTCAATATATTGTCACAACCCTGTTTGGTTGAGATTGTTGCAATCTTATTTAGTTGCAACTAGGGACCGGGGGAATCTCAGAGATTGAAACAATATTTATAATCAAAATAATAATTATCAGAACTCTAATAATTCATATAATTTTAGTGGTAGAAATAATGGGAGATTACAAAACAAAAATTTCAATCGTGCGAATTATTCCAACAACCCTGGGAGACAAAACATGACAAAGAGGACATCAACAAAACTGGAATAGAGGTAATCCAGTACAAGGGAATTACAATGCAAATCGAAACAGCGGAAATAATTACGAAATTAATTACGGGAATAATTACGGGAATAATTACGGAAGCAACAGGTCAAGAGGAAGAGGCCGCGGCAGCTACCAGGGGGGCTACAGAGGAAATAATCACGGATCCAACTTCCCGAATACAAAAAGTAGCGACAGGAAACCAAAATGCAAAGATTGCAACAGGAATGGTCATTACTCTTATAATAGAGATGACACAAGAGTGTCGTTTTCTAGATCGCCTTCCCCAAACGCATTCGGACGGCTCAACTAAAAAACCCCAAAGAAGTCGTCCTGCAAACCAGGGTTAACCCATTCCAAAATATATGAAAGTTACTGGGACTGTAAATAATCATAGGAATACAGAAATAATTTTAGATACGGGGGCAAGTCAATGCGTAGTAGATAGTCGTTTGGTCCAGCACCTGAGGCCAGTATGCGAACATCACCACCTTTTAGTTGCGGGAGGTGGCCGAATAAAAACTCTGGGTATATCAGGAGTGAGTTTGGAAATTGGAAATATAAAAAGCTACGTATTGGCACTGGTAGTGGAAAAATTATCGAAGCCGTTGATTCTTGGCACCGACTTGTTGTCAAAAAATGAGGCGAAGATAGATTATAGCAACTGTACAGTAAATTTAAGTTATTTTAACATAAATACCACCCTAACTTTTGAGACGAAAAATAGAGTAGGGCAAATTAACCGTTCGTCTTTATACACTGAGAATAAAAACGACACAGAAGGAGAAGACAGAGAAGAAACAATAATATGTAATATACAAATTGAAGAGGACCGACAGAAAATTAAATTGACCGCTCAGAAATATTATATTTTGAAACCGAATACGGAAATCACCGTAAAGCTTGCTACTAATTTGGACAATTTTGATTATGAAAAGTTACCCAATCTTAGCTTTTACGAAAATGACAAAAACCCAAGGAATAAGCGAATAGTTTGCCTATCATCAGTCTACAAGATTGAAAATAACCTCGTAATTAAATTGATAACAAGGAGTCATAATGATGTGAAAATTCTTAGAGGCGCTATGGTAGGTTTTCTAGAAAGCATAGAAGTATATAACCTATTGGAATCCGGACTATTTTTATTGGAAGAAAGGTGGTCCAAACCATCTTAGTAGAAGTTTTTCGCTTCTACCAACTTTCCTGACACGGGTGAAGACCTTCACTTGATCTCCTATATTATATTCAATATGTCTGTGCTTGGCGTCATATCTCAATTTGTCAATATTTTGTCGCCTATTAATATTCTTTTCCGCCATGTTTCGAACTGCAAGGGCGTTTCCCCTAATTTCATGTCTATGCAACTGATTCGGGGGAGGCATAAGGGTAGCTTCTATTGGTAAGACTGGCTCTCTTCCATATACTAACATAAATGGAGAGAATGTAGTAGTATCTTGCCTACTAGTATTATATGCAAAAGTAACATGAGGAAGGTATTGATCCCAGTTTGTCTGGTTAGTGTTGGTGTAAATCGAGATCATATCCGCTAGAGTTTTATTGAGTCTCTCTGTCAGACCATTCGTTGCTGGGTGGTAAGCGGTTGTAAATTGTTTTGAGGTTCCCATTTTTCTTAAAAGTTCCATGACTAGTTCTGATTGGAACACTTTGCCTCTGTCGCTCAACAATTCTTTTGGAGCCCCATGTCTTGTAATGATTTTTTCGAGTATGAATTTTGCTACAGGGCCAGCCTTGCCACTAGACAGCGCTTCTGTTTTTGCCCATCTCGTAGCGTAATCTGTGGCTACTACGATCATTTTTTTCCGTTTTGACTTTTTCTAAATGGTCCCAACAAATCAATGCCCACTTTGTCGAATGGTGTTCCTACTGGGATCGGGTGTAACAAACCAATAGGTTTTTTATTCTGTTGTCCCTTCCTTGCTTGACAGTCTGAACACCCTTTCACAAATCTTTCCACATCTTTTTGGAGTTTTTCCCAATAGAATCTTTGCCTTATTTTATTAAGCGTTTTTGCTGACATCCGAATGCTTTTGCTTTATTTAATATAACATCCGAATTGCCCAACTAAATTGGGACATTATTAGTCAATGAACTTTGGTTAATTCGTATTGGAATAATAATGTTATAAAGGGTGATATTTTTTGGCTTGACAATATCCTTTGGTCGCATGTTTGTCATTGAATGAATAGAATTATCGTATCCGAGAAGAGCATATGGCATTTGTCCTTTAACGCTTAAGGATTTTCTATTTTCTCGAAGTATCCTCAGATGTTCGATAATAGTGAAGTGGAATCTTTTTATCATTCCGTTGTATTGTGGGTTATCAGGGCTAGTACATATAATGAATAGATATCTTATGTGTATCTACAAATTCCTATGTAAGTATATTCTTAAATTCTGTTCCACTATCAGTGACTATTATGTATTCCATAATGAGTTATGAAGATTCACTAAATTTTGATCCCTGATATTTTGAGAAGGAATCAATAATTATTGTTAAAAACTTTTGCCCTCCGGCTTGAAAAGTATCTAGATGAATAATTTCCAAAGGTCTAGTCGGTGTTGGGGTAATCATGAATTTAGGTTGGGCTAAATTCCTATCGTGTGTGTGTGTGTCGCAAACATTTATGATATTTTCTATCTCGTTTAAGGTTAGGCCAGTAATATTTCCTTCGGATTTGCGCTTCGGTTTCGTTAGTTCCTCGATGATTTGTTTTTCCTTGATGATAGGCCTCGATTATTTCACTCTGTCTTTCTTTGCTATTGACGTCTTCTAGGAGAAAGTTGCATTTGATAAAGTCGAATGCCAAATTTTTTAAAATTTATTTAAGGATGTTGCATAGAGGAATATAAAGATCTTCGTCCTTGAAGAATATTGCATGCTTCTTTTTGGCGTCTATTTTTATAAAGCTTCCTTCTAAGTTATTCTTGCTTACTTGGACATGTAGCCTGGATTTGTTAGTGTAATATTATATGAACTTGTATATATTTGAAGATTAAAGTTTAATATCAATTGCTATAATTATATGTCCCTGACAAGTCTCTTGACAATACTAGTAATTATCTATAAGGTAGAACAAGGTAGAACAGGTTAATGATGATAGAACAGATACAAATAATAATAATAAATAACTTATTATAACAGGGAAGGCTACTTGTGTTGGTTCTGGATTATCAAGGATTTCACTGATGACCTTTTGTATTTTCGCTTGCGAAGCGGGTTTCTTTAGAACTTCGTTTATGTCGAGGATTGATTCTGCATTATTGTACAAAGATGCGTTATCTTCATCTTATGGTGGTTGAGCTATTTCATTGGTATGGATTTCGACTCTGGACAGAGCATCTGCATTGGTGAGGACGGTGATCTGAAAGTATCTTCAACTTTCTTCCAAACAAGTAGGATTTGAAGTACTTGGTGGCCCAGATTTATTTATTTATTTACGCATTCACATTTACATTAAATACAGATATTTCTTAACCTAAAATTGCCTTCTTGGCAGAAGTTTCAAATCTATTTTTTGAAATAGTAAAGAAGTCAAGCTGACTGCAAAATTTATTAACATTTCTGCTAATAGGGCAAGTACACGATCTGACAGTTTGACACTATTGACAGTCGCCTTGAGGTAAAACAAAGATATAATTTACAGTATTTTTTAAGTTTTCAGTTGGATTTTCTTCAAATAAGTACCTTTTATGTGATCCAGAAGTTTCTTGGACATGCCTAGAGTTTATTTAGTTGTTAATTATGGCAGTATAGCGCAAGGGATACAATATCCTTCCATAGGTTTCCATCAATTTCAAATAACAATGGGAGGTTGGATTTGTTAGCTCAAAAAAGAAGAGAAAAATTGATCAATGTTCTTAAAAGAGAAGATCTGGCAGAAAAATAGATTGAATATAGAGTAACTATACTTAAATATTTGTTCTTCTGACACTTGGTTTTGATATTTGTTGAAAAAAACCTGAAATTAAATCATTATAAGAAAACCTAGCAAACTTTCAGATAAAAGACCACATAGACTGGAACACAAACACTCCACTCTAACGTTTTTAGAACAAAATAACACAAAAACTTGTAAAAAAGCTTTGAAAACCGCATAAACATAACTGGCCTAATCTACACGAATGTAAATAAATGATTTGTTTTACGTCAGGGCGACTGTCAAACTCATTTGTGACGTCACATGGACATGCCCTATTCGGTTTACTGGATTCTACATAAAATACAGAGTACGACTCGGCGGGACTTGTAATAAGGAAAAGATCAAGTAAATGAAGCAATTCTGGAAGCTCAGCAGCTTAGAAAAATGAATGAGCTACAGCAACTTATTTCAAACTCACTTGAATCTCAATCAGAGGCTGGAAATTCTGATTGGGAAAAAGTGCAAAACGGAAGAAGGCGGCGATTCGTCTAAGGACAAAATGAAGATGCTGGTGCAGCTGTACGGGCAGTACCGAGGTTCGTGTCACTACACGTCACAAGATACCAAACCTGAAGATCTTGAGAATATGCCGAAAGATAAATTTCCAGGAGTTACGCGTACAATGCATGTTCGAAAATGTCCTGACAAGTATGCCTCAATGAAAGTCACAATACGTCAGATGGACTTTAGAGATCTCTGCTTTAGAGAGTCCTGGAAATATGGCCTGTAGGTTCACTTGTGTCCAAGTTATAATACAAAATAGGACTCTACACAGAGAAGAACAGGTAGATCCTCAGCCTCATGTATAGCTCAAAATAGTCAAGCGATAAGTGCTATAACGCCTCAGGTACCTGATAAAGAACTACAAGCTAGCACGATGGAAATAACAGGAAAATATCTTGATGCAGTGCATATCAAGTAAGCATTACGAGTAATGTAACCAGGAACATGAATTTTTTTCACTGAAAGATATTCTGGGCTGCAAATATAATTATTGATAATATTAAATGAAAAACATACCTACATCATAATACTTCCTTCTGTCCCTAAGAAAATTCAATTGTAAATACTTATATGTATCTACCACTGATAATAATATACTTTTTCTACTCAGTTTGTAATGTACAAATTTAATAAATTTACGCTGAATGCTCTCAAGGCGATCTATGTATATGTATATTAAAAAATGGTGACCAAATTATGTTAGAAAACTCGAAGATAGATCTCACAAAGCTAACAAAAAGAATTTTCGGTGTGTTTACATTTGTAAAGTCCTGAAAAGATCTCCTAAGAAATCCAAACATTCTAACCTCACGGGCTATGAGTCTTTCATAGTGCTCAGAAAATGTTAATTTTCGGTCGACCTGGATGTGTATCCAGGTCCTTCACAACAGATACCTCCTTTAACAGATTACCACCTAGCATGTAAGTCATAGGGAAGTTATTTTTAAGCCTACTAAACCGCAAAACTTGACACTTACCTGTGTTTAAAGTTATGCTTTTAAGAGTACACCATCTATTTATCTTGTTTAGATCATTCTGGATTTTAATTTGATCTTGTTGTGACAGAATCTGCTTGGCGTATATTTTTAGGTCATCAGCAAATAATAAGTTTGCAATTTCGAAGAATGAACAAATGTCATTTATAAAGATATTAAACAAAGGGGGACCTAAATGTGACCCTTGTGGAACCCCTGATGTGACAAAATAGTTATTTATGTATCAAGGGTACTAAGTAGATGATTATGCCCTGAGGGCGACACTCTTACAAAGCCGAGGGCCTCTGGCCCGAGGGTTCGTAAGTCGCCCGAGGGTATATATCAATTAGTACCCGTGGTACATACAAACTTTTATGTCATACCAGTTGTGTCACTTCGCAGTCATACCAAAAGTGTCACTTCGCAAATTGTCATCAGTGTGCAAACATCATCATTTTTTGACAGTTGTACAAAAAATAATATGTTTATAAGCGTAAATTTATATTTTTTTAATAAAGAATAAGTTAATCGAAAACTGTTTTTTGCATCTTTATGCCCGCGCGGGCCATAATGTGTACTTTATAAAGTAATGAATTATGTAGATGGTATCTAAGGTATAAAAACACAATAATGTATTGGTATGACATAAAATATATTAGATAGATAACCTATCTTTACCTGTTATATAATAATATTGACCTAGCAATACCATACTTTCTCAATTTTGATATCAAAACAGCATGGCTTACTCTATTAAAAGCTTTACTGAAGTCCATATAGCCTCAGCACCTTCTACCATAGCAGCAGAAATAAAATTGGTATATAAAAACAGGTTGGTATCAACAGACCGACCAGAGGTAAAACCATGCTGCCCTGATACTATATTCTTCTAGATTATGGCTAACATTTCCTTTTCAATGGTGGAATATTTCAACTCAACGTTTCGTTGAGTGTCCTAGAGGCGCATGCAATGGACTTATCGCTGCCGATTGGTCCTTGGGATAGTATATTTCCAATTATATAGTTGCTAGCATCAGTAATTAGAATAAAAGACTTGCGGAAGTCTGGATATTGCAGAAGAGGTTGAAATTCTGGTGTTCTATTCTAGCATCCTTTTTGAGGCAGGAAGTTAGAGACTTAGTAATTTTTGCGAAGTCCTTGATAAATTTCTTATAATATCCGAGGACGCCAAGATATCATCAGATTTTCTCCGTGGCTCGCGGTATTGGATAGTCAAGTATAGCTTTAATTTCAGCCGGATTTGGTATTTCTCCTTCTGGTGTAAGAATATGTCCACTTCCTTTTTTAGAAACTCGCATTTGTCGATTTGAATTTTGAATCCAGTTTCTCTGAAACGTTGCAAGATTTTTGAATATGATGCTCTTAAAGTGATGTGCTGAACACAAAAATATCGTCCATGTACACTAAGCAATTTTCTCCTTGGCCTTTCAAAACGTTATTCATTACCCTCTGGAATGTAGCTGGAGCGTTTTTCAGTCCGCACAGCATCCGGACATACTACTCGTCATGGCAATTTTCGATATTGGAAGCAGTTTTTATATATCTTCCTTAGCCATTTCGATTTGGTGGAAACCACTTGCCAGATCCAAGGTCGTGAAGTACTGGCATCTACCAAGTTTGTCCAAGATGTCTGTTATGTTTGGAATTGGGTATTTATCGTCGATAGTTTTCTTGTTTAGGACCGTCGCACACGGAGCCACTGGTATAAAACTGAAATTAAACTAAAATCACTTAACAGTCTTTTGCAAATTTACAGCATGTGTATTCAAATCGAATGTCGTACACGGTGACTAGTAGTCGACTCGTACGCTACTGGTAAGTGATAAATCTCCAAAAGACTCGAACTGTTGGTCGCGGGAGCATTAATTGGAGATTTTTTCGCAATTTGTGTAGTGAAATGACGATGAATGACCAAGCTTGCATACAAACGCGTTAATTTTCGATCCAAGTCCGGTTCCCTCGTGTACGAGAATTGAGTATCCAACTAATTTGTAACTGACATCTCTACTCAGTTTCGTCTTTTATAGGTAGCTCTATGTGCGATGGGCATTACTTTCCTATATAGTCCACTACTATCCGCCATTTTATTTTTCCAGATGCGTCTGGTTTTCTTGGAACTATTCATATCGGGGAAGACCAAGGTGACTGTCTTGGTCTGATAATTCCTTGATCTAACAAGGAAGATATGTTTTTTCACTTCCTCTTTATGGATATGTGGATATCTATATGACTTGGTGAACACTGGAATCTCATCTTTTGTTTTAATATGGTGTTTGATCTGGTTTGTAAAAGTCAAGGACATGTCTGGATAATGGAAAATGTGTGCATATTCCTTATAAAAATTTTGTATTGCCTTTTCTTCCTCTGAATTTAGGTTATTATTTCTGATTTCAGGAATCTTGCTATCCGCTGACGGAGATTCTTTAGAAATTAGATCCGTGGTGTTAATATGAAACTGATCAAGGTCCAACTGCTTGCTAATGACTGGACTTGTCAGGGCTATCTGAAGTTCTTCGTCGGTTGTGTTGACAATTTCAGTCCAAGCGAGTTGATTACAAGTAGATGTGAGTGTTTCATTAATTTGTGCGGCCTGGAGTTCTTGTTTTGGTAGGAGGATCGTCCCCTGGGTTTCTTTCACTGGTTATTATTCTTTTTTTTTTCCTCCATTTTTTTTTTATTAAATAACAGGGAAAGACAAAAAAACGTGTCAATTTACTTACATCTAAGTGTGCTTCTTTATGTCATCCATGCAACTAAAAAACAGGAACATATGCATGACGGTAACAAGGATTATATAAGACGAAAGAACACAAAAACACATTAAATTACGTTAACTAACAACAATAATTTTCAAATAAAATATCACAAATCTTCTTTGGTGTGTATGGGCAAAAACTGAGCGCGACCCAGTAGGTGGAATTTCTTTGTTTATTTAATACTTTTCGAATAACTGGGAAACAGTCAGTATTATAGATTTATTGCTCTTTTACAATGGCCTATTTGGAAAACCTGACACCATGTAAGAAGACGATTAGAAGATACTCTATATTTGAAGCTAACTTTATTACTTTCTTCTTGCCATTGTAAAAGAGCAATAAATCTATAATACTGACTGTTTCCCAGTTATTCGAAAAATATCAATTATTAACGGTCGTGATCCATAAAATAAATTTATTTAATACTGTAGGTAAGGTGTAAAAGTTGTAACGAAGCTACATAATTTTCCGGGTATCTTAATTATTGCTACCGCGGTTCTAAGTTAATTACTTCGGCCGGATTAATTCTACATGTTAATTAATTTAAATAATATTTTGCGCGTGACCTTGCTTGAAATCGTACGATCGAATAGAACCGAACGCCGAACGCATCACGCATTCGTCCCGCATCGCAGTGTCTCGGACTTTTCCACCGCCGCTCCTACCTTCGCCGTACGACGACCGTAATAAAAGAAGGCGCGCTGCCACAATTGGACACTCTTCTTCTTCTGTTCACAGGTACCAGCAGCCCAGACCACCAGCACCTAGATCACCGACCACCGACCACCGAGGTAAGCCGCTGGCTTGGATTCCGCTCCGACGTCGTCAGCGCCGTCGTGACGCCTCAGTAAATCGTACGATCTGGGTGAGTGGGACTACTTTTTATACAGTGATGTACACTGACTGAATTGGGTTACGGTCCTATTCAGCCTGTGACGGACAATGGGGGTTATATGCTGGACCGTTTACAGGGTGGCACTCGTTGATCCTAAATCGATGTATATTCAGTATTCTGATTCTGATGTATATTCAGTATTCTTCACTTCACACAGATCATTTCTTTTGTGCATGATGCTCTTGCTATACAGGGGGATACACAGATTGAATGGGGTTACGTGCTGGACCGTTTACAGGGTTGCCCTGTTCTTTCTGTAACGGACTTGAGGGGGTTACGAGCTAGACCGTTTACAGGGTGGCTCTCTCTGTTCTTATGCCTTTCTATACTAAGATATGTCATGCACTTCGCACAGATCACCTAAAAGGCCAAATCACCAGCACTGACGGCTGAAGCAGCTAGATCCCCCGAGAGGGGACCTGATGCAGAGCTTTTCAACCCGCGTACCGTTACCGTCCCGTATAAGCTTTCGTGTTTACCACCGCATAACTTTAAAGGCACGCTAGTACCTATTCGTTAGGTTGCTATATCGAGTTGTCGCTGCTGAGCCATGGGTTCAATGATACTCGGTGGTATTCTGGATATATGAAGTCATTGATCCGTAATTCAAATTAAGCAGGTCGAGTCACTACAACAGCGCCATCTCAGACAAATAATGCATGAAAGTAGCTGCTCTGATTTCTCAGAACAAACCACTTTTTATTTTCAAAAGTTTGATTTGAACATAACGCTGTCGAACAACGAAATAGTGATATATTTTAATTTCAAACTTCAATGAGTTATTAGTGATAAACTATACGCCCTAATTACATGCAGCGGCCATTGAGCGTGCACCGTATAAAATATGCCCTCAGGTTTGCCGACAAACAGTATCAGCGTAATTTCCCAGGGCGCTGGCCTTTATCCCTAAAGTGTTAAAGCTCACATCCGTTTTAATATATTGTTTGTGTTTGCTAACTTATTCCATATATATTGTATCCTACAGACAGTATAAACAAAATAATAGGTTTGTCTATTTAATGGTGTTTGGCCAAGATTTGGACCATGTCACACCGTGAATATCACATAATATTACGCTTAGTCCTGAAACTTTTGACAGTTAAAGTAAATGATTATGTTATCCAAAGAAATTTCGACCTTTGTTAACTTACGATCAGCCTCCATTAATGTTTTTGGGTGATTTCCCATCGTGATATCTGTTGTTTTAGATAGCTATCAGACCTAAGTCAATCTAACTAATGACTTTCTCCTTCTCCTATTTCGATAATATATCGAGTTAAACAATACTCCCTCGTCTCATTAATATTGTAATATATCGCTATTAGCATTGTAAAATGACACATAATTTATGCAGAACAATTTGTCAATGGATTATTATGATATTGCAATTAAACTGTTTATGTAGAAGGTTTAATGAGAAATACTACCTACAAAAATTTTAAACCAAATCAAAAGTGCAAAGCAATAAATAGCTAATGGTTGCTACTTTGAAATATGCAAAATGTTGCGACACTATTGTATAATTCTCAAATAAATCGTAGTATATGGTAGAAGGAGAATTGCAACTTCCTGTAATTTATGGTCGATTAAATATGTAGTATACTTCCTTTTAAATGGAACGGATTTCTCTAGTTAAGCCGCTTTGCTGTGCTGGCTATTTTGTTAGTATAGCAAAATTACTATTGCTGGCTAAATCCTTGATCGAAAACCTACAAGTTATAAGAGATTTGGATTGGTTTCACGACATATTCGATCATTAATTACTAAAAAATCTCGCGCCATTGAATCCGATTTCCAAAAATTCCGATTCAGTTTTCGCTTCGCCTGGAAATAAATCGATAATGATAATATTTTTCGAATTGTTCGAATCGAAAACGTGATCATCCAGATGTAAAATTTCCACGAAGCAAAAGTTGTTAACTGAAACTCGATACAATCGTTTGATTGGTTCGGATTTATTTTCTGCAGAACAATTAAAAGTTAGTTTGCAAGATGATTTTTAATTAAAGGTATCAGACAATTTTGATATTTAATGAGTGAAAATAAAACCAGTTCCTGCTTATTGTAACGTAAAAGTGGACTGTATAAACTTCTTAAAATAAAAAATTGATTCTATTAACTGTTTTAAAAACTTTGTCACACACAAAAAACTGGTATAAAATTTGCACTCCGATGGTGGCACGATTATCAAACTCAAATTAACACCGAACATACCGCCCGCCTTGAAATGTCATTTAAATCCGTTGCAACTGGAACTGGAAGAACACACAACTTTGACACCGCTCGTTTGCACGTCGTACGGTCACTACATTGAACAGTCACGACCCTTGTGACGTTGTCCGAACCAGGATGTAGCTCGATGACACGCCCAGTTCGCCATTGGTAGATAGGAAGATTGTCTTCCTTTATAATTACCAAACTTCCAATTTTCAATAAACTTGGACACTGTTTCTTCCATTTGGTTCTCGTCTGCATCTCGGAGATATATTCCCGGTTCCATCGGTTCCAGAACTGCTGAACAATACTTTGTAGACGCTGGAATTTACTCAAACGATTTTCAGCGACTGTAGTAAAATCGTCTCCACGAACTGATGTTAATGGTTTTCCCACCAAAAAATATGCTGGAGTGAGTGGGGTCAAATCTTGAGGATCTGAAGATTACGGTGACAACGGCCGCGAGTTAAGCACTCCTTCTATTTGAGTTAAAACTGTACTCAAATCTTCATAAGTAAGGCTAGTGTTTCCGAAAATGTGTTTCAAATGAAATTGACACCAGCCTCCCACAACCCTCCGAAATTGGGAACTCATGGCGGCATAAAGTGCCATGTAATTCCTTCCGAAGATAATTCTGAGGCTATTTTGTCACAGTTTGAATGTAAATGGTTTTGAAGCATTGAATTCGCTCCAACAAAAGTGGTACCATTGTCCGAATAAAAGTGCAAGTGCTTGCCTCTCCTAGCAATAAACCTTTTTAACATCGCAAGAAAAGCTTGACTGGTCAAATCACTAACAACATCTAAATGAACACATTTTGTATTCATGCAAATAAAAATACATATATAACCCTTTAAAATCTTGGGATTTCTAGTTTTCCTGTCCCGTAATAAGATTGGTCCGGCATAATCAACCCCAGTATGAGTAAAAACCGGTTGAAAAGAAGTAACTCGATACTCAGGAAGATTACCCATTACATAATTAGTGGTAGTTGGCTTGCATTTGAAGCATCTGACGCAGTTCTTAACAATAGTTCTGGCTATTCGACGCCCAGAGAGCGGCCAAAATTGTTCACGAACTGTATACAATAATTGTTGCGAACCACAATGTAACAATTTTATATGAAATTGGCGCATAATTAAAGTTGTCAGGTGATGCTTGTTATGCAATAAATAGGGATGTTTCTGATCATTTCTGATACATTTGCATTGTGTATCCGTCCACCTATTCTAATTAATCCCATTTCATCACAAAACGGGTTTAGGGATAATATATTGCTTGTAGCCACTAGAGCAAATTACTGTTTTTGAGATATTTTCACTAGCTGGGTCAGTGAATCATCAAGCTCTGCAACTATCAAAGGACCAACAGTAACATTTTTTCCTTTAATAAATCTTAAGCAAAAGGCAAAAATTCTCTGAACCCTGACCAATGAATAATAATACCTCGAGTAATCAAAATTAGGAATTTCCTCAACATAAACTATATGGGAAACTATCCTTTGCTCCGGCATGTCTTCCGGAATCTCAGGTATACAAATGTCCAAATTATTGATTTTTGGAAAAAGATGAGTGAGACCCTTAGAGCATAATTCGGAATTTATTAAAGATTTTGAAGAAATGCCTCTGGAAAGACAGTCAGCAGGATTATCCTCCGATCTTACATGATACCAGTCTGAAGAATTTGACATATTCTGAACTTGCGTGACTCTATTCGCCACGAAAGTTTTCCAGCGACTTGGACAACCCTTTATCCAACATAAAGTTATCGAAGAATCAGTCCAAAAGTATGCATGGTCGATTTCCAATTTTATCGACTGTTTGTCCTTCTCCATGAGCTGACAGGTAAGAACATTAGCGCACAACTCCAGTTTACATTCAATACGTATCGACCAATAGTAAGTCGATTCAAAAATTAGAGCTCCTTACAAAAATCTATCCATTTTTTTGAAATATAAGAAGGAACTGACTCATCCCAGGACAATTTTTCTTGCCACAAAAGCTGTAATAAAAACTTAGCAGTCACTACAACGGGACCTAAAAGACCTAAAAGGTCGAATATTTGACTCACAACCGACAAAATTATTCTTTTGGATATAACGCCATCGAAGTCAAAGTGTTTAATAGAGTAATGAATCGTATCATTAGTGGCATTCCAAAATATGCTAAGAGTCTTACTTTGTTCATTCTCTCCCAAATGTAATATATTAGACGATACATTCTTATGCACTTCAAAATAATCTAATAGCTCTGGTTTGTTACATAACCACTTTCTTAGCTGAAATCCACCACTATCTAGGACAAAAGAAATGTTCCTTTGGAGTTGTAGCAAACCTGAAGTACAGAATGCTTCTGTTAATAAATCATCTAGATAAAAACAATTCAATATAGCTTCACTTGCTTCGGGATATTCAGTCTGGAAATCCACAGCTAACTGTGTCAAATACCTAACTGGCTAAGAACGGAGACGATGCACAACCATAAGTAACAGTATTTAACTCGAAACACTCAATTTGAGCCTGAGGGCAATCGAGATTTTTCCACAAAATTCTCTGGTAGCTCCTTTCACTAGGATCTATGAGGACTTGTCTGTACATCTTGGATATATCTGCGTTGAGCACATATGGATAAATGCGAAAACGAAAAGAGTCGAAAGCAGATCTTTCTGAATGGTGGGTCCAGAATATTGAACATCATTCAAAGACAAACCAGAGTCAGTTTTCATCGAAGCATCGAACACGACTCGAACCTTCGTCGTTAAGCTGCATTCTTTAATAACAGGGTGATGAGGTAAATAAAATATTGGATTAGTATCGTAACTATCAACAGAAAAGTCTTCTACTTTCGACATGTGTCCCATAATTATATATTCATCCATAAAATCGACGTAATCCTTTTTTAGAATTTCATTTTTCGCTAAGCGCCTTTCAAGAAATTTAAAACGTTGAAGTGCCATTTCCTTAGAAGAACCCAACTCTCCGATATTTTTCTTGAATGGAAATTTAACAATAAAGCGACCTTTAAAATGTTCCTCACAGAATTGTTCGGACTTGGAAAAGATTGGTTCATTATTACTACATTCCTCTATCTCCCAGAATTTAGTTAGTTTTTCATCGATCGACCGATCCAATGAGAGACATGCCACTTGATTTCTGGGAGTCTCTAAAAATTGAGCATTACCACCAACAACCCAACCTAGTCTGGTTTTTTGAAGCACAGGCAAACCTTTCTTACAAATTTGTTTCATGCGCAGTATCCGATAAAAGACATTCACACCTAATAAAATATCAATGTCACCTTGAATGTTAAACGACTCATCAGCTAGTCTTAAATTTCGAGGAAGATCCCATTTTGAAATATCAAAGGAGATTGTTGGAAGACTTTGAGTTATTTTCTCAATTACTAAACAAGAAATAACTTCACTGTACTCATTAATATTTGACATAATTGTTACATTGACGTTAGAATCAACAGTAGATGACAAAGCCTCTCCAACACCCATAATCTGGAAATTAACCGCAGACCTGGACAAATTTAATTTAGTTGCCAAACTATTGGTAATGAAGTTGCTTTGCGACCCAGGATCAAGAAAAGCTATAATCAAATGCGTATCCCCTTTGCTATCAAAAATCCTAATAATTGCAGTTGATAGAACTGACAAGGTCGTAGATTCTTTCAGCGTCTGATCATTGATCGGGTGACCAACCATGGATACATTTGCAGGTGATAGAGGTGGTACGACAGCTCTCGAACCCATGCTGTTTGTGCTGATGCCTCCTGGAGACCTGTTTTGCCTTTGCTTATTTTCTGAATTGGTTTCCGGTAAATGCAAAAGTGTGCTGTGTTTATTTCCACAAACACGACAAAATGAATTTTTTGGACAATTAGTTGAATGAGCAGAGTCAAAACAATTCGGAAAAATTTTCAATTTGTTGATTGCGGCAATTCTGGCCTTAATATGCAAATTTTTAAACGCAAAACACTTATAAATAGAATGAGGTTTTTGACAATAATAGCAATAACAAGAGAACTTACCTTCACTTACTGTTGCATGAAAACCCTTTAACTTATTTTTAGCATCAAATCTGGCACCTGCATTCGAATCCTTTTTTGATGACTATAATTTTTCTAAAAGCTCACATTTAGTTTTTAAAAAGGCATTGACGTCTGTCAATTTAGGTAGCTCCCCATTTAGGATAGGATAAGACTCCCATTCTGTTCGAGTAGCAGAATCAAATTTAGAAGTAATCAAAAATCCAATTAAAGTGTCCCAGTTGTCAGTGTCTTGACCAAGACTTTCAAGTGACCATAGATTTTTATTAAATAAGTCATACAGGCTTCTAAGATCACCATGTACTTCTTTCACGACACCAGGACAATCAAATAATGCCTTGACATAATTATGGACAATAAGTCTTTTGTTTTCATATCTATCAGACAAAATAGTCCAAGCTACCAAAAAATTGTCATTTGTAACCTGTAAGTTTGCAATGGCTTGAAGCGGTTCTCCTTTTAAATATGACTTCAGATAATAAAATTTCTCTACATCACTCAAAAATTTATTATTATGAACAATAGCTCGAAAAGCATCTCGAAATTCGAGCCACTTTTCATATGAACCATTGAAAGTAGGTAATTTAAGGTCAGGCAATTTTATTGATTGTCTAGGTTGTTGCAAAATCGATGCAGGCCCTTTACTATGAACAGAAGTTCCCGAAGATTCATTCTTGTCAATAACTAATAATTTTATCTTACCAATTATATCAAAATATTGCCCTTCAAACTCCTCACGTTCCTTGCCTTCTACTTCTGAGACACCTTGTTCAGATTCGCACAATATTGACTCAATCTCTTCCTGAATGTCCTCAAGCTGTGACAAAATGAGCCTCTTTTGTCACCTATCTAATCTGGTTTTTAATTGGCTTATCTGATATTCCGTGAGGTCTGCGGAATCGACTGTGTCATAGTATTTACTAATTCTAGTTAATTGACTTTTTATATTACCTCGCTTTAATTTAAGTTTAGTTAATTCTGCCATTTTTGCAATAAGAAATCACACTAGACAAACTTACCAAGAATTAATGTACGTGATAAAACAAATAGGTGACCAAATTAATAAAGAACGGATTTACCTACTTGACACCCAGCTCACTTAATTTGACTAAGTTGATGATGTACAAGTACACAATAGTTGTATTCCGGACTGGACTTGATACAACTTGTGCGTTCACTTCAGCTAAAAAGCTGGATTATTGGCCGTCGTCCGACTAACGACAAACTGACTCAATCCGCTCGATTGGACCAAATGTAACGTAAAAGTGGACTGTATAAACTTCTTAAAATAAAAAACTGATTTATCTATTAACTATTTCAAAAATATAGGTACTGAAAAATGCTAGAAATTACAGAGCTGAAATTGACTGATAATAGCTATTTATATAACAAGTACATAAAGTAAGGCTTTATTGTACGAATAATTTTATGGCCGAGCGAGCTTGCGAGCGAGGCTATTAAATAATGAGTCCATAAAGCCTGTTTATGTAAGCGTTATATACATGATTTTATGTACGATTCTGACTGGTTTTTGTTAAAAATTAAAAAAATTGAATGAAAAAAGTAAAATTCGCGTAGGTATACCTGTTTCACCTTGCCAGGTTGTCAGGACCTGCTTCACTTTGGCAGGTTGTCAGGACCTGTTTCACCTTATCAGGTAGTCCAGGTAGGCAATAAAGTAGCACTTTATTTTACTAGTAAAATAAAGTAGCATTTTATTTTACTAGTACAATAAAGTGCTACTTTATTGACGCAAAACTGTTCTATAAATAGCACTTTATTGGTCAATCGGACATAAAATCTTTTTTTTCTAGACAAATTGAATTTACTTTGTCACACACAAAAAAAACTGGTATAAAAGTTGCACTCCGATGGTGGCACGATTGTCAAACTCAAATTAACACCGAACAGTACCTATCAGAAAATTTTGAAATTTAAGAAGTGAACATAAAATCAGTTTCTGCTTATCAATTGTGGCTTCATTTTAGAGCCCTGCTGTAAATATATTATCGTTAGATTGAAAAATAATTACTAAAACTCAATGAATGCATCACCGATATTTTTAAATACAAACAAATTGCAATTGTAACTAGCAAATACCCAAAGGGTTATATTTCCATTTAAACATAAAATTGACAGTTTTAATTGGGAGACAAAATTTGAATGGAGCCTGTGTGGGTATTAATTATTTTCCAAATAGTTGTTAACGATTTTAAATTTATGGTGCATCATTTTTGATGTTTATTTGAATGGAACATGCAATAAAATGATTATGTCAGATATTCGATTGAATAGAGAAAGTTAAGAAGCACTAACAAAAGTACCTACCGTAAAACGGGGTTATTTTGCACTCAGAACGGTAACTTTGCACCAATGCTGTAAAATTATATTTCTGGTAACACAGTGCTCCATCTCAATTTCATGCCCCTACTAATGTTATGTGCCGATAAAGAACACTACAATATGTCATCTCAAGAGGTTAGACTGTTCCTCATTCCATCATTCGTCAATCATTTCCCGCCATAATTGGTAACCTTAAAATTTTCTCTTTTTGAAGTTGTGCAAAATCTTCTTGCCAAGAAAGCCCAAGCCGATAAATATTGGTAAGTACCCGTTTAATCGCATGTACAGTTATTAGTTTAGAGATGTAGGTAATAAAATAGGTCAATTTTATTTATTTTTTTTGTTTACATTGGTAATTTCCATATAAAATTGGGAATACTTTGCACCGAGCAACTGGTGCAAAGAATCCCCACTTTCTTACGAAATTGGGGATACTTACGAGGGGTGTACACGAGAGAGCGTTTTTAAAAAACTTTATTTGACTAATACAATAGAACTGACTTAAATCTAGAAATTACTCCTTTTATAATATTAAAAATAAGCTGAATAGAACAATATAAATGCTGAATTGGAGTTCTCACGGGATATAACTCCTCCATCCTAAGTTAAAAGCATACCAAAAAAGGTATGGTTTTATACAATGGAAAAAATAAAGAAAATGCTAAAAGAAAAATATGATTAAACTAAATAAGTAAAAGTAAAATTGTTAAATTACAATATCGTCTTCTAACGAGGCTTTTTGGGCACGTTTAAGGCGATGTTTCAAAAGTAATTTATAGACAGTAAAAATGCATAGTATTCCTAAAATACAATAAAGTAAAATTGTCCAAAAATTTATTTGGTGCATTTCCATTGGGTTAGATATTTCTTGTAGTCGTCTCTTCTGTTCTTGAAGCGTTGTGGCAATTTCATTGGTTTCCTTCAAGTTGATGGAGTTCAGGTCAAGTGTAGGTGGATTAAAAGCAAACTCCTTTGTTTGGTAATAATTCATCGATAAATTCAGTGTAGGCAAGGATACATCATCATAAGTCAAACGATTGGGCTTATAAGTTCGTAGAGTAATTGACTTTATTTGTAAGCTGCATTCATTTGTAGATTCGGCTAAGTAGGAACCATGAAGCGGTACGTTGTCCTTAGAATTTGGACAAGATGCTGAGACAATTAGTTGTTCGGGCGTTGTGATTATCCATTTTCCGTCCGTTATTTTAGTGATTTGGACATTTTGTAGTCTAATACGGAAAGGGTGGCAAGTAGTGGCATTTTCTTTGTATAAAATCAATTGGACTGCACATGGAGGCTCATGATCAATGTATGCAGTATGGGCTTCTTTACATAAGTACTCGTTGGGTAACAATTGGTTGCAGGTTTGGTCCATATAAGAGTACTTGTTGTTGCTAAGTGCAAGGTATGGTTTGTGTGGAAAGTTCATAAAGAAATCAGGATTTTGTTCGCTTGGAATTGGTATCGGAAATAATTGATAATAGTGATAGACATCCGATTCGACCAATGGTATTTCCAAGATGAAGGTGATAATCAGGCCCTTTGAATAACCTTTAATCTCGATTATTTTTTCGTAGTTCAATATGTTATCAATATTGGCTTCTAATGGTAACACGTCATGCACTAATTGTTTTTTAAATCTACAAATTTCTTTTATTAGCTCTAATGGATCGATTATTGAATTATGGAGCGTATTGATTTTAGCAAATGAGATAGCTACTTCCGTTTTTTCTAAGATATCGTAAATTGTTTGATATAGCATTGATATCTGATTAATTATTATGTGAGTTTGGAAGTATTGATGGTTGTCAATAGCAGACAGAGCTACCTTTTTTATTGTGCTTTCAATTTGCAGTATTCTCGATTTTAGCGTTATTTGATTGGCAGATATATTAGAGATAACGTTTTGAAACTGTTCAATGGTTTTCCCTAATAAATTAATTTGATTAAAAGATGATTTTTTTAGTTTATCTTGATTTTCTTGTAATTGTCTAATTTGCCTATCATAAAGATCTGCATCATCTTTATCAAGATTGCCAGTAATGCATTTTATTAATGATCCTAAAGGATTCAAGATGCCACGTTTTTGTCTTTTTGAGTAACTACTCGTTGGGTCAATTTGCCTTATGTTGTTTTCTATGCGTTTTTCTAATGCCATTAAAGGCAGCAACGTGTTTTTATATTCTCGTTCATAGGATACATTATTTGTAATGTTTTTAATTAAATAGTTAGCGTTTTCTTTGATCAAATAAAATTCGTTAACAAGGGGTGTTAGGTCGTGAATTTGTATTAATGACCAATGATTGGAAACTATTTTGGCAGTTCCCAATTTATAAGGTAGGAGTCCGGGATATTTATTCAGGTTATGGAAGTTTATTCCTACTGCTCCGATGTTGAAGATTCGGATCCATCTGTAACAATAGATTTGATTTTGGTTTCGTTGATATGCAAAATCTCTTTTCGATTTGTTTTGGGGTTTTCAATTTCAATCTTGTTGTTTTCTAATATTTTTGTTAAGATGAATGGACCTGTGAATCTGTGGTGTAATTTACCACGTCGTTTGTCTTGTTTTTTATATATTTGACACCCTATGGTTAGTTTTTGAGGGGTCTTCTTTTGATTATGTTTGTCAATAAGTTTTTGTTTTAAATTAATTGAGTCTTGTTGTATTTTGTTATACAAAGCTTCCGTGTTAGTTTTGTGATTGTGGACATATTCAGTGAATATTTGCGCGGGCATAAGTTGCATAGGGTCACTAGAAGAAGTGTGTCCTAAAATCAATGTATAGGGAGTAAAGCCTGTGCTTGAATGGATTGTGCTATTATAAGCAATTACAGCATAGGACATTAGGGTTGATACGTCAGTATTTTTGTTTTTTTCTCGTAGTATTCTTATGTGTTCTATCAGGGTTGAATTTAACCTTTCAACGGGCGAATTCGACTCGTGATGATTTGGAGTAGTAAAATGGATTTTAATATTATGTGTTTTCAATAAATCCTTAACTACTTCGTTCTTGAATTCTGTTCCATTATCGGATACAATCAATTTAGGGATACCGAAAAATGAAAAGAAATGGATTAGATTTTGGGATACTGATATGGCGGTGCCAACGCAAGGAAGGGCTTGTCCATATTTGGAAAATTTGTCTATAATTACTAGGAATTTTTGTTTATCTACAAGGAGTGTATCGAGGTGAATAATCTCGAAGGGTTTCGAAGGTGTTTCTGTCAAGACAAGAGGTTGGTCTGGTGGATTCCTGTTATACTTAGTTCTTTGACATATTTCACATCCATTAATAAATTTAGTGACGTCAGATTTCAGGGGTTTCCAATAATAATTAATTTTCAGGCGTTTTAGGGTTTCCTGTATTCCTCGATGGTTAGTTTTGCCTTCGTGTGAAAATCTTATTATCATTTCTCTTTCCTCTGGTTTAACATTATTAATGAGTTTTGTGCATTCTACAAGCTTGAAATTACAAAAGTGTTTAGATAATGCTTCTTGAAATAAAACACGTAATTCTTTTGATAAAAAGTGCACATAGGTAGTTTTCTCTGTGAGGTTTTCTTTCAGAAAATTTACTATCGCTTCTTGTTTCGTGGGAATCGTTGCTCGGATTATCCTATTACCGTCAAAGGTTTCAAATTCTCTTTTTATGTAGGCGTCGTATGGTGATTTTTTCACAATTAATTGATTCGTTTTGTTGTTAATTATTTCGTCTAATATTGGGATTTCATTTAGGGTTTCGTCTGCGTTTGTACTATGAGCAGTGTCAGTACTGGACGTATTATCCATTGGTGGTTTAATTCGGATATCTTCAAGAATTTTTATTCGAGAGGTTGAAGGCTCTTGAGAAGTTGAAGGCACTGGAGGTAATTCAACCGGTCGATTAAGTTCGTTTATGATTTTGTTATATTCGTCAGTGTGATGTTTTTCTAGAAGATTTTTATCGATTTCGTTTAGAAATTTATCGATGTCAGTTGTAATATCTCCTGGATTATTAAGGAGAGATTCTGTTTCTAAAGCGTTGAGTGGAATTCTTGAAAGAGTGTCGGCGTTTGTATTTTGTTTGCCGCTTTTATATATAATGGTGTAGTCGTATTCTTCAAGCTTTAATCTCCATCGAATAAGTTTTGAACCTGGCTCTTTAACATTGAAAAGCCAGACTAAAGGTCGGTGATCTGTATATATTTGAAATTTCCTTCCAAATAAATACGGCCTAAAGTATTTACATGCCCAGATGATAGCGAGCAATTCTTTTTCAATTGTCGAGTATCTCTGTTCTGTTTCATTTAGCGTGCGGGAAGCATACGCCACGGGATGATCGTTGGGGGGTGTTGATTGAGATAAAACTGCACCGAGAGCTGTATTAGAAGCATCGGTTGTTAATACGAAGGGCTGTGTGAAATCAGGGTATTTAAGGATTGGGGAATTAATTAGAAGATTTTTTAAATGGTTGAATGACGATAAAAATGCTGGGGAATGTTCGACTTTAGCATTTTTCTTAAGACATAATGTCATTGGCTTGGCAATTTTAGCAAAATCCTTTATAAATCTTCTATAGTATCCAGCTAGTCCTAAAAATGATTTGATATCTTTTGGTGTTTTGGGTATAGGAAAGTTTTTTACAGCTTCTATCTTATCTGGATTGGGTTTCACGCCTTCTTTGGTTATTAAATGTCCAAGGTAATTGACTTCTTTGTGTAAAAATTCGGACTTATCCAATTGAATCTTGAAATTTGATTGTCTGAACCGTTCAAATATTAGTCTCAAGCGTTCTATGTGCTCTTGGAGTGATTTACTGTATATTATGACGTCATCCAAGTAAACGCAACATATTTCGTTCTGGAGGCCACGAAGAACGTTGTTCATCACCCTCTGGAACGAGGCGGGGGCGTTTCGTAAACCGAAGGGCATACGTTTGAACTCGTAATGTCCTGTGTCGGTGGAAAATGCTGTTTTGTGTACGTCTTCCGGTTCCATCTCTATTTGGTGGAAACCATTTGCTAGGTCCAACGTCGTAAAGTACTGAGCTTTACCTAGTCTATCTAAAATATCAGAGATGTTGGGTAATGGGTACTTGTCTTCGATTGTTTTGTCGTTAAGTTTTCGGTAGTCAATTACTATTCTCCATTTTCTTGTACCAGATGCATCTAGCTTTTTTGGTACTATCCAAATTGGGCTAGACCATGGGGAATTAGATGGTTGTATTATACCATTTTTCAACATCTGGTCCATTTGGGTGCTGACTTCCTTCTTATGAATCTCAGGGTATCGATAAGTCTTTGTAAAAATAGGTGTTTCATTTGTAAGATTGATTTTATGTTTGATTTGATTCGTAAAAGTCAATGGAATACCTTCACAGTAAAATATGTCTCGGTATTCATAACAAAGATCTCGAATCGCTTGATATTCTTCTTGATTACAGTGGTCTAAACGTAAGTTCTTCAAATTTTGTTTTAGTTTCATATCATTTGGTTGATTTACTTCGATATCCATATCGGTTTCCATTTCCTCGATAAAATTATTTTCAATTTCGTTTATAGGTTCTACTTCAAATGGTTCTGTGAAACTAATTTTTATTGGGTTTTCACATAAATTCGTAATTGTTGTCAATGCAAAATTACTTTCAATTTGTACCAAGGCTTCTGGCATTTCTGCGATATCATCAAAGTTAATATGGTTTAGTATTCCTATTCCATCTGTTTTGTTTACAGGTACTTTAACCTTTTGTGAAACACGAGGAGGTATAACAGTTTCATATGACTGTGTGGGCTCCGTTGTGTTTTGTGGGAAAAATAATTTGTTTTGAAAATGCAAGGGTAAATTTACTTGTGACGTTTCGAGTGCAAAATTCTTTAGATTTATTTTGGCACCGATATCGATTAGAAAATCGACACCTATCAAACCGTCGAATTTATTAGAGAAATTAAACAAGTAAAATTTGTGGTAACCATTTTTTTTGAATGATGGAAAAATGGGTATATTTATGACTTCGTCATGTATTGATGTTGCATGAGCAGTTTTTACAGTGAAATATTCATTAGAAATGAATTGAGAGTAAACTTGGTATGCTAATTGCGGATTGATGAAACTTTTTCCGCTGCCTGTGTCGACTAAGAATTTAGCATTTAATTCGGGGATAATTATTACAGGCAAATCTGAAGTACTATAGTTGTTGAGGCATATTACGTCACATTGGGGTAATTGGGCGTAATCTGAAAATTTTGGTATTGGGAATCATCGATATTTGTTTCATTATAGTCATTATTAGTGTTGTCATACATGTTGTACATATAATCATATGGAACATTGTATGAGTTGAACATTTCAGAATTTGGCATTTGGTAATAATTACTGAAATCCAATTGTTCGTCATTATTGGGAGTAGAATTAACGTCGATATTTGTGTCTTGAGTTTGAGTTTCGGTGATAGTATTAGGGGACAAAGTATTTGCGGATTGGTTCGAAAGTTCTTGCACAGTGAAATTATTCAGGCGAGATCTTTGAACTGTATTTGGTCTTATAGTGACACCAGACGATGTGTCCATTGGTTCTGGAGCACTATTGTTTTGGGTGATATTGGGTCTTTGGAATGGTCTATTGAAATTATTGAAGTTTTGAGGTCTTTGGAATTGGTTATTGAATGGCATATTTGGGAAAGGTCTTGCAAAGTTTTGGTTGTTAAACGAATTATTTGGTCGATAGAAAGGATTATTAGTGAATGGTGTTATAGGCATTCTTGGAATATTAGCAGCATAATTTCCAAGTGTATTGTTAAAACTTGATTGAGGCTTACTTTTATTATTGACGTTGTTATTAGGTATATTTCTTGAGCTTTGATTAGACCTGTTTCTATATTGTATGAAATTCTCTTCTTCTCGTACAAATGCGAGAGCTTGTTCAAGAGAATCTGGGTCTTTTAATCTTACCACTAACTGCATATGGTAATTTAAGTTGTTAATAAAAGTTTTTAGACACAGATTATCAAATTGTTCGATTTTTAGAATTTTCATATTATTAGGATCGTTTGAGCTATTAATTTTAGCAAATAACAAACTTCTAGAATCTTGCAATTTTAATCCAAAAGAATGTAAGGATTCGTTCTTGTCTGGTTTCATATTAATGATATCTTGGACAAGGCAATCTTCAGTTCTTTGGTCAGAAAATGTGACAATTAACGAATCTTTAATTTTCTGCCAGGTATCGAGTTCCGTGCGAGAAGCAATTAATTCGGCAGCTCTACCTGTCAATTTACAAATTACCGTATCGAACAAACAGATGTTTATTGGATCTGCGGCATTTTGTCGATTTTGGTGATTCTGTAGAAAATGTTCACATGATGTTAAAAATCTGCCAAGTGTTTTGGTGTTACCATCAAAATTTGGAATATTATCGGCTTGATATCTAATAAGCTGATAATTTGGGTTGGCCATATTAACAAGATTTTGAATCTGATTATTAGGTTGAAAATTATTGTTAAAAATGTTTATAAGATTGTCAAGCTCGTTATCACCTTCCAGATCGAACAAATATATACCAATAAAATCAAAAAATATAAAAATAAAAGGAAAAGAATAATGGGATCACTTACAGCAATATCAGATTGATCTTGAAGTACATGAATTTATCTTCTATGGATTTTGGACGATGTAGTTCCGCTATCCGCACCAATAGGATTAATGGACGATTTTTGTTCCGATCCCTGGTCGCGAGTTCACTGATTGTCAAAAGTCTTTCGTATACCACGAACGTATATTTCGATTTGACGGTAAATCGTTAGCACGAAAAGACGATGGTTTTTTTACGGCCCGCAAAATCCAAATTTTCGACTGAACCGGACTGTTTTTTACCGAAGTCTCCGTCAAAATCCTACCGACTGCGCCACTTACGAGGGGTGTACACGAGAGAGCGTTTTTAAAAAACTTTATTTGACTAATACAATAGAACTGACTTAAATCTAGAAATTACTCCTTTTATAATATTAAAAATAAGCTGAATAGAACAATATAAATGCTGAATTGGAGTTCTCACGGGATATAACTGGATACTTGGCAGCATTCACGTGGTGCAAAGTATCCCCCACTTTTTGAACACGAAATAATTGTAGGTACTCTTTTTTAGGTTTTAGAAAATGCCTCGACAATATAAACGAAATTTAGGATCACGCAGATATGTCGATTATATGCCCGAAGCTATAGAATCATGTTTAAACGCAATTAAAGCTGGTATGAATACAAGACTCGCTGCGGATACATACAACATACCACGACGAACTCTTTTTTACAAACTAAAAGGATTACATATGAAAAATCCTGGCTACCCACCCATTTTTTCTTATGAAGAAGAGCGACGTTTTGTATTTTGCATTCAAAGCCTTAGTGATTTTGGCTTTCCTGTCACAGGGTAAAAAAATAACGCGCTTTCGGGATAACCTACCTGGAAAAGAATGGGTGAAAAAATTTCTCCTTCGTCATAAAGACCTTACAACAAGGCTAGCTTCTAACATAAAAAGAAGTAGAGCAGCACTTAATAAAGAGCAGATGTTGGAATACGTTGATCGACGTAGAACCACATGCGATTTTTAACTTTGACGAGACGAATTTGACTGACGAACCTGGTCAAAAAAAAGTGATCACGAACCGTGGAGTTAAATACCCAGAAAGAATTTGCAATTCCTCGAAAAGCAGTATTTTCCTGATGATTGCTGGAAGTGCAGCTGGAGAGCTTCTCCCACCATACGTCGTATACAAGTCCAAACATCTGTGGGGTACGTGGACTGAAAATGGCCCGCCAGGTACACGTTATGGAAACACAGCATCCGGGTGGTTTGAATCTCAAACTTTTTCAGACTGGTTTACAACACTTTTGTTACCAAGACTTAAAAAAATCCAAGGTAAAAAAGTCATCATAGGCGACATTTTGTCATCGCATATAAATCTTGACGTGTTAGATTTGTGCAGAAAACATGATGTTCATTTTGTTTGCTTGCCACCCAACAGCACACATGTAACACAACCCCTAGATGTTGGATTTTTTGCACCATTGAAAAGAGCATGGAGGGAATTATTATCGCGCTATAAAGAAACTCACGTAGGAAGTAGATCAAATGTTCTTGAAAAGCAACATTTTCCTGCGTTATTACGGTCTTCAATGGAGAAAATTGCAGAAAATGCTGCGGATATCTTGAAAGCGAGCTTTAAAAAATGTGGAATTGTACCTTGCGATGTTACTCCACTATTGGAACGATTGAACATTAATCCTCAGTTAACTGACAAAACTAACGAAGAAGCAAACAATAACACTCCACAAGCCTCAGATATTGCAAATTCTTTCATCGACTATTTACAAGGAAAAAGGCAAGAAGCCACCCAGTTTAAAGTTCGCGGGAAGAAAAAAAAGTTAACGGTTCCACCGGGTCAAAGCATCGCTCATTCTGAAACGAACCTTACTGACATTATTGAAGCTTCATGCTCGACATCTGAACAAAACACGAATAAACATGTTTCAGATGAAGACTCAGATTGTGCTGATGATGACGTTCTACCAGCATGCTTCAAAGATCTATCAGATGATGATATTGATGAGATACAGGATATTGAGGAAGAAATTGAGTTTAACAAAAAACTTGACTCTGGTACTTTCGGTACCGGTGCTGAAAAAATAAAACAGGGCTCTTTGAAAAAAGTTATAAGGGCTATTGGTGAACATGTTTTATTTATTTACGAAGATAATATATATCCTGGGGTCATAACTTCATTGGATGAAGATGGAGCTATGGTAAACGCTATGGCGAAGTCATTGAAGTCTTGGAAATGGCCGCAAAAACGTGACGAAATATGGTATACATGGGACAAAATTATCGGCTCAATGGATCCACCCAAGAAGATATCGAAACGTGGTTTATATGCTGTCCCAGAATGCGACAAATTGTGGTGGGACTGATTCTTTACATTTGAGAAATTCCTCTTTGACAAGGGCAAAGTTTATGTTATGAAATAATTTTATTTTAAGTTTAAAACACTTCAGAATTTGTGTTATTGTGTTTAAAGGTATTTTTTCTAATAAAGGAATAAAACCTTAATAAGAATGTGCATTTTTTAGGTGACCCAATCCTTTAATCAAAAAAAAATATGCTTGAAAAAGTCCCTATAATAATCTGTAATGGTGCAAAGTAAGATTTGTATGATGTAACTTTGCTTTAATTGTAGTTTAGACGATGGAACTAATGTAAATATGAAGTGGAGCAAAGTATACCCTTTTCGTGGTATACTTTGCACCACAAAGTAAGTTGATTTTTTTCTCCTTATCTTGCAATGAATCAACTTAAAAATGTAATCAGAAATAGTTTATGAGCTATATGATATCCAACGATAATCGAAAAATCGTTGAATTAGTTTTAAGATATTTATATCTTTCAATGAGAAAAATTAGTCCTGAAAGCGGTGCAAAGTAACCCCGTTTTACGGTACCTTATTCAGTATATCATTAAGTATACTACCCATATAAAATTTTCAATGCAAAATTTTATTGATCAAGACCTCCGGCAGTTTTTCTGTAAAATTGAGTTAAGTTAAAATCAAATCACATTCAAACCCGAAATAATAATATGAAAAGGTAATCCGGGTAAGCATTATTGGCAGCAGTTAAAGGGAGAGAAACCCCGCGAATTTTAAACACCACAAAGCTTCAATTACGCGTATATGCCACACCAGAAACGGGCGAAACGTTTTCCACGAAAATCCCGTTTCCTTCGTGAAAATTTATCGGCAAACCTTCGCTTTCGGAATCAGGGAAATCGGATTTGTTAACGAACTATGGAGGCAGAAATTGCCGCGGTCTGATATTTTCCCGAAAAACGACTATTTCGGCTTACGATTTTATATGGAAAATGATTGCAGAAATAGGGAGTCAATTGAGCCTGGATATTTAATTTCCTAACCATATATACGCAGCAAAATGTAAATGGGGAGGTTTGCCATTTTGAATGGTCCAAATTGAAGCAAGCTTCAATGGTATACTGTTTCCAAACTATTCTGTGATACTCTCGTCTTTATCAGTTTCTATTTCTGGCATAAAATGACGAGACGATCTACTTCTTAATAAATTTATATCTAAAGGGTCGCAGTTTTGGACAACAAGTACCTACTAAGTCGTAATAATTAGGTAAGTATACAGCAAGATTGAAGATAGATGCTCGTTATAATTAAGCAGAATGCTGCTTTTCTAGCAGTCGCACTAAACAGGTAAATTTAAATAAAAATAATGTAAGAGAAATTGAACAAGATAAACAAAATAATTTTCTAGATTTTCCCCAAATATATAAATCTTCCTTTTTAAGTTAAGGTACCTACCTACTATAGGTACCACAAGATAAAACTGAGAGTGAAATTAATTAAATCCAGGAAGTGTCAAAATTCTTGAGATGTTTTAATTAAAACTTTTTAAATGAATTTTTGACCTATCCGGATTTCTCTTTTAAAAATTACACCTATTTTTTTTAGCTCTCTCCTTCTCGAGAAGAAAATGAGAGAGTCAAACAATAAATGGCTATGCAGGCCTCTGCCTGGATTCGGTATAATGTTGATAGAAATGGACACACAAATTTGGTTTGCACCGACTCTACTTAGAGCAAATGGTCCAATAATCCCACACTAACAATTGATTCTGAAAATCAGAGCAGCAGTACCTATTTATTAGCCAAAACTCTGAATTGACTCACCTCAGAAAAACGTGGGAACACCAATCACAAAATGGAGGCACACAATAAGATTTAAAAAAAAATTAAAATATAATATATATATTTCAAAGGTAGATAAGATAAGATTTATCAGGTAGAAACTCAACAGTGATATGATAGTATACACTGATGATGAAATAAATTGAAAAATATTAAGGGAAAATCTAGAAATCTGAAGAAAAAATTACAAAAAATGAAATCGACTTGCCTGTCTAGTGGTTCCGCCAGAAAAGAGACCGTTTTAGAACCTAAACCCCGCAGGAAACTAATCTTGTGTTTTTTTATACTTAACTGCGTAGTAACCATCGACCAATCAGAAGACAACACTCAACACACACAAAAGACCGTTTTCACTTCATCAATGAAATACCACGCTGATTAAAAGGGAATAGATAAAAACACACTAGAATTATTTTAATTGTTTACAAATTATAATAATTTGAATTAAGGTTATGTTGAAAACACAAAACCACTAATTAATTAGGTCATCAAGTTAAAAATAATTATTTCAGAATCAGAAGTTAGAGAAAGACAGAAATATATCTATTTGCTAAAAGTGAGATAAACGCAATTTTTTTCAAATAAAAGTACCAATGGCTGTCAATAAGAAATAATAGAAATAGCTAAAGAAAACTATCACAATTAAAAAAAAAAAAAAAAAAATTATCAGGTACTAGATGGCGGTACCTTCTTTTAATAACAGATATTTGCATTTTTATGCTCATAGTGGATAGATGGCAGTACTGGTATTATATTGGATTAATTAAATTTTGAAGAGACTTTCAAATTACTTACTTGGAACATGTTGCGAAAATGATAAATTTATCGTAACATTCTTTACTCCAGTTTAACAAAATTTTAATAACTGAGAATTACTTAACATCTTCTAATATAAGCGTTATCTTTAATTAAATTACTTTCGGTAAATAAAAAAGTCAGAAAGATAAATAATAAAGGCGAATGGCTTCTTTATCTTCTTTAATGAGAAGTTCCTTATTTTTTTCAATTAATATAAACCTTTGCAAAGCGCTGAATAAATCTGATGTTTTTGTGGAATAAGAATACGTTTTTAAATGTTTCCTTCTTTATTTTTTTATAATATATCTACCTTATTAGAATGTTCAAACATTTTTGAAATTTAAAAATACTCAATGTTGTAAGAAGATGTTCTTTGAGAATTCTTTCAGATGCATAGAACGTGCCTTTGTCTGGAAAGTTTGGACGTGGCAGAAATCATCTGAGAACTCGTTAAAATTCAAAGTAAGTTTTCCAGCGTAAAATTTAAATTTTTGTAAATTTTAATCAAGATAAATAGTTTCGGTAAATACATACCGTGTTTTGTACACTAAGCGAACTAACTTTAATTAATATTAACTCACCTCAACCTCGCAAACAAAAGACAACTGGGGTTTTTAATCTAATTGAGAGTTTTTTAGTTAGCGAAAACAGCGGGACAATTTCTAGGATTAAATTTTTGAGTTTATAATGTTTGCATCCAAATCCTTAGTACTATAAAATGATGAAATTATGGTAAGATTTTGTGTTTAAATCATATTTGGGCCCCTCAAACTCCATACACAAAATTATTCTGAGATTTGAAGTCAGATTGTAGTTCTCCACTCGAATAAGAATCGCTGAAAATTTCAACTTTCTATCTATTTATAATAGAAAAAAAGTTATAATTTTCAAAAATCCAAATCATAAGTTATTTTAATCATACAATGTTTTCAGTTTTTTGTCCAAAAGGGATACCTTTCAGAAGCCAAGATACATTTTAGTATCTTTCCATTGCAAATTCATGAATATTATTGAACTAACTCCAAAAAGATTCCTGAATCGGAAATGGAAAAAAACAGAGTTGTATTGATATAAATTGGTGGATTATCGTACGATTGAGGGCGTCCGATTTTTTCAGATGTAGGTATTTTGTGAGGATTTTCATTTTTCTGCTGGCTGATTTAGAAATGAAACTTTTTCTGATATCGACTGCAAACAGTTTGAAAGAAGACTCCGTTGATCAACACAACTTGTTAAAGGGGGTGTGACCCAAAAATGAAAAAAAGGCAAAAGTTTTTGTAATGGTGTAAAATTTATTGAAAATCAACCGAGCGCTTTCGGCCTATTGAAGGGCCATTTTCAGGGTCGGACTCGTCAGGTCCATATGGAGGAGACAAAGAACCATAAAAATAACATGAGTTCGGACAAACTTGCCAAATGCATAAAATGCAAACAAAACAAAGGGCAAAAACACTCAATTATCAATTCTTTAAAACACATTTTTTGTGTTTTCTCGTGCTTACTACTTTCTCTTTTGGATTTCTTCGAGATTTTAAAGACTTTTAAATTTCCTTGTCACGAAAACATACGTACAAAAGCGCCTTACAAATTTGGCGCCCGAGCAGGGACCCAACACAATTCAATGACGTCAGGCATAAGACCGAGGAGATTTCGTCATTATCAGTCCTCCATTTCTTCGATAGGCCATTTGTTTTGGCGACCACCCAAGGTTTGTCCGTTACCGTTACGTTTTGATGTGATTGTCAGACCGCATATCGCCGGCCGGAGCGAATGCACCGCTCCTTTTGGACTGTTCCGCGTGTGCCTTATCGTCCGCCCCATAAATTGCAGGTCTTAACCAATGCCGTCTGTGGTCCGTCCGAGGAAGACAGTTCCTGTTGTATTTCGCACCGCATTAGACCGAAGTTCTCTGTTTTGAGAGGTATTGGTAAGCGCATGCGCAAACAATATTTATTTTGAAATTTTGCTCATTTCCAAGTGAACTGAGGTAGTTGATATAATTTTTTTCTCTTTCTGAAAATTTTTACGTTGATGTCGTTTGTCAGATACAGACCGCTCTGAACTGGCAACGGTTCAAACTTCAGAAAGCAATAAAGTTCCGCACCAAACCCTTTTTCCGCTCCCTCCGTTCTGCGCATGCGCAACTTCTGTGTCCTACTGTATCCTGCGACAAGGATAATTATGGTATCTTCTAAGAGTTGCCATATTTCTTAATCAGTCCGAGGATTTACAGACTAGACCGAATATTAAACGAGGAGAGGAAAGTGTGCGCATCAGCCGTCATTCAAGTAGTATCCCACCAACTGTTACTGGTGAATCGCTCCCCACTTCTTTAAAAAAGTCCAAAATAAGGCGCTTGCACTATACTAGGACAGTTCCGACAGAGCCACCACCTGAAGAACACCCATTCCGCAGCGTGTTGAGCTGGAACCAAAGCTTGGAGACTTTTCAACCATACCGCCAGCAAAAGACAGTTCCGATCGAGCCTCCAGCCCGAGAACACTCATCCGCAGAGTATTATGCTGGAACCCAAGCTCGAAGACTTTCAATTGTACCGCCAGGAAAAGTCATTCGACAGTCAAAGTCACTTCACTTCCAACCGTACTACCAAGTGTAAGCACAATGACAGGGTTTAACTTTCCGACCCGTTCCGGACTCATACTACGCAGGCCAGTAGTACCGCTGCCCTGACTCAGACCAGTACTGCTAATACTGGGGCACCAGGTACAACTTAGGTGCTTAATCCGCCAATACCGACTATAACCATTCACCAACCGCTGCCTTCTCCAGTCGCATCCGGGTCTCCGGGAATGGCTCTGAAAGTACATATATGGAATATCTATTTCAATGGACGAACCGACCCAGTGACATTCATAGAGAGGCTACAGGAAATTTGTGCCTCTCAGGGGATACTGATAGACCCATTACTACCACATATTCCTGAACATTTACAAGGAGACGCATCCCGCTGGTACCGAAATAAGCGAGCTCACTACGACGAGTTTCTGACGGATTTTCGCAGCTTTAATTTTCCGATCAATTATGCCGCCGACCTGGAGATCGAAATTAGCCGCCGGCTCTAACAGCCGAACGATCCAACCCACGGGTATATTACGGACTTGCAAATCCTCATCAGAAGGCACGGAAGCATAACCCCGGACCAAGAGCTTCAATGGTTGTATAGAAACCTGTTACTTGAATACAGACAAAATATTCGGAAAAGCGACATTACCGATGTAGTTTCATTTTCCCGCACCTTAAGGGAAATCGACAGCCTTTTAACCGAACTGAAGGGGCAAGCCCGTCTACTTCTAGAAGTACACACCGTCCACCGACCGGCATTTCTGTTACCCATAACCCGTCTACGAACCCAGCACCAGCGAGAGGCTGGTAACAAAACCGGAGAACCGAATGGCCTAATAGAACCGATTCCTACCAACGGAATTCTAGACCAGACAATCGGTCCGAATCAGTGATTTGCTGGAAATGTGAAGAAACTGGACACTTTAGAACAGAATGCCAACTGCAAAATTATTATGCTCCCGTTGCAGAAAACCAGGTATAATATCCCGAGACTGCACATGTGACCGTTCCCGTTCGGAGTCGGTCACTCCTAGTCCGAGGTCAGCCCAGCACCGTAAACTGAGAACCTCGAATAGACATTCATATTTCCCAAAAGATGTAAACCCGATTCGTCTACTAGATTCTTGACCACATGTCTGCATTTATCGACGAGGCTCCTTTCTTAGCTTTAGTCGATACTACAAAAGCGCCTTACAAAAATAAATACATTTTTCTAATCCTTCACTGGAAAATTTGAAAAAAAAAAACAGTTATTTACATTCCTAAATCTAGAGAATAGTGGGTATTTAACTGTTTTATTCCTAATCGAAACAGGAACGTCGGGATTTAAAAAAGATTCACAAAAGATTTATACCGGCTTAAAGGAAACTTGCTACCATTTAAACGAACCATAAATTGCGGAAAAGATGCAGACTTTATTGCCGCATTATGCAACACTATTAGGAAATAATGCTAAATGGGCCAGCGTTTCCTTGCATTATGCATCCCTGATATCGGGGCCCCGATTCCGATGCCTTATTTCCTTTCGTGTTCATGCGAGTGGCAGATATTGAGTAGATACTAATGGTCGAGAGCGTGTTTTGTTGCTATTTTGGATTCTTGCCGAATAGAATTATTTGGACTGAATAAGAGAAGCCAAGAAAAATTTGACTGAAAAAAAGTACCTACTGTCATATGAATTTTTCTATAGGAAAAATCCAGGGTTCACATTAACTAAGAAAACTCTTCTAACAAATACATCTGTAGCTATAGGCATGGTCGCTGATTAAAGCCGTAATGAAGACGTATGTACGATATTGGAAACATAAATCTGCGGCTCCCGAGTTTGATTTGTGTCTTTGGGAAACTGGCTGAGCGATAAATCACCAGCGGGGGCATTATCCGGCGTGGAACGGCTTGCCGCAGCACACCGCACCGTATATAGACTTTACGACGATGAGCTGCGGGATTCTTTGTCTCTTCTATGGTTATTGGATTATCTATTGTCATTGGAGTGAAATGCGGTTGCCAGTTGAATAGAGAGAAATGTGCTAGCCTGAATTTGAAATTATAAAATAAGTCTACAGGACAACAATCCGTTTCCTTATAAGATAACTTTCTATAAACCTATTACCAAACAAATATTATTATAGTCAATTTAAATATACTAATTTATTAA